>JBAMNC010001432.1:0-627735 GCA_037902135.1 Cetoscarus ocellatus | reverse complement strand
TTTTTGGGACCTTTACAGGCAGGACAACATGCTGGTGCAAAAGGTATGGTCATTTTTGCCTTACAAGTAGACTGATGAGCATTTTTCCCTTGGGTCAAATCTTTAAAAAATCGACATGCTAACATGTGACTTCTTTGCCACGTGGGACCCGATAAAAAGTATGCTGAAAAGTGACTTTTTGGTACCTTTACATGCAGGAGAACATGCTGGTGCAAAAGGTTTGGTCAAATTTGATTTACAAGTAGACTTATGAGCATTTTTCCTTCAGGTCAGGTCGCTGAAAAAATCGACATGCTAACATATGACTTTTTTGCCACGTGGGACCCCGAAAAAAAGTATGCTGAAAAGTGACTTTTTGGGACCTTTACAGGCAGGAGAACATGCTGGTGCAAAAGGTTTGGTCATTTTGCCTTACAAGTAGACTTATTAGCATTTTTCCTTTGGGTCAAATCTTAAAAAAATCGACATGCTAACATATGACTTTTTTGCCACTTGGGACCCCGAAAAAAAGTATGCTGAAAAGTGACTTTTTGGGACCTTTACATGCAGGAGAACATGCTGGTGCAAAAGGTTTGGTCAAATTTGATTTACAAGTAGACTTATGAGAATTTTTCCCTCAGGTCAGATCGTTGAAAAAAGTCGACATGCTAACATATGACTTTTTTGCCACTTGGGATCCCGAATAAAAGTATGCTGGAAAAAGACTTGTTGGGAGCTTTTCAGGCAGGAGAACAAGCTGGTGCAAAAGGTTTGGTCAAATTTGACTTACAAATTGACTTATGAACACTTTCTCTTTTATACCTCAGGTCAGGTCGTTGAAAAAAGTCGACATGCTAACATATGACTTTTTTGCCACTTGGGACCCCGAAAAAAAGGATGCTGGAAAAAGACTTTTTGGGAGCTTTTAAGGCAGGAGAACATGCTGGTGCAAAAGGTTTGGTCAAATTTGACTTACAAATTGACTTATGAACACTTTCTCTTTTTTACCTCAGGTCAGGTCTTTGAAAAATTGACATGCTAACATATGACTTTTTTGCCACGTGGGACCCCGAAAAAAAGTATGCTGAAAAGTTACTTTTTGGGACCTTTACAGGCAGGAGAACATGCTGGTGCAAAAGATTTGGTCATATTTGCCTTACAAGTAGACTTATGAGCATTTTTCCCTTGGGTCAAATCTTAAAAATATCGACATTCTAACATATGACTTTTTTGCCACTTGGGACCCGAAAAAAAGTATACTGAAAAGTGACTTTTTGGGAGCTTTACATGCAAGAGAACATGCTGGTGCAAAAGGTTTGGTCATATTTGCCTTACAAGTAGACTGATGAGCATTTTCCCTTGGGTCAAATCTTAAAAAAATCGACATGCTAACATATGACTTTTTTGCCACTTGGGACCCCGAAAAAAAGTATGCTGAAAAGTGACTTTTTGGGAGCTTTTCAGGCAGGAGAACATGCTGGTGCAAAAGGTTTGGTCATATTTGCCTTACAAGTAGACTGATGAGCATTTTTCCCTTGGGTCAAATCTTAAAAAAATCGACATGCTAACATATGACTTTTTTGCCACTTGGGACCCGAAAAAAAGTATGCTGAAAAGTGACTTTTTGGGAGCTTTTCAGGCAGGAGAACATGCTTGTGCAAAAGGTTTGGTCAAATTTGACTTACAAGTAGACTTATGAGCATTTTTGCCTTGGGTCAAATCTTAAAAAAATCGACATGCTAACATATGACTTTTTTGCCACTTGGGACCCCGAAAAAAAGTATGCTGAAAAGTGACTTTTTGGGAGCTTTACAGGCAGGAGAACATGCTGGTGCAAAAGGTTTGGTCATTTTTGCCTTACAAGTAGACTTATTAGCATTTTTCCCTTGGGTCAAATCTTTAAAAAATCGACATGCTAACATATGACTTTTTTTCCACTTGGGACCCGAAAAAAAGTATGCTGAAAAGTAACTTTTTAGGACCTTTACATGCAGGAGAACATGCTGGTGCAAAAGGTTTGGTCAAATTAGATTTAAAAGTAGACTTATGAGCATTTTTCCCTCAGGTCAGATCGTTGAAAAAAGTCGACATGTTAACATATGACTTTTTTGCCACTTGGGACCCTGAAAAAAAGTATGCTGGAAAAAGACTTTTTGGGAGCTTTTCAGGCAGGAGAACATACTGGTGCAAAAGGTTTGGTCAAATTTGACCTACAAATTGACTTATGAACACTTTCTCTTTTATACCTCAGGTCTGGTCTTTGAAAAAATCGACATGCTAACATATGACTTTTTTGCCACTTGGGACCCCGAAAAAAAGTATGCTGGAAAAAGACTTTTTGGGAGCTTTTCAGGCAGGAGAACATGCTGGTGCAAAAGGTTTGGTCAAAATTGATTTACAAGTAGATTTATGAACACTTTCTCTTTTAAACCTCAGGTCAGGTCGCTGAAAAAATCGACATGCTAACATATGACTTTTTTGCCACTTGGGACCCCGAAAAAAAGTATGCTGAAAAGTGACTTTTTGGGGCCTTTACATGCAGGAGAACATGCTGGTGCAAAAGGTTTGATCATTTTTGCCTTACAAGTAGACTTATTAGCATTTTTCCCTTGGGTCAAATCTTTAAAAAATCGACATGCTAACATATGACTTTTTTTCCACTTGGGACCCGAGAAAAAGTATGCTGAAAAGTAACTTTTTAGGACCTTTACATGCAGGAGAACATGCTGGTGCAAAAGGTTTGGTCAAATTAGATTTAAAAGTAGACTTATGAGCATTTTTCCCTCAGGTCAGATCGTTGAAAAAAGTCGACATGCTAACATATGACTTTTTTGCCATTTGGGACCCTGAAAAAAAGTATGCTGGAAAAAGACTTTTTGGGAGCTTTTCAGGCAGGAGAACATACTGGTGCAAAAGGTTTGGTCAAATTTGACCTACAAATTGACTTATGAACACTTTCTCTTTTATACCTCAGGTCTGGTCTTTGAAAAAATCGACATGCTAACATATGACTTTTTTGCCACTTGGGACCCCGAAAAAAAGTATGCTGAAAAGTGACTTTTTGGGACCTTTACAGGCAGGAGAACATGCTGGTGCAAAAGGTTTGGTCAAATTTGACTTACAAATTGACTTATGAACACTTTCTCTTTTTAACCTCAGGTCAGGTCTTTGAAAAAATCGACATGCTAACATATGACCTTTTTGCCACTTGGGACCCCGAAAAAAAGTATGCTGAAAAGTGACTTTTTGGTACCTTTACAGGCAGGAGAACATGCTGGTGCAAAAGGTTTGGTCATTTTGCCTTACAAGTAGACTTATGAGCATTTTTCCTTTGGGTCAAATCTTAAAAAAATCGACATGCTAACATATGACTTTTTTGCCACTTGGGACCCGAAAAAAAGTATACTGAAAAGTGACTTTTTAGGACCTTTACATGCAGGAGAACATGCTGGTGCAAAAGGTTTGGTCAAATTTGATTTACAAGTAGACTTATGAGAATTTTTCCCTCAGGTCAGATCATTGAAAAAATCGACATGCTAACATATGACTTTTTTGCCACTTGGGACCCCGAAAAAAAGTATGCTGGAAAAAGACTTTTTGGGAGCTTTTCAGGCAGGAGAACATGCTGGTGCAAAAGGTTTGGTCAAATTTGACTTACAAATTGACTTATGAACACTTTCTCTTTTTTACCTCAGGTCAGGTCTTTGAAAAAATCGACATGCTAACATATGACTTTTTTTCCACTTGGGACCCCGAACAAAAGGATGCTGGAAAAAGACTTTTTGGGAGCTTTTCAGGAGGGAGAACATGGTGGTGCAAAAGGTTTGGTCAAATTTGACTTACAAATTGATTGATGAGCATTTTTCCTTTGGGTCAAATCTTAAAAAAATCGACATGCTAACATATGACTTTTTTGCCACTTGGGACCCGAAAAAAAGTATACTGAAAAGTGACTTTTTGGGACCTTTACATGCAAGAGAACATGCTGGTGCAAAAGGTTTGGTCATATTTGCCTTACAAGTAGACTGATGAGCATTTTCCCTTGGGTCAAATCTTAAAAAAATCGACATGCTAACATATGACTTTTTTGCCACTTGGGACCCCGAAAAAAAGTATGCTGAAAAGTGACTTTTTGGGAGCTTTTCAGGCAGGAGAACATGCTGGTGCAAAAGGTTTGGTCATATTTGCCTTACAAGTAGACTGATGAGCATTTTACCTTTGGGTCAAATCTTAAAAAAATCGACATACTAACATATGACTTTTTTGCCACTTGGGACCCGAAAAAAAGTATACTGAAAAGTGACTTTTTAGGACCTTTACATGCAGGAGAACATGCTGGTGCAAAAGGTTTGGTCAAATTTGATTTACAAGTAGACTTATGAGAATTTTTCCCTCAGGTCAGATCATTGAAAAAAGTCGACATGCTAACATATGACTTTTTTGCCACTTGGGACACCGAAAAAAAGTATGCTGAAAAGAGACTTTTTGGGACCTTTTCAGGCAGGAGAACATGCTGGTGCAAAAGGTTTGGTCAAATTTGACTTACAAATGGACTTATGAACACTTTCTCTGTTTTACCTCAGGTCAGGTCGTTGAAAAAAGTCGACATGCTAACATATGACTTTTTTGCCACTTGGGACCCCGAAAAAAAGTATGCTGGAAAAAGACTTTTTGGGACCTTTTCAGGCAGGACAACATGCTGGTGCAAAAGGTTTGGTCATATTTGCCTTACAAATGGACTTTTGAGCATTTTTCCCTTGGGTCAAATCTTAAAAAAATCGACATGCTAACATATGACTTTTTTGCCACTTGGGACCCCGAAAAAAAGTATGCTGAAAAGTGACTTTTTGGGACCTTTGCAGGCAGGAGAACATGCTGGTGCAAAAGGTTTGGTCATTTTTGATTTACAAGTAGACTTATGAGCATTTATCCCTCAAGTCAGATCGTTGAAACAAGTCGACATGCTAACATATGACTTTTTTGCCACTTGGGACCCCGAAAAAAAGTATGCTGGAAACAGACTTTTTGGGAGCTTTTCAGGCAGGAGAACAAGCTGGTGCAAAAGGTTTGGTCATATTTGCCTTACAAATGGACTTTTGAGCATTTTTCCCTTGGCTCAAATCTTTAAAAAATCGTCATGCTAACATATGACTTTTTTGCCACTAAGGACCCCGAAAAAAAGTATGCTGAAAAGGGACTTTCTGGGACCTTTGCAGGCAGGAGAACATGCTGTTGGAAAAGGTTTGGTCATATTTGCCTTACAAGTAAACTTATGAGCATTTTTCCCTTGAGTCAAATCTTTAAAAAATCGGCATGCTAACATATGACTTTTTTACCACTTGGGACCCCGAAAAAAAGTATGCTGGAGAAAGACTTTTTGGGAGCTTTTCAGGCAGGAGAACATTCTGGTGCAAAAGGTTTGGTCATATTTGCCTTACAAGTAGACTTATGAGCATTTTTCCCTTGGGTCAAATCTTTAAAAAATCGACATGCTAACATATGACTTTTTTGCCACCAAGGACCCCGAAAAAAAGTATGCTGAAAAGTTACTTTTTGGGACCTTTACAGGCAGGACAACATGCTGGTGCAAAAGGTTTGGTCATATTTGCCTTACAAATGGACTTTTGAGCATTTTTCCCTTGGCTCAAATCTTTAAAAAATCGTCATGCTAACATATGACTTCTTTGCCACTAAGGACCCCGAAAAAAAGTATGCTGAAAAGGGACTTTCTGGGACCTTTGCAGGCAGGAGAACATGCTGTTGCAAAAGGTTTGGTCATATTTGCCTTACAAGTAAACTTATGAGCATTTTTCCCTTGAGTCAAATCTTTAAAAAATCGGCATGCTAACATATGACTTTTTTACCACTTGGGACCCCGAAAAAAAGTATGCTGGAAAAAGACTTTTTGGGAGCTTTTCAGGCAGGAGAACATTCTGGTGCAAAAGGTTTGGTCATATTTGCCTTACAAGTAGACTTATGAGCATTTTTCCCTTGGGTCAAATCTTTAAAAAATCTACATGCTTACATATGACTTTTTTGCCACTTGGGACCCGAAAAAAAGTATGCTGAAAAGTGACTTTTTAGGACCTTTACATGCAGGAGAACATGCTGGTGCAACAGGTTTGGTCATATTTGATTTACAAATAGACTTATGAGAATTTTTCCCTCAGGTCAGATGGTTGAAAAAAGTCGACATGCTAACATATGACTTTTTTGCCACTTGGGACCCCGAAAAAAAAAGTATGCTGGAATAAGACTTTTTGGGACCTTTTCAAGCAGGAGAATATGCTGGTGCAAAAGGTTTGGTCAAATTTGATTTACAAATTGACTTATGAACACTTTCTCTTTTTTACCTCAGGTCAGATCGTTGAAAAAAGTCGACATGCTAACATATGACTTTTTTGCCACTTGGGACCCCGAAAAAAAGTATGCTGAAAAGGGACTTTTTGGGACCTTTACAGGCAGGACAACATGCTGGTGGAAAAGGTTTGGTCATTTTTGCCTTACAAGTAGACTTATTAGCATTTTTCCCTTGGGTCAAATCTTTAAAAAATCGACATGCTAACATATGACTTTTTTGCCACTTGGGACCCCAAAAAAAAGTATGCTGAAAAGTGACATTTTGGGACCTTTACAGGCAGGAGAACATGCTGGTGCAAAAGGTTTGGTCATTTTTGCCTTACACGTAGACTTATAACCATTTTTCCCTTGGGTCAAATCTTTAAAGAAACGTCATGCTAACATATGACTTTTTTGCCACTTGGGACACCGAAAAAAAGTATGCTGAAAAGAGACTTTTTGGGACCTTTTCAGGCAGGAGAACATGCTGGTGCAAAAGGTTTGGTCATTTTTGCCTTACACGTAGACTTATAACCATTTTTCCCTTGGGTCAAATCTTTAAAGAAACGTCATGCTAACATATGACTTTTTTGCCACTTGGGACACCGAAAAAAAGTCTGCTGAAAAGAGACTTTTTGGGACCTTTTCAGGCAGGAGAACATGCTGGTGCAAAAGGTTTGGTCAAATTTGACTTACAAATGGACTTATGAACACTTTCTCTGTTTTACCTCAGGTCAGGTCGTTGAAAAAAGTCGACATGCTAACATATGACTTTTTTGCCACTTGGGACCCCGAAAGAAAGTATGCTGGAAAAAGACTTTTTGGGACCTTTTCAGGCAGGACAACATGCTGGTGCAAAAGGTTTGGTCATATTTGCCTTACAAATGGACTTTTGAGCATTTTTCCCTTGGGTCAAATCTTAAAAAAATCGACATGCTAACATATGACTTTTTTGCCACTTGGGACCCCGAAAAAAAGTATGCTGAAAAGTGACTTTTTGGGACCTTTGCAGGCAGGAGAACATGCTGGTGCAAAAGGTTTGGTCATTTTTGATTTACAAGTAGACTTATGAGCATTTATCCCTCAAGTCAGATCGTTGAAACAAGTCGACATGCTAACATATGACTTTTTTGCCACTTGGGACCCCGAAAAAAAGTATGCTGGAAACAGACTTTTTGGGAGCTTTTCAGGCAGGAGAACAAGCTGGTGCAAAAGGTTTGGTCATATTTGCCTTACAAATGGACTTTTGA
The DNA here is from genome assembly GCA_037902135.1 of Cetoscarus ocellatus. Taxonomy (NCBI): domain Eukaryota; kingdom Metazoa; phylum Chordata; class Actinopteri; order Labriformes; family Labridae; genus Cetoscarus; species Cetoscarus ocellatus. Next base: position 620,167 of record JBAMNC010001432.1, on the reverse strand, counting down.
GCATTTTACCCTTGGGTCAAATCTTTAAAAAAATCGTCATGCTAACATATGACTTTTTTGCCACTAAGGACCCCGAAAAAAAGTATGCTGAAAAGGGACTTTCTGGGACCTTTGCAGGCAGGAGAACATGCTGTTGGAAAAGGTTTGGTCATATTTGCCTTACAAGTAAACTTATGAGCATTTTTCCCTTGAGTCAAATCTTTAAAAAATCGGCATGCTAACATATGATTTTTTTACCACTTGGGACCCCGAAAAAAAGTATGCTGGAAAAAGACTTTTTGGGAGCTTTTCAGGCAGGAGAACATTCTGGTGCAAAAGGTTTGGTCATATTTGCCTTACAAGTAGACTTATGAGCATTTTTCCCTTGGGTCAAATCTTTAAAAAATCTACATGCTAACATATGACTTTTTTGCCACCAAGGACCCCGAAAAAAAGTATGCTGAAAAGTGACTTTTTAGGACCTTTACAGGCAGGACAACATGCTGGTGCAAAAGGTTTGGTCATATTTGCCTTACAAATGGACTTTTGAGCATTTTTCCCTTGGCTCAAATCTTTAAAAAATCGTCATGCTAACATATGACTTCTTTGCCACTAAGGACCCCGAAAAAAAGTATGCTGAAAAGGGACTTTCTGGGACCTTTGCAGGCAGGAGAACATGCTGTTGCAAAAGGTTTGGTCATATTTGCCTTACAAGTAAACTTATGAGCATTTTTCCCTTGAGTCAAATCTTTAAAAAATCGGCATGCTAACATATGACTTTTTTACCACTTGGGACCCCGAAAAAAAGTATGCTGGAAAAAGACTTTTTGGGAGCTTTTCAGGCAGGAGAACATGCTGTTGCAAAAGGTTTGGTCATATTTGCCTTACAAGTAAACTTATGAGCATTTTTCCCTTGAGTCAAATCTTTAAAAAATCGGCATGCTAACATATGACTTTTTTACCACTTGGGACCCCGAAAAAAAGTATGCTGGAAAAAGACTTTTTGGGAGCTTTTCAGGCAGGAGAACATGCTGGTGCAAAAGGTTTGGTCATATTTGCCTTACAAGTAGACTTATGAGCATTTTTCCCTTGGGTCAAATCTTTAAAAAATCTACATGCTTACATATGACTTTTTTGCCACTTGGGACCCGAAAAAAAGTATGCTGAAAAGTGACTTTTTAGGACCTTTACATGCAGGAGAACATGCTGGTGCAACAGGTTTGGTCATATTTGATTTACAAATAGACTTATGAGAATTTTTCCCTCAGGTCAGATGGTTGAAAAAAGTCGACATGCTAACATATGACTTTTTTGCCACTTGGGACCCCGAAAAAAAAAGTATGCTGGAATAAGACTTTTTGGGACCTTTTCAAGCAGGAGAATATGCTGGTGCAAAAGGTTTGGTCAAATTTGATTTACAAATTGACTTATGAACACTTTCTCTTTTTTACCTCAGGTCAGATCGTTGAAAAAAGTCGACATGCTAACATATGACTTTTTTGCCACTTGGGACCCCGAAAAAAAGTATGCTGAAAAGGGACTTTTTGGGACCTTTACAGGCAGGACAACATGCTGGTGGAAAAGGTTTGGTCATATTTGCCTTACAAATGGACTTTTGAGCATTTTTCCCTTGGGTCAAATCTTTAAAAAATCGACATGCTAACATATGACTTTTTTGCCACTTGGGACCCCGAAAAAAAGTATGCTGAAAAGTGACATTTTGGGACCTTTACAGGCAGGAGAACATGCTGGTGCAAAAGGTTTGGTCAGTTTTGCCTTACAAGTAGACTCATAAGCATTTTTCCCTTGGGTCAAATCTTAAAAAAATCGACATGCTAACATATGACTTTTTTGCCACTTGGGACCCCGAAAAAAAGTATGCTGAAAAGGGACTTTTTGGGACCTTTACATGCAGGAGAACATGCTGGTGCAAAAGGTTTGGTCAAATTTGACTTACAAATGGACTTATGAACATTTTCTCCGTTTTACCTCAGGTCAGGTCATTGAAAAAAGTCGACATGCTAACATATGACTTTTTTGCCACCAAGGACCCCGAAAAAAAGTATGCTAGAAAAAGAATTTTTGGGACCTTTTCAGGCAGGACAACATGCTGGTGGAAAAGGTTTAGTCATATTTGCCTTACAAATGGACTTTTGAGCATTTTTCCCTTGGGTCAGGTCTTTGAAAAAATCGTCATGCTAACATATGACTTTTTTGCCACTTGGGACCCCGAAAAAAAGTATGCTGGAAAAAGACTGTTTGGGAGCTTTTCAAGCAGGAGAATATGCTGGTGCAAAAGGTTTGGTCAAATTTGACTTACAAATTGACTTATGAACACTTTCTCTTTTCTACCTCAGGTCAGGTCTTTGAAAAAATCGACATGCTAACATATGACTTTTTTGCCACGTGGGACCCCGAAAAAAAGTATGCTGAAAAAAGACTTTTTGGGAGCTTTTCAGGCAGGAGAACATGCTGGTGCAAAAGATTTGGTCATATTTGCCTTACAAGAGGACTTATGAGCATTTTTCCCTTGGGTCAAATCTTAAAAAAAATCGACATGCTAACATATGACTTTTTTGCCACTTGGGACCCCGAAAAAAAGTATGCTGAAAAGTGACTTTTTGGGACATTTTCAGGCAGGAGAAAATGCTGGTGCAAAAGGTTTGGTCATACTTGCCTAACAAGTAGACTTCTGAGCATTTTTCCCTCAGGTCACATTGTTGAAAAAAAGTCGACATGCTAACATATGACTTTTTTGCCACTTGGGACCCCAGTAAAGTATGCTGAAAAGTGACTTTTTGGGAGCTTTTCAGGCAGGAGAACATGCTGGTGCAAAAGGTTTGGTCAAATTTGACTTACAAATGGACTTATGAACACTTTCTCTTATTAACCTCAGGTCAGGTCGCTGAAAAAATCGACATGCTAACATATGACTTTTTTGCCACGTGGGACCCTGAAAAAAAGTATGCTGAAAAGTGACTTTTTAGGACCTTTACAGGCAGGAGAACATGCTGGTGCAAAAGGTTTGGTCATATTTGATTTACAAGTAGACTTCTGAGAATTTTTCCCTCAGGTCAGATCGTTAAAAAAAGTCGACATGCTAACATATGACTTTTTTGCCACTTGGGACCCCGAAAAAAAGTATGCTGAAAAGTGACTTTTTGGGACCTTTACAGGCAGGACAACATGCTGGTGCAAAAGGTTTGGTCATTTTTGCCTTACACGTAGACTTATAAGCATTTTTCCCTTTGGTCAAATCTTAAAAAAATCGTCATGCTGACATATCATTTTTTTTCCACTTGGGTCCCCAAAAAAAAGTATGCTGAAAAGTGACTTTTTGGGACCTTTACAGGCAGGACAACATGCTGGTGCAAAAGGTATGGTCATTTTTGCCTTACAAGTAGACTGATGAGCATTTTTCCCTTGGGTCATATCTTTAAAAAAACGTCATGCTAACATATGACTTTTTTGTCACTTGGGACACCGAAAAAAAGTTTGCTGAAAAGAGACTTTTTGGGACCTTTTCAGGCAGGAGAACATGATGGTGCAAAAGGTTTGGTCAAATTTGACTTACAAATGGACTTATGAACACTTTCTCTTTTATACCTCAGGTCTGGTCTTTGAAAAAATCGACATGCTAACATATGACTTTTTTGCCACTTGGGACCCCGAAAAAACAAGTATGCTGACACAAGATTTTTTGGGACCTTTTCAGGCAGGAGAACATGCTGGTGCAAAAGGTATGGTCATATTTGACTTACAAGTAGACTTATGAGCATTTTTCCTATGGGTCAAATCTTTAAAAAATCGACATGCTAGCATATGACTTTTTTGCCACTTGGGACACCGAAAAAAAAAGTATGCTGGAAAAAGACTTTTTGGGACCTTTTCAGGCAGGAGAACATGCTGGTGCAAAAGGTTTGGTCATATTTGACTTACAAAAGGACTTATGAACACTTTCTCTTTTTTCCCTCAGGTCAGATCGCTGAAAAAATCGACATGCTAACATATGACTTTTTTGCCACTTGGGACCCCGAAAAAAAGTATGCTGAAAAGGGACTTTTTGGGACCTTTTCATGCAAGAGAACATGCTGGTGCAAAAGGTTTGGTCATTTTTGCCTTACACGTAGACTTATAAGCATTTTTCCCTTTGGTCAAATCTTAAAAAAATCGTCATGCTGACATATCATTTTTTTTCCACTTGGGTCCCCGAAAAAAAGTATGCTAAAAAGAGACTTTTAGGGAGCTTTTCAGGCAGGAGAACATACTGGTGCAAAAGGTTTGGTCAAATTTGACTTACAAATTGACTTATGAACACTTTCTCTTTTTAACCTCAGGTCAGGTCACTGAAAAAATCGACATGCTAACATATGACTTTTTTGCCACTTGGGACCCCGAAAAAAAGTATGCTGAAAAGTCACTTTTTGGGACCTTTACAGCCAGAAGAACATGCTGGTGCAAAAGGTTTTGTCATACTTGCCTTACAAGAGGACTTATGAGCATTTTTCCCTTGGGTCAAATCTTTAAAAAATCGACATGCTAACATATGACTCTTTTGCCACTTGGGACCTCGAAAAAAAAAGTATGCTGAAAAGTGACTTTTTGGGAGCTTTTCAGGCAGGAGAACATGTAGGTGCAATAGGTTTGGTCATCTTTGATTTACAAGTAGACTTATGAGCATTTTTCCCTCAGGTCAGATTGTTGAAAAAAGTCGACATGCTAACATATGACTTTTTTGCCACTTAGGACCCCGAAAAAAAGTATGCTGAAAAGGGACTTTTTGGGACCTTTTCGAGCAGGAGAACATGCTGGTGCAACAGGTTTGGTTATATTTGCCTTACAAATGGACTTATGTGCATTTTTCCCCTGGGTCAAATTTTAAAAATATCGACATGCTAACATATGACTTTTTGCCACTTGCGACCCTGAAGAAAAATATGCTGAAATGTGAGTTTTAGGGACCTTTTCAGGCAGGAGAACATGCTGGTGCAAAAGGTCTTTGTCATATTTGACGTACAAATGGACTTATGAACACTTTCTCTTTTTCACCTTCCAGTGCTTTCTAGTTTTATATATTTCTTAGCCTTAAAATGACCAGTCCTTTTCACCAATACTACTGCCAGCTACATGGGCAATACAGTTTTTTTTCCCTTGTTTTTTTTTTTTAACTGTCATGTTTTTCATCACTGTTATAACATTTTCCCTTTCCTCTGCTTGAAACCTGGCTAACAGTTGCTGGTGTCAGGCCTTAAATGATTCCTGTTAAAACAAGTTCAAAGCAGTTGTTTTTTGACTTGTATTCATAGTTATAGGGACGACAAAAAGACACCCTCAAAGCCACAGCTTATTTTTCCATCCCACAGACTTTGATATTATTCTAGGGGCAAAATGGGAACCTTTGGGGGCCTGATGTGGCCCCTGGGCTTCAGATCATGTTAGTTTAAGGTAGATTTATCATTCAACAGAAAACAAACCCATTCACAAAGTCTCCCTGCACCTGATTTGCACCACAGCTTTGCTCTAACCAACAGAACTCATCCTCTGGTGTCCTTTATGTTCTGCTGTGAACACCGGCAAGCATCAAAGCCCTCTACTTCACAGACGTTGTTTACACTTATATCATAAAGCCTGTCTGGCATTGATGATTATGCTCTATCTGTATAATCTTATATAAGACATTTAATCTCCACTATTATCATTACATTTTTATTGGTGGGGAGCTGGCTGGCTTTATTCCTTTAATGCACAGTGAGACTCACGTCAAAGCAACGCTGTGACTTAGCCTGGACTCTGCTCTTTTCAAATTACTGAGAAAACGAAACAATCCAAGGGAGACAAGCAAAAAATTGTAGCTTTTTATTCAACTGAATCAGAACAAACTAGAAAAGCACTCAGAGAGCGCAGACCTCCACCAAGCAGCTCAGTTCCAGCAGTGGCTTTTCCACAACCCCTGTAAAAGATACGATTCTGGATCACCAGATCCAGAATAGTGCCAGGATCCAGACCAAACTCAGCGAATACATGGAGGTTGTTATCCTGTATGAACACAAGTTTTGGGAATATCACTTAATATTTTGATTTTATTTGAATTATTGAATTTCGTCAATGGGATTTCCCATTATACAGTTCAATGGGGTTTTTTTGTGACGTCAATCTGGATCCAGATGAAGTTTACCTTGATGATAGAGACATGGACCCCATATTATCCTGTTAAATTGGAAGCGATTCTGTTAAAAATGGCAGAGATGTTTTTTGTTTTTTTTTTTTTTTTAATTGTGCCCATAAATGTATGGGATATTTGGAAATTTTAGGAATTTATTGTATCCAGAAATGTTTACGTATCACCACCAAAGTCTAATTATTTCTTAGTCAGGCCATTACCAACATCTTCTGAAAATTTAAGCAAAATCTGTCCAGTAGTTTTCGCGTAATCTTGCTAACAAAACAAACAAACAGACAAACAAATAAAAAGACAAACATATGCTGGCAAAAACAACCTCCTTGGCAGAGGTAATCAACTAAGCTGTGGGTGTAAAAACCACCTAAGATCTTTTTATACTGAACCTTAAAATGGAGCAGGTATTTAAGCAGCTTCAGCAGTTACAAAATGCCATAGTACACATGCCCGTGTCTGTAGGGACAAGCTTTCCAGTTTTCAACTTCATTTTAATTTTAGAATTTGCTGCAGGCCAACTAAACTATTGCCTGCTGCAACTGCCCCCCAGGCTTGGACACCCCTGCTCTAAACGGTCAAGAGATGACTTGCTTCAATAGTCCATAAATTGTTTGGAGTTGGATTGGCAGAGGGTCAAACATTTTTCTGTTATTGTGGCTGCTCAGTTCGAGATTGGATTCATGACTTCAGAGTTTGAGAATCCAGGCCCCTCCACATTATGATTAGAATTTGAGAGGACAAAAACAGTGGATGTACCCTTTAACTCTGACAAAAGCACACAGGCGATCTGCTCGGCTCAAACCTGCTGAAAGCTTGGACCAGGCCAAACGAGCCTCTGAACAACCAGGTCACCGGGAACACGGGGGCCCTGCCAGCTTTTGTGTAGCAGCTCGCTACATGTCGGGGGGGGGGGGACCTTTGTGTGTGCGTGTGTGTGTGTGTGTGTCAGTGCCCCCTCCCCTCATGTTGGGAGAGCAGAGGCCCACTGCCTCACTCCTCTGCGACCGTTGTTCTTCTCCCCCTCCTCCGTCTCTCCCTCTCTCTCCTCCGTCCTCGTTTTTTCTCCTTAAACTGTCCTTTGTTTTCATTTTCGTTGGCATTTCTGCTCCGTCGTTGTTCGGGGCCCTAAATGAGTCTTGACTGGTCCGCGGGCCATTGGAGAAGCACAAAGAACTTCGTTCTACTCGCTACAGTTGATCCATTGTGGGCGTCCCACAATGCACTAATTGGCGATGACAATTAAGCGCGGTCGACACTCAGCTTCAATTTGCCCATTGCTCGAAATCCGTCACGGCCGAAACCATTCAGCCTGTGAGCGCTCACACAGTATGCAGATTCAATGGGCAGGTTTACGTGCACCTTTAATTCACACGTTAGTCCTCGCTCAGTTTGAGGCCTGACAGCGAGCTGCAAAGTGACACGTTGGTGTTTGTCAGATCAGTTTGGGAACTGGACTGGAAGTTTTTCCTGACCTTGGACAGAGTAGCAAGCAAAAAAATCTAACCACAGGAGGCATAAAGTGGCCTTTTTGACACTTTTGACCATAAAATACAACTTGTGCTAAGTGTGCTAAGTTTATCCTGTTGTAGGCAAGGAAAGAAAAGGAAAAGAAAATAGTTTTTACCCAAAACTCTTTAAATTAAACAGAGATGGTGGCCACATGTGTAGCAATATGAAGCTCTGGCTTCAGTGATGACTATTTCTGAACAGACGCAGAGCTCCCTGTTGCTGTGGCTAATGTTCCCATGCATTTTTTAAATTTCCCTCGGAATCAATAAAGTATCTATCTATCTATCTATGTTCAGGCTAATGCTATGTACTTCATACAAACCCACTCAAAAATCCTAAACTATCCTAAAAGCCCATGTTAGAGTCTTTTTAATGGAAACATCAGATCATTTTACATGTTTGTTCTGTTTGCTGAGCACAAACTTCATCACAGTCTACAAAATTCTCCGTCCAGCCATAGAAAGCATGTTTGAAGTAAGATCCTAAATATTTTTCACTCCAGATGCAAGTCCTAAACCAAAGCCCTTTTGACAGTGCAATTACAGAAAAGCCACAACAAAGTTCTGTCATCTTTACACCTTCACATTCATTTAGTGAGGGCATAATATCTGTGTCAATTCAACAGGCAGACACACACACTCCAAGCTCTTCACTCCTGGTGAATCCACATGCTCCCCCTCTCGCCAATATTACACCTCTGATGTTACCTCTGGAGACAGAGCAAATGGTGGGTCATCTCACTCCACCCACTCTGTCTCTGTGACATTCAGAGTGGAGGTGAAGCATAACAGGGCCTGAATATTACAGCTTGAAACAGCAGCATGAATGGGGCTTAAGTTTTATGAGCTCATAGCAACACAGGCGCTGTTTTTATGACCACAATACAGCAGAATGTTCCGGTGTGTTCTTGGCTGTACACATGCATTGTGCGCAAGGTTAACTCATTTGAGCCCGTGGACTACATAAAGTGAAGTTAAAATTAATTGCTCAGTAAAATAAATAAAACTTGATAAAGTCCTTCTTACAAATAAATCTGCTGAAATGTGATGTTTTTTTAATTGTATTATATTTCATGGATGTCTGATTTATGTTTGGATTTGAGGCAGTTCATTTAAAGTACCCCCAATTTTCAGTTAATTCCCATAATTCCAATGGAGAGTTTCCAATTTGGAATATTTCCAAAACTCCCCAGCTTAACCTCCCTTGGAAAATTTCTGGAAAGTTTACCAAAACTTATTGGAAATTTTCTGTTCCCTTGCAACCCTAAATATTACTGTATCACATTATTCACAAATATTCACCATAATGACAAACAGCAGAAGTAAATAATACAAACAAAAATGCTTTCTCAACACAAGACTCAAATAATCACAGTATTAAGAAGATGGTCTTTATTGGCATCAGTGGCTAGCGGACAAACATAAACAAAAGCAAACAAACAAACAAACTCATCGGTAAATCATGTCCCTGTACTTGCATAAAAGTTTGGCTGCCATGAAAACAATAATCAAAGTTTAAAATAACTTAAAAAGTGCAGAAGAGAGAAGATTTTCAGTCTGTTTAAATACTGTACAATATGATCTTCTCCAAACACGTAGAGTCAAACATATAAACAAAATGTGCCTGCAACAAAAATAACATTTTAATAACACACTCAAATCTTCTCAGTTAAACACTGATAAACATTTTCAGTCATTAATGAAGAGCTGTTCTTACACGATGGTTTGTTCAAAAAATAAAAACCAGAACAAAGAATAGAAGTATCACGTGAACATGATTCAGTTCTTGTTCTTTTACGTGATCACATTTATGCCTCTAAATCAATGAGAGCTGGCAGATTTGAATGAAGCACAAAACAAAACATAATGCATTTAACTCAATGCTCCACGTGGTATGATTACTGCATTAAACAACAACAACAAACATAAATCTTTTAAAGTGATCTATGCTCAAGTCGTGAAATCATCCAACATTTATTCAAAGAGGCAGCTCAGGAGCCCAGCAGGTTTTAAAGGTCATTTTAGGAAATGTTTGAGTGCAAAAGGATCATGTTCTCATAATTAGACAACAATATCATGTAGCAGTTAAACTGATCCAGTATGATGCAACTTTTTCTTCCATGTGAACCAACTAGAACTGAGATAAGCAATCCCAACATACACTGATAAAACTCAAACCCAAGCAACTAATTCTGTCCAGTTTGTAACACAAAACAACAAATACCTTTTATTATTTTGTCACATTTACCTGAAAAGTTCAGATAACCATGTAACTCAAAGATACAAATCACAAAACTTAATCTAGACCTGATTTTAGTTTGTGTTTCACATCTTTAAATACACTGTCAGTCAGAAATTACCTGTTGAAGGTGATATATTAACATATTAAGGTATTTCTGGCAGGAAATTAGATTAGTGTGCTAGTTCAGATTTTGATTTTCTGTAGTGCAATTCTGTCTACATCTTAAATGCAAAAAATATATATTTAAAAACAGCAAGAACAGAAGCAAGCTTTAAACATGCTCACACAGTAAATCGGGTATTTTATAGACGTGTAAAAGGCTATCAGATTAATTGCTGTATGTGATTTGTTACTCTGGTTTTAGCCATTTGTGCTCTTTATTGTTGTTTCGAGTAGAAAAAAGGATTGTGTCTGTTGTATAAATCATTTAAAGAAAAAAGACAATTCAATTTGTACCATTAATGATAATGGATTGTATTTGAATCATATTTGAAATACCATAATTTGCTTTTAAACTGTTTTCACTGTGCTTTTATTTTGTATTTTTATACCATTTTGTGCTGAAGATATTCTTCTTCCTGTGTGGATACAAGCCAGCTTTTATTTTGAAAATATAGAAAGAACATAAGTAGGGTTGGGAATTTATAAGATAGTTAGTGATATCAATGCAGATATCAATTTGGTTCTTTAAGGATTCCCTTATCTACTCTTGGGATGCACCATATTGGATTTCTGCCGATATCCAATATTTCTAAACTCATTAGCGCAGATACCGATAATGTCATTTTTGTAGAAAACCCAAAGCCTCTACTTTACTAAAACTGACCTTTTCCTTCATGGGGATGGTCTCTTTGTGTTAGAAACAGAAGAGAACCCAGAAAACATTTTATTGTTTGATAAATTATACTTTTGATTTCTAAAATTGGAAATTCCTAGAAGTTGAGTCAAATCACTATAGTACAATAAAACATTCTGCCAACATCACAGTCAGTATTTGGGATATTAATGGCAACTTCGTACGGCTAAAATATTGTCTGTAAATATCATCTGCTGATGTGATAATCACACTTTGAGGCAATTATATGCACATTTTCAAGGCCGCCCATAAGGGAGGAAAAGGGGACAGCTTTCTTGGGCCCAGCCTCATTATCACTTGATGTCGACTTTCATAAATAAAATAAAATGTTTTCTTTGCATCACGTCTGTTTTTAACACAAATGGTCTGCGATCATGAAGGGAAGAGGTCATCTTTACCGAAGTAGAGGCTTTGTGCTCTTAACAAAAACATTGGTATCTATGTCTGCTATGATGAGTTTGGAAATATCGACATATCAGAAATCTGCAAAAATCCAACTATCGCGGATCCTTGATAGAAATGCTAATAAAAACATGCTGATCACAGATTCTAACAGCATTAAGATCACATGATGTCAAAGAACCAAGAACTGATCAATACATTTAAAAAACCATCCTGAAACCTGCTGGGCCCATAAACATAAACATTGCACATTACAATAAAAATAAAAGTTAAAGAAAATCAATCAAAAACTCCAAACAAACAAAACAGACATTAACATACTTTCCAAAAAGCTTAACAATGTCTTTTAGGCAGCAGGCACCAATAACCTAAAAGAAAATCAACACCAAACTCAAATTCAAACTATTTTGACACATCAGTGCACTTTTCCTGTCACATTTAAACAACACTGGGTTATTTAGTTTCAGTCTCAGATTCCTACATGCTTCATTAACACGATTAACTGTTAGGTTAATATCTGCTTTCCAAAAATAATACATATTCCCTAATTAACTCATAAGTGAGCGTTACGTAGAGCCGACTACAGCAGCTTATTCCCTTCACGTTCATTATGGCTCAAACAAGCAGAGGAGGATGAAGATCAGACAGAGGGGATGCAACAGTACGCTTGACTCAAAATCTAGAATACATTTCACTAAAGCAGGGTTATGATATGATGTTATCTCTTTATTTATGATATTGTCCCATTTTATTGAGAAATTTATGAATAAATTAGATTTTTTCCCTAAATTCTCTCAAAATAAAAACAAAAAATCTCATTCTGCCATTTATTTACAAGGTAATTTAAATTTTTAGAAAGCCCCTTTGACAGAAAGTAGAATTGTGAATTATTCTTTTGATTAATTAATTTAATATGTCTATATTTGTATTGATTTTGAGTTGTGTTGTGAGGTATTGTTACATCTCCATTGGAAAAATAAGTGAAGAATTATCACAAGAATGAAAATGAAAAGTTCCACTGAGAAGAAGAAAGAAAATAAGCAGCTACATTTTAATCAAATTTTTTACAAATTTTGACATTTTTTACCTTAAAGCTGTCATCCATGACTTTGTCTGGCATTAAAGCTCCTGTGAGGACTTAAGCTGGCTATAAAACAGATTTAAAGAGGTCAAATTTGGCCTTAAATCAGATTCATATGTTTGGCTTTATGACTGCTAGAGTATGTTTACAGTCACTAATCCTCAAAAAAACTTTAAGTCTTTTTATATACAGAGTACCCCTGATCCAGCCGTATTCTCTCTCAGTCTGAGATGCTTTGTTGGTGCTCCTGCTCCTTTAAGGCTCCCTTCCCCACATGATGACCAGCCTATTCTGGTCAGTTAAGGAGTGCTTAGCACCATATTGTCAACAATCTCATTCATCCTAAAGTCTCTGCCCTGCAAAGGGGTTAAACTGTCTAATATAATAGAGTATGACATCACACTGGTAGGTCAATTCGGGGGGGGCAGGGAACCGGATGTTTTAGGCAGCAGCTTGAACCAGAGAAGGAGAGATCCTGATGCTGCAGACTTTTTGTCTTGTGTATAGAAGAGCTCAGTCACATGTTTGAGACATGTAAATCACACTAAAGGGCAAACAAAGCTCAGAAAAGCTGAATGTGGGCTCTAAATATATAGACAAGTTTATCTTTGAGCTAAAGAGGAAACCAGTCTGTCAGAGAGAAGATTGATTGATTTTTATTTGATTGCTAATTTTTACTCGACATTTTGAATGTCTCTAAGCTCTATCACAGTGTAAGCGTCAAAAATATGATTAACAGCCTTTTTTTAATATTTTATCAACACAAATTAAATGAGTAGCTTGTTAAGACATTTGTTTTAAGGAAGGATCAGGTTTCTGGTCAGACAAAACACCAATTTTGTACCTGTTGCTTAAAGTCTCTCAAAGCAATATATCAAACTGCTTTGTCCACAGGGGGCGCAAAAATGACCTGACCCAAAAGTTCCTCACAGGAGCTTTAAACTCCACTTTAAATGTTCACAAAGCTCATTGTGGAAGTTTAAACACCAGAAGTAATATTTGTGATTTTTCACACAAAGACAAAATCACAAATTGCAGCTTAAATTATAAATAGATTGAATAGATATTTTTTGATATATTCCCAAAATGTTCTGATCTGATTGGATCAATTTTCTACATTTGCTGGTAAGAAGAGTAGAAAATTGTTAAAAACTATCAAAATTGTCTTTTTTAGCTTTAACTTTGTAAAATCCTCATCAAATAATTTGCAGAATTGTTGCTTAAATTTGCAGAATTTCTTCAAATTTTGGAAATCACTCTTATTTTCTTTTGAACATTTCAAGACCTATTACTAGTAGCTTTAAACTGGGTAAATGTTACAAATCTGAGATAAACTTTTGTAAAGTCTGTCATTAACAGCATAAAAACCAACCTCGTGCGGTGGCATTGGAACAGAAATGTAAACAAAAGTGTCGGACCTTTACACATGAGAGCCGTGGGTTAGAAAAGGCCATCTAGGTTGCATAGAAATACTAAAAGCTAAAGCTGCTTTCATGTTCGATAGATTCTGCATGAATAAAGCACAAGAAGAAGAATCACAGAGGAGGAAAGGAGAGGAGAAGGCAACAATGACAGAAGAAGTTACAGTAGATTATTGCCCAGTATTTTACAGTAAGACTGATGTGCTCTGACAGACCAACAGAGAGTCCCTTCAAAATAAAAGTCACATTTAAAGAATACAGATAAATGAGTAAAGTTAGTGATTGAATTCATCGCTTAGTCCACTTCAAGAGGTTGAATTCATTTTAAGGATTAGGAGAGTTCACAATGGAGGGATTTCTTTACCTCAATCAAAGCTCTAAATTCTAAGTGTGTTGATGTTATTATTTGGTTAAACATCCAAATATAACAGTCCTGTTAGCATCCTGAGTCCACTCAGTTAAATCAAATAGTCCCTCATGAAAACCTGAATATGACAGAGAAAGGTTTGTAGTTTTCTCCTTTACAGTCAGAGGCAGCTGAGGTCAGTTTGTGATGAAGATAAGACGTACTTTCAGTGTTGGGAGCATGTTACAAAGTTATCCATTCAAGCAGGGATGACATATTTTTGTAGGCTAACGCGTAAGTTAGCATCACGTTGGTTCTCTTGACTAAAAGCCTTTGGGGTTTTCACTGTGTTCTCGGATCATTGGTGATAAAAGACATACAGAGAACAAAAAAAAAATCATCAAACTTATACATTTTGTTCTTGGTGATATCCTTACTTTCATGATTTTTTAAGCTTAAATGAAAACAGTAAAAACAGTAAAATGCAGTTACTCGGCTATTACTGAACTAAAACATGGCGGTTTGACTTTGAACCAGTTGCAATATTTCCGATTTGTAACATCTTGTTGTGACCTCTTGTTTGAGAATTACCTCTTAATCAAATGATCTGATCAACTGAATTTTTGTCTGTAGCCTTGTTAACAGTCTGTAAACAACCAGCCTTTTAAACACAACTCTTCAAAATTCAAAAGTGGGGCAATGTAAGATACATTTAATTTAATTTAATTAAACACTAAAATCTTGTATGCAAATGTTCACCATAAACCTTATTTCAGGCATTTAACCGAAAAAGCTTTTCTAAATCCCATACACTTTCTGCCTTTGGAACAGGAAAGTCCTAAATGCTAACTCACTTCTGTGTTTTTGACTCATGCCTGTGCAACTCTATTAAGGTTAACTTTTCCTGTAACTACTGTTCATTCTGCAACAGAGGTTATGCACTGACGTCACAATTTGTGCAAAACATTTGCTCTACCACTGTTTCTCTCACTCTTGTTGGCAACCTCTGGTGTTGAAAAGTGAAGCCAATGTAGGGAAGAAAACTTTAAAATGACTTTTTTTGCCTTGAAACCAAGAGAAAATGTATAAGGGGATACACTATACAGACTACAGCAACGACCGCTGACCACCAGGCTGTGGTCTGGTGCCTGGTCATGGATAATTCAGTATCAGGCCCTGGAGAAATAAAAATCACAGAGCCAGAACGGTGACATCTTTTGAAAGGATGAATGAATCCCTGCATGTCCACCTATGCAGCTAGAATGCACAGACTTTACACTCAGGCTCTCTGTCTAAGTCACTGCTTTGATCAATGAAAAAGTACAACCTGAGATAAACTTGCTGTTAAACCTTGTGCTCATGCACTCTTTGACTTGTGCTCTAGATGTAGTTGTAAATATATTTGACTTTGCGCAATGATAGTTGAGGCACAAGAGAGCCCTCGGCTTCTTGACACACAGTAAAAAGGATTAAATCCCAGACCACAGCAGCGAGGACTTTAGCCTCTGTCCACGGGTCAAACATCAACCTAAGGTCATCAATCCATGTTTATCCATGCAGCTGCTTCTCTCTGTAAAGAAGTAAACTACAAACTCGATAAAGTCTTCCTTTCATGGCTACATTTTCACTGAGTTTCCTTCGTGACAAATGCATTTTCCTTAAATTCCCTGCGTAAACGAAAACAAGAACCCATCAAGTGTTCCCAGAGACATATTAGCAGAAATTAAATTACTTAGTATGAGTCGTTTTAGACTTAAAATGGAGTATGATGTCCCAACTTCTCATGTGAATTTTTCCAGTTGATCTGCTCCTATCCTTAAACCAGAAAACGTGTTGGTGTTGAGGCGGTAAAGGATGACTGTAGATGATTTGTGAAGTGTGATTTGTGTCTATAAAACACACGTAGATCAGTCTGTAAAGCGTGGTGCAGCGTTTTTTTAGTCTGTTTGTTTCCCTGCTCTTTACAATACGACAAAGGGGAGAATTATTTAGTCCACACAAACACAAACCTGACAAAGCTTCTGTTGTCCAAGCTCATCCTGAATTAGTCCTGGAGACACACACAGATCAGATAAAGGGCACTTTTAGTCCAGTCTAGTGGCCTGTAAAGGAGAGTGTGTCTCAGGTGTCTTGGTATGGCAGGTGAAAACACCCCGGGCTGTCGTCGTCAGGTGACCAGAAGGAGGACGGTCGCTTGTGGTGGAGTTCTCGGCGGACGCAGCGTGGACATGGCTGAGCTTTCTGTCGACACTCAGTGTGGAAAACAGCACCACAGCCATCACACCTGAAAACACAAGGACTCACACGGGTTAGTTCTTTAGGTAACTCTACTGAGGTGTCAGTGAGGTTAAACAAGATCGACAACCATGTCAGCGGCAGGGCAACGAAAATAAAAGACCTAAACATCCGTTATTGGCTTAAGTCTCATTTCTGACAACCCAAGACTGCATGCACACACCTCAGCACTGAATCAGAATCAGCTTTATTTAAATCTTGAAAATATTTGCAAAAAGCCAGAAGAACATCACACTAAATTGCCGAAAAAATACTTTAAAAATTCCAGATAAAAATTCTTTTAAATTTTTTTGAACATATTCTAACATTTCTGAAAAAGTCCCCAAATTTCCCAAAACCTACAGGACCATCTGCAACCAATTTGTGAGAAAGTGTACTGAATAACTAACCAAACTTATAAAAAATAATCCCCCCAAAAGACAAGAAAGTAAAAGAAAATTCTGGAAATAACCCTACAAAAATTCAGAAAAGTTCCCAAAAGTTATCAGAGAAATTTTCTGCAAATTTCCTGGAAAATTCACATAATTGATGTAACAAAATTTCCTTTGATAATTTCCCAGAATTTCTTAAAACTCTTAAAAAAAAAACTGGTGAAAATTCTCAGAATAGATATCCTGGCCATATATGAAAAAACACTTTTGTGACAACATCAACACAAAAATACAGTTTTCATTATTTTTTTTCAATAGCATTGAAAAGGGCCAAAGATTAAAATGACGTCTTTTTGAATAGACTGTGTTGCAGACGAGTTTTCAATGAACAATTTTCTTCTTACTCTATTCTGTATTAAAACATTGGTTACAGTAAAAGGTTGCCAGTTTGTACATCTCTTATTACAAACAACAGAAAAGTTCCCTGAAGTTTTACCCCGAAGAGTTATACATTTGTTATCCCATTAACAAAACAGAAATGTATATGGTCTGGTTTTTATACTTTTATCACATCAAAGTTCAATAAATCAAGTATCATGACAAATATCAGTGGGTTGTTGTTGTTCAAAAGCCTCTTCTCTTCATTCTCATTAATTGCATTTTATATATAATAACAGTGCGATTGGTCACCTTCCACACTGGTTGGTGGTTTTATTAATGTTAAACAAATTGAAAGAGTAAACTATGACATGATTATGTCTAATTATGTCAATATTATATTCAATCATTTAGTAATACTGTGTTTTTTTCCCCCTAAAAGTAGCAGTATTTGTTTTAAATGAGAGGTGTAAGTGATAACATGTTAAGTATGTTCGTCACATTCAGTTTCAGCTCATTCGTGTTCAGAGTAACTCGGCACACAGACTGAGCCGAGTGAATCTTTACAGCTCAGTTCCAGTCCGTCCGGCTCAAACACGCCGCTGTTATCAGTCAACACTTCACACTTCCTTCACAACTTATACTGCATAACTACTGTGTGTGTGTATGTGTGTGTGTGTGTGTGTGAGAGGGACTAACACACACACAGAGTCCTATCGCTCTGCTGTCCGTCACCCTGAATTTCAGTGCCAACCACGAGGATCTGGACTGTGTTAACTGTCCATGTCCTGAACACACACACATGTAAACACACACATACACACACCTCTGTTACACTAACTGGTGTCACTAACCTTTGAGTCAAATGCTTCTGTTTTAATCCTAAAATCAGGGGTTGAAGAATGACCATCACTAGAAACCTGTTCTCATCCATTTCCACATTTTATATCTATAGCATGTTCATTTTATACCTTCTGAGACAACAAAACAATACAATAAAATTTAAAAACAAGCAGTAAAAAATTATATCTTTCTGTTGAATCATGTTAGACCTGTAAGAAGTAATCTGTTCTAATCTGCCCAGTAACAGATGACTGCAGATGTAATTTATGGAAGTTTGGCTTTTTTTGTTGAGGACAGCTTAACAAGTTCTGAAGATATGTTGATAAATTTAAAGAAATATAGAGTTAACACAATATTGTTTCTATCATTTGGTTTTGTGCTAAAATAATGTAGTTGTTTCTTGTGACTTATTCTGGCTTTTGGTAAGTGCAATGTTGAAGTTAATAGTTAAAAGAAACAATTATTACAATATTCAGTACAAATGATGGAGTACAATATGAACCACTAACGATGATATGCTTATTTTGGTAAATGGTAAATGGACTTGAGCTTATATAGCGCTTTTCTAGTCATTGACTACTCAAAGCTGCTTTACACCGCAGGTCACACTTACCCATTCACACCCATTCGCTCTCACATTCACTCACTGATGGTTCAGAGTTTCTATGTTAGTTATCCATCAGTATCAGCTAACACTTTCACGCCCTTTCATGCCCATTTACACACCACTGACGCAGCAGTGGGAGCAACTTGGGGTTAAGTGTCTTGCCCAAGGACACATCGCCATATGCCGCCCGGAGCTGGGCTTGAACCTGCAACCTCCCGATCACTGACCAAGCGCACTATCCAGCTGCACCACCGACGCAGCTGGATTGTATTTTAAAAGTAATGGGAAATCAATCTATAAAAAAATACATTTATCATTTTAGAAACTTTATATTACCAATAAAAAATATATAATGATGTTGATAATGATTAATACCATAGCATCAAAAAGGAAGCCCTAATATCTGGTGACTTAGTCTTTTCTTATCATCAAAATTGTTGTCAATCAATCAATCAATCAATCAATCATTATTTGTATAATGAGTTGATAATAAGTGTAATCTCAAGGCACTTTACAGTAGAGCAGGCTGAAGACAAACTTCATTTTACAACGCCTTAACACACAGTCTAAACTGAACAAAATTTGGCAACATTTCCTTCTTTTTGCAGCCAACATCTGTATTGATTGCCCAGATATGGCAGCAGCATTGAAAAGTGGGTTAAATTGGCGAAGGGCCCAAGTGTTGTTGGCCAGTTTGTGAAATTAGTGCTCTGTCTCTGTAAAATTATGACTGAAAATAATTTAGAGATCCTTTGTGAAATTATAAACCATAAAACACTGAAGAATGTACTCATTTTGAAACACATGGAATTGAAGCAAACAGAAAAAGCTGACATCCTCAGTTTACAGTTACACGGCCAGTATTTTTGTCTAATTCACGGCGTGTAGGAATTTGTCTGCAATTTTCAATGACTCACTGCTTAAATTAACCCAACATCGGGGGTCTAGGGCTTGTAATTTTGTTGTCATGTAATCAAAGGGGTATCAGCACAGTTTGTTTGTCACTGGATGGATGGTTGGATGGATGGTTGGACGGATGGTTGGATGGAGTTCTTCGGAGTTCTTTGTTAACACTGAAGGGGAACTTGGTTTGTAAAGGCAGCTTTAAATTCAGAATTTAATAGAAAGGAACAGTCAGTTGTCCGTTTTGGCCTGTTCAGGTGTAATTAGGAGTCTGATTGAGGCATTACTGAGATCCGTATCGTATCACTTTCATATCAATTCTGCGTATAAATCGTTTTATTTGTCATTTCCCAAATGGATTCCAATGGATTTTCTATGTGGAAAACTACTGTAGAAGTGTTCCTGGAGCACAAAAGAAGTTATTCTCAAAAATGTGGAAAACTGCCCTATCTTGGCACTGTTAAGATACCTTAAACTACATCCAAATTCAGATCACCACCAACATTTAATCAGATCTCCCTTGTGCCATGATCAACATTCCCTTAAAATGTCATCTAAATCTGAAAAACTGCCCTGTCTCACAGTTTAAAATAATATATTTTAAAAATTCCTGGATCTGCATCTGGACTTGATAACCACCAGAATGTAATTACTTCTTTCTTGGGCTACGTCTAACATTCCCTAAAAAATTACTTCAAATCCGTTCATTAGTTTCTGAGTTATACTGTGTACCTCCTGGAGGTAAAAAGCAGGTCACTCATGGTACATGGCACTCTGTTTATTAGACGCAGTGTTGCATTGATGAATTCTCCTGCAAGTTGTGGTGTTTTCCACCGTTGAATGAAACCATACATCACATCTTGGACTTCGTTGTTGTCATTTGTGCTGACTGATGAGAGCATGGCCTCCTTGATTTGCAAAGCATTTCAGAAATAAATTGATAAAGAAATTGTTAAGCATAAAGGCAAATGATTTCATGTCCTTGAGATCATTTTGATCATTTCTCTACTGGAATTGGTTTTTGATTCCCATCCTTGTGACAACCTAGTTTTTTGGGGTTTTTTTTTTACAGTAAATGTATCAAGAAATGTATCCTGTTTCCTGTTATGTCTAAAAAAAACATGATTTTTGGTCTACATTGCCTGCCAGAGTCTTCTTATCAAATCAACCTTTACTTTAGAGCAAAACCTCTGATGATGGTCACAAAGACCAAAGAACAGCATCAACCATTCAAGTGTAAAGCACATGAAAACCCAGAACCTATAATAAATCTTCCCAGACATAAACATTACTGCTCCATATGAGTTTGAATTGGTTTATTTCACCTCCAGGCAAACATAAAAAAGTACATTACGTGCTTTTCATGCAGCTCCTTGGTTCTTAGGTACACTCTGAGGAGAAGGAATGCAAGGCTTGAGATACAACTCACTGCTTTCCCAAGAACTTGTCCAGAAATTTCTGAAGAGCAGTGTTTCTCAAGGTAGACTGGGTAATATATAACAGGCATTAAAGAAAGTAAAAGCAACACCATGAAAGAGAGCAGACGGCCACAGTAAGTAATGTTTGACTCCTCATACTGCTCATTGATTCATTAAGACATCAACAGAAAAAAACAGACAAGAGTGTCATATATTACGGACAACAATATGTTGAAGGTCAAAGGTTTTCTGATGTTGTTTACCTCTTGGTGGCGTTCTCCTGAAAAGGATAGATGACCTGTCCATTTTGGCAGAGCTCACAGATGAAACCTTTCTCTCGACACAAACTGCAGCTGAAAACATGAGAGCTGGCAAACTTGATCACCTTGGCCAGGAAGGGAGCCAGTTTTCCATCTATCACCTGGAGAGAGAGGATAGAGGAGAGATGAGGAGGGAGAGAACCAAGAAAAGACAACAGGCTCAGTGCAGGAAGGATTTTAAGATGGGACTTCATAACAGGCAGTGTGATATAAGGAGGAATTACACTGTGAGAGCAAAACAACATTCATTAGAGCTGGGCTGGTGTATAGAAACATAAAGACAAGAGCCCAAAAAAGTTTTATAAATTCTTTTTTCCAGGCTTTTTCCTTAATTGATGACAGTGAATAGAATCAGAACAGAACAGAATGAAGCACAGGCCGCCCACATAAGGCAAGAGCCCCAACACACTAGTTGGAAAAGATATAACAACCAGGTTAAAGTTTTCAGTAATTTTGATTAAAAAAACAGTGAATTATAAAAAATAATAATTAAAAAATCAACTGGAATTTTCCCAAGATTTCTGAATTTTCTTTTAGATCCCAAAGTGTACCTGGAAAAATGTCCCAAATTCTCAATTTAAAAAACAAAAATGAAAATATGTTCTGTAAAAGTCCTCAAGATTACTGGAAAATGTCTGAGGAAATTTCCAATAAAGGTTTTTTAAGAATTATCAGAAAATGTTGAGAGTAATGTGAGAGTATCACCAAAAATATTGTGTGAAAGAATACATAAAATTTTGCAAAGATTGCTAAAAAAAAAAAAAAAAATTCAGATTTTCTTTAAAAAATGTTTTTGTAATTTTTTTCCCATAAAAATTATGAGTAAAATTAAAAAAAAAAAATTGGGTCAGATTTTTTTTAGCTAAATATCTTAAAATTTCTAGTAAAAATGTCTGCCATTGTCCGTGAGATTTACTAAGAAATTCTGGAAATTTCCTTTCAGAAAATGTACAAAAAAGTCCCAAGAGGGTCCAGAAAAACCCCAAACGTCCAAATATAATCCCGGGAAAAATAAATATCTAAAACAGCCTTTAATGATTAAGTAAATTTCTGTAATGACGATTCACATTTTTGGTCAAAATATCCTGGAAGTTTTGGAAAATTCAGCCAGATGTATGTTTTTACAAGTCTTGCTTTAAATATTGACACCTTGATGTGAGTAACTATCAGACTTCATAAAAGTGCAAAAAGAAATCAGCGTCTGGAGGAAAACTGTGACAGAGTTTTGGGAAATGTCCAAAGTTACCAAAGAAAGTGTAACCACATCTCAAAAAGCAGGATATTCGGTGACTTTGAGGGAGGATGGGGGACAGAAGCGAGGAAACTGAAGGAAGGAAAGAGGAAGACAGTAAATGAGGTTTATTCCTTTAATGGAAACGCTTGGCAGGTTTCTTTGAGGAGTGAGGAGGGGGTTTGGCGGTGGGGGGCTGCAGTTGTATTGTAGTGAATAGACAGTGAATGACTCAAAGAGGAGGACAGTAGTTGGGGAAAAGAAACTGTTAAAATCTTATAGATATAAAAACTCATGATGTCTGTTGACAGTCGTAGTAAAACTTTGAGTGAAAATGAGACAGTGGAGAGAAAACCAGAGACAGACGCAGAGGAACAACACAGAACAGAGAGATCTTGAGAGTGAGAGAGAGCGAGTATTCAGGCAGAAGTGGTTCCACCTGGCAGAGCTCTGGACCTCCCAATTATAACCTCCTTCATGCTGTTTGTTACACGACGAGGACGAGAGGAGAAGAGGAGGACGGGAGACGGAGAGAAGAGGAAGAAACCACAAACACACTCTGAGGAAACACTCGATGTATAGTGGTCCTGTTACAGTGAAGGAATGAGCTGGCACCTCTTTTAGGATTTACACTGAGATGTTTGACCTCCACGAAAGGGCTTTATCATGAACCACACTGTGTACAAAGGAATAGACTGAAATGTCCTTTCAGTAATCCCAAACCATCACCAGAGTTCTTCTTCAGGACAAACATCAACATGAAACAACCCAAAGGAAATGTGCAAATATGTAGTTTTTGTTTTTTTAACCAAATTGGAACATGTTTCATTAAAAACAAACCCTCAAAATTCATGAAAATTTACCAGTAAAAAGTCAAAAGATATTGATAAGATATTTTTTAAGCAAATCCAAGAATTATCTGCAACATTCTGGTGAAACTGTCTAATACTGTCACTAAAATTTCCGAGGAAATCCTGGAAAATGTTCTAAAAATTACTCAAAAAAATACATATTTTAAAAAACTGCATCATAAATGTCTTTTCATTGTAAACCAGGAAGATCAATTTAATGGGCCTCATCTTTCTAAACTGTTTTTTTCTTCTTTAGAAACAAAACTGATACTGCAGTCTAGCAGCAGCCTCTGCAAGCTTAAACAGGTACTAACCGTCTCTGCATCGATTGAAAGATTATTTGTGACACCCTTAATATCCAGCACTGTGCACAAAAATTAAGAAAAGGCTGTAAAGTAAGACTGTTTTTACAAATAGATGTGTTAATAGTTTTTTATTGATTGACAGATTAACCCCCAAACTCCATTTCATGCAGCCCAAAATTTGCAGGTAACCTCCCCTCTTCTTCACCGTTGCCTGCATACCCTCTGTCCATCCCTGTGTTAAACAAAATGCCTCCTTCTACAAACAAGTATTTCAATGTTGACTCATGAGTCCAGATCACCTTACATCTTTTTTCTGCAACCCAGTTCCTATATTTTTATTCATAGTTGAGTCACTTGAGTCACTAGCCTCAAATGAAAATAATCAACAGAAGCACATTTAGAATAATTGATAAATCAAACACTTGACTATAATCCTGCAAAATCCCTTATTCTCTGCAGGTGTATTTATGTGAATTAATGCTGAAGGCAAAGGATCAAAACAAGATTTTTCAATAAAAGAGTGATTCTGCTGAGACAAAATAGGCCATTTTTTTTCTTTAAAAGTAGGGTTGTGTATTGCTTTTTTCCACTGGCAGTCCAATACTGATACTTTAAAAACAGCCTTGGCTAAACATTTTTGACAACAGTGACAGACTCCACACATCAAGGTAAATAATCACAGATTAATCAGTTTTGTTCTTGTAATGTGAGGTGTGCCACACCAAGAGAGGTAGAGGACACAACACACAAACCGATTCATCGCCACCAACTCTTGCAGCTTAGACAAACGCAACTTTAATGTAAACCAACATGGTAGAGTCGGAGGGAATTGCTAAGGTAAAAGCAGCAAGTGTCAAACACCTTTAAATCATACTGTATGTGTGCAGTTTTCATTGAATAAGCAGCTTGTGTAATGAGAGCACAGACTTTGATTTCTTATTGGTCCCTTGTTTTGGCAGTAAATAACTGTTTTTTAGGCCTTAAGCACAAACGGTTGTGATATTCACAAGAAATCCCAGCAGTGCACCCTTAAGTCTCCCTAATTTAATGTTCCATATGTAATTGAGGAAAAGCTCTGTGCCACTGATGAATGCTTCCAGATGGACAGACAGACAGACAGAGGTGCAGGTACAGAAAGTGACTAACAGATATATGTGTCCCCCTCTGCCCAGCACAGCCCCACTCTGTCCGGTCCAGCCCGGTCCACATGACAAATGGCTCTCCTGATGGGGGCTGACAGGCTCAGTAATTAAGTCCCTCTATAATTGGACTGGGCAGAATCAAACGAGTGGCAGCACGGCTCTGGTGACTGACTGGTACTCTGGAGGGACGCTGGGAGAGGCACAGGAAGATGGATGGATGCAGAGTTAACAGCGGGATGTATAG
The DNA here is from genome assembly GCA_037902135.1 of Cetoscarus ocellatus. Classification (NCBI taxonomy): domain Eukaryota; kingdom Metazoa; phylum Chordata; class Actinopteri; order Labriformes; family Labridae; genus Cetoscarus; species Cetoscarus ocellatus. The sequence goes on along the minus strand of JBAMNC010001432.1, from coordinate 595,249 downwards.
GGAAATATAAATTAAACTACTTCTTTAATATGGGTGAGAAAGAGCGATGGCACCAATAAACAACTAGAGCTATTGTTTGGCTGATTTATGTCACCCTGAGACACAACAAGCACACAGTGAGAGCAGATGTGGTCAAGGAGAAAGGCGGGGGGAGTTCTTGAGGTGCTCTGATTTGTAGAAATAAAGGAAAGGGATGAACATGAAGCCCAGGGACCTCAACCTTTAAATAACAATGCACAAAATTGATCGTTTGTAGACATCTAACATGGTGAGATTTCCAAACTCATTATTGCCGATAATGACATTATTTACCAATAAAACAAAGCCTCAACTTTACTCAACCTGACCTTCTTCTTTCATACAGACAGTCTATTAGTGTTAGAAGCACAAAAACAACATTGTAGTCTTTGAAAAATGTTTCATTTGTAGACGTGGACAATCAGTGACAATTAGGTAAAGCATTATGGTGCATTTGTACATCCTGCCAATATTATAGCAAATATGTTGGATATATGGCCAACATGTACAGTGCTTAACAAATTTATTAAACCACCACCCAGTGTAAGGTTTATGCCACAGTTGCTCTAAATTAACAGCGTTGGTAATTACCAAAGTCATTTTTATGTTTCTGTAATGATTATTACACCAGCGTGTAGAAGCTCTTTAACTGAAACATTATTTTTAATGCAAAAATATAATTATTATTGTTACCCATGAATTTCAAATGACCTGTTTAATGACCAGAAAAAATAGAAAAGCGCATTATTATGTGCTGATTTAGATGTTAAATTATAGTTATTTAATTGCATTCCTGAACAAAAAAATGGTTTAAGTGTTTGAATATTAAGCTTGATTAATTTCTGATTTCCACTAAGAAGCCCAATAAGCAGCACAAATTTGGGTAAAAAAAAAGTGAATTCAGTTCATAATTGATCATTCCTGCTCAAAATGTCAAAACAGAGAGAGCTCACTGAAAATGAAAGAGTCAGCATTAAACTTCATGATGCTGGATAGTTTCCACGTTTTTTATAACAGGTGGTTGAACACATTTCTTTAAGGCAAAGGAATTTATTTGTTTTGGAAATATTTTTAAAAAGCTGGATTATTTGCATAATGATAACCTCAGACTTATTGTCCTTTAGACAGTTTTCTCCTCAGCCTGTACTGCGTCCACAGTGTGTAATTCAGATGTCCTCACTGTATATAAGTTGTTGTATTGCTCTTTGGGATGTTTTTGTTGTGCTCTGTAGAAAAAAGTCAGTAAAAGCATGTTGACTAAAAAGGACGCCATTTGCACCTTGTATTGGATGTTGATGCTGCCATCAGGAGGTCCAAGATCAATACAAAGCTAAGGAGACTCAAGGGCTTCGTTCACACTGCAGGTCTTAATGTTTGACTCTGATGTTTTGATGAAATCAGGTTCTCTTTGCTGTTCTCATTATAATTTACATGTGACTGCTATAATCCCTAAATATGAACCGTCTACGGCCTGGGGTGACCCTCATGCACAGAAGATGTGACTTCACACAAAAATTGGATTTGTGCCGTTCAGACTGTCATAGAAAAATCAGATATGTGTCACATATGAGCAAAAAAAAGTTGGATTTCGGCCACTTATGCCTGCAGCGCAAATGTACCAATAGATGACCAGTATCCACAGCAGAAAATGGTATCTTGGCATCCCTAGTTTTGACACTATTGTGTTTTTTGTTATTTCAAACAATATTACTGTGAAGTAACCAAACTTTACAAAAATTGTCCAATAGGCAAAGTTTCCTTACAGTAACACTGACAAAATTTATGTACAATTTAAACAATTAGCAAGAGCTAGCCTGCAATTTTAGTAATTAAACTAGAACTACATCGTACGATGACTGAGACTTCCTTTGTTGTTGCTGTTGTGTCAAATATGTTCGATGTTTACCAGTATCACAGTTTCATATTCTAATTTAATGACAATCCCACTCAAGTTGCAGAGTAAAATTGGCAGGCAGGGTCACATTTGGACAATTATCCAGACAGAAAGCCCCGGCTTCGACCCTTTTAATTTGTACACTCGCCAGCATCTAAACAAGACAACAATTAGGCCAAATATTGATGGATGCCTGGGGTGTCTGGACAAACACAAAGCAGATATCTTGGTGGTCTTTGTTAGCCTTCAGAGTTGTCTGAGCTACACTCAGTTCTTTTCAGGCAACACATTTTAACCTTTATGGAAAGATTATGCAGATTTATTTAAGAAATTACAAGAGAATAAAATACAACTGAGGGAGGTTTATAGATGATAAAATGAAAAAAGAAAAGGAAATGAGGGGCATTTTGTAACACTGATGTTCAGGCAGTAGATTCACTAAGACTTTTAAAAGCAAACTAAGGACAAATCTCCTTAGTTTGTTTTTAATTAGGATTTTTTTCTCCAGATTTTTAGATATTCTTTTGTTGTTTTGCTAAAACTGATTGTATTATTTTGGTGTTGCTTTTTCTTTTTAATTGTAAATTTGTATCACCCTACTTTTGTTAGAAATATTTAAACAGATTTTATAAATGGAGCATTGATTACTTTTTCATTTTACAATAACCAAGGTACGTAATACTAATCTTGGGAAGTTAATTGGCAAAGGTTTAAACTATACACCCACAGCATTCGGTGTTTGGATTCTTGGATAGTTTTTCAACACAAGAAAATATCTCATTTCATGACTGATGCTAATAAAAAGTGCAAAAACACAAAGAAAAAAAATCTGTTTCATCAGTTTGTGGTGTTGATATTTGTTTTTCATTTAATAAAGAAAAAGAAGAGGTACTAAAGCTGTTAGCATCTATGCTAATCTGTATCAGAGCAGTTACTTCCTGCTGACGTCTCGCTCGTAGCTTGTTCCTCTTGCTGCTCTAAAGGACTCTGATTGGACGATGCTGCTTTGGACCGAGCACAACTGTAGTAGATTGGAGCTTGGTAAAATGGATCTGTCTGATTACAGACACTGAATCAGGTTACCTTTACCAAGGTTACCTTTGCAACCAGTGTAATTTTGACGGCACTTTTTAACTTTGTTTTAGTTATAGTCTTTTGCCTAAAATATCTTTTAGTTTTAGTCATAATTTAGTCGTCTAAATTGTTTCAATTTTAATCTAGTTTTAGTTGATCAAATTTCACAACATTTTAGTCGATGAAATCTACTATAAATTTAGTTGACTAAAATATGAAGTGTAAAGTGTAAGGAATTTTTATGTTTCCTTGAATTTCTGAAGTCATGTTTTACACTTGGATAAAATGAAACATCTATTAAAACTATACTGAATGCTAGTAAAGTTTGATTGTATAAATTAACAGAAACAAATTTAACTTCTGTGTGAAATGCAATCACCTTTATTTAGGCTACCTGGCAATACAATACCAGAATTGTTCATTTGACAAAAGTCATAAAAATGACAAGGATAATGAACATAAAGATAATGTATGGAGGAAGATAGAGTAGGAGCTTACGTATGATGATGGTGTGTGAATACTCAAGCTTCTACCATTGTGGAGAGTTGATCCTGAAGCAGCTGCGATAAAGTTTCAGCCCCTGAATTACATGGTGCGACTCTCCAAGTTCTCTGCTTTACAGAATCAGCTGGACCCATTTAGTTTGTTTATCTAAAATGAGCTCTAAAAAAAGTGGTGCAAGAAGAACTAACAAAGTATTGCTATGAGGTAAATGTGTGATTCATCTTCATGACCATATTCACTGTGGGATTGTAGAACAAGTCACAAGACTTTCACTGCAGCTGTACTCGTGTCCTGTACCCTCTTTCTCTCCAATCAGTCCCCATAAAACTCACACACTTCACACACACTCTCCACCTCCTCCCCCTCCATCCACCCTCTTAAACTCCTCCCCTCCAGTTCGACCTCTCTTTCTGCTCCACGCAGAGTCTTTGTGCTCCGAAACCTCCTAATCCCCTAAAACTGCTGTTTAACAGCCGCTCGCCTGCCCTCCTCTGCATCGCTCTTCCTCTCCCTCACTCAAGGACACACACAAGCTGAAGACTACCGCAGCTCCATTGAGGATCCAGAGAGCCAGCTGGGATTACATGGCTGGAAAGAGTGGGGTGAACTCTGTTTGGATAACTCACTCTCCTCTCTCCCCATCGCACACACACAAACACACAGAGGAGTTGACGCATGTGTGTTGTCAAAGTGATGGTAGTTTGTCTCTTCAGGGAGTTCCCACAAAATTTAGAGGGTGATCCCACACAATAGGCCAAGATAACAATTTGCCAGTATTGTCTTTGCTAAATAAACAATGACAGTTATACAATTCATAATAAGTACCATTCCAAACCATCAGAGAGAGTACTACTACAATCTTGATTTAGTAACTTTTCATGAAATAGTCAAAGTGCAGTAAATGCCCATTAGGACGAGTGTAGAGGTAGAGGCGATGTGACAGTTCAAAATAACAGGATCCACTATTTTAAAGACAAACTGAAAAATCGAATTCCCCAATGCTCCACATATATACTAGGGCTGTCACCTTATATTCGATATTCGAATAACCGTTCGAATATGGGGATAAATATCCATAACCGAATAGTAAATAAATATTCGAATGTAAAATTTTGTGTTTAGCGGCACATCAGGGCGCCTGGAGCAGTGGACTGTTTCATCCAACAGAGGGCGCTGTCAGCACAGCTTGACCCTCAGCCACATCCGCTGCTCTCATGACCTCAGTAAACAAAGAGTTGCCACCCCGAGCAGACATCAACAACACCAAACCATCTGAGGAGCGCTGTGCGGTAGGATTTTGGGCTCTACACCGTTGATGGCAAACTTAAAATCAAATACCGGGCTGTGTGTCGGTTATGTGCAAAGCAGCTTAGTCACTCGTCCGCCACATCAAATTTGCGGGCTCAACCGTCGGCTTTCATCCAAGTTATGCGGCCAAGTGCAGCGGCGCTTCGTCAAGAGTTCAGCCCCGTGTGACTGCGCTTTTTTTCGGCAGGGCCTTTACCGAAGGGGCAGGTGAGAGAGTCTCTGTCACTTACTACGGTGGGGCAAAACAACCGAATATCTTCAGTTATGATGACAGATAAATTCTGTTCTAGAAGTTGGGATGTATTTGAAAATAAGTTTCATTTACCGATTTGACCAGTGACTGAGTAAAATGGTGACTTTCAGTTTACTTCGCCCAATGTTGTGTTTGCATTAGCATAATTTCTCTGGCTGTATCTTCTTATACACATAGTACTGATTAGAATAATTTGATATAATGATAAACAGCTTCATGATACTCACTTTTTTCTCTGGAGCTTCAAAAAGCCCATATTTTCCCTTAACTCAGGTTCATATATTCAGTTTCTATGACTGCTCAAGAATGTTCAGAATCCCTGATTCAGCTGCACTTACAGGTCCCCATTCCCATTTGGGCCCAGGTTGCCCTGATTGGTCTACAGGTCAGATCTGTGGTAATTGGTCAGTTCAGTACTGCTCAGCTCAACATTGCCAACAACTCTGCATTCACTCAAAATGTCTACTCTCTGCAATGGGCTTGTCACCCTGAGCCAATGGATCTAAATTGCTGATGATAAAATGGCAGGACGTCACGCTGGTTTATCTATTCAGGGGGTCTGAGGAGGCCATTTTAGGCAGCTACTGGCACTGTAAACAGGAGAAGAGAGAGAAGTCCTTATGCTCAGCTTTTGTCTTCTGCATATAAGTACTGTCATGCAGAAAGGACATGTTAGACACATTAAAGGGCAAATAAAACTTGAAAAGGCTTATTACTAACCCCTTATCCAGGTTTATTTTCCATTAGGTCGTGTCCCAGCAATAATGACTTTTAGGTTTACTCTTCAACAGAGTATTGTGTACTTTGAGATACTCAGAGCAATGAGCAGAAACTTGAAAACTTTCTAAGAACTTTTAACATGTATTAAAGAGGCCTCTGTGTTTGTGTGTGTGGATAAGTGTGAGTAGAGAGGCATGCCTGGCATAGAGGGAATACCAGAGCGTCACTGTGAGAAGCTTTCCGCACACACACAAACGCTACACAAATCTACTTTCCTACTCGACAAAAACCCGAGAAACAATCTGAAAACCAGCGGAGGAAAAGGGCAGAGCGTCCTTAGACAAACACATATGTTTTCTCCAAATGAACTGGCTCCTAATAGAGGGAGGGTTCTGGGTGGAGGCTATTTGTCGGGCGGGTGAATAGACTAACACGGTCCAGGGTTTAGCCAGGGGAGTTTAGCCTTCACTGACCTCTGCACTGGAACAAAAAAAGCCACGTTGATTAAGAGCGTCATTTTATTCAGCAGGAGAATCAAAAGGAACAAGCTTGTTAATATGGAAAACCAATTAAGAGGCAGAGTGCTTGAGAATCTCCAAGAGGAGGGGAGGGTGAGGGGGAGCAGTAGAGACTCTTACCAAAAAGACGCCTATTGTTAAAATTAGCACTAAATCACCAGTTTGTAGTTTTCATGAGTAAATCAGAGTTTAGCATGCACATACAGAGAATGCACATGTGCAGTGAGCGTGTGTGAGGCCAAGGGGATGTGAGGAAGAATGGAGGGATGTCACGCTTTGTTTTTCTGCCTGTTGATTCTGAATGTGACCAATTAGTGAAGCAGAGAGACACAGAGTGTGGGAGTGGAGGAGGTATAACGGGGGGGTTCCATCTCTTTCAGCGTGAGAGTCTGTCTGTGGTTGAGCTTTGACTCAGAGAGGGGAGAAAGAGACAGAAATGGGGCAGGGTCCAACATAATGAACATGAAGACAAACAAAAGAACTTTTCAGTCATGTGTGGTGCTTTTCTCTGACCCCCGACTTGGCTCCACAGCCAGATACTGAACTGCTGAAAGGACACAGTGTGTTTCTTTTGGTAATCCCTGCTAATAAAAGTATTTCTGTTTGTCATTTCTACTTAAACAGCTGTCTAAAATTTTGGTGATAAATTATTTTGTGCGGTTCAGCTCATTTTAATCATAGAGTTCAGTCATTTTTCCATTTCATTTTTCAAAGCTAGGGATGCACGATATTGGATTTTTGCTGATTTCTAATATGCCAATATTTTTTTAATTCATTATTGCCAATACTGATACCGATATTTCTGGTCAAGAGCTCGAGCTTTGTACTTAACAAAAAATGGACTTGTTTGTTTCAGTGTTACAGTATATTTTTGCAAGGAACAGATGTACAACAGGAAAAAGAGCTTTTAACTCTTGCAAAAATGAAACCCTTGATTTTTAAATGTACCCATGCAGTGATGGGTGCATCAATATTGTACAATTGTGTAATTTGCCAATAATCCAGCCAATATGTGTGGCCGATACATCGGCTGTAAATATCTGCAAAAATTTCAGTATCGGCCGATACCAATATCAAACCTATAGTATGGTGCATCCCTAGAAAAAGCCCATAGTAAATGTCTGGGAATGGGCATATCACAAGCATATCCGGCAGGTGATTGGGCAATCGTTCTGTCAATCAAACTTACTACAGGCCGATCAGATAATGTGGCAGGCATGCACTACTGCCCCAGTGTTAAATACAAAACGTAAGTTACTTTGTATAACAAGCTCTCACCAAAACATGTAAGTGGACTGAAAATATCCTTTCTATTGAGCAGCGCTTTCAGTTTTGTTGTTTTTTTCATTTAATACGGAAACATGGTCACGATCTGCTATTGAAGCTGTTAGCATCCATGCTAATCTCTGTACAAGCACCGATTTCCTGCTGTTGGCTCTCTCATATCTCCCACCTCTTCCTGCTCTAAAGGACGCTGATTGGGCCGTGCAGCTTTGAGCTGAAAGCAGTCATCGTAGATTGAAACTTGGCAAGATGGATCTGACTGATTACAGACGATCCAGCTGCACTGCAAGGTTACACTAAAGGGCCAAATAGTCAACAATTGTAATATAACCGCAAATGTACAATTATGTTCGCTTATATTTGGTATAAAAGTAAAAAAAAAGAAACTTTAACAATACATTTAATCAACATTTATCTTTTATTCTCCAATGTAAACAGTCACACTAATGTGATTACTGTTAAAGAGAGTTTTACTCACATTTCTAATTTCTATTTCAAAACTGCATTCTGCAATGCTCTGAAAGATGTTAGCTCAATTTTCTTGGATATATTTCTGTTTTCAGTATTTTCATGGCTGACTTTGTCAATTCCTCTATGTCAGTGGTTTACAAACACTTTCTGGCCAGGACTGACCAAACACTAAACCAAAATCTCAAGTCATATCCATGAAAAAAACAACTACAATTCGTGTTACAGTATCTTATCAGGCTGTAGGATTCTCCATTTGAGACACCATCAGGCCTGTACCAATCAGACCAGCACGTTTTTCAAAACTTTGTAGAAATTAAATGTCTTTTGCATTTTTTCTCCTCTTGGTTTGTTTCTTGGTATATTTTAATGATTATTTGTTTCAGTTTAAAGTAATTTTTTTAAATATCATTGTGTCACTATTTTAAAAGCAGACAGAGAAACCTTTGAAATCTACTTAGATACACAGGAGATACCACACTCTTGGGATTTAACAGTCTAAATATTTTTCATCTTTGACAACATTTCTCAACAACAGGCTATTTTGAATCCTTGTCATTTATTTGTAGGGAATAATTTAGAGGTTTTAGGATTAACTACACCAGGTATTGATTAGGGATGCACAATATTTGATTTTTTGCAGATATCTGATTTGCCAATATTTTTAAACTCGTTATCGTCACCTTGTCCTTTAACTGTCCATTTGTGTAAGAAACAGATGTGAAAAAAGAAATTTTATTCTTTAATGAAACTTTTGATTTATAAAAATGTGCATTGGGTGATGAGGTGAACTATTATGGTACACCTGTTCATTCTGCCCATATGACAGCCAATAAATGGGACATTTATGGCCAGTCTGTACCTGAAAAATATAGGCTGTAAATATCTGTAAAAAAAAAAATGGCATATTTGCCAATACTGATATTAAACTTTTTAGGCAATTATCTGCCCATATATTGTTCCAATAATATCATGTATCCCAAGTTTTGATTTTAATTGAACTATATTTAAAGCATTGCCTATCTGTGGCACTTATCACCATCAAAATGGATCTTCGGGCAGGTAGAAGCAGCTTACACTTTTGACCATCTAAACTGAACAATAAAAATTATTTTCTGCACTACTTCAGTTTAATTTAACTTCATGTCAGATCACTGAATGTTGGACTGATGCTGTCAGCATGCTGATGTGTGTTAGTGTACCTGTTGCAGGTCAGCCATGGAGTACAAGTGGATGTGCTGTAGTAGGTATTCCCTGGGAAAGATCCTGTAGGAAAAAACACAAAAGAGAGAATATATAACACATCATTTCACAACCAGTCATGAAATTCTTACAAGGTACACTAACTGGAGTGGCAATTAAGCCAAAGGTATGCCAGGTCCAATTAAGACTATTTTTCTAACTGGAAGTATGAATAAAAGAGGCACCACTAGTGAGCCCAGCATCCTTCTTTAAATCAACAACACACCACATTTTTACATTTACATTTCGAAGCCTTTTGTGATTTGTTTTTAAAAATAGTAGTTTGTGTTGTTACAAGTTTAATGTGGATTTATTATCTCCGCCAAGGAGGTTATATTTCTGCAGGCATTTGTTAGTTTGTTTGCTATATTTTAAATTAAATTATTTAGTATTTTCAACATTTACAGATAAGGTAGTTTTCACATTTTTATAATATAACTCAATAAGTTCTAAACAGATTTTCATGACATTTTCAGAAAATGTTGGTCATGGCACAAGAAGGCAGTGATTATATTTTTGTGGTGATCTGAATCCAGATGCTGATAAAGGACATTTTAAAGATTTCTTAACAGTGCGAGGTAGGGCAGCTGTCCACATTTTGACAAGAACTTGCCTGACATGTTGGAAATGCCTTGGCAGAGTTTGTGCTCTTGGAATACTTCCAGTTGTTGCATGTATTTTTCTGCAATATTCCCTTAACATAGAGCTGCTCTAAAGGATCTTTGATTGAGGCATGCAAAAGCATGGTGGTTATATTTGAAGACCAAAATAAGCTTGAAGTTTGTGTGCTTGCTGGACAGTTCCAATGTAAAAACAATCAGTGATTCCTAAATCTTATAAATGAAACTTAAAGTATTCTTAGAATATTTATATCTGAATGTCTCACTGATTTTTAGCAGCGTCTTTCCAAAGTTGTCATAATTTCTATGGTCTTCTGTTGTGCACATATTTATGACCCAAAAACCAACAAAACAACACTTGTTTGGGAGCTTATTGCCAATGTGTCCCTGCTATAAAATTTACCAGTCATATCAGTCAGCATCATGATGCTATAAATCTTAAGAAAATACCAGGGCAAGCAAATAAAGGGCATTAGCGATCTGAGCTAAATGGATGTCTTGGCAATTCAGACTGTTGAAGTCTGGCCAGTTATTAGAACCCACTTTATCTTTTAAACACATTCAGCTGGAACAATCACCACAAACAGCAATTAATTATGATTAGAACACTCAATAAATGTTTATCCACCATACTTTCGAACCATAGTGATAAATTAAGACAAAATATTGGTTTAAAGCCATCTGAAGCATTAAATCATCGAACACTAAATGACAAAACAAAGACAGGAGAGCTCTGGCCAAGTGTGTGAGTGTGTGTTGTGGGAGGCCTCCTCTCAGACCACTAAGATGGATGGCACCACGTTAAATCCTGTCTAAGCTGTGATGAGTGTCACCAAAACACAACTATGTGTTTGCAATGATACCGTACATGTCTGAATGTGTGTCTTTGTGTGTGTGTAGGTGTGTGTGATCAGAACACCTCATGGTGATAGGCAGCACTGATTAGCTGCTCTGTTTGGTATGTTACCAATGGTTACAACACCAGCATTCAAAAGACAATACACACACGATCAGCTCCAATAATCAAACACACAAAATTTAAAAACACAAACAATGACGAAACCCACACTGACTCTGTGCTGATGCTGCAGTCAGGCCCATGAGAACACGCAACAGAAATGTGAAGTGATCTTGATAAAAAAGCTTCAAAGCAACACATAAGCTTATAAAGAAACAATACACAGAGCTGGTTTTACCTGCAAACACACACCAATGCCAACATATAACAATACTGGTGCATGAGGTTTTACCCTTTTACCCTGATCTCAGGGTAAAAACTAAGACATTTGAACTCTGTTTTCACACTGTGATTAAGATCATTCATGCAGGAAACTTCTTGGTAAATGTTTGACCCAACAGAGCTTACAGTAGCAGTTCAAACAGGGAAGCAACAAGTCATTGTCACTGCCAAATCCATCCATGCATCAATTTTCTATATCCCTGATCCTTAGCCTATCCCAGCTGTCACTGCGCGAGAGGCAGGGACACCCTGAACCCGTCGCAAGCCAATCACAGGGCAACATAGAGAGACAGACAACCATTCACTTTCACACTCATACCTCAGGATTAGGTATGAGTGCAATTTAGAGTCACCAAACAACCTAACAAGCATGTTATTGGTCTGTGGGAGGAAGCCAGAGTGCCAAGAACCCACACAAGGGAAGAACATGCCAACCATACACAGAGGGGCCCTGCCCGGTCCAAGTGACAGGACCGGCGACCATCTTGTGCTGAAGCACGTGCACTACCTGCTGCGTTACTCTGCTACTCCTCATCCCTGCAAAATCCAATGACAAAATTTGGTCAATTTAATTATAAATGGGTCATTTAATCATTTCTTTGCATTTTTACTTGGACTTAACACTGTTCCCTGGAGAGTTCTGCTGAGTGATTCATGTAACTCATCTCTGCAACAAACGACCCTTCAACAATTTAAACCTCGCTGACATTTTGGACAAGAAGCAACAACAAGCATAGCTGAGTAGCTTGGTCTTGTGCCCATGTCAAAGACTTGTTTTTATAGGCCCCAGTTCTTTCTTGAAGACCACTTCTGGCCAGACTTCTCCAGACAATAGATGGGTGTACCTGGGTCCCACTTGTGCCTGCCAAACCTAAACTTGCTGGACATCTTCCGACTTTAAAGGGAGGAATGGATGATAAGTCCTTCATCTGTGGCACTACATTGCCTTGGCCAACCGATTATGATGCTAAATGGTACCAGTTCTTCTTGAGACTCTAGTCTGCTTTGAAATCTTTGAATAAGAGAGACCTTGTTGATGTAGTTAAACTACGTTGTGTCTTTTTGCTGTGCTCAGTCTTGCCATGGCGTATGACCTGTGACATCAAACTGTCTCCTTTAACCTCACCTTGGTAGCAGAGTTTGGCTGTTTCAATTTTAAGTCTCCCGCACAGCTGAACTATCAAGATACCAGTATTATTTGAAAAAGATAAAAGATGAAAGACGAAGATGGCGGGTAAATGAGTTTCCTCCGCAGGGTGTCCGGGCTCTCCCTGAAGCTGCTTTAACACCGAACACAACTTGGGCGACGTGGGCGACCTGAGCAACCACTCTCCATGCCAAAGTCAATGTACAGCCGCTATCAGCCGCGATCAGCCACGACCAGGCGCACCAGTCTTCCTGTAACTCAATGGATGTGATCTGGACAACTTAGTCGCGTTACTGGTCGCTCATGCCGCTCAGTCACCAAAGTTGAAAAATTTTAACTTTTCAGCCGACATCGCGTGTGGTTGTGCCGCAACAGCATATCATCGTTGTGTGGGTGTGTGACGACACCCACAACAACTGTTTTTATTCTGGATCAGAGTGACATTCCATGTCCGTGTGGGGACATTAGTTAGTGAGTACATTAGTTCAGCCTTATTCAACGGAAGTGGCAGTTCTCTGCGGTCTTGTCCTTCCTCATCCTCATCAGCTGCAGTGTTTTATGGCTGGTAGATGAGTGAAAAGGATACAGTTGGAATAATGTCAGCTAATACACACAAATATATGATATATATGACATGATATGATCGTGGTGAAACTTGAGCAGGTGTGATGTCATTCACCAACGCGAAAGTGACAAAAAGAGCTATTTATGGACAGGCGAAGCGATCTCGGTCGCCAAGTTGCTTTCAGTGTGAAAGCACCATTAGAGATAAGGTGAGGAGTTAGGTCATTCGGTAGGGGCTTGGAGTACAGCCACTGCTCCTCCATGTTGAGAGGAGCCGGGTGAGGTGGCTTGAGGATCTAATCAGGATACCTCCTGGAGGCCTCCCTGGTGAGGTGTTTAGGGCACATCACACCAGTAGGGAGCTTCGTTGCTTAGGCTACAGCCCCCACGACCCGACCACGGATAAGCGGAAGAAGACAGTACAGTACGGTACCAGGAAGTCAGCCTGCATCTCCCCAGCTTCCAAACCAACTTCCAAGTATGTTACAATTGGGACTTGACTCAGCCAACCCCCAGTCTTCAGGCCAAGCCTTTGCAGACTGAGCCACACTGCTGCCACGCTGTGTTAGTGTATTTATTTAAAATACAACATTTCACTCTCTATAAATTACACCTTTTACTTCAACTGGTACATTTAAACATTCTGTTGGTAAGCGGGATATCTCAGTGTATTGTTTGTTTTTATGGACCCTGATCCTGTCAATAAAGTATCTATCTATCCATATTTTTTCATCCCTCTGTATACAGTTGATATGAATGGCTGCTATATCTGCTGAAAATATCAGCCAAATTTTCATATCTGCAGATTCAGATATTTAACTTTAGAAGCTGTTGCGTGCCAATATCAACAGATTTAGATTTTTATTCTGTGCACTAACTTTTTTAAAAAGATAAAAAGCATCAACAATTTTTTTTATCATTTTAAAGCATGTTTTCTTTACAACATTTCCACACCTGCCCAGAACTTTTGCACAGAACTATACAGTCAAAAATATAGTTGAGAACTGCTCCACATGATCAGATATGCAGTGTTCAGGACCTCAAAGTCTCTTCACTCCTGTAGCTGTATGTGTTATTGTGTATCCCTGACTGTGTCTGTATGCAGCAGACATCCCTCTTCATATCTCCCCCCCCCCCGAAGGAGACTGATGACAAGGGGAAGGTTTTAGCGCCATGGCCCTCATCAATCCTGCAGTGTTTGGAAGTGGCGGGGCACAAGCCGGCACTGGCTAATGGGATGGAAGTAAACACAGAACATCATGATGCTGCTTGTGTCTGCACTGCAGCAGGGTACCATATATGCAGGCTTTTTATCGCTACAGCTGGTATGAAACTAAATGGCTAACTCTAAAAAGATACTTAATAGGAAGGTTAAATGATGGCTGAATTTTATGACGGTAGAATTTTAAATTTAAAAAGGATAGTGGTCATCAAATGAAATCAGTAGATATTTTATAGGGGTGTCAAAAAAAGTCTTTAATCAATGCAGAAACAGTCATATACTTTGGATTAAACTAAAAATACATTTTTGCTGCAGTTGATCTCAAAAGCCTTTTCTAATTCATAAAAAAGATCATTTTTATTTGACTATTTGTATTTTTTTTATCTAAAAAGTAGACTGGTGGGGGAATAAGGAAAATCATGGATTGTACTCACTATGTTGCATCGTGATATTGAATCAAACTGAATCTTGAAACTAGTGAAGATGCACAGCTCTAACTTTCATCCCCACATCAACTAAACATAATATTATGTCCTAAATGAGCACAAGTGTCAAATGAATGTGAGCGCTGCATCATGCAGTGTCACACAGTGTCTACGCTGCAAATGTTGAATATATAATTAAATGCCCTGCGTTTCCGCCTGTTAACAGCACATCAAGTGCTTTGATATATGGGTAGAGAAACTGATGTGCTGTGCTTTGTATTGATGAGTGTATGATTCAAATATTTATCAATATCCAGCGCTCACTGAGTCAAATGAAGTTTCTTCCTACGTGTTGATAATGTAAGTAAAACATTTTACAGATTGATATAAATAAATGCTATACTAATTAGATAAAAAAGCTCTGCTGAGCAAGAAAAATGAAGATTGTTGAGTGTTAAATTTGTGCTGATTCATCCTGATACCTAAATGTTGAGTGAGTGTCGTGGTATTAAGTTTGAAGTATTAAGTACTGAAATAATTGGTTAATAAGGTTAATTCTATTTTTGTACTTGTTTTGGTTTTAAAAATGATCATGATACAAAATGAATTAGCTTCTTGTGTGTCTCTTGAGGTGGATATTTTCTCAAGACATGGCCTGCAGGATGAGAGTGGATTAGTGACCTGGATTGGGGCACAGGGCATTAATCAGCTCACAGACACAGCTTTCAGTGAGGGACCCCACTCAGATAAACATTCATCCCCCAAACCATCACACACATGAACATATACACACATCTTTCATGTATGTAAAGCATACATACATCCAGGAATGCATGCTGATAAAAGTTATGGCAATATACGTGTGCCTGCAGATGTACACATGTAACACACATGAGAAGTTTATGCTGGGGGTGTAAACTGAGTGCAAAGAAGAGTCTGGTCATCAACAGAGGAGTAAAACAAATACTTCAGCAGATCAGTCAGTTGGTATGAGAACACTGGCTGCTAAAATGGATATCAGACATCCAAGAGGTCATTTTGACTCATGCTTCAGTAACATCTTACTTCAGCACCACTGATACCACTGCCTGCTTACCTTCTTCTGAGGTCCTCAGCGACAGTCGCCCTGCAGCTGAACAGGTAGGCCCGCAGTGACTGGAGCTGCTGCCGGAGACGCAGCACGATGCTGAGAGCCTCACAATGCTCATACAGACATGGGTTGAGCTGCTGGACGTCCAGAAGGGGCTCCTCGTACACAAACTCCAGGAACTCCTTGGCCTGTTTAGACACCTGAAGGAGCACAATTGAACTTACTTTAGAATAAGGTCTGGAAGACACGGACCAGAGATCCTACTTTCATATCTTATAGCTGAATTAGAATAGGTAAATTTCCCACGGGATAGTAATAAAGTTGAAGTTCAGGTTGAAGTAGATATTAGTTGTGAAAAGGTATCAAAGTGGTAACAACTTGATCTGTAATATTGAAAGTCAGTATGTAGTGGCCAAATAATAGTTATCAGAACTATGTGTTTGCATGTATTTTATTGGTCACTCTCTCTTGCAAGTCTGTCAAAATTACAGCCCTTACAAACAATGTAACTGACTTTTTCTGTGTTAATAATACCCTCTTCTCTATCACTGAAATGCCTCTGATAATAAATTTGATCCGAAAATGCTTCAGACCTGATTAGAACTAATTCTTCACAGAGGTTGCACATAATCTAAACCTGTGTTCTGTTTGTACTTATAAATCAGTGAGAATGAGGTCATGGTGCATGTTTCGCACAGTTTAGGTTTCTGCCCCACCTTGTGCTTGCTAGTGTCCCAGTTGTGGAGCAGGCGTGCTGGGATGAGGAAGGAGTTGTCCTGATGGCAGCTCTGACAGTAATACCAGCCGCTGTAGCAACAGACCTTCGCCTTCCCTCTGGAGAGACCGACTGGACGCTGACAACCTGAGGGGAAAGTCCCTGTGTTAGTGTGTGCTTCCTTCTAAATGACTTAATTATGACATAACATAGTGGTGTCCAAACAGCTGTACCAGGGTGGAAAACAGTTTAACCCCTTTGAGAAAAAAACAAACTAATTTTCTTTATCAATGCAGAACAAATGTGGTATATTCCACTGACTGAATGTTAATAAGTGATTGCCTCAATAAAGATATGATTGATGAACAGCTTTGTTTGTCCATTTATGTGTCCAAACTGTTGAATTAACTCTAAAGTGTTGATCATGTAAGCCCTCTGTGTTACCACCCCGCTCAAAAGGCGGCAAAGCTGAGATAACGTGGGCAGTAAAGACGATAAGCAGAGAACCTGGTGTTCATATGTGTCAGTTTATTATCCCTCATTAAATACTCTGATCATCAAGCTGAATGAACCTGAAGATAAGAATAATGATGGTCTGAGTTTAAAAAAGAACTTTGACCCCAACAAGGTCATAAGTTTTATCATGGCCCAAATACCGTGATGATAAAAAACAGCAAAACATGATTTTATAGCCCTGATTAGGGAGGTGCAGAGAAATTCTTCAATGGAGGTGTTTGCTTACTCTGTTAATGATTATTATTTGTTTTTGAAAGACGTGCTACAGATGAACTGAAATAAAAAGGAAGGTGATTTTATCACATTAACCCATTCTTTGCATCACATTATTAACTCAAAGTTCACAAAGCAGTTAAAGGGATACGCCAAATGTTTTTTTCTTTTCCTGTCTTGCTTCACTCCTGAGTCCATGACAAGAAGACAGACACCACTCTTTTGACTGTGCGTGCAGTAACAAGGAAGGGACAGGCAGAGCTCACCAACTACTAATTAGCTTAGCTCAAACACAGGGAGTCAATGGGTATTGTTAGCTTGCTTCTGCCTACAGTCATCAGATAAACTCTTCAACAACTCTAAACAATCCTGTGTGCTTGTGACTCATTTTTTACCACAACATGTTACTTTATCTTCTACTATCATCGTATTATCCTCCTTTACTCATAAAAAGAGGCTTATTTTTGTTGACCAACTTATACTGTGGATTGTGTTAGAGATGTGACGTTCGCAAATGAGTAAAGTTTTTTAAACAGCTCTTTTAAGTGAACAATGAAAACTGGTTCGCAGTTTTTGGTGAGCCATTTGTTTGTGAGCCATACTTAAATGCAAAATGACTGCAAATTCAAGAATGGTTCGCAAATGAATGGCTCACTAACATCCGCGAATCAGTTCTCATCGTTCACTTAAAAAAGCAGTTCACCACCATAGGACAACAAAACTAAGCCTCTGTTTAGGAGTAGTATAAGCTAAGACAATGATAGTAGAAGAAAATGTAACAGAATGCGTTAAAAATGAGTCACAACAAGCACACAAGACTGTTTATAGTTGCTGAAGAGTTTGTCTGATGACTGTAGGCAGAGACAGGCTAACAATACCCACTGACTCCCTGTGTTTGAGCTAAGCTAATTAGCAGATGGTGAGCTTTGCCCGTCCCTTTCTTGTTACTGCACACAGAGTCAAAGAATGATGTCCATCTGCTTGCTCTGGATTTGGGAGTGAGGCAAGACATGAAAAGAAAAAAAAAGTTGGCGTATTCCTTTAAAAGTTAAGTGATGAGGTGCTGGTTTGGTGGAGTGGTAAGCAACCAGGCACGACCTATGTATATGCTTCTGCCGGCCCGGGTTCGAATCCAGCCTGTGGCTATTTTGCAGAGCGTCCTCTCATTCTCTCTCTTGCCCCCTTTCACAAGCCTATTCGCTGTCTCTCCTGACAATAAAGGCACAAAAATGCCAAAAAAATAATCTTAAAAAAAGAAAAAGTTAAGTGATGATCATGCAAATGTATTCAAACCTTCAAAGTAACATCTTAAAATTGCTTTTTTTGCCCATCCATCCGTCCAAAATGTCAAAGAATCTCTTTTTACCCTATACTATACATACTGTATTGAAAATGAGTCATACTGTGTAAAATAAATGGCAGAATCACCTTTCTTGTGTATAACAGAAAACAAAAATACAAATCTAGAGTCCCTTCAGATGGTTCTTGCATTCAGCCCCCCTCATGTTTGTTTGCCTTTTAACACACATTCAAATGTGGCCTCCCCTAAAACCTTAAAGTCTCTGCAGGCTGTATTTTGTGGTTGAAGTTCTGGGTGCATGACGTTATCCTGTGTCTTAGGTCTCTATCCATTAAACTAGAGATGCTGTATTTAGAGAGTTATTTGATGTCTGAAAATAATTAGGGATGTGCATGTTTAGGCTACTACTGTATATAGTTAATGTCATCACCCTCACTTGATGGAACCAGAATCACTGGTTGGTTAAATAAAACTGTACCATTTTGTGTTAACACCAAACGCTGGCAGCTATATAGTTCTGGTCAGTGGACCTTTTCTGATGGCTTCAACATAACTAAACACAGTCATAAAAAGAACACAGCATTATCGCATGAACACATTGGAGGTGTTTTATCCTACAGACAGAGATAATAATGTATGTCAGATGTGTCTAATAAATCTAGCATATCACTAATAGCAATGTGCACCTATATCCAGCTCAGGAACATCATCTTCAACCAGCAAATAGGACTGAAGGCTGGCAAAGTTAGCACTGTTAACATAAGCCACACTCTTCAAACCAAGTTCACATTCTTTACTTCCCAATAGTTCTGACTGAAGAATGCTCCACTTTGAATGCTTTTGGGCCTGTGCATCTGAATCTTAATTTCTGTTGAACTAATTAAAAAACTAGTCAGCTTGGAACATCCCGACAAACTTGACTTTTTCCTGCATTGAAAACTTGATGGTGAATCCACTGATTAATTTCTTATCACCACTGACCTTTGTCAGAGTCACACATGTTAGTATTTCTCTTAATGGGCGCCATCAAACTACATTTGAATTATGTCTCTTTCAATCTGGTAAAATGTGCAATTTGACAAACCTGTAACAGCTACCAGACATTTATTATTTGTACTTAAATGTCTCACTCTACAATTTTTTTGGGGCACAAATATATATCCGGAAGCAAGAGATGAAGCATATGACCTTGTAAGTGCCCAAAAATACTGATACAGCAATACATAGTCACATAGTAGTTGGCAATAAGTGCACTGATACAGATTTTACTGAATCAATATGGCCCCATACGCTGTGACATCGATTGTAAAATTCACTTTTAGTAATATCACACAAAGCACATAAAAGAAGACACCTGTGATGCTAATTATAGGACACACCTTAGTTTAACATGTCCCTATGGTCAAATCATTTTCCATATTTTCTTGGGGTACCATCATTTTTGTCCAGGCCAAGTTTATTATTTTGTTTTTTAAAATTAGTCTGTTGAACCACAATTCAAAAGCAATGTCTGATTTTCATTAGTTAATTTTCACTAAATTTTTATTTATTATTACTTTTGTCAGTTTCAAGTTACGAGGGCGAGTCAATAAGTAACCAGCCTAACTCATTTCCGGTTGAGATCCATCTCTTCTTTTTTAATGTAATTGCCCTCTACTGTGACGCACTTAGACCAACGGTGTTCAAGTGCCATCAGCCCAGAACTGAAAAAGTCAGGGTCCTTTCCATTGACCCACTCCTCAACTGCCGTCACGACTTCTTCGTCAGACTGGAAATGACATCCACGGATATCCTTTTTCAAGTTTGGGAATAGGAAGAAGTCGCTAGGAGCTGGGTCAGGCAAATAGGCAAGATGTGGTATTAATTCATACCCGTTTCGCTCTACAGCATCCATTGCAACTTTGCAAGTTTGGACTCTCGCGTTGTCCTGTTGCAGCAAAACACCTTTAGGGAGTTTACCTCGGTGTTTTTCACAGATGGCGGTTCTCAGCTGGTCTAGCAAGTTTGCATAGTACACTCCAGTTATTTTACTTCTCTTGTGTAAAAAGTCCAACATAATAACGGTCTTTGCGTCCCAAAACACTGTGGCCATCACCTTGCCAGCAGATGGTTGCATCTTGAACTTCTTTGGCCTCGGGGACCCCGGCCCTACCCACTGACGACTCTGAGCTTTATTCTCTGGCTCATAATAATGAACCCAAGTCTCATCTACAGTCACCAGACGCAAAAGAAAATCATCTTTTGACCTAAAACGCTTCAACAAGGCACTGCATACTGATGCTCTGGTTGCCATTTGCTCATCGCTAAGTGATTTGGGAACCCAACGGGCTGTTAGCTTGCGCATACCTAAACGATCATGTGAGATTGTTGAAACGCTACCATGTGAAATGCCTAATGCCTGCGCTATCTCTTCCACCTGAATTCGCCTATCAGAGTTTACCAGATCCCGAACTCGTTACACATTTCTTTGTCGGTGGCATCCAGTGGGCGTCCAGACCTGGCTTCATCTTCTAAAGACGTTCTACCGCGTTTGAATTCCCCTACCCAGAATTTAACCTGAGCATAAGATGGTGCAGAAGACCCATAAACATCGGCTAACTCGCCGTGTATTTCCTTGCCAGTTTTACCTGTTAAATACAAGTACCGAATTACAGCACGGTACTCAACTTTAGATGAAAAGCATGCCTTTTGCATCACTAACCATGTTTGACATTGAATATCTTATTAAAGAATGACTCGATTCATGTGCAATTTTGTACCCAGGTATAAAACATGTATTGAAACAAGGCATGAAAATCGTGATCGTCTCAGTCAATCGGTAATGGGATAGGCTAGTTACTTATTGACTCGCCCTCGTATTTCAGTGAACATTGTGGGTTTTTCTTTCTTTAACATAAGGGTACCAACAAATTTGTCCACGTCTGTATGTGTGCAGCACATCCAAGAAGGACGCATCCAGGATGGAAAAACTGATCAGGCGGGCCAGCTCTGTGGTCAGCATGAAGCTGGACTCTCTGGTGACGGTGGCAGAGAAGAGGACACTAGACAAACTGCTGGACGTTATGGATGAAGACAGTCACCCTTTGCACACCATCATCGGCAACAAGAGGAGTCTGTTCAGCCCAAGACTGGCTACTGAAAAACTCTTTTGTCCCTCAGGCCATCAGACTGTACAACTCCTCTCTGGGGGAGAAGGAGTAACAGGAAGACTGAGGACAGGAAGGAGCAGCAGCTGTAGTAGTAGTAGCAGTAGCCAGCCAGTAGCCATATTGTAGTTTAATTTATTTTTATTACTTATTATTTAGATTTATTAATGTATGTATAGGGAGATTTTATGTCTGCTAATTGTTTATTACTTTTTGATAATCTGTGTTCTTTTATACCTTGTAAAATATAATGCTACTGGAACCTTAATTTCCCTGATGGGGCCTTCCCAAGGGACAAATAACGTTCTGTCTAATCCAATCTAATATGTACGTCTACACAATAATGTAACGAACCATCACCACATAATATTTAACCAGGAACAACCGAGCGTACAGCAGCCTTCTTCACACATACACTCGTTTTTAATATGTAATGGTAATATCAGCTGGTAATTTTGTCAGTAGTGTATCACTTAACATTTATTTGATCTATTTATTCACTTACATTTTTGCTCTTAAGCCCCAAAAGTTATATTTGATTTAAACATGATCATAATACCTACATCCCGTTTCCCAAAACCTACCTGCTGCATTTATCTGGAGTAATCCCTGAAACAACAAAGTCTTAGTCTTTCCTGTAGTCACAACACAGGGGACTTCAATAATTCAGCAGACAAAGAAGGACAACAGATCATCAGCTCTATTCAGCCTGATAGCTGCCCGTCTTTCTGCTTTGTCTTCTTCACTCTTTAAAGTTCCTCTTACACCCAAACAACCGGACCTACTTCAATACTACATACACATTCAGACAAACAGCTGAGAGACACGGGGCTGCAACAGGTGTCCCTTATCAACGCAATCTTCGCGGGACGAGAAGAAAAACGTCAAATGACGAGCGGAAGAAAAGGAACTGAAGATTGGGATCTAGATTTTGGAGAAGGAGGCATGTCAAGCTACAGAAAGAAGGATAGACAACACAGGAAGATAGGCGTGTGACAGCATGTTTGCTAGGAGGTTTGAACATAAGAAACAAAACAGACAGAAAAAAGGGGGAAAAGATGGAAGGAGAACAAATACTGCAAAGGGATGAGAGTAAAGAAGGTAGAAGAGTGGCATCAAACAAGGCTGGCGTGATCTGATGCCTGATAAAAACACACAATAGCCTAATCAGAGTTAAAAGCTCGATCTCAGTTTTATCGGAGAAAAGGAGAGAAAAACATCATGTAGGTGCAGCAGTATGGGAACATGCACAGACCCATAAAGAGCTGCAGTTTACAAACATTTAGACTATAATGAAGGCTTTTGTACCTAATTTAAGATTTAAAAGATATTTGGTAAATGCAATGCAAGGCTAACTTGCAAGGTCCAAACAAAAAATTCCTAAAACATAACTCTAAAGATATGTTACCAAAGCAATTAACCGGGGAGGGGGGGAAGATAGTATGTCTCTCAAGATAAGAGTTTCTGTTTTTATTTTGTATTATTTCTTACGTTCAGACAAATGTTTGAAAGAAAAAACACTAGTGCAAAGATCAGACAACATGCTTCTTAATTATAGACGATTTTGGAGCCTGTTGGTCCCCTAAAATCATTTTGTTTCATTTTGTGTCGATTGTCACTGTGGATTGTCACTGTGAACACAAAGCAAGGCCAGACCCTCAGAGAATCTATGGGCTGATTTAAAGGAAAAAAGAGCAAAACTAACAATACAGGGGACCTGAAGGCCACTATGAAAGCCATCGACTGTCTGCTACCATGCCGTGCTGCACTGATGAAGTAATTTGTTCAAAGGTACTCTGACTATCCGTAATTTCTCGATTATAGCACACACTCGATTATAACACGCACCCCATATTTTCACGATTTTTGCCTGGAAAAACAGTGTACTCAAATATAACACGCACGCAAATTTTGCCCAAAGCTTACTCTCTCAGACAACTCCAAAATTACCTTTATTCAAAGTTTTAATCAATGAAATTTCAGTATTTTCACAACAAATACACGATTTAAACAGATACAGAAACACCTTTTGCTTCACGCAAGCGCAAGTATTTGATTTCTGCCCGAGCATGCTCAGTCGTAGTGTACCGACCAATCAGAGAGCAGCTATCAAAATGCTGGTGTCTTCAACCAATCACAGCGCAGCTATTTTGCGTCCCCTTGCTCACAAGAGGGCAGCGCCCTGTGTTTGCCTGTGTTTTCGCAGAGAAAGAGAATATTTCAGCTTTTTGTAACAGATGTATTGCAATCACGATGCTGGCGAGACAAAATATTTTAAGTATTTTGCTTGTACTCGTGTATAATATGCACCCAAAAAATAAGAGCTTATTTAAAAACAAAAGAGGGCATGTTATAATCAAGAAATTACGGTAAATGTTGAGTGCATAAGTGGATGATAAAAATTTCTGTTATAAATCCTTTTTTGATGGTTTTATGTGCTAAGCATGTGTACTTGTAAGAATCTGGTGATGTGATAAGTATCCTGAAAAGGGGTGATGATATGATACATCACCATTTATCTTGATAATATAGGCATGTTGATATATCACAATTTCAACTAAATACTGCGTTTTTGGAAAAAGGATTTCAGTATAATGAATCCACAATGTTTTACGGATAAAAAAATGCAATTAGTGTTAACTTTTTATCCCTGAATCATCACACTGTGTAGTTCACTAGTCTATACTTTAAGATACTTCTTGCATTGAGGTTTTATGGACAGCTTTGTTGAACAAAATCTCAACCAGGTATTATAACTTAACAAAAAACATAGTAGGTATCAGCTGATCTCTCTTACAGGTGATTGGTCATCAGTGTGGGCAGCAAAACACCTGATCAAGGCACCCATGGTATTTTGCATTCTAATCAACAAATTAAATTGATATTCCTGATTTTAATGGAGAGTGAAATTGTGCACAGCAGCTAGATCTGCCTATGTCAATGTCTGTTATCGAGCAGATCAATCATGCCAAGCTTCAATATCATCCATTGTGCTCAGCCCACAGCAGGACGGCCCAATTAGAGTCCTTCAGAGCAGGAAGAGGTGGGAGCTACAAGCATGAGGTCAGCAGGAAGTGACTGCTTGTAAAGAGATTAGTATAGATGTTGACAGCTTTAGCAGCATTTTTGTCAAATCTGGACCGTATTTCTTTCTTAAATGAAAAACAAACAACAGCACTACAAACTTCTCTAAAGAAAGGATATTTTGCTCCACTTCCTACATGTTTTGGCAACAGTTTGTTGAATGAAGTGGTTCACGTTTTGTCCTTCACACCATGGCTGAAGCACCCACCTGCTACATTATCTGATTGGCCTGTAATAAATGTTATTAACTGAACAGTCGCCCAACCACCTGCTGGATCTGCTCTTGAAAGGTTCTGCCCATTCCCACACACTTTCTCTGGGCTGTTTCCCTGATGGACTACTGAAATGTACTGAAAGGTCCATCTGGTGTGTCAGGCTAAATAGCCTCAGACTCACACCAAAAATTCTGCCTCCTAATGCTCATGTCTTGTAATGATCTTGCAGTTGCCATGTTTGATTTTATACTTCCTCCTCTTCTGCCTTTGCTTGTATAATTCACTCATTCAGAAGTGATGGTATGTAAGATACCAGATTAAGCTGTGAATAAACAAATGGTTTGGCAAAAACCTAATTCCTCATATTCAATAGTGGTCTTCATCTGTAAACACACTAAATGAATCAACTTTTCTTCTTTTCTGATTTATGATAATTCAACAACCCTTGAAGCAGGATTTTGCCTAAAATAACCAGATGGCAACATATCCTCACACAAGCCTTTATGATATGTGTATTGATACAGATTTTACAAGATCAATGTGGCCCCAAATGCTGTGACGGCTGTTGTAAAATTCACATTGGGTGTACATGCAGTTCAAAAAAAGAGGTAGTAGAAGCCAAACCTCATGATGCAGCACATTACAACTTTTCAGTTCTTTCTTAGATCTCTTTAACTGATAGGATCTGTTAAACCTTTTCCTTGCAAGTGTTTTTTCAAACACCAAAACTTGCAGGGATTCTATAAAAGCAGTAGTCAATGTCCACAATCTACACATATCAAGATGGGTATCATATCATGGTCTCCGCGACAGAATATAAATTTTAACATGAGGTTGCTGGAAATATCCTGAAGTCAAATCCATGTCTCTCACGTTGGACGTCATATTGGTTCCCCTCAAATATCTAAAGGCAATGTTTTTTATGGCTCTCTCTTTGAAAAAGACACGGTAATGCCTTTAAAAGGCAGTTTTAGTTTGTTGGCCTTTTAACTTAAATATTGTCTCATGTGACTAAAGTGAACAAACTGAATTTATGCCCCTCACAAATCTGATCATAATGTGAGTCAGAAAAACCTTTAGATGTGGTCTGGCTGCTCTGATTCACAAACAATTTTCATTTTGTTTAAACACAGCAATGATCTATAAATTATCTAGACAAATTTGACCAATTTTAAGTGAAACAATAGATATTTCTTTTATTTTGTTGAATTTATTGCTTGTGGATGAAACGGTGGTAAAGGCAAAAACAAAGTCTTATCTTTTGAAGGCCCCCATGACCAGACACATATGTTTAACTCAGATTTATGCTAATTAAAGCAGTGAGCTCATGCTGTTGTTGGGGTGGATGCTCTTTGAAAAAAACCCACAGTCCACTGTTTGGGAGCCAGCAGGCAGAGAAACAGCGTGTCACTTCGAGGAAGCAGCTGACCACCGGGCCAGATTTCAGGCCAACTGTGGTCTCCGTTTCGGTCTGCTTCTGTTGGGACTGGAGGGACAAAGACACATACGTATGCGGCCTGAAAACATTTTGCAACCTAAATGACAACCTTTAACCTTAACCTCAAATTCTATATCATGAGCAGCAGAGGAGAACACGCCCACGTGTGCACACAGAGGGAAAGAGTTCTGTGCATAAAAACAAACAGAAAGCCTGAACAGATAATGCATGTGGGAATATGGAGAAAGAAAAAAGATAAATCAACACCATGCATATAAATCTGCCTTCGACCAAAACCTCAACAAGCATAAAAACAACCTCAGAACACAGAAGATTGTGCAGGAATCCTCACCAGAGACCAGAGGAAACATTTACATCTGAGCCAACAAGAGCAGAGTGTGAGTGTGTAAAAGTATGTATGTAAATTAAGAAAGTGAGGTCATCTCTTTTTTCACATTCAACATAGAGATGAAGAATCTCCTCTAATGGGTCTGAGCTTTAGTGCAAAGTATTCAGGCTTCTGAGAGTAGTTTCAGTAATATTGTTCAGCCAAAGATCAATAAGATTTAGTGTATCCAGGTTAATATGTCAGTAGGGTATATATGGGCAAGAATCTGGTGGTCACTGCTGTTTCAATATATCACAAAATATTACAATTTTTCCCCAAAATTGTTTTTTCATAGCAATAAGAATCTGCAATATTTTGAGCATTATAGTTTCAAATCAGTGTTTATGTAAGATCATCCCTGCAACATTTATAAACTCAACTGTATATCCCTAACATGCAGTGCAGATGGACCCGTCTCATTGTCTGAAATCACGCAGATCCATCTTTCCAAGCTCCAACCTCCAATGACTTCACGGCCAGAATCCAGACAGCCCAATCAGGTAAGAGAGGCAGAAACTGAAGACGTGATGACAGCGGGAAGTGACTGCAAGTTTGAAAACAATGGCGGCTTCTGAAGCGGTCTCTGTAGATGCGGCAATATCTGCAGTTTTATCAGAAATGGACTCAATTTCCTCTTAAAAAGAGGAGCAAAGAACATCACTAAAAGCTTTTCTAACTGGAAATTATGTTTTTGCTCTTCTCCCGACCGGGATCACTGGGAGAGATGAAATCCTTCGCATGATGCCGGTTAGTCTATGGTAGTCATGGTTACTCAGTGATACCTGGTGAAATATGCTCTCCTCAGAAGTTTACTGGGAGAACTTGGTGGGGATTGTCTTGGATCATGTCACATATAAGTGGTAAATGATGCATCTGTGTGGTATAATTTAATGTAAGACGATAGTTGAAGGACTAAACCGTAGTTTAAGCTAACGGCTAACAATCCGGTCGAGCTGCTACGTCATACTGTGGCTTGTTATGACTGGTCTGTGATGAGTGTGACTGGCACAACGATCGTTCAATCACCAGCTGCAGTTGTTTTTGAAGGTTCCACCTCTGAAAACATTTTCTATGGGCTCTTCCCCAGATGGACGAGTGAAATATTTCCATGGCGGATATATGAAACTGACCGTCTGGTGTGTCAGGTTAGTATATCCCAGGAACAGTAATGATAGCAATAAATGTAACAGAGAGACGAAGAGCCAAACAGCTGAATGTCAGTTGCCAATATGCATCTGGAGGCTGTTTCAATATGCAAATCTCCTCAATATATATATAAATATATAAATTATTGAACAATGTAATATAACAATCTTGCACTAAAAATATTGCTACAGTACTGCATCACAAAATATCACAATATATTGGTGTATCGATACTTTCTCATGCCCCTAGATAGTATGAAATTAATGACATCCCAGCTCTCATCAGCAGTAACGTGATGATGATTAACTTCTCTCTCAATCTCAGACTCATGGGCATGGGCTCTGAAAGAGAAAGAAAACAGATGCACAGCAGTGCCTCCATCTGCTGAAGCTTCTAAGGGCTTTTAGTATCAGTTTACATTCACTCACGAATCCTCACCATCAACTTTTCATCCTGGTACGGCTCCTCACAAATAGAAACTACACAAAACTTTCCCTCATGGGGAATAAGGCCATGTAGCAAAATATCTGTCTCACCCCAAACTCCTTTCTCAGAGCTGAACAACTGCTCTGTGATGAGGAGAGCCACTCTGATCACAGAGGACCTCTCTCACCTCCTCTTCCACTCCCTCCAGTTACTGCCACAAGGCAAATGTGACCAAGTCCAACTAGCCCACAAAAACATAGACAACTAGAAGTGCTCAGAGGGAACAACCTACAAAGGCATGTCTGACATTCTTAGTCAAGTTATTAGCAATAATGTGGAAAAGTGCCTTATCTTGCAATGTTGACAAATCCTTTAAAAAAATCCTGGATCCACATCCGTCGTCAGATAATGACCAAATCTGATCCCTTCTTCTTTGTGCCACGACTTACATTCCCTAAAAAAATCATCCAAATCTGCTTAACTTTTTGAGCTACCTTCTTTACAAATGGACGGACAAATTAAAAGAGCTCTGAGTGCTCAAGCCTCCACTGAGGCATTTCTGACATTGTTAGTCAAGTTAATATTCAAAATGTGGAAAACTGCCCAATTGCAAATTGTATACAAATACTTTAAACAAATTCTGGATCCACATTCACAATTAGATCACCACCAAAATCTAATCACTTCTCCATCAACAAAATTCTCTGAAAATGCCATAAAATCAGTTCAAGACTTTTTGAGTTACTGGCTCCCAGAAGGACAGATCGATGAATAGATAGCCAGACAGACAGAAACAAAAGTACAAAGGTCAGTACATAACCTCCTCAGTGGAGGTAAAAAAAAAAAAAAAACTTAGTGTCCCCTGCAGTAACCATTTTGAGCAATATTAAGGAGACATTTCACAATACCTTCAAATAGCTATTGATTTGACAAATTTTACCTTTAACAGACAAAACTTGAGCTGGAGCTTAGCTAGTTTTGGATTGTAAATGAATGTTAATTCATTTACAATTGAAACCTTACCCATTTGTACAATAACTGTATTTTTACTGCTATAGTTTAAGTATTTAATTCAATCTATTCTTTCTACAACTGTACATTTTTATCTCCTGCATCCTTCTTTAGCCTGTTCTGCTGTAACACTTAAATTTCCTGTCTTGGCATCAATAAAGGATCATCTTATCTTAACCTATATTATAAACCTATATAATAGCCAACCTAACAAGGAGCAAAATTACAACTGCTAGGGATTTTCTAGGAAGCTAACTGCTAATAACATTTAGCTTTAGCTCTTCCGGTTCATTTTCTGCCATGTTTGTTTACGCTTAAGTTGTGTTAACTGTACGAAATAATGATTTGCTGGAGTAGAGACTGTGCTTGTATGCCGTGATCATCTCATTGCACATCACGCTTTAAAAACACAACTATTAAACCCATCATGATTATTATCTTGTAAGGGCTCACCGTTTTAGAATTTAGATTAGACCTTTAAGTTAGATTTTAGATGTCTTTGTGTGTGCCTGGCTTTAGTAAAAGCATGTTGTTGACTGAATCAGGATGTTTTTATTGGCCCTTTTATCAGGTTACGCTGCCACATGTAAGATGTCCCAAATCTAATTATATTAAACAACCACTAAACCAGATGCTCCAACAACAACAACAAAATCTCACACGTAGCTGGTCCTGATTCACAGGGGAAAAAATGTTAAAAAGATCAGAACATCTTTAAAAAGTCTTTCCATGACAAGAGATGTACTAAGTGCATTAGGGCAGTGAATCACAAGGAAATTCCCAACACGATGAGATGGATGGTCTGGGATAATATCATAATACAGTGTTTTTGCAAAAAATGATGTATTGCAAGATCATACGGAAATGCATAAAATGATGATATCCGATAAAAAAGGAAATTTTAAATAACTCTCATCCAGTAAAATATTATATTGACATTTTTACTCAGACATTTATTGTCATTTTCATAGAATTTGCATTTGCACAGAGCTTATGACCGTAGCCTCCCCGCCCCCTCAGACCCAAGCGTTTCCAGAGAAGTGGGAAAAAGAGCTGCATCAGATACTGTACAGATGACATCTGTCTTTATTTTATACAACTTTAATCAAACCCTTGATTAATAGACGTCCAATACATGATGTAGATGCTCTCAAACAAACCACAACATGGGACCTTTAAAAAAATACAAAACTCTTTGACAGAAATAATCAATTCACATGTGTAGTCATGTGTGTCATAAAGACTCCACTACCAGCTGCTGAGGATGTTGAGAGAAAACGTTGCCTGCGTCATGCTCACAGCATCCATAAGGACTCCTCACACCCGGTTCATGGACTGCTTACCCTTTTGCCCTCAGGCAGGCGCTTCAGGTGCTTCAGGACCAAAACCAGCAGACTAAGGAACAGCCTTTTTCCCAGAGCTGTCTCCCTTTTAAACACATACACCCTACTCCACAGCAACGGTCAATCTGAACTCCTCCTCCCGCTGACCTTACCTTTACACATACGCATCCACTAAATGTGTATATTCTTCTGTATTGTATATCTGTACATTCTGTCTATTCATTCATATTTATCTATATAACATGTGTACATCTGTATATTTAGTCGATATTCATACTTATCTTCATAATATGTAAATCTGTACAGTGATAAATAGAACTTCATACCTACTCACAATGCCTAGTGTATCTGGATATTGACAGTATATTTCGAACCATTGTCTTCAGGCGGTTAATAACATAGCTGTAATCTCTTATTTATTTTCCTTCCTGTAAATACATATAGATATATAATCACGCACTTTATGTTCTGGATTGGATGCCAAACGACTTTTCGTTACTCTGTACCTGTGCATGTGTATTGACAATAAATTTGAATCCTAATCCTGGGCTTGTTAATGTAGCACCATATATTTCATATGTTTTTAAAAAATTAGTTACAATACCTTTTGTCCCATGCCTAAAGTGTGTACATTTATTATCATATCATAAGCCTAAATAGGCATGCAGTTTCCATAAAAACAGTTAGATGTAACATTTATAGTATACTGAATAAAATGTGGGGTTTCAAAGCTTTAGATGTAATTACATTTGGATTTATTGACTTATTTCAATGTCCCAACTTTTAGGAAATGAGGCTGTATTATTTTATTCTCCAGACAACGATCAAAACAAATCATTGACCCTCTACTACTTTTTCATGCTTACAACCCTAATGAGTGCTGCTTTTCTTATCCTGTTCAGTAAGTAATTACAGTGTTTCAGATAAAAACATTGTCCATCATCAGCATAGAGTAACAACTGCTTTCTCTGCCCGTCTCTGATCTTTTATGGGTCTTTCTGGGACGAAACAGAGAGAGGGACAGAAGGAGAGATGAATGGGAATTCAAACGTGGCTCAAAGGTCCACCGATTGTACCGCCACTCTCTGTAGTGAGAGAGGGTCACTTTGACCCACCCAGGGCGTGCGCCAAAGGAGAGAGAGCGGTAGAGAGACACAGAGATGAGGGGAAAGAGAGAGAGGGATGACATCAGGGCAAAAAAAAAAAAAAAAAAAGCAGGATCAGGCTTTCATCTGGCCGCTGCTGGTTTTAAAACAACACACCTCTGGGAAGGGAGTGTGTGCTTAAATGTGTGTGTTATGGACATGGATCTGAATTAAAAACTGAAAAGACGGGAGACGCCTGAGCTTTGATGTGTCTCATTCACATCGAGCGAACACTCAAATGAAAATGTGCACAAATAGAGAGTGCTATGAGTTAGCGAGCGTGTGCATCTGTGTGTGTGCGTGAGGGACAGAGAGAGGGACAGACCGTCTATCTTTTGATGTGCGCCCACCTACTCCCACAGTTCCCTCATATCTACTGATTACCACTTCACCCCGTTGCACAGATTCACATGGTCTTTTGGGGGCCTGAGAATTCGCTCCAGTGTTACAACTCAGGGTCATCAAACCCCAGAAACACACTGTGAGAGTGTGTGAGAGTGTGTGTTTGTGAGGCGAGGGGTGATGGGTAC
Organism: Cetoscarus ocellatus; assembly: GCA_037902135.1. Classification (NCBI taxonomy): domain Eukaryota; kingdom Metazoa; phylum Chordata; class Actinopteri; order Labriformes; family Labridae; genus Cetoscarus; species Cetoscarus ocellatus. The sequence continues at coordinate 563,042 of JBAMNC010001432.1, read as the reverse complement.
CCTGGGTCTTCAAATGAACACTGACCGCTTCCTTCAAAGAACACAAACACAGCAGCAATTCAGAAGTGTAATTAGTTGAATACACTTTACATTTTGATGTTAAATAACTAATCTGTGGACATGTATGGATGGCCGCAGCATGCATATGCAAAGGGCAGACATGAAACAAGTTCAAAGAGAAATCAGAGGAAGCTTAAGGAACACTGACCATCGGGCACAGCCGTCGCCTCCATCAAGAGTTCTTGTTCCAATGAGAGGCTTCATATATGAATAATCTCTTGCGTATTCATGTTCACTTAAAAAGATGAATGTTTTTTGATGCATTACACCTTTAAGGCTTTGGGGGCCGGGAATAGAGGTAACCTAATATGGTCAGGTCTACAGGTCTGTGATATAACTTCCCTCCAACTGCAACAAAGCTTTATTATAACTAATAATGTCATCTAGATTTGGCTACAAAATCACCGCAGGCCCTCCACCAAGGGAACATGACAAACTAAACTGTCACAAGCACATCAACCAGGGCCGCCACTAGAGGGGACTGTGATGTTCCCCACAGATGAACTACCTTTGGACAATCTGAGGGGTCGCAACACCTGAAACAAAAAAAACACCTGCAATTCAACACCTCCCATCTCAAACACTGTCTGTTAACAAACCAAAACTGTGTCTGCAGCATACAAATACATATACAGTATGCATGTTCCTTTGTGCTGTATACATCTGCCTTATGTTTTTTATTTTCATCCGTCTACTCTTTGTTAGCGTGTGGTGCATGCTTACATATACATATGAATGCACGCATTGCACATTTGTTTGTGTACCTATAAGTTGAGTGATTGGATGGTTATTCAGTTTAGTGATTTTTGTCACATTCTACCTCTTATCTAAATTACATTTTAAAGAGTAAGCTCTGGGTTTTTCGAAGTGGGGGTGCTTGAGGCCCACGGCGCTGGTAAATATGATTTTCAGTAAAGGAACTTAAAAGCTTTGTCCCTGGGGGGGGATATTCAGGGGTGGACAGAAGGCAGAATGTAGCAGTACATCGTGCCACCGATAGCCTTGTAATGTAGGTTCAAACTACTCAAAAACCTACGTTGGCTAAACCACACGACACAGTAAGATTCTTTTCTGTGTTTGCGTCTTCGCTCTGCCATCTGAACGCAGTCACGTGACAGGCTCGCTGTAGCTTAAAGCAGCAGATTGAGGATCAGTTTATTCTTTCCCCCTGCCATGTATGTGTGCTACGCTAGGCTTAAAAAAATATATCCTGGATCTGTGTTTTAACGTTTGTTTTTTTTTCGGTAATACCGAACCTCAAATTTAATGGTATTATACAGTTTTTAAAAATTGGTATCGAAAAGTATTGGGTTTTTTTTAACAACCTTGGTAAGGGTATCTCAAAAAACAAAGTCTTCTTTTCTTTTTTACTTCCTTTTATAGTCTGCAGAGAAACATGTAGCCCATTGTATCTTATTTTATCCATGAAAACAATTTAAACTGATGTTTTTGCACAGATATATAACACACTTTTTTTTGGGGGGGGGGGGCTTTTAGGTACAACTAGAAGGGTTCTAGAGAGAAAAGGTTGGGAACCACTGACTAAATGCATTGCTGTGATAAATGCTGACAAACAAATGATAAAAAAAGAGGTCCAAAACCCATAACCTTTGACCCATTTTCTTGAAAATCTAATCTGGTCATCTTTGGGCAGATGAGTCCACCTGATTTATGTCTGTAATCAGGCAGATCCATCTTGATGATTGTGGGCGTGGAAAGGTAATTGTTTTCTTAACCCATGATTATATATACAAAGAGATTAAAAAAGAGGTTAAAAAGGTAAATTTTCAAACCGTGCTAATCATAAAACTATGAGCCAATGAAAAGAAAAAACTTCACTTCGTCATTTCTGCACTTACAGCCAGTTTAAAGGCGTAAATTAGAAGGGTGTAAAGACTTTTTCAGGACCTTTTCAGTGTCTAAGAAGGGATACAGTCGAAGAAAAGACACAGGGACAGAGGGAGACAAAAAGAGGAAAAGCCTGAGAGTGTTAATGAACTGGTGAAATGGAATAAAAGGAAAAGAGGAAAAGGAGGGTAACGGACGGACTGAGCGAGCAGAGGTGTGTTCTGTATAGAAAATGGACGTATCCAGCTGTCCCTCCCATGCAGCTCTACCCAGAAACCCTCAAATCAAACAACTACGATCAAACCTGACCACTGCAGCATCCCCAGGCCGCTTTCATTCGCTCCCATTCATTCATTCATCCATTTTTTCCCTCTGCTCTGGTGCTTTAAGCCTGCCAATTATCATCAGTTGCTCCCAGACGGCCTCTGTCCTTGTTCCTGTTTCAGCTGGCCTTTCAAACAGCCCCTGCATTAATAAGCCAGTTGTTACAAATAAAAAAAGGGAGGTGAGCGGTGATTATTCAAAGCCCTCCTAAGAGAGAGAGAGGGACAGAGAGACAGACAGAAAGCCCATGTTTCACACCCACAGAGAGTAAAAGCACCGCCTGCCATTTATGGGACTGTCCAAGAGGCTGGCAGGGGAAATAATAAAGCAGAGAGGGAGGCTGTAATGGTCCAGGACATAAAAAAAGGCTGAAGAATAAATACTGAAAGCACTCAGAGCTGCTGACTGATAGGAATAGGCAGAGACAGCTTCATACATCTGTTAAATCCTGTAAAAACAATAACATCGCCTGAATATGTTTATTTTAAAGAACTGGTTTTCATCTTGCCCAGTGAAACAACACACTTTCTTTAATAAGTTTTTTAAGCACAAGTTTCTTAAAAAGTGAGATAAAGTAGGTTTCAGCAGGGAGTATTAAGGAAAATTCACAGACAGGACTGATGTATATAATCATCAAATGGAAGCCCTGGCGCCACGTGCAGCCCTCCTACTCCCTTAAGCATGGTACACAACATGACAATTGGGCCAACTTATGGCTTGGATCCCCGCTACCGATCAAATTCAGCAAGGGTCTGATTAACTGGAGGTCCTAAAGCTGATCTTACCTGATTATCCTGTGAATTGAGGCATGATTACAGTTATTTTATCCTCTCAGAAGAGGGTCGGAGCCTCCCCGTGTATATGGTAATACAATGCATGTACGGTTGTTACAATATGATATATCATGCTGTATTATACCCCGCCAGTGCAGTATATCAAGTCTTTTTTTAATTACCTCCTCCAACAAGGTTATGTTTCTGCCAGCATTTATATCTGTGTTTGTCTGTTTGACTGTCTGTGAGCAAGACAACTCTAAAGTTTCAACAAACTTTGATGACATTTTCAGAGAATGTTGGTAGGGATGCAGGATATTGACTTTTGCCAATACCCAATATGCTTATATTCCCAAACTTATTATCATCAATACCAATATCAATACAGATATTTTGTGTGAAAAGCACTAAGTCTCTACTTAACTAAAATTGACCTCCTCCTTTCATGGTTACAGTCCATTTGTGCTAGAAACAGTTGCAAAGCATGAAAAAAACATTTAATTTTTTTTGATAAATGATACTTTTGATTCATAAAAAAGAGACAATGAGTGATGGTAAGGAATTTTGCCAGTATAACAGCCAATATGTGTGATATTTATGGCCAATTTTATGGTAAAAATATCAGCAAAAAATGTCATATCTGCTGATACAAATAATCAACTTTTTAGGCAATAACCTGTCAATAACCGAAACAGTTCTTTACCCATTTCCATTAAGTTTTCTGAGGCTGTTGTAATTGCACAAGAGGGAAGTTATTTCATTTTTTAGGTGATCCAGGTCCAGATCCGGATCCAGGGATTTTTAAAGAATTAATTTACATTAGGAGTTAGGGCAGTTTTCCACATTTTGGTTAACAACTCAAAAAGTTATCAATGGATCTTTATAAAATTTGTCAGTGAATATAAGTCATGGCACAAGGAAGAAGTGATTAGATTTTGGTTGATATCCAAATCTGGATATGGATGGAGGAGCTTTTTTAAAGGATTTGTTAACATTGAGTTTTCCACATTTTCACAAAAGACTTGACTAAAAATGTCAGAAATGCCTTATCAGAGGTTTGTGCTCTCTGATCACATCCAGTTCAGTATGAAGAACCCACTATGTTACATGCAAAATAAATACAGTTACAAATCAGATTTTGAGTGACAGACAATATAATAGATGTAACACATGGCTGAAGTGGCTGAATGCCTGCAGCCAACTTGCAAACAGACTGAATGTCTATGAAATATTACCTACAAAAGATTTGCATTCAATATCAATTAAAAAGTAAATTATTTCATGGCCATTTTCTGCCTTTGTTGAATGAATGAATGAATGAATGAATGAATATTTTTGTTTTGGTTACATAAATGTGAAGAACAAACATGGAATAAAATCATGTAACACAAACTTGTCAATAACCAAAAAGGGCATAGGCTGATGCGTGTGGCTTATTTTTTCCTATCTTGTACAATCCAAGATTAATTTGACATGTAAGGAAAAAACATATAAGACATTGTTCTTTTAATCATAATACTGTACGATAATTATACCTTATAAGCATTAATTCATTTCTGCTTTAAGTTTCTTTTGAACTTTAAGATAGTTTTACATGATTTTTATTTATGTCTGAACTCATTCCAAAATTTTATCCCCAAAACCGAAACATGTCTGTATTGAATATTTATTTATTTTTCTTGTTCAAACATAAGCACACCTCGTAAATTATATTTTCCTTCTCCTTCTCTTAGTTAGAAAAATGTTTGAATACAAGCAGGAAGACCATTATTTACTGCACAAAAAATTATCTTCAGTGTTTTTAAATAAACAATGTCTTTAAATTTTAACACAGAAGATCCAATGAAAACCTGGTAAGTGGGTTAGGTATCCAACTTGTTGATTACTCTAATCGCTATTTTCTGTAGTTTTATTATTGGGTCTTAATTTGTTTTGTATGTATTTCCCCAGGTTTCGGCACAGTAAGATAAATAAGGCATCACGAGTGAATAGTTCAAAATCTTAAGGCAATTTTTATTTAATAAATTCTTATTTTTGTAAAGAACTGCAACAGATTTGGATAATTTATGTTTAATGTGTTCATGTGTTGTTTGATAGAAAGAGTGGATAGGCTTGTGATAGGGGGCGAGAGAGAATAGCAAACAGGCCTCAGGCAGGATTCAAACCTGGGCCAGCCGAAGCATTCATGGGACACGCCAGGTCGCTTTACCACAAACCAGCCCTCCAAATAAAGTATCGATAGAGTATTCTTTTACAAAATTTTGCAATACTGTCTTTAGACCCCTGTCTGATGTATTACAATATTATCACAGAAACTGTCAAAACGTAGGCAGTGTTATTTCAGAATCTTCAGTCCACAGAAAAATATTGTTAAAGAGTAACAGATACACAGATAGCAAAGCTAAGAACTAGGCTGGGCTTGACAAGATGGTGCAAGAGGTGTGTGCATCTGTAAGTGTGCAAGCATGCGCCTGTATGTAGAAGGAAAGGAAGGTGTAACATGCCAATAAAAAAATGACTTAAATAACTTCTTATGATATATCAGTAACCCATCATGTTAACTCCATCACCTTGGTACAGTATAATTATGAGCGTGCGTAGGCCATTTACCTGCACATCTGAAGCTCTGAGCAGTGAGCCCCTTCTCCACAGCCAGACAGGTGAGAATACTGAGGAAACTGGTGGTGACCGACTGCCTCTTGGCTCTCTGGGCTTCCCTCTGCCTCCTCTCTCTGGATGGTTTGGATCTCAGCAGCACCCCCTGGAGACCTGGAGCTCCCTCTCCTAATCCTCCCTCTTCCTCCGGAGCAGGCCTCTGTGCTCTCACTGCCTCTTGTAGAGCCTCTACCCACTCTTGAGCCTTAACGCGATCATCTGCCCTTAGTCGGAGCACCTCTTTGGGGAAAAGTACCTGAAAGCAGCCCCCGCTTTCTGTCCACTGCTCCCCGTTTTCCGACTCTTGATCGTGCTGCACAGCCGAGCAGGAAGACAGGGAGTACTGGAGGACAGGTTGGGACACGGATCCTCGGCCTTCTGTGGCAAAGGCCCGAAGAGCAGATCTAGTGAGGACGAAGGTGAAGGCTCTCCAGTTGTTTTGATCCATCAGCTTGTGGAGCAGGCCTGCTTTGAGGACATCCTGGCAGCGCTGGGTGAAGAGAGGAAGGGTGGTGGGTCTGCTGAGGATGCCAGGAGTCGACTGTTGAGAGAGAGACGCCTCCGCAGAGGTCGGGGTGTCACTGTCTCCATCAGGCCTGGTGTCGAGACCAGAAGGAGAGGGGGATGAGGAGGGAGACATGGGCGCAGGAAACTTTACAACCTGTTGATTTTCAGATCCACTCTTCCGTTGGCGGTTCTCCTGCCTCACAGGTCTGACCGCCTGCACCTTCTCCCATATCAGACGTCTCCACTCCATCGTCTCCCATTGGCTGGCCGCCCTCAGCTGGAGTCGTGTGCTGTTGAAGAACAAAGCCTGCAGCGTGCGTTGATCGGTGGGCTGGGTGATCTGGCCCGACTGGCTGCAGGGAGCCGGCGAGATGACGCTCTGGCAGTGTGACAGGGAGTAGGCGGTTCCCAGTTGGCGGTTGGCGCTGCTGTCCAGAGTGTAGAGACGCAGCTCGCAGGGTGTCAGCTCGACATGGCAGGCTGTCCAACGGCCCCGGGGTCCTTCACGCTGCTCCATTGCACCATACTTGACCACTGTGCTACTGCTGCTTTTATCTGCAGGACACAGAAACAGGAGGAAAACAGGTAAGAATGAGGTGATTTCCTCTAGCTGGTTCAAGTATAAGTCAATATCACTGAAGTCAGGTATATGTTGTTGATACTGCTGTTGATACTGGTAAACCTTGCATTACAGCTGGATCCCCCTGATTCAATGTCTGTAATCAGGGACATCCATCTTGTAAAGCTCCAATCTATAACAATTGTGAGCAGCCCACAGTAGTGCATCCCGATTGGTGTCCTTTAGATCAGGACGAAGTGGGAGCTACGACTAAGACAACAGCAGGAAGTTACTGTTTATACAGAGATTAGCATAGATGCTAACAGTTTCAGCACCAGTTTTATCAGATCTGAACCACATCTCTTTATTAAATGAAAAACAAATAACAACACTACAAACTTCTCCATAGAAAGGGTATTTTCGATTCACTTCCAACATGTTTGGGGATTGTTTGTTTTATGTAATGGCTCCTTGTGTCCTTTAAACCACAGCAGTTGCTTCATCCTAATTCATTATCTGACTGGCCTGTTATGAATGTGATTGACAGAACAATTATCCAATCACCTGCCGGATATGCTTTGAAAGGTTCTGCCCATTCATCAACACTTTCAATGACCTCTTTAGCAGAAGGACGAGTGAAATGTATTGAATGGTCCATCTGGTGTGTCAGGTTAGATACTGGTATGATGTTGGCAGAAATATGAAATTTTCTTGCACTGTTTACTGCCAAAATTCAGCTCTAAATATCCGCAATATGTTTTCAGAGTTTTTACACATCAATTCTAATTTAAAAGCTCAGAAAATATAGGGCAGATTTGTAGCTCTGAAAAGGGCTGGTAAAGCTTGAATATATTGTTACTGTTAAAATTTTATTTTGGATATTGGAAAATCATCTATTATCATTTGTGTTTGGTTTTGTTATTATTAGCATTCAGATCATGACCTGAAGATAGATACACTCTTTCTCTGAACTTGAGAATTCTGAGGTGAAAGAAATATTTCTTTTGTGTTGCTTGTGATGCTATCAGAGGGATATTGTGATTTTTTGCCCCATCTATAACTTTTACTTCTATCCAATAAAAGCCATGCTTTTGTGAATGACTGCAAAACATGTCTGGATCACACTTTCCCGAAGAGGCTCTTTAAACCACTCCTGAACACACACCAAGTGTAAATCATTTGTTGTAGTGCTTAAAATAATCACCATTCAATGGCTGCATTGCCAATTACACTTCTGGATCAGCTAGAGGGCTATGAGGAGCAGCAGCATTCAGCAGAAGAGTGTTCAGCTTGGCTAAGGAGGATATTTGAGTGTTTAGAAGATACAGATCAATGTTTAAGTGTGTGATGCTGCAGATGTAGGAGGAATTATTCTTAAGCTTTCATCTTGACTAAGTTTATTCTGCAATCTATAGAACTGACAGCTGTGCTACCGACCTCGGCTGCCATCCAACATTACAAACTACACTAACCCATGATACTTTTTTTTTTACTCTGGAGTAAAATTTAAGTCAATAACAAACTGAGACTTTTCCCTCCTTTTAGATGAACTTTTTCCACCAGTTCCCTTTATCTGTACTCTTTCTATTGATCTTAGGAACTCAAATCTAGATGGGCCAGTTTCCTACATAATATAACTTATCATAAGTCTTATCAAAGCTCGCACAGCTTTGGTATTTTGGTAAGAGACAGCCACGCTTAAGTTCTCCTCTGAGAATATTTCTTGTCACCAGAACAGGAAGCACAGTATTGTTTAGGAGGCCACTGAGCAAACTGTTCCACTTCTTATATCTAAAGGCTGGAGGAACACCCTCTCTCCTTTTCAGGCCTCCCTCTCTATTCTGCAGCTGCCCAGGAGGCTGGTTTTTACCATCATTTCCTCACTGTGATGATGGTGTTTTATCCTTGTATGAGGTGATGTCAGATCCAGGTGGGCAAAAGTTGTGACCCCATAACAAGACATAAAACCTCCTCCAAAACGTACTTATATCAGTCTATTTATTAAAGACTAACATTAGAGCAGTGGCTCTCAACTAGAGGGTCAGACCCAAAAAAAGGGTTGCAGAGCTGTCCACAGTAGATTGTGTCTGCATGCCTCGGTCAAAAAACTCTTGGCAAATGATAATTAATGACATAAGGACTCCCTAACTTATGCACATTTGTACAATTCATTTTACACAATTTTGCATCAAAATGAGTAAATTATGGTTTTGTTCATTTTCTTTACTGTAGTTGAAAATTGTATCTGAAATCAAAAAAATTTAACGTTCTTTTAACGTTAAATTAACGTAAATTTAACGTTCTTTCTTGAAAATGTTACAGTGGTCAAAATATTAGTGATGCACAGTATTGGATTTTTGTGGATATCTGATGAGCCGATATTCCCAAATTCATTATCCCTGATAACAAAATTGATATGGATATATATAAAAAAGTGTCTACTACACTAGAATTTACCTTTTCCTTTAATTGTGAAAGTCTATTTGTGTAAAAACAAATGTGAAACAGCATGTGAAACATGAAAAGAACAATACATTTTCACATATATTATACTATACTGTTTTCAAATGCAGACACAAAGCGATGATAAGGTATAACATTATTAACCCAACACACCAGATGGGCCATTCAATATATACTAAAGAGTATATCAGGCAGTAGATTGGACGATTGTTCTGTCGATTACATTCATTAGATGACCGCATATCTTTACTAAATGAAAACACAAATACCAACACTACAAACCTCTCTATAATAAGGATATTTTAGGGCTAATTCTGATGTTTTGACAATTTTTTTTTTTTTTTACAAAGTAACTCACATTCTGTAATGCAGTTGCTCCCAGCCTATGACATTATCTGATTGGCCTGTAATAAATGTTGATTGACGAAACGATTGTCCGATCACCTGCTGGATATGCTTCTGAAAGGTTCAGACCCACCAAACACTCTCTATGGACTCTTTTCCAGATGGACTAGTGAAATATATTGAATGGTCCATCAGGTGTGCCAGGTTAATTTTAAACACAAAAAAGCAGAATATGGGCTCTTTAATAGATTATTTGTAGTAACAGGACTCAGTATACCAGGTGTGTGTTAGCATGCTTCCAAGTAGTGCTCATCTGAACATATAGTATCTGTCATCTGTCACATAAACTCAGAACTGTTGTACAAAACATTGATTATAGCAGCCGACTGACTAAGTTCAGTTTAATTCTGACTTGGACTCATAAATACAGTTGATGGGATGAGACAAGCGGGGCCCTAAAAGAATGTGCTCATGGTCATGCTAAGTTTGGCTGAAGGTCCTATCTTAAGTTCTGGTTAAGACCTGCTTCACTTTAAAAGGATTACATTCAATATACACAATGACATAAAAAAACATCTATCAGCTTTATTTGGCCTGGTTTGATTTCTTCTAATGGGCAGACAGGTTTACTTGAAAATAACAACAGTCACTTTTCCCGTACCCCCGAATCAATCACGTCTACTGATTAAATTATAAAGCCCAAACAGGAGCAGTCTAATGGGTATATATTGCATTGTGTTTCTTTAAATTACTTAACAAGGGTAAAAATCTAAAGTTGTCAGAGCCTCTGTTAACTGGATGGTGGAGAGTCAAGAGCCTCATCAATCTTATCAAAACAGCAGCCGACACCGTGTCACTCTGGGTCTCGGACTTTGCATGTTAACAAACCTTTAGCTAAGGGGAACAAATGAATATGCAAATAAGTTTAGTTGGAAATAAGTCCGGCTGATTGGCAGTCTTCACGCTTGGGAGGGTCGAGATGAGAGTGAGGCATTGTGGGGAGGGAAACTGCTCTGTTCAATTAGCCTTCATCTCCACCTGGTCGGTTTTGACATCACACTCTATATTAGTCTGATAAACACACACAAGCCGCCAAACAAAATTAACACTGTTCCCTGCAGCAGCGTATATTAGGAGGGCACACTATACATTAAGATAACGTTTCCCTGCATGCACTGGGGGAGAGGTGGCGTAGGGTTACACAGCCCGGATCAAAAGTTGATATTGTCCTGCAGCACAAACTAAGACAAAGATGCAGCGTTACAAATAAAAGGAAATTCTGCTGACTTTGACTGCTGCAGTGAGGGACCAAAGGAAACACTGAGGCAGGCTTGTGAAAAATACGACAAACAACTGGAGCTGCTTCTGGTTACCTTCTGAAATGAGATTTCACTTACATGTTTGCACTCATATTGTGTCCACAGACATACGCAGACAGCATGTGCTGTTCAGTAAATATTCACAATGCTTGTCTGGAAAACATGTCTGCCAGCTATTTACAGGTAATTAACAGAAACAGAAGAGACTCAAGTGGTCCAACCGAATGAAATGTTTGCTGCATGCATATTTAGGGAAGAGTTTATTATATATGACTTTAGTTTTGAAAGTAATACCTGTAGCCAAGGGTGTTTCAAACGGCAGAGTAGATTGATTTTGTTGCACTGATTCACAACTCCTTTACAAATAATCTTTCTGTGTGGTTGTTCTGCCTCCACTCCAAAGACAGCCAGAGGTGGAGGCATTAAGATGTAGAAATGTCCGTCCTCCAGTACTTAGTCTGAATGTTTCTTGTGACCAAAATAATAAGAGTTCATGGAGGGATATTCTTCAAACTTGGTATAAATATCCACTCTGGCTCAATGAAGAACTATGCGCTCATTTGCCTCTTCATCAGGTACACCCATTAAACTGCTTTATCACACAAATTGCTAATTAGTTAATCACATGGCAGCAAATCATCACATTTAAGTATGTGGACATGGTCAAGAAAACCTACTGGAGCACAAACTAGCATTAGAATGAAGAGGAAAAGTGACTTAAGTGACTTTGATGTCGTTTGTACAAGATGGGCTTGTCTGAGTATTTCAGAAGCTGCTGATCTACCGGGATTTTCAAGGACAAACCATCTCTAAGGTATACAGAGAATGGTTTAAAAAAGAGAAAATGTCCAGCGAGCAGAAGTACTCTGGACAAAAATGTTTTGTTGGTGCCGGAGGTCAGAGGAGAATGACCAGAGTGCTTTGAGATAATAGAAAAGCATCAGTAACTCAAATATCTAAATGTTATAACTAAGGTATGCAAAAGTTAATTTCTGAAAGCACAACATGTCAAATCTTAAAGCAGATGAGCTACAGCAGCAGGAGACCACACCGGGTGCCACTCCAATCAACCGAGAAGAGGGAGATGAGGCTACAATTCGCACTGATTTATTGGACAGAAGATTGGAAAAGTGTTTCCTGGTCTGATGGGTCTCAATTTCTGCTGCAACATTCAGATGGTGGGGTCAGAATTCGGTTTGAACAGTACAAGAGCAGAGATCCATCCTGCCTCACATCAATGGATCAGGCTGGTGGTGTAACGGTGTGCGGGATACTTTCTTGGCAAACTTCACACCGATTGGGGAATGTTTAAACCCCACAGCCTACATGATTACTGTTGCTGACCATGTTCATCCCTATAAGACACAGTGTACAATCTTAAGATGGCTACTTCCAGCAGTATAACCTGCCAAGCTCAAAGTATCTGACGCAGGTTTCTTGAACACGACAAAGAGTCACTGAATGTGGTGGAACCAGACATTCGCATCATGATTGTGCAGCTAACAAATCTGCAGCAACTGCATGATGCTGTCATATCAAAATGGACCAAAATGTTTCCAGCACCATGTTAACTATGCCATGAAGGGTTAAGACAGTTCAAAAGGGGGTCCAATCCAGTACTCACAAGGTTTACCTCATAAAGTGGCTGGTAAGTGTCTGTGACTAAGTATATTCTATGAAACAACTATAATAACAACAGTATTTTTATATTTTAACATTTTTTTTCCTTTTGTATATGGAATTTGCCATCACCAAAAACAGAAAAATGACTCTGAATGGTGTTGAAAATGTCCAAAGCCTTCACATTTCCTGGTTGTTCAAGTCTAAGCCATTTGGATTTGTAAATAAAACATTCCTGATCCCATTATGTCAGCTTTTAACATCTTTTTTTCTGCTGAAAAATTCAATTCATGACTGCAGCATAACTTAGGTTTCCAGTATTCTATTATTTTAAGATTATTTTGGGGCATTTTGTGCCTTCACTGATAGGAGAGACAGTGGATAGGCTTGTGAAAGGGGGCGAGAGGCAGTAGGGGTAGGACACTGCAAACTGGCCACAGGCTGGATTCGAAACTGGGCCGGCAGAAGCATGCATATGGGTCGTGCGTGGTTGCTACCACTCTGTCAAACCAGCACCCCAGGTTTCCAATATTCTATTTATTTTTATATCTTTCATACCATGTGTTTCAAGTCAATACAATTTCCATTACTTTTAGATGCTCATATTTCTGAAGCTTGCTTGAGTCAGCTTTCCTGCTTGAATCTTGCGACAAAAACACGAGATAAAAATATCATTAGTGAGTATCGTAACATATAACATGAGTGAAACCTTTTCAGTGGCTGACACAAAGAAGCTCTTGTAAAAACCATACATACAGCCTGTTTGGACCCTTATATAGATATATTGTGCTATAATAATGATCACCTCATCCATTTACCATCTAAACATCCCCCAGCTGTCGCTAATGGAAAGGCAAACAGGCCATTTCTTTTTTTAATGTGAATGAAGAGACAGAGCGAGGCCGAGCTAAATCACTCCGCATTCTGCTTATTACCGTCCCGTTCCTACTTCGCTCCTTTCAATACACACGGAGCCAAACTAAATAGCCTGATGCCTTTTCACACATATGCTAATACTAAATAATCCTGCCAGTATCAGGGGCCGGGTAATTGGGTTGCCTCTTCTCTCGCCTCATTTGAGTCCATTTGCTGACAGGATTACAGCCTATTATCCCTCAGGATCCCTCAGGATCTCCTTAGGCCTTCAGATGGCCAAAACACACAAACAAATAGTGTGTGTGTGTGTATAAGTGTGTGTGTGTGAGAGGAAGAGTGTATGCCCTGTGCTTGAATACTGACGGTCATAGCACAGCTGTGTCATTTCAAGTTATCATCATCTTCTATCATTATTGCTTTCTCTGAGGATGCTTCAACATAAGTAGAGCAGACGCCCCGTTCTGCAGAACAAACAGAGCAGGACTTCGGTTCTCCAACACGCACTCTCAGAGCTCAGGGAGCTTTCCAGAAGATGGACAGTCGATCAGAGAGTGGAGGAGGAGGTGTGGGTAATTCTCACTGGCTCACACTGTCTGATGAGTTGTTCTCCAGAGGGCATGTAATCATGTTTAATACAGCCCAATTAAACAAATCAATGCAGTTAAAGGGTCATTTCACCAACTTAGGCAAACTAATATTTTTCCACTTAGCTACAAGGCTTGATGTTAAACCACAACATTCATAATAATAAAACAAATATCAAATATACCTCATGTCTCAACAGCAAGTGGTGGAAGTGCTTTTCTGTGGACTCTTGCATTTTCAGTGAGCTCTCGATGTTTTAACATTTTTAACAGGAATGAGAAATTTCAGTCTGAATTCACCTTTTATAGACAAATCTGAGCGGCCTCACTGGGCTTCTCAGAGAAATCAAAAATTAATCAATAACAACATTCAATCACTAAATCTGACTTTTCTGTTCATGGATGCAAGAAAATAACTATAATGTGACATCCTGATCAAGAAATAATAATGTGCTTTACAATTTTTTGTATTTTTTTTGTAAAACAGTACATTTGAAAACTCCGAGATAATAATAATAATCATATTTTAGAATTAAAAAAATATTTTTGGGAGAAAGAGCTTCAACATACTGGTGTATTTACCATGACAGAAACATAATGAATGATTTTGGTAACTAACAGTGCTGTTAATATAGGGCAGCTGGGGTATAAACCTTACATTGGGTGGTCTAATAAATTTGTAAATTTGTTAAGCACAAGGTTCCCACTCTTTACTAGAAATTATTTTCCAGGACTTTTCCAGGACGTGTCTGTCATTTAACAGAGGAGACAGAGGGGGAAGATAAAAACCATCATTTGATATAAAATACAGCAACAGTCTTGAACTGAAAGTTGCTCGTTTTGGGCTATATTTAGGGAAAAATAAGTCCTTACTGGGGTCTGAATAGTTGCTACATCTAGCAACAAAGTCACATGGAAACAGTGGGTAGCAGGACTGCTCTGGGGGAACATGCTAATGTGATTTGCTGGTAGTGTCACATGTGGCGCTGCTACGGCTAGATGCAGAGAAACTCTGCAGCTCAATTTTAGCAGCTGAGAATAGACATGTTGGCTATGCACGAAGTTTTTTAACCCGTTTGTATTCACTAACAAGGCACAGAGAAGCAGAGAGAGGATAAATAATTATCCAGGACAATTCAAGCTTTTCCAGGACATTTAACTTTTCTCTAATTTTCCATGTGTTTTCCATGTCTAGAAAATTGGTCAATCATTTTCCAGGTTATCCAGGACGTGTGGGAGCCCTGTAAGCAGTATATTAAAACATTCAATGTCAAATTTGTAACAAATTAAAACAATAATAACATTTTCTCAAATTTGTACAAAGTCTATCTCTTAATTCATTATCCAGATCATTGTCCTGGCCAGCAGATTTGGCCCTCTGGTCATTATTTGCTGAACTCTGCTCAATGGGCTTCATAGATAGCTTGTTTTAAATTCATTTCTGTTTTTTAGAGAGGTCAATAAATCCACCTCTGCTAGCATACTGTCTCTTATGATTGGCTTATGATCTCCAAACATTTTGTGAGCAAAGGTGTCTTGTGTGTACAAGAAAGTATGTGTTCACAGAAAAGTTTCCTCATGCTAATGAGATACTTTTTTGGTGTTTAAGAAATATTTTTCCATGAGAAACGAGACAATTATATTTTTTCTTTGGTGGGGCGCCGTCATTGACCTTCGGGTGTGGGTGGTGGCAATAAATAAGTTAATAATTAATAGGAAAAAAAAGGTGGTGATAAAGACAATGTTTTCCTGATAAAGAATAAAACACACACACTCATATTCATATTTTCTGTTGGATATTAACACACTAACACACACACACAACCCCACACACAAGCACCGACACATATCATACACACAGAAAACAGCTCCCTCCTTTTTTAATTTGATCTATTTATTTCTTTTTGTTTTGTTTTTGTTTGTATTGTTTAGTTTCTCATTTTGTTTTGTCTATTGGCTTTCCCCCTCAAAATGGTAAAACCAGTCTGCTTGTATGTTTTGTAACCTGTCTTGTTATATGTCTTAGTCTTTGTCTGTATTGTTTGTTTTTACAATTAAAAAAAAAAAAAAAAAAAAGAAAAGAAAGAAAATCATATTTTTTATCCACATCCCTTTAGGGCCTCTTTGTATTGATGTCTACAAGAATCAACCAATTAAGAATTTTTAGTATGAACGTACCCTCCTGCTGGTGGTTGAGGATCATGTTCTTCAGTGTGGTGCAGTCCACGGCGGGAAGCCCATTGTCCGTGTACGCAGAAGGCCTGTAGTTAACATCAGACCTGGACCGGTTGTGACCCTTCTTGAAGGTTGAGTTGGATGAGGAGTTGGCAGCATTGTTGGTGCACTCTTTGGAGTGAGCTGCCAGGTCGTTGGTCGATCTCGCTCTGCTCCTCTTCCCATGCCTCAAGCCCATCCCCAGCCCCAAAACGCTGAAGTTATCAGCCCAGGCCAGACCCAAAGGCCCCACCTCAGGCTGCTCTCCAGCCAGCAGACCCCACACACCGCTGGAGCTCAGCTTCCCCAGAGCCTCATTGGACACCTCCTGCAGCTGCTTTGGTGGCCTGGAGGGCTGGTGGGATCCAGTTTGAACCTGGCTCGGACCTTGGCCTTGTATCCCATCCATGCAGTGGATGAAGTCCTCTGTGGCCTCCAGAGCCGGGCTGATATCTCCCACCATGTCGAGCTGTGCAAGACTCTCCATGGCTGCACCTTCTCCTGAGCTTGAGGTCTCAAAACTTTTTACAAAATGAGCACAAAATCCCTGTTAGCATCCACATGGCCATAAGAAGCAGCTGTCAGCCTGTCAAATGCATGCCTTTAATGTATATCCAGAGGATGGAGCAGGAAGATCCAAGCAGCCAGCGGCCTTCACAAACTGCTGACTAAAGCAAAGTGTTGCTCTCTCCCTCAGGACACAGCCTTCGTCCAGGGTTACAGTCTGTCTTTGTAATGCTGTGCCTTTTGCTCTGAAGGAAAAGTCAAATGCCTCTCAGGGGAAGGAGATGCTGTGGCTTCATCCAGAGTGAAACAGGACAGGCCTCCCCTGAATCAAGTCAGTTTTGGCGACTCCACCAGCCGAAACAGTTAAGTCCCTGTCCTCAGTCTGAAATACTCAGACTCTGGAGACAAAGTCTGAACAATGTGATGTCAAAATCGACTTTATTATTCATGTTCCTTTTTCTCTCATCAGGTGGCTGTGAATTCATCTGATGGGTATGTTTGTGGCTTCACTGAAAGACAGAAAGAGGAAACGGCAAAGAGGAAGAAAAAACAGAACAGAAACACAGCTGTTAGTAAGAAAACTGATTCATCGAAGGCACAAAGTTTAAAAACAGTCGTGAGCCTAAAATGTATTTTGTGGGAGGTTTAAGAAAAGTACAGATTAGACTCATTTCCCCTTTACAGCATAGTTACGCACCATTTATTTAAAATAATTTTATAACCAGTAACAAAACTAGAAAATGATATTAAAAAATCTAGAAAATATCATATGGAAAAAAGGAGATTTACTTATTGATGTTGAAGGGTTAATTTGTTTTTTTTTGGAGAGGAAAAGTCGAGGAAAATTATGAAGTAAAACATGTTGTAAAAAATCTTACTGTATAGTATTGTCAAGCCAACATAGTTTTTAAGTGGTTTTAACTTGTAAGTGGGTTAATTACGAGGCTTTCAGTGGAATTAAGTACTGTTGCGTATCCAGATATTTCCCCCAGGACAAAGCTTGCAAGTTCATTTATTTGCACTCATATTTACTAAGGCCATGAGCCTCTAGCAACCTCACTTCAAAAAACCTGAACTAACCCTTTAATTTTTCTGTATGGCAGGATGTATAATATAAAAACAGCTATACACAATATAATACATGAAATAATAGAGATCTAAGAAAATGTCGACACACCAGTACATCATGACATTTCGTGGTGCAATATTTTAGGGCAATATTCCTAATATTTTATTATTCAATCATTTATTAGGATTCAGGACATTTGTTTTAGATTTAAGTGCAGCCTCCAGCACTTTGTTGGCAGGAGACAATTGGCCATTTGGCTCTACCTCTCCCTGTTACAGTTATTGCTATATTTTCTGTCCCCAGGATAGATGATAAAGTTTATGACTGTTGCAGAGACTATGCTTTATTTAAATACCACAGATTAGAAACTGTTTTATTCCTGCATACAAAATTGAGGGTCCTTAATGTTACTTAAAAGTACTTTATACTGAATAAATACTGATATTACAGAATCCTGACATATCGTGATATATTGTATTATCACTCATCTTGCGATGCATATCATATTGCCAGATTCTTGTCAATACACACCCCTATCCATGAGTAAACCATCTTTAAATGTTTTCCAGTGAGAAACACAAATAGTGGGATATACCTAAATAATATGAATAATTGCAATGACCATCACTAAACCCTTTCCTGATTTCAGAGGGTACACATAGTCTTGCTGTTGGTTACTGGAGGATACCACTAGAGGGCACAAAGAAACCTGGGGCTGTATAAAACTACCTGTTGTTCGAGGAGTAAAGTGAGACAATTAAAGCAATTTTAAGAGTAAAATAACACAATAAACAACACAATTTACTATCATCATCAAATAGTATTAAAAACTGATGGGCAATGATCGATTTCATCATCTGCACTGTCTGCACTCGGTTTCAACATTTTCCTCCGTGCACCCTGGTAACTGTCTCAGTGTTATGGTTTAATGAGTGACCTTGTTAACTGGAGACTTTCAGACAACTGTGATCATAAAAGGTGTGCTTAAAGCAGCAGAGAAAACAGAATGTACTCTCTATTGCCTCATTGTCAGTTTTCTTAACATTTTATCAAAACGTAAATAAGTAGTTTATATGTAAGTAAATAAAGCCAGAGAAATTACACCAAACACACCCTTAAACGAAGTCTACTGAGAGTCACCAGTTAACTTGATCACTCAAACTGATACACCAAATTTGTTTCTGAGGATTCCTGTCTACTTAAAGAGAATTCATCTGCCACCATCTAGATAAGGGTGGGCAACTGGTAGCCCCGGGACCAAATGCAGCCCCCCTCTGGCCACAGTGCTGCCCATCAATCAGTTTCAGATATGGAAAAACATATTTTCACAAGCAATCATGTCAACACCTGTCAGAAAACAGCAATGTTTTCAAGAAAACAGATATGTAACTGGTTGCACTTTGTTTCTGTAACACTTTAATAAGCATCACAAAATGCATTTGTATGGGCCTTTAGCTAAACATTCAAGAAAAAACTGTCTCTAGTAATTTACCTAATCAGGTCTGAAGTAAGGCAGCAACAGGTAGTGCTTGTGCTTCACAGCAGGAAGGTTGCTGGTTCGATCCCTGTGTCAGTCAGGGCCTTTCTATGTCTATGAGTTTTGCTCTCCCTGTGCGTGCATGGGTTCTCTCCGGGCACTCTGGCTTCCTTCCACAGACCAAAAACATGCTCATTAGGTCAAGTGGTGACTCTAAATTACCCTCAGTGTGAGCATGAATGGTTGTCTGTCTCTCTATGTGGCCCTGCAATCAGCTGGCAACTGGTTCAGGGTGTACCCCGCCTCTCACCCAATGTTAACCAGGATAGGCTCCAGTCCCCCCACGACCCCAAAAGGGATAAGTGGTATAGTTCATGGATGGATGGCCTGACGTCTGTGTTTAGCACATCAACACAAGTGTTACCTCTTGCATTTCAGTCAAAACACATAAATCTTGATACCTTATACACAATATTTGACTATCCATTCAAGTATGGGGGTAAAAATCTGTCCTCTAACTGTAAATATACACTTGAATATACAATACACAGCTCTGCAGCACATTAGGGTGCCTGGAGCAGTGATTCACCCAATCAGAGGGTGCTCCCAGTGCAGCCCAGCCATTAATTGCTCAATTGACCTCAACAACACTTTGAGAAAAAGGAGAACAGGCAAAGCCACAATGTGGAAGCACTCTGGGCTCTACCCCACTGATGGTAAAATAAAGGAAGACCAGGCTGTGTGTCAATTATGTGCAACACATCTGGCCTACTTCTCCACGACAAATACTCAGGCTTATTGGTCAGCTTTCCACCAACCACAGTCCAGCTGCGCCTCACAAAGTGCTCAGGTCCATGTGATGGCGTCGTTCTTGTTAGGCCCCCCGGACACGATTACAAGCTTCATATGTAAGGATGTGCAGCCCAACAGTGTGGCCTTGAGAGACGCAATAAAAATCACCAAGAGTTGAATTTCTTCAGTTATTAGCACATATGCTCAAGTTTAATTTTTGGGGAAAGTGTCAGCACTAAAGGTTTGTCTTTTAAGCTTTCTATTATATTGTTCCTGCTCCTGTGTTGACTCTATATCTCTTCTACCTTTACACCGATCCAATCATCCATGTGTCCAATGCAGCTCACATCTGCTTCAATTAAATTTTGGTGACTGACCATTGTGCTGAACACAGCGGGGGATTTGTAGAAGCCACTATGCATTCATGTCTGTAACAGCAAGTATAAGTCCGGCTTACATGTACAGTTAAGTTGAGCTGTCATTATGCTGTGGTTTTCCTAGTTTACAAACACTGGAGTAGTATTTATTGACAGAAGTATGTCAAACTCTGCTAACGGTGAACAGTTTCTCCCATCCATGCACAGCAACATTTAGTTCAAGTCCTCTGTCTATTGTGACTTCTTCAAATTGTTTCATGGATTTGTTTTCCATTCTGAGCCAAGTATACAATGCTAACACAATACTGCTAGCTCAAACTCTTCCAGTGATTCCAAGACCTGTCTTTCTCTGCATTTGAGCGTGAAGTTTAATTAGTTAGAGAGTGAGAAGTGAATTACAAGCATACCATTAAT
This sequence comes from Cetoscarus ocellatus, assembly GCA_037902135.1. Classification (NCBI taxonomy): domain Eukaryota; kingdom Metazoa; phylum Chordata; class Actinopteri; order Labriformes; family Labridae; genus Cetoscarus; species Cetoscarus ocellatus. The sequence continues at coordinate 542,259 of JBAMNC010001432.1, read as the reverse complement.
AGGCAAAGTGACTTATCCATGACTTATTGTCATTTTTTTCCCTCTCAAGCTCACATATCCAACAGCCTCTCTACACCACAGATCGGGCACATAACTGGAATATTTTGAGCCCTGTTTGCTCACCACATCAGCTCATTTTTTAAACACTTCCATTACATCTAGACAGAAGCCGTGCAAAGAAAGGCGTCGCATAAGAAGTGTAATAACTTTAACATCAAACTACATACCCCCCTGCAGTGTGGCATACTCATCACTTTGAGACCGGAGCTCTTCGATCATCTCCCTCACATGTCCTGATGAAATAATACTCCACTTCCTCCTCAGCAACTTATCAGTGGACAGAGCTGGCACAGAGGAAGCAGGGCCTGGGTGGGGTTCCCATCCATCCAGCTGACTGCCCGTCTCTTCTGATTCTCCTCTGTCTCCCTCCCTCTCTCTCTCTGTATCTCTTTCTTTCTCTTTCATTCCTGCTCTCTCGCCCTCATTGATTTTATTCTCCTCCACAGCTCTGACTCGTTCACTTTCCTCCACGTATGAATTATTTAAAGACCCATTACATCACTGAGATTCAATTCATGTCAGGCGGCTGATGAGGTGGGTATTTACGATTTATCCGTGAGAATGTAAAGGGGGTGCCATCAAATATATCACTGTTATCTTAATGCTCTAATGGGTTTTATTCAACAATTTATGTGCACTGTATTTAGGCATGCTGCCACCCCTGTACACCACCAGGACATTTAGCGCCAGCAGGAGCAACCTGCCTTGTATCAAAACTGCTGATCTGGTCAAAACTGATGATTTTTACGATTTAAGTCCCAATAAACTCCCACTTAAAAGTCAGTTTAAATTAATTTAAACACTTACTATGATTAACAAAAAGAAACAGAATCAAAAAAAGTTAGAATATGATGATATTGATGTTTAAATAAGCTATTGTGGTATCCACAATTAAGTATCAGTAAAGTCGAACACTATCTTACATTGTTGTAGAAACAGTCTGATAGACAGTGGCTTTAGGGTGACATCAGCTGACATGATTTAACAAGCGGCATAATCATTTACCAACTTATTCACCATGACATCATTTGCCTGCAGTCGCACTTACTCATCGATTTTAACACCAAACTCCTCATGACTCATCGTTTTGTGATTACAATCAAAATTTACCAGCAGAAATTCATGAATACATTTGGAGACATTTTGATAATGAAATTAAATTAACTGAAATGTAGGATGTAAAGATGCAGCTGGCTTGGGGGTCATTTTGATAACAAAAAGAAACATCAAATAAATGCTCATCAATACACTTTCACATGTTCCGGTGTTTATGGTGCCAAGCCTGTTGATGGTTCAGGTAAAACAGTCAGCTACATTCTTTTATTTTCTCTTGAATTATATTAAATATACCCTGCAGTTAAAAATCCCATCAAAAAAAAAGTCTCAACACTACTATGGCCAAAAACCTTCAATGAAATAGTCCCTCCAAATGAGAATAAAACATTACAAACTTCATCACTCAGAGCCACTACCCTATCAAACAAATATGTCATCACACATTTATTGTTTTAAAGCTATTGTACTAAATGTTAAATATAACAAACTCCCAATATTCTGACTGCTTGAGTGTTTCATGCACTATTAGGAACATATACCCAAGCTTGGAAGACACAGTACAGTGACAATGATGATACATCTTGTACCAATACTTGGTACAAGATACTTTTTTATTACAGCATTATAGTTTCTATACAGAAACTGGATTATAATTAAATTTGAAAATAGGTCTAATCTGATTCTCTTACTCCAAATGGCTAAAAAAAGAAAAAAGAAAAAAATGTTTTGCTTGATTTTCTTTTGATATGAAAGGAGTGTTGTCCAGTGACTAATACAAGGAAGCAGTGATTTGATTTCTGTGGTGATCCAAATATGGATGTGTTACAGGAGCTGTTAACTTTGTGCCACAGGACAGTTTTCCACATTTTCCAGAATAACTCAGGCCTTGGTGGAGGTTTGTGCTCTCAGGGCACTCCCAGTCTTTTATAGTATCGAGTGTTTCCTTAAGAGTGATAATGTACTTGGATGATGGCATCACAAGGCAGGGCTGACCCACCTGACTTGACCTGACACTGACATAACACGATGTGTGTGATAAACATTTAATATGCAATAATCACAGCAGAAGGCCTGTTGCTGACACTGTTGCTTGAGAGCAGTAGTACAGGAAAATATTGTAAAGATAATACTGTGCATCGCTGATTGCAATTACTGCCTTCAATAATTATGAAAACTGAGTAATTTAGATTTAACGATTATTGTGTTACATGACATGCTGAACTTCTTTTTCATTTCTTATCATAAGCATTATTTCAACATATTTGTATTTTTGCATTTATATTTGTATGTATTATCAATTCTTAGATGTTCAGAATGATAGAGTCAAGCCTAAAAAGCATGTACGTTCTATGACAGCATATGGTGGATGTGTTTTAAAATAAGTAAGTAATAATGTTTAATAACTGTGATCTTAATATCTATGAAAGTAATCACAATAATGATTCTGCCAAAATCAAGCAGTCCTATTGCTGTTCATGAAAAACAGTTAACAGGTTAACATCTATAATTACAAACACTGCTTTCAACAAATGATACATCTCAAAGTTATCAATGCATATGAAAATTGTCTTCAAAAACTTCTAAAAGACATAATAATACCTGACAGAACAACTTTACACACTGGCCCTTCTCTGTCATTTCTGTTGGTCTCCCTAAAATTATTCAATTATTACTCACTTAAAACTAGTACATGTTCATTTAAAATCAGATTAAATTGAGCATCCTTAAAGTGAAAGACATAAGAGATGCACAATATTATTGGTTAAATATTGGTATCAGGAGATAATTGCTTCAAAACCTCAATATCTGTATCTGCAGATATGAAATTGCTGCCTATATATATATATATATATATATATATATATATATATATATACATACATATATATATATATACATACATACATACACACATATATATATATATATATATATATATATATATATTCATTAATTTTGGAGTAATTTGGCATATTAATGACAAAATGAAAGTCTGAGCACCCAAAGAATGGCTGATTTTATGTCAACAGATTAGTAAATCAGTGTTTTTAGCTCTCAAAATTGCAAATGAAGCTTGATTTTACTTAAACTGTACAAATACCTTTTGGATACAACAAAGGGCTGTTCAAATTCACATACTATCAGTAATTTTGTATTTTTGTATCAATTTTAGTATTGTCCAAAATAAGTTTTGAAATATCAGCATGTTATACATCAGCAAAAATCGAATATTGTGTATCCCTTAAAAATACATAGGCAGACAAGGCAGAACGTTTGAGCAGATTAAGATCAATACAGAATTGTTATGATGAGACATTCATTGTGTTTGAAAAGGGTGTGGGATGTAGAACAGAACTTATCGAGTCCTACTCCTTTTACAAAGAATTCACTCAAATAATTCAAGCCTGATCCTTTCAAAATATAACCAAATAATACATCTTCATACAGGCAACAGTAAAGGTAATGTAAGATCTAAATATAACCAACAGCACAAATCAATCTAATTTAATGTACACACAGTATAAAGTCATACCTTTGCACTTTCACTTTCACACCATTTTAGTCTGTTAATATCAATAGATCTAAAAGTAAAAGCAGAATATGATTATTGAAGCCTCGGTGCTGTTTCATCAGTGTTTGTTTCGCTCTGACTGTCCAGAAACACAGAGTCAGCATCCAGCAGTAAACAGAGACAGAGGTGAAGCCACGGTCAGCCTGAGAACAGCTGAGCCTCCATGTGAAGCTCCACAGCTTCATGCCGAGTCATGCTAAACATAGTAATAAAGCGGTGTAATGGTTTAAATAAAAGCATAAACAGAAACAAACAGACTCAGGCCTGTTTGAGCTAATGTGATATGAAACGGGACTGTTAGCTCGCGGCTAACGTTAGCATCTCTCCATCCTTGAACAATGTCATTTTTAAGATCTATAAAAACTAAAACCGGACTAAAATATTAACCACTGTGTCTCCACGACTCTAAACCGGCAATGCAATAAAGTAAACCCGGTGTCGTTCACAAGCAATAAAATAAAAACCGAGACTCACCTTACAGTGTTTACCACTATGTCATTTTCACAGTCCGTCAGCTGTAGTGTCCCCTGAATGAAACTGAGGCTGCTGGATGAAAGTTCCGCTTGACATCTGTTCTTCACAACATTAACAAAACACATTGACAGCCTATCTTAAGGATTGCAGTTGATCAGTTAAAATGGTAAATGATATAAAACAATTAAACGTTTCCCATACACATACCATTCACTAGTGGGTTTTATTTGATTTTTTTTAACAATATTTATATTTTGTAATATTTTAAAAGTTGAAATAAAACTGCCTCCCTCTCTGCCACTTGCGCCAGTGGGAGGGACGAAGCCTTGGGTGCGCCTTGCTGCGCCAGACTGCGCCGTGCACGAAACTTTCAAAATGCCCTGGACACACCCCGTTGGTACGGAGCAGGGGCAGCGCAGCGCAGGGCAGGTGCACCACACCTGCGCCTGGTCTATGAAATTAGAGCCCTATATTATACTATGATATTATACTATGAAATGAGAGCAACACAGAAAAAGAAAATATAATATGTTTCGAACAGAAGAACTGCAGGCAGTACAATTTAATACAACATAATTAAATGCAAAACAACATAATACAATACAATAAAAGACAATATAACATGACTTGATATGATACAATACAGTACGATATGATACGATGCGATACAATACAATATAAAGCAATACAATTTTATTTAATTCGATACAATATGATGCAACATGACACGAAACAGTTCAATACGATACGATACGATATGATTTCGGTGCTATATGATACAATATAATATGATACAGTATGATATGATACGATGCAATATGACACGATGCAACTTAATACAGTTTGATACAGTTCGATACAATTCAAGACAATTCATTATGATACGATACAATACTGTACGACCCAACACAATTCGATACAAGTCGATTTGATACAATATGATATAATATGGTACGATAGGATACAACACAATACCACTTGATACAACACAGTAAATGATAAGATACAATACAATATGACCCGATACAATTTGTTACAATTCCATACAACTCAATACAATTTGATCCGATACAATGCAGCGTGATACAATACAATGCAATATGACATGATACAATACAATGCAATATGACATGATACAATTCAATACAATGTGATACAATTTAATACAATATGATACAATATGATATGATATGACACAACACAATTTGATAAGATATGATACAATATGGTACGATTTGATCCGATACAATATGATATAAAACAATACAATACGATATGAAACATTACAATATGGTACGATATGATAAGATATAATATGAAACAATACAGTACAATACAATATTAGATTTCAATATGGTGGCATAATACAAAACATTTCAGAAAATAACTTTTCAAAGGATGCAATGTGATATGATACGCTTTATTGTTGTCTTTAGGAAATTTGCAGTTCTGTGCCAGTTTACCTGCCTCAACAATAGTGTTTATGAGTTTAAACAATGAAATACAACAACAATCCTATATAAATATAGGAACTGTTACCAATATAAAGTTTATTGCAATTAACGCAAGCAGAGGTTTTAATTTTCTGGGTATTGACATAACCCCCAAGATAAGTGACGTCAGCTCAGCAAACTATGAACCTATGTTAGCGTCGATGTCCGAAGACATTACAAGGTGGATGACTCTACCGCTTTCCTTACTGGGCAGGATAAGTGTGATTAAAATGACAATTTTACCTAAGCTTCTGTATTTGTTCCAATCGATCCTACTAGCTCCTCCACCCTCTTTCTTTTCAGAAGTTAGAAGGCTGTTTTTGAACTTTATCTGGAATAATAGAAAACCTAGACTTAGGTTGTCCCTTCTTTATATGCCGTATGACAGGGGTGGTTTACAACTGCCTAATATTCAGTGGTATTACTGGGCAACTCAGCTTAGAGCCGCCATGTTTTGGTTTTCTGATGGATTGGATTTGCCCTGGCTTCTAATTGAACGTCTTTCCTCAGGGGAATTGACACTTATACAACCTTTTGTACTCTGCACCCCTAAAAAAGTTGTTGAAAAAAACATCCAATCCCTTTGTAAAAAACACTATTAGGGTCTGGTATGAAGTACATAAATATCTGGACGATCTACCAATATTGTTCGGTTTTTCACCGATTTGGGGCAATGAACATTTCAATCCAGCCAAGAGTGATTTGGGGTTTAAAAAGTGGCTAAGGAATGGTATAACTAAACTTTTGGATTTGCATGAGGACAATGCCTTGCTGTCGTTTGATGATCTGAAAACTAAATTTGATATTCCAAACAAACACTTCTTTAAATATTTGCAGATCAGAAGCTTCATTTTATCGCGCCTAAAGAACTCAACTCATCAGCCCCCACTGTCCACACTGGAATCATTCTCCATGCAGAACTGCTTCAGCAAGGGACGAGTTGCCCAAGTATACAAAATTTTGGTAAACAACAACAAGGATAACTCTGAGAGAAAGAGACTAGATTGGGTACAAGATTTAAATGAGGAAATATCACTTGAAGAATGGAGTACAATATGCTCAAGAGCCCAATCCCAGACCATTAATGCCCGATTATGCCTGTTACAGTACAAGTGGATAATGAGATTGTACACGACTCCAGTATTATTGAGCAGATTTAACCCTAATATTCCTGACCTTTGCTTTAAGTGTAATAAGTATCAAGGCTCATTGTACCACTGCATATGGGAATGTGAGGGTATTCAAGGTTTTGGGGGTGTGTGACACAATTTATCTCAAAAATGACCTCTACCCTGATTCCCTTAAATGCTAAATTGTGTATTTTGGGTATCTATCCCGCTGGTTGCTCCCTGCCTAATAATGAAAAAAGAATGGTGGATCTCTGCCTACTGCAGGCTAGACGTTTAATCGCCCTGTGCTGGAAAAAAGTTAGTTCTCCTACCCTCAACATGTGGCTGAGTAATTTATCATCAAGTCTGGCTTTAGAAAGACTCACATATGTCATCAGGAAGAAATCATATGAATTTAAAGACATTTGGGAAAGATTTTTGGATTATGTCGAACATGGAGATATAGAAGATGCTTTGTTAATGGTATGTGAATGTGAAGTGGTGTGAATGCTTGGCGCTCCGTGGGAAAAATGCAAAGGTTGAATGCTGTATGCTGCCTGTTCTAGTGGGGAAGATTTAAACTAATTATATTTTGTTATGTGACTCTTGATGAATGTCTACTTGAATGCTGCGTAAATATTTCTGTTTTGTTGTTTTTTGTTTTGTTTTGTTTTGTTTTGTTTTTTCTCTTAATGTGAAAAATTCAATAAAGACAAGTGTTAAATAAAGTTTATTGCAAAAAATCCATTAAAAAAAGAACAGCATAATCACTGCTAAAGATAACGTGAAAACTGTTGCACAATTCTACAACCAAAGGAGGAGGTAGTTTTTTAAGTTGCATTGATAAGTGTTTTTTTTTTTTTTTTTTTATTACTGCTGTCATTTCTTTAATGGCTGTATGGCATAATTGTGTCAAAGGCATAATTGATGTATCTCTCTATTTTTATGGTTTTATAGTTCCAACACTCACTTTCATATCTCTGTTCCTTTATGAATTTGAAATGTAAAATATTTTCATTACCGTGACACCTGTAAAAAAAAGAAACCCCCAGAAGGTAAAGAAGACGATGAGGACCACGGCTGACAGCATGAGGCGGTGCATTTATTTAGTCTCTCAAAGGAAGGTCGTGACACTTCTTCACAGGAGAAGCTGACCAAGATGGGAAGGGGTCTGAAGAGTGGAGGACAAAGCAGAGGTGGAGAATAGATTCCCCCTAATGGGCTGCTTGAAGCTGCTCCAGCACCCAGTGTCATCGTCTGTCCACCAAACAGACAAAAGAGGGAGAAGGGCATCATTTAAAGGGGCACAGTGATAGTTCTACAACTTTCAACAGGAACCAAAAATTTCACCAAACTGTTTATGCTAAAAAGGAGTATACAAATCAGTGTAGGTAATGGATTTGACTAATATGTTCTGGGGCTACGCTGTGGTGCATCACCCTGTCCCTTCATCCACTGCTCTGTCTCCTTGGTAACGAGACAATGGTACCTGATATTTCTGAAAACAAATTCAGGATTACAGGTTGGATTTATAACAGATGCAAGGCTTGTAATTCTACTGAAGAGCCCAAAGTGTATCACAGCAAGGAATGGACCAACAAAATGATTTTTTATGGGTCCAGGGAGGGCTGTAAAGGTGTGAAAAGTTAATAGGGCCAGACTCTAAGGGCCCATTAAAAGTATTCTATGATCAGTATCTTTAACGTGTCAATTATTTCATTTTTTGCCAAGGGTCTTTAAAGATCTCTTTTTTCCTCACATACAAAAACAAAATACCTTGTAAGAATAGCAAAAAAGTAATATTCATGCATCTTTTAACTCCCATAAAATACATTTTTAATAAAAAAAAAAAAAAAAGAGGCACTGTTCAACATTTATTTGAGGGTATTAACTTTGTTTATGCTTTTGTTGTACCAAATAACATATTTGAATATTTGGATCATCAGAAATAAAAGGTTATAGAGCAAGACAAATGCAAAACCTAAAATTGTTCAAAAATAAAAGGGAAATTAACTCACTATTTAACCTGATACACAGAAAGACTGTTTTACATTTCAGTAGGAGGTATCTCTAGTCTGCCCAGGTAACATCCCATAAGTGACTATGAAAGGGGCAGAATCTTTGATTGAACAAATGTTTTGTCTGTCATATTCATAACCATGCTCAAAGCTCATATTTTGTTCTCAAGTAAAAGAACTGTTATTCCGATAAAGATTTACAAAAGTATAGTCAAAGTAGCTCTTCATAAATCTACCCAAGTTAAAGTAAAAAGTACATCATCTTAAATGTACTGTAAGTACTGAGCATTTTGAATATACTTCTCAGTTTCATGAATAAAGGACAACAGCTGGAGTATAATGAGTCAATCAGTAATCAGTGTCAGTTGACCAAAATAATATAACCACAAATTTGTACATTGCTATATATTTGCAGTGTTACTCCCTATTAACAATCATAAACTTTGGGTTAAAACACATGTTGTCATTTCTGTTTAAGTTATGAAAAACAAAATGATCTAATAGGACCTGTATTTGCAGACCGGGGACAAATATTTTTATATGCAAACCCTTAAAAAATTTAATTTGAATATTATTTGACCTTTAAGTGTTACTGACTGATTTTGAATTCCTCAAATTATTCTTGTATTTCAAGAAATGTTTTTTCATTTTGGGAACAAATCATGTAATTTTATACTGAATGATACGTTTATTTAAAGGATAAGTTCGGTTTCTACAGCTTTCACATAGTTTATAGAATGAAGTAGAACAATATACTCACCCAGAAGGCTTTCCTGATCCAAACAGTGCTTCGGGAGATATTTAGATCCAAAATCGAGCGGCGGACATCCGTAAAATGTTAGCAGACGGGGCATGTATAGCGCCGCTCCTAAAACTGCATTAATCGTCCAAAAACTCATTAGTTTCACCAGCATTTCATCATGGTCCGCTCGCGCTACCCCTCCACGACAGTCCGGTGACACTCCATCCATGTTTTTGTGACTGTGCTGACCTCTGAACTGAAAAGTTTCTTGCCTCCACGTCCTCCTTTCGATGAGCTCCTCATCTGTATACTCTGGCTCGAAACTGTAAGGACACCCATCATATTCAAATTTCTCGTCCACAACATCTTCATCCGATAGATATTCGTCCATTTTGCACAAAACTGGAAGAAGAAAGTTATTGTGTAGCCACCGCTCGCCGACGAAACAATGAGCCGTACTGCGCATGCGCGCAACCGGAAAGAAACTTTTCAGTTCAGAGGTCAGCACAGTCACAAAAACATGGATGGAGTGACACCGGACTGTCGTGGAGGAGTAGTGCGAGCGGACCATGATGAAATGTTGGTGAAACTAATGAGTTTTTGGACGATTAATGCAGTTTAAGGAGCGGCTGTACATGCCCCGTCTGCTACCATTTTACGGATGTCCGCCGCTCGATTTTGGATCTAAATATCTCCCGAAGCACTGTTTGGATCAGGAAAGCCTTCTGGGTGAGTATATTGTTCTACTTCATTCTATAAACTATGTGAAAGCTGTAGAAACCGAACTTATCCTTTAAAGACTGATTTTGGGGCTTTGTGCCAGACTTGAACCAGTACTGCCTGCACTGATGAACACAGACTTTGTACATGTGTGAATGGACACAGCTATTAGGCTCCCAGTTTCTCATGTAAAGTTTTGTTGTTGGTATTGTTTTTGTGAAATACTTTTTTCCTCTGAAGAATGTGTTTGTAGTTTACCTCAAGGCCACCATACTTGTTCAATGATTGAGGCTCACAATAAGTGTTGAGTTAAGATTTGAGTTTTTTGCAGCATATAAACAGTTAAAGTGTAATGAATGTCAGGTTCTTTTAAGGGTTTAACCCTTCAAAATAAAAGATTAATTAGGAAGAGAACAGATCAAAAACTAGAAGTCACAAACCTCCACCACTGTTGGACCAATTGTTGTTAAAAACATGGAAAACTTCTCGTAATATAGCAATGTTATCAAATCTTGAAAAATTCCTGGATCTGCATTCAGATTTGGATGGCCACCAAAATTTAATATCTTCTTTCGATAGGCCATGACCAACATTTCCAGAAAGTGTCATCAGACTGTGATGAAAGCCTAGTTATTAGCTAAACTGTGCTAAAACTGCCCTATCTTGCACTGTTGAGAAATCTTTAAAATTGTCTTGGATCCGTTTCCTGATTTGGTCTCCACCAAAATCTAAACACTTCTTTCTTGTGCTATGACCAACATTTCCAGAAAATGTCATCATAATCACATTAGAACTCTTTGATTTGTCAGCGTGGAAAACCACCCAATCTTGCAATGTTAACAAATCCTTAAAAATTCCTGGATCTGCTTTTAGAATTGGATGACCACCAAAATCTCATCACTTCTTCCTTGTGCCATGACCAACATTCCCAGAAAATGTCATCAAAGCCATTCGACAGTTTTTGAGTTATCCTGTTAACAAACAAACACAGAAACAAACTTTATTCCCTGTGTGTTCAGTGAAGTGCACTTCCTCTGTGAATATGTCATGTTTATGTTTCAATGTATTGTTAATTTCCCACAACATGGCTGCATGGAAGAATAATTTTTAGCTTTAAGTGCACACTTTCCTCTTTTTTTCTATAGACTTTGTAATTTGATTTGTCATGATTTCACAAAAAGCATAAATGGAAAGTCCGGATATTGAAGGTTATGATTCACATTCTGTCTTTACAGGGCTGTAGCTGCATCTGAGCTTCAGGAATCCTTTTAAGCAAAGTGCACGCTGCTTCTGGATGTACGGATTGATGCAAGAAAAAGGCACCAACTTAAGGAATCAGACCATCTCAGTGCATCATTTCCCATCCAACAGCAATCTCACATCCCCTCTTTTCCTTGACTCATGCACTCTGGTCTCTCTCCGTACTGCCAGTCCGGCCACTTTCCTCCTTTATTTTGATCATACCATCTTGTAGTGATGACTAAATTATGATTAGATTTAAGGACGTGCAGCGCTTTCATCTGTGTAGTGCGTTGTTTAATATTGCCCCCTAGACCCCTCTCGAACCGCCACCCCGACCCCCCAAACACACAAGACATAATAGCCATGTACCTCAGCTCGCTCCCTCGCTATTGAAGAGCAGAGTGGCTGTTTGGTTGCCATGGAAACGCCCCCTGTGTACGTGTGTGTGAGTCCAACAAATGTTTGTCCCTTACTGATACTAAGTTGGACACACACACATAAAAAAAAATGCAGGGTAATTTCTAATATGCAAATAATCTCCTCTCCTCTGAAGCAACACGTGCTCGGCTGCTTACTATGTCTTTATTTGAACAGAGAGGTTCACCAGGGACAATAATGAAACACTCTGGTGGAGCTGAGTGATGTTTGTTCATGAGGAAGATAGTGGCTTTATTACCGATGAAGGGACAAGCTCACATTTGGTCAAGTTATATAAATCTTCCAACAGGTGCCATTGCAGCGGTCTTGTGCTCTCTCTTGTGTTATGTGGTGATTAAACTTTTACTTTTAGAAGCAGCACATCATTTACTCTGATAAATACAAGACCTCTCACAGCCACTCTTGTCCTAATAAGCTTCAAATATGCATGGGGACAAGAAGCTGCTGATTGACGGCAAGAATAATCGCCTGGCACAGATGTTTCTCCATGAAGTTCACAGCAAGACAGACAGCACAGCAGGCCCGTGCACAAATAGTTTGGGGCCCCTGAAAAACCAGTTTAAAGGGCCGTCCCCAGATGTTGTTTAACAGCATCAATGTGTTGGGGATACCAGCGGCCAAGCAGGTAGTCTGCGCTCTCCATGAATCAAGGCCTTAGGTCTTAAAGCAGCTGGCAGAGATCAAATCCAGCATTTTCCTCCTGTACTACAGTATTGCCCATTATATTTACCCAATTTATAACTCTATCCACTGTTCTGTTGCTCAAATAAAGGCATAAAAGCAGAAAATCCTCACAAAAAAAGTTTATAAATGATAACAGCGCACATTCGATAAGTAGCATTAGCACTTGAGCCCTTGTCTCCACAACAATAATATCATAAAAATAAAGATTATACTATTTTTTTGAAAACTTTATTTAAATGTTTTCAGTTTTATACTAAAGTATCAAAGTTGCACGAATCAGAGTGTCAAGTATACCAGGTAACAATACCTAATTGTGCCAAACAGTGGCATGCAAAACACACTTAAATAAGAACAAAGGTAACTAAAATAATGAAAAAAACAAACATCCCCCCATAGAAAAAAAACTGTAGTATACACATAATGTCATATATGCCTAGGAGTTCACATCCCTATATTGAATAAAGGATGCCGATGTCTTATGTCTATTTTGAGAGCCTTGTAGGCTATACCTTAAGTTCTCCATCTGTAAGCACATCATCCCTTCTCTCACCCACTGAATGAAAGAAGGGAGCTGTGCAGCTTTCCATTTCGGGCCAAAAGAGATAAGAAGGCAACTGTATTTGTCTGGTATGAAGTTATGCCATGCTGGTTTGAGAGAACACCAAGTACTGCCGTTATTGCATTAGGATCTATTCTTTTGTTGCACACATAGGACAGGGCTTCAAAAATTGAATCCCAGAACCTGCTGAGGGCACTGCAGGGCCAAAACATATGGCTCAAAGTGGCAGGGGACTGTTTTCACCTTGAGCAACCGTCATCAGAGGTATTATATATACTTGCCAATTTAGCTTTGGTTAAATAAGAGCAGTGAAAGACTTTCAACTGTATTAGGCAGTGCCGAATGCAAATGGATGTTGAGTGAATGCGGCGGATACTAAGATCCCACAAATCATCTGGGATCTGCGAGTTCAAGTCTAGTCCCCAAACATCTTTAAGCTTAGCCAGAGATTCAGGTCTTTATGATGTAATAGGTTGTATATTTGGGAGATTTCCCCTCTGGCAATGGGTCGAGAGTGCAAACAATCCTCAGGAGGACAAGAGGGTGGTAGACTTGGATAAGTACTGAAGTGCTGGGAATTCAAGGGCTGATCATAATGTTCAGTGGCCTTGACTTTTGACCCTTGACCACCAAAATGTTTGCCACATATCACTGTCTAATCTGACAAATTTTTATAGCAAGAGACAAATGACCCAGACAAGGGGTGTCAAAAAAAAAAAACAGTCTAAGACACGCATCAAACAGAATCAACATTTTTGAACAGTCTAAAGCTAAATATATCTTAATCAGAATTATTAATTTGAACAACAAATGTATTTTTGCTCAAAAGTCAGTGTGACCAATGTATTCATCAGCTGACCGCTGATCAGAGTGATAATAAAGCAATGGGAGGAGGGGTTGGTGCACAGGTCCTGCATGGCAGCTGTAGTGAGTGGTGGGAGTGCTTTTTAACAGAGGGCCATTAATAGTAGACATATGAAAATATCTTGCAGGCTGTATTTAATCATACCCAGGGCCAGAGCCTGAACCTTTGACCTACAAAACTGAATTAGTTCTTACATCAGACTGGAAATAGAGACATTGAAGAAAAATAAATATCAGGCTCACTGACCTTGGCCTTTGACCTAAAATTATCATCAACTCACCCTTGAATAAATTTGACATTTGCACAAAGTTTTGAAAAAAAGTCCAAAAAGCACTTTTGAAGGAGCGTGTTCACAACCAAGTAATGAACATGATTCCCAATGACCTTGACCTCTGAATATAAAAGTCTTATTAGGTCATCCCTGAGTCAGCGCAGACGATTGCTTAAAGGTTGAAGAAAACCTCTCAAACTGTGCTTTAGATTTACTTTGTTTTTTTATTGAAAGGCTATTTTTTGGGTATTTTGTGCCTTCATTGTGAGTATGGAGAGAGACCATGCATAGCCTTGTGAAGGGGGGCGAGTAGGTGTGGGGGAGGACACTCTGCAAACTGGCCACAGATTTGAACCCAGGCCGGCAGAAGCATGTATATGGGACGTGACTGGTTGCTTACCACTCCACCAAACCAGCACCCCTTTGATTTACTTTTAACAATCAAGGGTTACATCTTAAGCCCACAGATTTTGACTTTTGTCCTTTGACAACAAAAATCTTGTCAGCTCATATCCTTGAGTCATCTTTGACATTTGTGCAAGTTCTTAGGAAAAGATTTCAAAGCATGCTTGAGATTCTGTATGTACAAGGAATGAACCATTAACATGACCTTAAGAAATCTAATCACCCCACCCTTGAGTCAGAGTTTGAAGAACATCACAAGAAGCATTCTTGAAGTTTTGTGCTAACAAGCAAAGGATAAACATAATGACAAGTGACCTTAACCACTGACATATGGACTCTAAAATCTCATAAAGGGCTTCATAGCAACCCAGCAGCTTTTTTTGTATTTAAACATTAATTCAATTAATTTAACTTAAAACGAGCCTGTAAGACATAGCTACATCTTGACGAAACACAGACTTACACAACATGACACTATGCTTTAATCAGACATATTTAAACTTGCCCAAAATAGCTGTGTTAACTAATAAATAAGAGTTGTCCTATCTCTTTCCTAGATAAACATCGCACCTTGATGAGCACTTTTATCAAAATGAAGCTTATATAAAGGTGGTTGTAGAATAAAAGACATAACTGTTGTTACATCCGCCAAGGAGGTTATGTTTTTGCCAGTGTATGTTTGTTTGTTTGTTAGCAAGATTAAAGATTTTGATGAAATTTTCAGGAGATGTTAGTAATGGCCCAATTTAGAAATTATTCTATTTTGGTGGAGATTCAGATAACCGTCATTAGCGAACGGTCGTTTTTGCTCAATAACAGTCTAAGTAATAATGATATCAACATGATTCTGAGCGCTAGCTGTGGGTTTTCAGGGTCAAGGAATCATGTTATGATGGTAACTTTATCATAGAACTATTGCTTATAGATGTAACAGCAATATGCAAGCTACCTTGGCGGAGGTTTGAGTTCTCCAAGTGCTTTCTAGTTTTTTAATATTCTGTTCCTTTTTTGGTAGTACTTATTATTTTTAAATAAGTTATTAATTTTATTTTTATGTTCATTTTACCCATATTAGATTCTTGATATTGTGCTCTGAGCTTGTGCAGCACTTTGGTCGACTGTGATCGCTTACACATGCTAATCCAATAATCTTTTGAAAGGATGTATCAGGTCTCAGTGTACAGAAAATGATCAAAAATCAGATGTAAGCAGAAGGTGTTTGATAAAAACAGACTTTCAGATTTATCAGGATTAGTGTTGACTTATCTATGCCTATTCAAAAGCACAAAACCTACCTGTGTGTGCTTCTATGAAGGGATATGTGTGTGTTGAGTCCAGGGCACCACACGTCTCATTCACACCTAATGATCGCAGCCCCTCACTGGCAGCCATCTCTTCTCCCAGACCAAATCCAATTACCAGGGACAATAGAAAGCAGCTCCAGGCTCAGGACTCCATCAGCTCCTCTGTGCCGCTGCTCCCTGCTCCAAGACTCCTGCTGGACCCCTAATCATGACGAGGGTCCACAAGGGCCACCAAGTACACCTGTCTACACACACAGAGATACACACAGCACAAGGCGAAGCAGAAAACAAACTCATAACAGGAAAAAATACAAGGAAATAAAACAAATTACATGAAAGTAGCCTACAATGAAAGGATACAATATTGTTTCAGCTTTTATTTAAAACTGGTGTGATTGATAAAGAAGGAACTTCAATGAAGTGTACAAGTGACCAAAGCCAACATGTCAGCACAAATCAACTCAAACAAAATGCTCCAAAGTGTTTAGTTTTAGGCAGCATTGAACCTATCAATTATTATATTTATCAATATTTGTTTTATACGGTAAATTATATATCTATATATTATTGTAGAGTCGATTATTGTCTGTCAATATTTAGAGCATGATGTATTCGCTAATACCTCCATCTAGTGGCATAAATATGAAACAACTTTATTAATGGTATTGAAGACATTCCTCAGAACAAGAGAACAGAGAATAACACTGGAGGGGGCCAAAACGTCCTCTAAACCAGCATATCATTTAATTTACTCGCTAAACAAAGGGTTTTCAGGTCTTTCGGCTTAAGAAGCAAACTTATAATTATAATTCATATGCACTGATTTTAATACACT
Organism: Cetoscarus ocellatus; assembly: GCA_037902135.1. NCBI lineage: Eukaryota > Metazoa > Chordata > Actinopteri > Labriformes > Labridae > Cetoscarus > Cetoscarus ocellatus. Next base: position 525,412 of record JBAMNC010001432.1, on the reverse strand, counting down.
TCACCTAAAGTATATTAAAGTTTTGGGATTTGTAGTGGCAAATCAGATTGCAAAAACCCTTGGTCAGAGCTGGCTACCACCAAATCGCCCCTTTTAAGAATGAAAAATTACATATTGTGTAGAGAAGAGGGTAGATGTTGATGACTTATTACTTTTTTTAGACATAAAATAGCAAACAGTATGAAGATCCCAAATTTTATAGGAGTGTTGGTGCCCAAAAATGATTCATGCATGTGAATCTAACTGTTATGTAGACAGAAAATATTAGAAAAATTTGAGCTTCATAAGCTATTTGTCTTTTTAACAAGTACAGAAAAAGCTTCATGTTATAACGCTGGATATTTAAATACATTTTTCTTGAAAATTCTGGGGGCGAAATAAAAGTGGACCACGGGCCACAGTTTGCTCGCCTCTGTTCTCAAGCTTCATTTAAGGAGGAGGGAAGACAGCGCAAGCAACATTTTTAAAGACCGTTATTTTAAAATGTATAAACATGAAAAGGCTACATGTTTTTCCAAATAAATCGAAAAGCACTTTTGGAATATGATCGGTGTCTTTTTTTAATCATTTGGAAAAAAACGTATGTTACAGAATTTGAAAATAATAAAGGCTGTTTTAATTCAATTTTACATTGAATAAAATAAGATATTTGGGGTAAATAGCAGAAAGATCGAGATAGTAGCTCTGCTATGCTCATTCGTCGAGTTTTATTTTGAAATCCCCCACCGGAAGCTCTACAACGTCACTTTGACAGTTGGGCAACATGGCGAACGCCGGTGGGATGACCATGGATGGAGACATGATGAGATACGCTGAATACAGCGCAAAAACTGCCGTGAGGAGCGATGCAGAGATAGACAAACGGCTGGTGAGCTCGTGTTTTCATGTAGAGGACTGTTGTGACTTCATTTTGAGTCAAACTCGGCGGTTTTCTGTCAAATGGCTGTGCGGTAACCTCGGTGACCGCTACCTGACGTGACCGCACGTCACTGCGCCACAGCAGGTATCCGACCGGCAGGTGGTCTAGATATGTGCTGCAGGTTATTGTGATGCTCTCATCCTTCAGTCAGACTGTTTTCTTTATTATAGGTGGTGAAAATCATAGCCAGCTGAAGCACGCGTGAGCATTACGTAACATGGAGGTCAAAATAGTCATCTTTAAGTCTCAACTTGTGGTTTATTCAGTTATAAATGAATTATAAACATTATAGGAACGAACAATATGTAATTTTGCCGATATCTGATGTGCGAATTTGTCCAAACTCCTTATGTTGGATACCGATATCGATACTGATATTTGTATGAACACTAAACCTCCACTTGACTGAAATTTACCTGCCTTTTTCATGTTGAGTGACTGTTTGAGTTTCAAACATATGGGAAGCATCTTGTTGATTAATTAACCATTTTTTTCTGTATTTAATTACACTTTTGACTCATAAAAGTGTTTTTTTCAGTGGTGATGAGATAAATCATTATGATACATTTGTACAGTCTGTCAAAATTACAGCCAATATGTGATATGGACAGTTTGTATGGCTTAAATATTGGCTGTGAATAGGGATGGGCAATAGGGGGAAAAAGAGTGACATGATTTCTTTTGGCAGAATCACAATCTCGGACTTATAAAAATCAATTTTGTCCTCATTGTTACATTCATTTGCAAATTACTGACCAGAACCGAACTTATATCCATACTTGGCATTCAGTAAAGAATATGAGGAAAAGTTTACTGTTTGAAACTTCTTTGACTGAAATTGACTGAAGTTTTCTTTGTTATGTGACCATGTTTGTAACTAACAACTTCTTCATATTTTGTTTTGGTTACAGGGAGGGACTCTGATAGCTGTTGGTCTTGGTGTCGCTGCTGCAGGTTTTGCAGGTAAGAAAAGTTTGATTCCAGATCAGTAACTTGTTGAAAATGAAAGAGTAAATTCATATAATTTAGGTTACATCTGAGCCCTCTCACATCAGGAGATTTTGTTTGAAAATTCCTGCTTTTGTTGCTAATTAGAAAAGTCTTCAAATTAAAGATGAATTTTAAATGTTTTGTCTGCAGGTCGTTATGCTTTCCAGCTGTGGAAGCCTCTTGGACAAGTCTTCACTGACACTGTCAAGAAGATGCCAACATCAGTGAGTAACCAGAACAGAACTCTTAATAATATTTAAATGTAATAATATTGAGTTTTAGACTGGTGATGATACTCTTCTTTCAATCCCCACAGGCCTTCTCAACATATTATAAAGGAGGATTTGAGCAGAAGATGTCCAAACGAGAAGCAAGTCTTGTTCTTGGCATCAGGTAATAAGAAATCTAACTATTTTAATGACTCATAACTTCGACAGAAGATACAATAGTCCACATGGGTTTGTTTTGTTTACATTTAGCCCAACCAGCACTAAGGTCAAGGTTCGTGAAGCTCATCGAAGGATAATGGTCCTGAACCATCCAGATAAAGGTAAGTTTGACTCACATCATGACAAATTAAAACATCAGGTATTCATCAGTTTTAGATAAATGCTGGTCAATAAATGTTTTGCTTTAAATGTTTTGAAATGTTGGCTGAGAGAGAATCGTTAAAAGAAGGATCAAATAATCAGGTATGCTTGTGCAGGTGGATCGCCGTACCTGGCTGCCAAAATCAATGAGGCAAAAGACATTATGGACAAGGAGTCCAAACGATGACCTGCTCTGCTCATGAAAACTTCAGACTTCCATCATCTCGTGCATGCAGCTCTGCAATACAGCTCCAACAGTATCTCCACACCAAGGCGTACACGGAGGCTTCAAGAAGGAATTTACATTCATGACAGTAGTTTTTAGAAAACTGTTACTCAACTCTGACCTCATTTGTTAACATTGTGAGCACATATGTCCGGTATTATTAGGTTGTTATTTAAAAAATCTATTTACGTAATCGAGGTAGCTGCCCTATGTGATAATACACAAGGAGGATTTATTACATGCTGGTTAAACAGGTTGGATTTAAGAGGTGGATGCAGCTTTAGGGGAGGAAATGAAGCCAGAGATGAAGTGTCTTGGTCCTGCAGTCTTTCTAACGGCCAGCAGAGGGCACTTTGCATATACAGCACATTGTGTGGATGTATCATTGATGATTCATTTATGGTCTCAGTTGCTTTTTTTAAAGTAAAAACATTCATGTTTTTGTTATTTTATTGAAAGACTTTGTAATCTTGCCCTGAATATCATGGTGTAGTTAATTCACAGCGTAGTATTGGGCAAGATTACCTTGTGGTTGGCCTTTCAGTCAAGATGGTAGCACGGCAGTGTGGACCACACTTACAGTCCAAATAACAGTTGGCAGAAAATTAAGATAAAAACAGAAAACATAATGAAATCTAAAGCTTCAAATGGTACCTAAGTGCACAAAAAATGGTTCAGATCTTCTTTAGACAGCAGTTGGGTACTTAGAATTAAACGAAGTCTACAAATGAGGGTGTACAAGGTTTTAAGGGAACAATGTTGTTTATGTAAGAAAAGAAAAAAATCTCTAAAATATTCATGTTTAAACTGCTAATGTAATGGTTGTAAAACATTTTTAATAAAGTTTATTCAAAAACAAGAGCAGTGGTTCTGTTTAAGAGTCACAGAAGCTTTATGGGTATTTGTACATGTTTACTCTTAAAAACCTGAAGTTGAGGTCCTTGTTTTGATGAAGTAAACTAGTTCAGAGCTACTTCAAGCTGGAGAATGGGTCTTCAATCAAAACGGTCTCTGGCAAAGTGACACAATGTAGTTTAAAAAATGAGTTTTCCTGTATACAAAGCATTTGAACAGTGGCTCTCAACTTTGAATTAAGTTTCTGAGAAATTTTACCACTCGATTTTATTGACTAAAAAATGCAGCTTAGACCTTAGATGGGACAAAACATGATTGGGCACAAATCAGGGCACAAAAACTTCAGCATTTCATTATAGGAGCCTTAGATGGCCATAGATGCTAATTTTTCACCCACTGACGTGTGCATTTTGGTTGTTTCTGGAGAAATCTTTATTGTATGATGGGAAAACAAACTTTGTTTTTCCAAGAAAATGAGAACTAACCAAATATCCTAAAAAGTCAACTAGACCATCTTTATTGTCACAACAGAACGTTGCATACTTTGATGCACTGAGGCATGTTTGCTTGAAGTTTCCATACATCACAGACCCTTGTCATTAGTTATTCCTTCCAGACACTCATTCACAGCCCAATGAAATAGCCCACGGCCCTCTTTTTGGTCCAGACCCACTGATTTAAAGAAAAATCAGTGGTATGCTAAATGATGTATACTAAAAGAACTGAACCTTTCTTTGAGTATTTGTTCAAAATGAATTTCAGCCCAGAAATCATCTTCAAAAGGCGTTTTTATTTAGAGGATGATGTCAGTAAACAGAGGGGGCAGAAAGAAAGACACAGTATTCAGCGGTTACACGTACAGCAGCAGTTATTGGTCAAAAAAATGACAACCAGTAACAGTGAGGTTTGTTTGTAACTATCTGTCTTGTTTGGATGGTGCTCTGATGGCAAATGACCACGAGTCTGTAAAAGTGACTGCAGTCAGAAAAGTTAAGTTCATGTAGGACTAAAGCAGGCTGCACAGGATCGTAGTATTGAATCAAAGCAGAGAGTTACTTCAGAGATTTAACAAATCAAAGTGTCTTTGTTACATAACTGTGCACATCCCGTAGTCTACTGTCCACTTGAAATAAGAATATATACTTAAAAAAAGATCTTTGGGGAGGTTTATTCCAATTTTTACATTTTGAAGGGTCCAATTTATAATTGCCAAAGTAAAGGGTAGAATATGTCCAACAAAATAAAGACAACTTGAGTGCAAAACTGCATAATTGGTGCTTTTGGATCATTAGAATAAGTCCTCCTTACTTGTTTTCATATTTTAGCCTACAGTCTTCTTTTAGTGAGAACTGAATACTTTTTGCATGGAGCACTGAGATAACCCGAGTTCTTTTTTTTATGAGAACCAACCATATGTAATAACTGAGGAGTCTGTCAGAGATCAGATTTGACATAGAAAAGTCAGTCGATTATATTCTGAGCACAAATTGATTCATCCCACTGCAAAGAATTATAACGTTGCACTATCCAGGGAAAGGGAGAAAATTATAACTTCTATTGTTTATGTACATTATTTGCCCCCCGTGGATCAATGTCCTCCAGTAAGCCTTAATTTTTAGCCTTCACTAGCTGTCAGTGCTGTAATTTCGGTTGTTTCAAGGAATTCCTCAGAGGGAAGGCACTTAAATAGACAATAGTACCATTTTTTAGAAGGAAACTGCTGTTGAGGTTTGTCAGAACTGGGTGCCTAAACTGTAGCTTATAAGCTCACTGCAAACTCAAAGTATGGGACACTGAAGCTTCACAGTTTTTCCAGTGGTCATTTGCCGTCAGCACATTTGGATCCTTGAGAGGAAACATTTGAGAGAAGCCAGAGAAACACAGTTTTATCTGTGTGGGAGCTGCCTATGATTCTTCATGTTTACTTGAAAATGACGTAAAGTAACAGAAAAACGGATGAGGCACAGTTACCATGTTAGCACCATGAAAGCTCCGCTCACTAAGGGAAGCAAATGGCATGCTGGGAAGGATGAGGTGATGTTAGGCGTACATAAGGGGTTTTCTTATATAAACTGATTTTGCTCGATCGATCATCTTCAAAAGAGCATCCAGAGATATTAATAATTCCCGTAAATACTTCCAGTATTTTACATTTGTTATCTTGCTGAGTCACTTAACTGCAGAGAAAAGAGATTTTCCAGAGCAAACTGTGTTATCGCTTTAAGAGTTTCTGCTGAACAAAGAGAAAAATGGTGGAGACAATTTGTCCATCGTGTTTATCCTCTATCAGGAAGGGGAAGCAGAGAGGCTGATGGGAAATGAAGTTCTGATGTTAAGAAGTACCATCACTTCAGAAGCTGCAGTATGACAGACGCAGCGAGTCAAAGGGTTGCCTATGCTGAGGGAGGAAACATCAGAGCCTGTTGAAAATTCACCAGCAGCCCTTCATTATCAAGCTTCATTAAGGCTGCTCGGTTTAACGTCTTCAGCCATCCATTAGCAGTCCTGTGTAGCTCTCTCCAGGTCTTCATCCTGTTTACCCACAGCCTCCTCTTCCTCCTCATCCTGATCCTCTCTCTCACTCAGTTCCTCTCCAATAACGTCCAGTGGTGCTGCCTGCCCATTTAACATCTCCTCCTCTTCATCTTCGTTGTGAAGCCGTGCCTCCTGCAGCTGCAGCCGTCGCTCCTCCACCAGCAGGAGGCGCTCTCGGACAGCCTCTGCTGCCGACGCTGTGTCACTGGGGGTCCCAAAATACTGTTCGCTCCTAAAACACACAAAATTAGAAGTGTGCATGAAATCAAGTGAGTCTGCGTATTCTTGTATTGATGATAATGTGGGGACTGAAACCTTTTCTTCAGACACCGTTATGGGGACCTCCCTACCTATGAGGACTCAGTGTGATCAATCAGTATCTTTACACGCACGGATAGCAAGTAAACACTTGGCTGCATAGATTGTGCAATAAAAATTAGTGCTGCTGGTGCAAAAGGAAGGCAATGGGCATGAACCCTCAAAGATTTTCAGATTCTGATGTTGAATAACTTCAGCTTGATACCTCTGACAGTGAGGTTATGTTGGTTTGTTTGTTGAATAATTTATTAGTTGGTTAACAGGATAACTCAAAAAGTTCAAAACAGAATTTGATTACATTTTTAGGACAGGTCAGAAATGGGCCAAGGACCAGTTGATTAGATTTTGGAGGTGATCTGAATGCAGATTAACCTGACACACCAGATGGATTGTTCAATATATTTTACCAGTCCATCTGGGCAACAGCCAATAGAAAGTGTTTGGGAATAGGTAGGACCTTTCTAAAGCATATCCAACAGGTGATTGGAGATTGTTCCATCAATTACATTCATTATTGGCCAATCAGATAATGTTGTAGGTGGGCACTACTGTCACGGTGTAAAGCACAAAACATAAACCATTATGTAGAACAAACTCACACAAAAACATGTCAGAAGTGGAGCAAAAATGTCCTTTCTATAGAGAAGTGCATTCAGTGTTGTGTGTTTTTAATTTAATAAATAAATGTGGTCCAGATCTGATAAAACTGCTACTGAAGCTGTTAGTATCTATGCTAATCTCTGTACTAGCAGTCACTTCCTGCTGTTGTCTCGGTGGTAGCTTCTACCTTTTCCTGCTTCTAAGGACTCTGATTGTGACACATTTGATCAGACAGATCCAGCTGCCATGCAAGGAGAAATGCACTTGTGGATCCAGGAATTTTTTCAAGGATTTGTTTACAGCGCAGGATAAGGCAACTTTCCACATTTTGCTAATAACTGAATAACTACTCAAAGGAATTTCATGGCATTTTTAGGGAATGTTGGACATAGCATACAGAAAAAAGTATAAGATTTTGGTGGTCATCAGAATCTGGAGGGCAGTTTCCACGTTTTTGACAATAACTTGTACAACACCTTTGGAAGTAACTTGGCAGAGGTTGAACTTGCTTTTGCTAGTTGGGTGTGTTTGTGTGCGTATATTCACCCATCAGGGAAGATAACAGGCATGGTGAGTCTGTCCAGTAGAGTTTTTCCAAAAGAATCAACCTCATCAAGAGACTCTGCATCTACACACTCCTGCTGTAACACCTGAAACAAAGAAAACACAATGACCTTATGGCTGCAAAGGTGAGAAAATGTGACCTCAAATCAGATTTAGAATCAGGATATACTTTATTATTACTATACAAAGATATGGCATGGTAACTCTGTGTAGTTAAATAATAAAACTAGTGAATCAGTTCATTAAATACAATCAAAGGGAAAGACAGAGATACAATAAGTTAAAAATATGCATAAGGCTACAAAAGAAACTACTTTGAAAAGCACTCCACTCAATTTACATGCTTTACTAGTTCCTGCCAAACATCAACATCATCCCCACCACACAGCTGCTATAACACCTGACGTATAACACAGTGAAGTCTTTCTCTGTGAACCCGTCTCACCCTCTCAGCGGCAGCGTGGAAGCTCAGAGCCAGCTCCAGTCTCTGCTGCCTCTCCTCTGCACTGACGCTGAACTGTTTCCAGACTCGGTTAAGTCTCGGTAAAGTGTCCCCTGATGAGCGCGTTGTACAGCGCAGAGACTGACAGAGGACAACAGTTGCCTGTAGCAGCTGACGTCCATAATCATAGGTGCTCTGAACAAGAAGGGAAAAGACAAAAGAGGGGTGAGGCTATTTTTACACCTTTAATTGTCATATAGTCTGAAGTCAACTGAAGATTCTTGCAAAATAATGGAAACATTTCTTTCTGGCACTTTTGATAACGCACACTTATATCTTTACTGGAGGGATGTTGTTGGTCTTCCAAACTATTTTTTTTAATAAACCATCACAAGTTTTCAGTACCAAAAAATCCATCAAGTGGCATGAAAGTTCCAGAAATATCTTACCTGAGCAACATCAACAAACTTCCTGTGTTTGTCCAACATGGTCCTGTTCTCCTGAGAGTCATCACCAAGTCGGACATGAGTCTTTAACAGAGCGTCCATCAGCTCGCCAAGCCACTCCACTGCCTGAAAACACACCGTCATCACTTCATTAATACAAGACTTATTGTTATTTTCATGTCTCTGTGTGTTACTGTTGTGTTTCCCACCTGCAGAGCATCTTCTTCACATTTAAACAGTTGAACCATCTGCAGCATCTTTAGCCTCCTGACATCCACCATGTCCTCACACCTGTAACACACACGTTCCTATTCAGGTTCAATTCACCAGCCTCAAAATAACTAACTAAGTGCACTATATTGCTGCTACTGCCTCCTACAGGCTGCAGGGTCCATAGAGCGATGCAGGAATGACGTATTTTTGTAGGCCAAGGTGGAAGTTAGCATTGAGCTGGTTGTCTGAGCTAAAAAAGCCTATGGGATTTTCACTGTGGTTCTGGATCACTGCTGATAATAAAGTAAAAAAAAAAGCTGCTCTCTCCCTCGCCCGTTAAAGGGCCAACCACCACTCTGTCAGGCCAGTACCTCAGAGCAAAAGTTACTTTAATCATTTTTTAAGCTTAAATATAATCAGCGACAGTGTAAAGGTACTACAGCCAGTATTACTGGCTACTATAGAACTACAACATAGCGGTTCAACTTTGAAGCAGTTACAGTATTTCCAATGTTGATGCCACACCCTAACCTCTTGTTTGAGGATTTCCTCATAACTGAGTCAAGTTGGTCCTCGTGGTTGTGGTAATAGTGTGTAAATTTTTGTTTATTAAAAAAATTATCAGAAACGCTTGCTTAGGGTCACCATCCATTTTAGTAGTCCTTTATAGCAGTTTTCAGCAACCATCCTTTGAAACACACAACATTGCTCTAAAACTACATATCTGAGCTACTGACTCAATATGAGCCAGTCTGCAGCCTCAGATCCTCAGCCGGGGGCCTCCTGGCTTTTCTGAAATCAAGTCAATCAGAGAGATATCCAGTAAGTGGGCAGGTCTGTTGGTCAAAACTCTTCAGCAGAGGAAGATCTATTAGACTCAGCTAACGCTCCTCGGATTTCTGTCCTCTCTCCTCAATGTGCAAATAAGAGCTCCGGGATAATCCTCAACATGGCGTGTCGGAACCAACTTCCGGTTCGACCGAGGAGAGAAAAGAGAGGAGACTGCGAACAGCAGGTATCAGATTCACGGGAAATCCCATAAACTTTGGCCTTGGAAACCAGAAGTGCTAAATGATAACTCACTTCCACATTGTTGGACTCATTCCTGCACCACTCTATTGCAACACTAGTTTGGAAGTGTTGGGCAGGAAAGTAACATTGATAAAATCTCTCTCCTTTAAGTAGAACTACTACTGATGTTTAAAAGAATGAAGTTCAGCATCTTTTGTATGATACAGCTAAAGCTAACAAAATTCACAGTGAGATAGAAATGAAAATGACTGCACTAGCTGTTAATACTGCACACTGTAGATGATATAAATGGATGAAACTTGGTCAAACTACTAAAAATGTTTGAGTTCAAAAGTTTTACATCAATAAAACATCAATAAACAGTTTCAATGATTTAGTTATACCTTAAAATAAAGAATTAAAGTGCTAAATTAATAAAGTTTTATTTGTTCTAACATGCTGACACCAGTAAGACTTGTGGAATTTAACGTTATGAAAAAATATCAGAAAAGTGTTCACGAGAGCTAAAACTTGATTATCTTACTGGCAGTGTCTGTGTTTTTCTCTGTTACATCTTGACCACAAAGTCGGATTAAAGAAATCCTGAAAAACTTCCTGTTTAAGTCTGCTTGAATGAAAGAAGACAGTGACCTTTGCTTGCGCAGCTGCATCTCCTCCATCACAGCCTGAATGTGCTGAACGTTGTCCGGCTGTTCTCCAGCTGGACTCTCGGTTTCCTCCATGGCCCATGTTGGCTGGCTGCACATCTGCTCTATCAACAGCGTCCCCTTCTGACGGAGAGAGGAGAGACCTGCCTCTGCATGGAAGACACAGGACTGTCCTTAAATCTGTGACTGAGCTGCAACATTCATGTGGCTGTCAATATTATATTATATGTACAGCATAATGTATAATGAGCTATCATTAGGAGCACAAACCAACAGTCTGCAGCTTCTCCTCCAGCAGTTTGAGGTTTTGTTGAATTGAAGCGCCATCAGCTGGAGCCACGTCAGCACAGAGCATGCCCAGTAGGCCGTCCAGCTGCTGGGACAACTAGAAAAGTAGACAGCAACATTTAGCTTCATCCTGAAAATGTCAAGTTATTTCATAATAATAAAATGAACTAATTACAGTTCAGAGGTCATATGTCATAGGTCAAGGTCACATGTTCATCACTTGCTTGTGAGCAAAAACATATCAACGACACTGTGAGGAATTCTCGTGTCTATTCTAACATGAGCATGGTGTAATTCTATGGTAGAGGTTATAGGGCAAAGGTCATGGTCAGTGGTTCTTGTGGTCATCCTTTGCTTATGCTATATCTCACAAACTCTTTTGTGATTTTCTTTGAATTAAATACAAATAATTCGTATACTGTCTTGAGGATAGGCTGAGATTGATGGTCAGAGGTCAGGTCACTGTATGGTAAGTTGCTTCCTTGCTTCTTAACACAATACTTAAGATAAGATGAGATGATCCTCAATCAACAATCTTTAAATACACATATTTGCATTGATACAAAAATAAATAGGCATATACACATACATGCATATACGTACATCCAGAGATGTATCCATTCAGGCAGAGACAAAGAGAATAAAAATAAGAATTTATGATAGCGACAAACCCATGGACGCCCAGATCATAAATCTGTCCTCATCACATTTGTCTCTGCTGAATATAGATTCAATCTATCAATCAATCCTTGTTTGTATAGTGCCATATTTGTTAAATAGAAATGTATCAAAGATAAGCCCCCTGAGATGTGGCATCTCATTTTCAAGAGGGACCTCATGTCCATATGGTTGAAAAGATAGTTACTATCAACCATGGGCAGAGAGATGAATGTAGTATTAAAATCTATTGATCCTCAGAGGAGAAATTTGGGTGTTACAGCAGCAAAGGGTGAAGAAGCATGCAGGAGATAATATAAAATTCTAGAAAAAAATAGATAAGAGTCAAATATTTAAAATAAACAAGTAAAAAATAGTTATTATACAAACAAGGTTTCAATGCAGGAATATTTTGAGACATTCTGTACAGTGCATGACAAACATGAAGACATCGTGTGCATAAAGTCCAGTTAGATCAAACGAGGTGACATATTGTGCAGCACATGACATCTGAATTAAAAAATGAATAATAAAAGAAATACAGTGACATATCGAGCAGCGATATGGTATAAAGCAATCAGCAGCGGTGTGACTTTACACATCAGAGTGGATTCAGCTCATGTGACATTAGGATTAATTCTAACTCAGTCCATTAAGGTGTGATGGTTCAGACCAGGACAGGAAATATGGAGCTTTAATAGTCCGTTAGTCGAAGCTTGTACAAGCGTCTACTCTGACTTACAGATACACTGTAAACATTTTGGTGCTGTCAGGTCAAAGTCACTGGGACACCAAAACATCCACCTACACCATTAAAGAAACAGAGTTTAACTGGAACCACCAGTCCTTCTCCTCGACCTCCCTCTGTACTTTCACTGCTCAGCAGTGTACGACCTTTGGAGGTCAAACACCTGCCAGGTGGTTGCTATAGTTTCAAACAGACCAACAACTGATCTTTCAGTCTAACTTTGGAAAAACTGCTAAAAACCCCCCTTTTCATGGGGAAAGCCAACAGTTTACGTAAAGTAGATGGTTCTGGATCTACCTTAGTGTTGGACGCAGATGAAACTCTGAACCGCCTTTGAGGTTTTTCTTTGAACCCGGGGCTGTTTCAAGTCTGAGCATCAAAAAACAGCTGATGCAGAGTGTGTGTACTCCTGTGTGTTACCTCCTGTGTGGTGCTGTGGAAACACTGCGCTGCCTGCAGGACGTTCTGCCGTCCCTCCAGCTGAGCCGCCTGCCTGTAGCAGACGTCGCTCAGCTGCTGCTGCAGAGCCTTCAGCTCCACAACCTCCTCTTCTTCACCGGCACTGAGCAAGGCAGCGATCTGCTGGTTCAACTCCACGTACACTGCAAACCACTCCTACAAAAACACAATGACGGGGAATAAGCTGTTTGATTAAATGACCGCATGGCAACTGTTGGAACCAACATGTATTTTCTGTGTGCAAGATTAGTTCATGAAGTAAGGACTATAGAGACTCTGAATCTGGTATTTTAGATTTCTCATTTTGCATGTGGAAGCAGAGAACATTGTTTTGTGCAGATTACAGGATAATATTAATAACGGAGATGATGCTACTAAAGGATCTTAAACTGGAGGGACAATGGACGTAGCTTATTCATTACAACTGAGCACACGTCCAAAACAGCCTCCTAAAATGGACACTCTGTTTTAAACTGAATCTGAACTTTTATCACAATACAAGTATCAAAATAGCTCCGTACATTCAGCCTCGGTGACCTTCTGGACACGTTGAGTTTGTTAAAATTGTTCACAGCAGGGACCAAAACGGGGATGCTGCAACATCTATTTAAACCCCTTCACAGTCAAATGTCAGGCTTCACTCTTAAACTCTAATTCATGCTTTGTTCTTAAAACAAGATCATGTGTGTTGAGTTTATTGTCAGGAACCCAGATTTTTTATATATATTTAATTCTAACCTTTTTAGGCACCCCTCTGGCATTTTTAAAATTTGTGTCACTCATCTTTTCTGAATTTGGTGATTATCATGGCTGTGTTACAGCTTATGGTATAAATTTTTGCACGATTGTTTCTTTTTGACATATTTTTTAAACTTAATGCCAGTTACTCTTACAGGTCTATTATACACTACAACTCTTTTTGCACCCTCTGTGGACCACTGAGCCAAAACTGTACACACAAACAGCCATAAAATCATCAAACTGCGTTTTTCTGCTTTTTCTTTTAAACCACTTCAGTTCAACTTTAAACCACCAAATAATTTAATATTTTTTAGGACTTTAACCCTTTAAATGCCAGATTGAATACATGACTTGTTTTGTATGAAAAGCCGGTGAGTGCAGTAAGGGCAGGGCTCATGACTTCACTCAGGTTCATTTATTTTTTCTACTTCAAAGACACATGAAACACATCCCTAACAATGCACATACAATATATTATATGGAAAATATCTCATATTTTGTGTCTTTTCTTAATAAAAAAAAGTAGCTCCATGTATTCAAACTGGAATTTAAAGGATCAAAATACATTGTAAGAGGTTTAGGAGATTCATGCAGAAAAAATATTGATATATGATAACTTTATTGCAGTCTTTGTGCACGTACATTTTTAGCTCGAGGGTCCCTAGAGAGTGCAAAATTTTTGAAACTTCATAAAAATACTAATAAAATGAAACCAATGTTGCTGCTGCTTTTTGGCGTTTTCTTAGACTCTAATCAACCCCCCACCCCCCAAAACACACATACACACAATATTCATTATATGATATCTATATTTTTGTTTTTCCACAAATAACAACAGTGACATTGTGTATTCAAACTGGCATCTGACGGATTAAAGTTCTGAAAATTACAGAATACTTGGTAGTTTTGAGCAGATCTGAAGTGGTTTCAGAGATTTTAAAAAAAAAAGCAACAACAAAAAAAGCAGGAAAATTATTGATATCTAATGATTTTATTGCAGTTGTTTGTGCGTGGACATTCTTGGCTCAGAGGTCTTCAGAGGGACACACAAAGGTTGATCCTTATTTATTGACTCATTTATTTTTTTTTCAACACTCAATATCATAGCACTACTAATTAGTAACATTATTATACACAGTTTTCACTTTTATTTTAGATACATTTACTTCTTTTATATTTTTCATGTTTTCATGTTATACTTTACTTTTGCAATAACGCCGAACAACATTCATGCCAGTAAAGCTCTTTGAATTGAACTGAATCGTCTTACACTGTGCTGGCTCTCGATCTCCTCATGTTTCTGCTGCAGGGCCTGTGCCGCTCGCATCGAGTCTCCGATCTCCTGCTGAGTCTTTAACAGTTCTGAGCCTGGACCCTGCAGCCAAGTGACCACCTGAGACAGAAGAGAAAAAGAAAAACACAAGCTCAGCAATAATCAATAGAGGCAGACATAGAGATCCTTCTATCAGAGGTAAATGTGATGTTAATACAAAATATTTTTGTGTCCTATTGCTGGGCCTGTTTGGTAATGTTTCTTGTGAAATTGTTGCAGTTTTATGTGTCTAAATGTCCATCAAGGTGTAGGTACTGTGAATTAGCTTAGGAAATGTAGAGTGAAATAACAGTTTCCTCCATTAAGTCTTGTCACCATACAAATATAGCAAATTTATGAGGAAGGGTCTTTATAATTTATTTCTTGGAGATTTTTTACATTGGTTATATAAAGTTAAGTGATCGTGTTTTTATAACCCTTGAGAATATTTCCTCTAAAGTCAGACAATAATCAACCTTGACTTCAGTAACATCCATGAGCCAAGTCTAATATTCTGCTTCATGAGCCACTGTGCTCAACACACTGAAGCAGTTTAACAGATCATATTATCAGCTGTGATACAGATATTTAAACCTAAACTTTTCTGCTGTGACTTGTCAACATTCACACGACAAAAACAGTCACTCAGCTTTGAGCTGCAGTTCTGCAGAGTGACCAGCAGGGGGCTCTCCAGATCTGCTTCATGCTGTTTATGGTGAGTCATGCACTGTAATGAGTGACCATGTTTTTATTTGAAAGTCAAACCATTTTAGCTTTAAAAAGTTTGTATTTCTGCTTATTTCTCCTTTTGACTGCCACTCTTTATCATCATCTGATACACTTTTACTTGCAAAAGTAAAACTGAAACTAAAAACTAATTTGTAACAGCTGATGCACATTACAGGCTTGGGTTCAGGTGGATCACGCAGTATAAAAGTATTATTACATTTATGAATTAAGTTTCATTAAGGGTTATTCTGTCAGTCACGAGAACATTTTTGTCTCATTTTCATGATATTTGAAGGGACAAAAGAAACATTCAAACATTTGATTGAATCAAATCAGCAGAAGTAGAGACAGCTTGACTTTTAGTCCCTGCTTCGTCACAAGAAATAAACACAGGATTCACCCACCACAAGGCAAGTCAACATTTCTTAAAAATCATGTCTGTCTTGTTTGTGCCAAAATATAATGGCTCAGGTTCCAGAGTTAATAAGAATTTTTTGTTTTTAAAAGTGAGTCTAAAAAAGATGATCTCTTGCAGCTTTAAATGCATAAGAATAACTTTGCTGTATTAAAATAATCAAGAGTCCTTATATTCTTAAGGATCCATGACCTGGTGTGTTTGATGGCTTACATCATGCCTTGAGCGTCAGATGTTGCTCTTTTCCCCTCCCCTTTGGAAATGCTCACACCTGAGGGGTGGGGAGGCTACAGGAGGATATGTCAATAAGCTCTGTGATGACTGGCTGTCAAAACACTGCCTGATGGGAGGGCGGAGGAGAGGTTACAGGCTGAGAAGACTTTCAAAACTGTCTTGATTGTTCTTCATTTTCCTTCTCATAGAAAGGTGAGGTCCCTTGCATAAGCCCGATGGCTTCTTGAGCTCTCCTGACACATTTCTTTTTTAAACATTTCCAATTTGATCTTATGTAATCACTTACTGTGCAAACTAAAATAAATAAATAAAATGGCGTCTGCCTGTGATGAGCAGAAAACACAGATGTGGGTGGGGTCTGCATAGCCATGATACAATAAACCCCAGGATGTAAAAAACTGAGCATTTTAAGAGGCATTTTCCTTAAAGAGGTATAGCACATGTCTCTGTGAACTGGGATTTTAGTAAAAGGTGTCATGGTCTTCTGCTTCCCAAGCCCTTTCAAAAAACACAAAAAAAGTTTGGGCACGACATGGGACCTGTAAATCCAACTGACAAACTCAGACTTTTGAAGCAAACTACCTGGTGAAAATAAGAAAATTAACTACTTTATTATGTTCTGTTTTAATTAGGGATGGTAAGATTTTATTGATACCAATGCCATTATTGATTTTGCTTATTGATCCACTTCTTTAATGATTCCCTGGCCTACACAAGTTTTCAGTGGCAATAATGTCAAACACATGACACACCTGATATTTGGTGCGGTGATTGATAGACAAATGTTCTGCACGCTGCTGGTGTGTCACTTACTAAAATTGTACAGTAAACATCTTTCTGTCAATTAGGCTATGATTTTGACCAATTTTGCCCCCTGCTACAATTTCCGACTTCTATGTTGTCATTTCTAGAGCCTGACATCCTTGAGTTTTGAGCCACACATATGAGATGTAACCAAAAAGGCATTTTTTTCCATTCAAAGAATATCTCTAGAGTTTGCCAGTTTCTCTCTCAAGCCAATGCAGAGACTCTTATTCATGCTTTTATTACTTGTAGAATTGATTGCTGCAATGCTCTCCTTTCTGGTCTTCCTAAAAAGATCGTCTCTCAGCTTCGCTCCTACAAACCTCAGCTGCACGCATGCTGCAAAGATCAGAAAGACAGCCCACATCACCCCAATTTTAAAGTCTCCGCATTGGCTTCCTGTGTCTTTTAGAATAGATTTAAGGTTGTTTAATTGGTTTTGAAACCCCTTAATGGTCTGATTTGCCTTTACCATGAGCTCAGCAGAGCCCTCAGGTCTTCAGGTAGTGGTCTTTTTATTGTTGATTCACATATGATGAATCATCATTTCATTATTTTAGCCCCCATCTGTGGAACAGTTTAGCTGCAGACCTGAGAGCGCCACCTACTGTTCATATTTTTAAAAGAAAACTCAAGACCTACCTTTTAGTCTGGCTTTTAGCTGATTTTTGTTTTACTCTCTTCATGTGCATTTTGTGTTTTTCATTATTTTAGTTTCAGAGTTACTACTTTGTGTTTTATTAAATCTTTTTATTATTTTCTTTTATTGTTTGGGTTTAAGACTGTGTTGATTAACTTTTAATGCTTTATTATATCTTATCGTGGTGTTATGGTTTAGTCTTAGGGCCTGTGTTTCCTCATTTTTAATTAAAGATAGCGTTTTATCAGTCATCTGTGGCAGTTTGAAGAAACCTCACTTGGCGTCCTTGTGTGTACGTCTGCGTGTGTGTGTCTGTGTGTGTGAGCGAGTGAGTGGTTGAGAGTGTTGAAAGTGGGTTGGGAGGGTGGGCTGGGGTTGGTATTTTATTTTGTATCCCTTGACACGTATCTGCTTGTGCTCTTGAATGTACAACGCTTTGTGCTATATTTTTAATATGAAGAGTATGAAAAGAGAAGTTTGATTGACTGAATGATTGATTGATTTTAAGGCATGCAGAACAAAGTTAAAGGAATTGATAAGCAAAAAGACTAATGATATTGATTCTTCGAGGGAGCTGTAACAATCTGTCGTTTGGAATTGGTTTTCGATTCCTTTCTCTCCTTTTAACTTGTATATTTTTTATGTAATGTTTAATTTTTTGCTGATTTCTATTTATTTTTAAAATGTCACCAACAGCCAGTTCATACAAAAAAAGTCACTGCGTCATGTTAGCTGTAAAGTTATATAAACAGACTTCATATTTACAAAAACTAGCACGTTCAAAACACTGGCTCTCTCCATTACAAACAGAATCATGGTGAATAATTATGATTTGTGTTATGTGTTCACTGTTCACTTTAATATGACACGTCATAGTGTTAGAACATCTGGAACAATCTCTCCAGCTGTGTGTGTTGGTATCATGATTTAATTGTATTTATCAGGTCAGCGATGCCTCAAAGAGCTAACACAAATACACACACATAGTTCGATCTAGATCTAGGCCAACACCCCCCACCCCGACTCGGATCCTCCAGGCTAGCGACCGACATGTTTCAGTTACCATGGAAATCCCAGGCTCGTCTCCAAGACAGTGGGGTTACCCATAAGCCCCTGCGGCTGATGGACCGGCATTAAACACAGAAGAGTGTACTTCTAATGAAGTGCAGCGAAGCTGATCACTGACTCACTGTTTCTGAGGGCCAAAGGTCAAAGATGGGACATTAAAGGAATTAGGACAAGATGCTTTCAGCATTAATTAGGTTAAAACTGAGGCGGGACTGAGCTGTGAGTGTCTTGGGTGGTATTCAAAGCTTTATAATTAGACAGGACCAAGACCACACTACCAAAAAGTCGAAAATATAACTTGAAAAAATAATCTAACGAATGATACATGTGCAGTCACTCTCTATAGAAGGTTATCAGGGTTACTGCACTTTGAAAAAGATTAAAATTTAAGACTTCTATAGTCCCCTTTCAGACCAAAACAAAGAAAAACTACAACAATCTGGCATTATATCGTTCTTTATGGGATGCACAATGTTATTGGCATGATATTGGTTATCGGCAGATAGTGGCTTAAAAAGTAGAATATGTGTATGGGCAGATATCAGAATTACTGCGGATATTTACAGCCGATATCTTGGCTATACCCATCATCCATATACATTAAATACATTGACTGTATTTACAGAATGTATGAATGTAGCACAGTGCTTCACCCTATCATTGCTGAATGTTGACATTTTAAAAACAATAGTGTCTTCTATTAGAGAAGTAAATTTGGTTTTCCTTGGTCCACATTTTTCCAACACAAATACACTGTCAAAATGAGAGGAACAGGTCAATTTTAATAAGGGAGATGCCTCATGCTCTTGATTACTCAATGATAGGTTTGAAAATATCATAATATCAAAATCCATTATCATACATTCCTAGACAAAATGGACCGGACTGACCAAATTTCTGCTTCAAGTCATCACTATCACCCATTTTTTCTGGTACTAAATGACACAACATGACAACATTTTCTAAGCTCCTTTGCTGCCTGCTAGCCTGTGGAGAAGATTCATGTTTATCTCCAGTTTTGCTTTGTTTTGCCTCCAGTGGGTGCCTCTTCATTACTATTGAGGTAAGTTGTGAAAGGGTCTCGATTTTAATAGCCCATAATTCTGGTGCTTTAAATCAATGTTGCTTAGCCAAACTGTTTAGCTGGTTAATCATGCACATCCTTACTTCAACCAACAAAAGAATCAGTCGTTCTATTTTATATACTGACCTTAAGAATCATTGCTATTTTATTGGTAAGTAAATGAGTGTTTTGGCATGTGGATTGGGAATGATGGATTGGTAATACCTCTGCTACACCAACAGGTTCCCCCAACAAAGACTTTGGTTCTAAATGGGTAATAAGTTAATGTTTAATGAGGTATGCTTGCTTCCCTTTTGTAAAAAGGGAGGAGGTAGAGCATGTCATCCATATACGTCATTAACGCAAACTATTTATGGAATCAACAGCTTTTTATCTGCCAGTCTTCTGTCTCTAAAGCTCACAGATCAGTTCATTACAAATATAGCCTTGGACAGATTTTAAGACTGCCAACCATCCATCTGTCTATCATCTTATCGCTTATCCCTTTCAGGGGTGCAGGGGGGCTGAGCCTATTCCAGCCAACACTGGACAAGAGGCGTTGAACCGGTCATAGATAGAGACGGACAACCATTCACACTCATACCTAAGGGCAATCTAACCTTGCACAACAGCTGGATCTGCCTGATTCAGTGTCTGTAATCAGGCAGATCCATCTTGCCAAGCCCCAATCTACAATGACTGTGAGCAGCCCAAAGCGGCACGGCCTAAGCAGAGTACTTCAGAGCAGGAAGAGGAACGAGCTACAAGCGAGACGACAGCAGAAAGTGACTGCACATACAGGGATTAGCATAAATGCTAAGAGCTTCAGCAGGAGTTTTATCAGATCATGACCACATTTCTTTATTAAATGAAAAACAAACATCACTACAAACTTCTCTACAGAAAGGATATTTTCACTCAACTTCTAACATATTTTGACAGGAGTTTGCTTTACAAAGTGGCTCATGTTTTGTATCGTAGTAGCACCCGCCTACTGCATTATCTGATTGGCCTGTAATAATGTTGATTGACAGAGCGACTGTCCAATCACTTGCCAGTATACCTCTGAAGGTTCTGTGCTTCCCAAACACTTTCTATGGGCTCTTTCCTGGATGGACTTTTGAAATATACTGAACAGTAAATCTGGTGTGCCAGGTTAAATTTGGAGTCACAAACTAACCTAATAAACATGTTTTTGGTCTGTGGGAGGAAACTTGAGTGACTGGAGAAAACATGTGCAGGCACAGGGAGACCCTGCAAACTCTGCACAGAAAGATCATAGTCACCACTGGGAGTAAAACCAGCAACCCTCTTGCTGTGTCACCATGCTGCCAGAACTGTATTTCATAGAACAAAATTGTAAATCATAACTCGTTTCCAAGTAAATGTAAGGATATAAAAATGACTCAATCAAGATTCATTTAAAAAACAAAAAGATAAATTAGATCCCAAACATTTTAACAAAACCCAGTTCTTCCTGAATATTCTTGACATTAATGGACAGAGACAGAGCCTTAAATCAGCTCTCTGTGTCTCTGTGCTGATGTTTACCTGCATGACTTTTGCGTGGATCTCGTCTAGCTGGGTGCGTTTGTTCCTCTGCCTGCAGAGCTCTTGGTATTTAGTGTACTGCTCCCTGAGTGAGTCCAGAAGCTTCATCACCTGAGGCTGAGCCAGCAGCTCCTCCTCCATGGGACACCAGGCTGGACCTGAAGACATAAACAAAGTTAAAACACTTCCCAGCACATATTCTGACAACCTTTAACTTGCCATCTTCTGTTCTTTATATCCCTAAAAAGTAGTAGTGCAAGACAAGTGTTTTCTGTGGTGATCTTAATATCAATCGCCTGTCTAATAAAACTGATTGAACAGATTCATGCTAACATGAAAATTACAGCTGTAAATTTAATTCAACATGTCTAGAGGCTTTAATTTACTCTTGTGAAAGCTTCTCTCCTGCTTTTAAGCTTTGCAGCAGATTTTGGATGGTGGCTGCAGGGATTTGCTCGCATTCAGCCAAATCAGTATTAGTGAAGTCTAACACGGATGCTGTCCGATAAGTCTGGCTCAAAAACATCATCCCTGTTTATCTCTGGCGTTGAGAGGGGTTGAGCTGGGTTTACAGTCAGGTTCTGAACCAAAGAGGGACAAAATATCTGTTAAGATGTTATTTTTTATTTTCTGTAGCTAAATGTAAAGTGAAACAACATGCCTTAAATGTTTTGTAAAAATTAAATAAGTTTAATCTTTTCTTTTTACTACGTTACTACGACTAGCAAACAAGGCTGTGTTATGACCAGACTTTTGGTCTGAGGTGGCCTTGTTTGTGGCCAGGGTATAACTGAATGTTAAAATGCTGATTCCCATGTATTCTCATTTTTAACAGAGCAACTTTATAAAGTTTTTCAATTATTGTGTATTTTAATGTCACAGCTTTTTTTTCCTTCACAGAGGTCATGGGTGATCAAGCTCTGCCAAACAAGATCATTATTCTGCAAGTGAACACAGAAACACACAGGAGAAGAAGAAAACAGGAAGAAGAAAAAGACAAAACAGGAGGAGAATTGAGGTAAAGTCAGCACAGTGTGTTTTTGATTTAAAGACAGACTGTTACATGTTCATTCTCCCCATGCTATAAGAAGTTTGACATCAGTGATTTTTGTGTGTTTCAGTAAACTTTAATTTAACGTGCATAAGTTGAGCATTCATGCAAAACAAAGCTCACATCTTTTGAGTGATAAAACCGCCTTAATTCTCATCCAAGGACACAGAAAATAATAAACTCAGAGCTCAACATCAGTGATCCTCCAGAATCCTCTCACAAACAAATCGTGGAAACATTATTACCTACAGGAAGAAGAATAAAAGAGCAGAAGCTAGGAAAAGAATAAAAGAGAAGCAGACGATATAGCTGTTCTGTCTTTAATACTGCAGGATTGTTTATTTAGTACAAATCCACCAAGGAGTTAAATCAAAATGAAGAAAATAAGAAATCAAAACCTTTTTGTTTCTTTAACTTCTTTAAATAAAAATAACTCTCATACTTAACACTTCTTATTATTTTTTTAAATATTAAATATTTAAACACGGGGTGCTGGTTTGGCAGAGTGGTAAGCAACTAGGCACGACCCATATACATGCTAGTGTCGGCCTGGGTTCGAATCCGGCCTGTGGCCTGTTTGCAGAGTGTCCTCCCTACTCTATTCCGCCCCCGTTTCACAAGCTTATCCACTGTCTCTCTCTCTTCTATCAATAAAGGCCTGAAAAGCCCAAAAAATAATATTTAAAAAAATATATATAGACATATTTTAAATACATTTCTAAAGAACATAAAACACAATGGTAGATACTAAGAGTGTACACGAGAACATCAGGGAGGTGACAGAGATAGAAAATACAACAAAATTAAAATTCACATGACCATGCAAATACACATACACACATACATACTTAAAAAAGAAGACCTGCTAAGATAAGAGTGCTGCAAAGTCCATGGTTGGTTACTTACATAATATGCATCCACAAAGGCTTCAAATACTTAAACCCACTTAGTCCAGAGTTTAACAAAAGTCTCTTTCTGTAGTCTCAGACAAAACCTGATCCTTTCCATAACAAAGATATCATTTACCATATCAATCCACTCCTGGCTCATGGGGAGTCCAGGAAGCAACCAACATCTAGTGATGGCTTTTTTTTTACCAGTATTCTTTATGTCATTTAGACATCAATTAGCGTACTAAAACAAACCTCCTCTGCTAGATTAATACCACTTTCACACTAAAATCCACAGGTCAACGCTTTCAACGCTGGTTAACCTGCGAGTGACTCCTATACCACTGCCAGCAGACCCGGGTCTACTCAGCAGCAGACGAGCTGCGTGGCTATTTTTTTTCCTCTGGCGCATCAAGCTGATGTCATCACGTTGATGACGTCATCGGCGCGACAAAACACGACCACGTAAACAATGGAAAAGAGCATGGACGCCGTGGACACGGTTTTCTGTACTTTGTACTTCTGTCCCTCTTTAAAAATGCACAAACTCGGCGCTGATGATACAAAGGCCGATGGAATTTGTTGCTGAGATGGCAAAGAGTCACGTAAGTAACAGACAGAGGAGACGGGCGCGATGTTATGCCGTGAGCACGTAACGCCAACGTCATCCGTAACTTAGCAGCTTGACCCGGGTGTGATGTTCATACTGAAGCCGGTCGGAGACGAGCCGATAAAAACCCATGTTGCTTGCAGGGTAAGTCGACCCAGGTCGAAATGCCGAGTAGACCCTTTCAAACTGAGGACAGGAGCCGTTTGTTGGAGGATTTACACAGGTTTTTTGGCCAGTCTGAAAGGGGTATAACAGTAACAGACTGTCAAAGCACACTGGCAGGTCAAGAGGAAGGGTCACTGTGGTTTTTGTGGTAGAGTTATTTATGGAAAACTTAAACTAAAGGTATGAACATGAGACCCTGTGACCTTGGCCTCTGACCTTGTACCTCCCACATGAAATCTGTTCATCATCAATGAAGTCACAGAGGAAATGTGTGTTAAATCTAACGGAAAACCATAAAACCTTCTTAAAACTCCTGGAAAGATAAACAAATGAAGTGTTTTATTGGTGGAGAACTTCGTTGCTGAAAATCTTTAAATAGTTGAATTTTAACTTGCACTTGTGGACGTAGCAACAAACTACATTAACTGTCAGTGGTTTTCTAAAGTGTTACTTAGCTCAGGTGGTAATATCCTTTGCAGAATGATGCCAGTTTTTACTGCAGTGCTGCCCGAGGGATTGAAGGTCACAGGCATTCAATGTTAGTTTTTGCCCTTGCTGCTTATGTGCAGAGATTTCTCCAGACTCTCTGAATCTTTTGATGATATTATGGACTGTAGAAAGCTAGACACAAAAATACTTTACTAAATTTGGGATGATGATGAATCCCTAAATTTCTTGTAATTGTACCTTGAGAAACATTGTTCTTAAACTGTTGGTTTATTTGCTTATGCTGTTGTCCACAACTTGGTGAACCTCACCTTACCCTTGCTTGTGAAGGACTGAGCTTTCCTAATGCTGTATTTTTATCCAATCATGACGCTCACCTGTTTCTGATTAACCTGTTCACCTGTGGAATACAACAAACAGATATTTTTGAGCATTGCTCAACTTTATCAGATTTTTGTTGTCCATGTCCCAGTTTTTTTGGAGCATGTTGCAGGTGTCAAATTCAAAAAGAGTGATATATGCAAAAAAAACAACAAAGTTTCAGTTTGAAAGTTAATTATCTTGACTTTGTAGAGTATTCAATTAAATATAGGTCTAAAAGTATTTGCAAAGCAGTGTATTCTGTTTTATTTACCTGTTACACAGTGGCTCATTTTTTGGGGAATTGGGGTTGTATTTGACAGATGTGTGAAAGTAAACAGGGTCAGTAACCCAGATGTTATCCTGGGAAAATCAACAAAATATTGCATTTTGTTTGAATGCATGTTGTCTAAGGGCTCCCATAGATTTGAATTACGTCTTTATTTTAAAAGTAATGATCCAGGAAAACGTAAGACAGAACTTATTGTTTGATTGTTCTTTATGGGCTCTAAGCTCACACTTCTGCTGTTTTCTCCTCCACTTAGCTGTAAGAAAGGCTTTCAGAGTAAAGACTAAATGATTAGTTTGGCAAACAAAACGCTGTCTCAGGTAACAAATTTGGCTGGATTTGCTTGAGTGTGAGCTTTTCCCAAAAATCCAATTAAGAGCTGGACAAAGTCGATACCATTAGCCTGAAGTCAAAGTGGGAAAAACACAAAACTATGGCTGTGTCTGATTGTTTTTGCCCTGTAAGTGTCTCATGTTGCTGAGCTTAGAGAAGAAAAACAAGGACAGAGAGGCTTTAACAAGAGTCTGAGTCATTGTGAGTTGTGCCCTCTTCGTCTGCCTCATACTGTAGAGCCATATGTCGAGCTCTTGAGTGGTTCAATGGCTGCATTCAATCATTCATCTTTAACATTTACTGAGTACAAAACAATCCAGATAGAAGTCATTTGTAGCTTTCTCCTATCACACATTCACCCATTTCTGTGAGCTTTCTCAGCTCTCTGACACCTAGTTTAACTGACAGCTGCTTCCTCACCTCCTTGTCCTCCTCCTCCCTCGGAGCCGTTAAATCGACGCTGCTGCAGCTCCGACAGCAGCTCATGACCTGCAGACACAGAGGGAGACAGCAGGGTTGGCCTCAGATTTAAAAGCCTGTTATAAAAGCATCTGAAACAATAACACGCCACTGTTTGTGTACACCATGTTATATTATGAGAGGAGCTGGTAGAGGGAGGAGGGTGGTACCGCAAACAAAGACTCCTTTCACCTCCGCCCGACACTCAGACACAGGCTGCTCAGTACAGTTAACACAACCGTCCATCATTCAGCCATCTTTAGGGTCTATTTAGCTCAAGGTCTTGAGGGTGGCAGACTAAGTGCCCAAGACCTCTTCACTTCAGGTCAGGGTGAGGCCAGACACCCTTTCACTGAACCTTAATGGGTACTTAGATCCACACTTAAGCCTTTGGAGTCAGAACCCAGAGCTCAAGCCCACATATGAAGTAACACAGGTCAGCAGTTTGCACTCCTTAAACAAGCAAGGGAGTTAAAAAGAGGAGTTGGATGAGTGATTATTAATATTTTTGCAATGTAAGCTCATCTTATCCTCTTTTTCATAACACAGGAGGAGGAGAGTTCCTTAAGAGAATAGTAACTTCTTAAATAAAACCACCTCTATCATGATTTTATTGATTTCACCATTTCTTAAAACAATACGAGGTAAACACCTCACGCTGTACCGATCTCTCCGTTGTAACTGTCCATAAAAAAGACAAATAAAAAAATGAAAAAGGATAATTTAGATGTACGGTCATTTTATAACAGATGTGCATACAGTGTAAAAGGAACAAGATGAAGGACAAAACTTTTCAGATAAAAACATAAAACCATCAAAATGTGAGCCATGATTAAAAGGAACACATAAATTAACACTTTAGCTTAGTCAAGAGAAATAAAAATAGTTGAGATATGTCCATCAGAAAACTGCTTCAATAAGTTATGAGCTAAGAACGAAAGTTTGTAAAAATGTGTCAAATTTCTTATTGTACTATTTGATGGGCAAATTCTGTGACCTTATTTTGTACAAAATAAAGTACATAACACAATGAATAATGATAAATATGTATCAATCTTTGTTAGACAAATGGATTATTCTTAGGTATAGGGTGTAAGAAAATACTTATAAACCAACATATGATTTTGCACCCTCATACTGTATCAATACTTTTCAGTGCAGTGGTTCTTAAATGGTGTGGCAGGGCACACTGGTGGGAACTGAACAACCATGTTATCAGTACAAGTATACAACAGCTGATGATTTAGTTTTTAACTTCATCCATTAGTAGACTAAGTGCGTTAACTTCCCTGTTCAGTACTTTTAAAAAACTGTTATTTTCTCCAAGCACATTAGTATGAGCATCACATCAGACCAAAATGCCATACCTTTTGACTGTCAGCTTAAAATAATAATTTTGATATCTTCAAGTCCTTTGCATTGTAAGTACTCAACAAAAATGAATTTCGAGGATTTCAAAGTTTTTTGCATGCATACAAAAATATATAAATACCATGATTTATAAAACATTTAAAAAAAAAACAGAGGCTTAAAGTGCTTTGACAAACACATCAAAAACAAAAACATTGAAAAATAATAAAGCACAATAACTCAAACAGCTAACAGACCCATTGAGCATAAATGATCCAAGTATAGGGGAAAAAATAAAGACAGTATGTAATTTAAATATCATGATGACAGGGAATGAAGGATGAAGCATCGAAATACAGTTTCAGAGGATAAAAAAACAATAAAATAAAGTTACCATCAAGTTTATAGTCACACATTAACAAGTTTGAAAAGTTGTTTGCTTCCTTCTGATCGTCTGCTCAAATTTATTAGGCCACCATTCAATGTAAGGTTTATGCCACAGCTGCCCTAAATTAACACTATTGGTAATTGCCAAAATATTTTTTATGGTTAATGCACCAGTATGTAGAAGCTCTTTAACTGAATTGGTATTTTTAACGCTAAAATATAATTATTATTATAAAAAAATTATTTAACAAGAAGAACCTCATTGAGATTAAAAATCTCATTTGCAAGAGTGTATTTACTTTCATTCCTGAAACAAAAAAAAAAAGTTTTAGTGGTTGAATGTTCTGCTTGATTAATGTCTTACTTTTCAGAGAAGCTCAGTGAGTGGCTTGAACTTCTTCTTAATTCCTGTTCATAATGGTAACGATTAATAACTATAAAATTTTCAGATTTGAAGTTTTTTAAAGATTTCTGAAATATCAGTTTCCTTGGTTTCTATGACAGGTGGTCTAATAAATGTGTTAAGCACTATATATGTATTTAACATCAAAAAGAAACAGTATTTTTATGAAAATGATGTTGTGATTCTGTAAAAAAATTACTTTTTAGAATAGGAGATTGTGATGTATCGCCCTGCACATAGTCCCACAATCTATCATGTCAATAATCCTTACCCCTGAATCACAATGCACATCATATCACCAGATTCTTGCCAATAAACATCTCTAACGTATGGTATAAAACTGACAACTTCTCCAAGTCTCCATCTTAAACTTAAGTGAAGACACTGTGTCCTGAAAGTGAAATGGACGTATGTTAACATCAGAAGATTTAAAGGTTTGAATTAAAATATATTTACCAGTCTGAAGGACAGTTTCAGGGTCAAATGATGGCAGCAGGGCACAGTCAGCGGATCTGAAAACAGGAACAGATGCATGTCAGCCAGAAGAAATAAGGGGAGGGAAAACTACATGGGATTTGCCTCTAAATGTCAGATTTAGACCCTCCCCAAAAACATGGAGAAGTAAAGTAAAGCAGTAGAGAGTTGGGATGCATAAGTAGCTACCTAAAGCCAACATTGTCTTTAATTTTACCATTTTACAGGGTTCCCTCTTTTCTAGAAATCATTTTCCAGGACTTTTTCACCACCCCTTAAAATTTTATTTATTTCTGACCCTTGGGCATGAACATTGTCTGCTAACTATCTTTTTAGTCTGGCTTTTAAGCAGTGTCTCACTATGACACAGTTATGGTTTATACTTATTTTTTTTACCTTTATTTACTCTGCTTTTTTATAAAGTTACTTTGTTGATTTACCGTTTAAGTCGCCTAAATTCTTTTTTGCCATTTTTTATAATTTCTTTTTGTCACCTTTGTTTTGAGTTTCTACATTTTATTCTTTAACTTGCATTATTTCATCTCCTCATATTTCATGGCTAAGTGTGCATTAGTTACCAAGTACATTTTTATTTCATGTCCAATGTTTGATATTATCATTAACAATGTAGAGGGAAGATAAATAATTTTCCAGGACATTTTATTTTTTTCCCCATTCCCCCTATGTTTTACATGACTGGATAATTGATCAACCATTTTCCAGGTTTTCCAGATTTTCCAGGACATGTGAGAACCCTGATTTTACCTATAAAGAAATGTCTAAAATGATTTTGGGTCAAAAAATAAACATAAATGATTTTCTTAATCAGAATGTACATGGACTTTAGATCACCGGTATGACGGGTTGTGTCTGAGTTCGAGCGTACTTTTCCTTGTCCACTGAGCTGCTCTTGTCGCTCTCATTGATGATTGACAGCTCGTCCAACAGCGATGTTGACTCTTTAGTGAACTTCTCAAAGACCTGAGACAAAAGACAGGAAATAAACCAACCTGCTCAAACATGGTTTGACCAAATTAACCCAGCATTAAGATTTTAATATATGACACAATAAATCTGTTCAAACACTAAGTAATAAAAATAACACAGACCAGCCTTTTGCTGAGCCAGTCGCTGTGGTCGTAGTCGAGGCTTCCTCCAAAATCATCTGTGAGTTGACAGGGTTCGATGTAACGAGTCAGCTTATTGGCTGAAACAAGGATCACCTGAAAGGAGGCACAGGAATAAACACACAGGGAAGACACATTAGATTATCAACAGCTTCATTTTGATGTAAAGCTGCACTTGAGGGTAAAGGGGGTTGGGCATGACTCAGGTACATTTACAAGCCAAACATGAGCTGTCAAAGACCAAAACTCTGCAACTAATTGAAAAAAAGGGAATAAGATTTTTTTTCTTTTTTTGCAAGAAATTTCTGATATGCTGATAGTTTCAAACTCATCAGTGATGATACCGATATTGTTAGTCAAAAGCATAAAGCCTTTGATCTTGCAGTGCAGATGGATCTGCCTGATTCAATGTCTGTAATCGGGCTGATCCATCTTGTAAAGCTCCGATCTACAACAATTGTGAGTGGCCCACAGTGGAATGGCCCAATCAGCATCCATAAGAGCAGGAAGTGGTGAGAGCTATGCATGAGACAACAGCAGGAAGAGACGCTAACAGCTTCAGGAGCAGTTTTTTTCAGATCTGGACCACATTTCTTCGAATCTTCGAATAAAAAACAAACAAAACCGAAAGCACATCTGGAAAGAAATACATCAAATTCATCATTTTAACTCTTTATCCTCTTTTGGTTTTATTCCTTTTCCGTCATTTTATTTCCTATTTCCTTTTATCTATTGGTAGTTTTAGCCTTTTTAATTTGCTTCCTCCTTCTTATCTTTGGTGATATTAATGTTTTCTTTATTTTGCTCTCTTTTCTGTCATTTGTGGCTCTTACGTGATTTACCACTGTTCTGTTTTAACTCTTACAGTTTTCGTCATTGTATTCCCCACATTTGTTTTGTATTTCTCTTTTATTCTCTTGTTTATCTTTTATTTTTGTCTGTAAAGTAATTTGTAACCCTGTTTTGAAAAGTGCTATATAAATAAAGTTTATTATTTTCATTGTTATTATTATTATTATTATTATCATTATTATTATTATTATCATTATTATTATTATTATTATCATTATTATTAACATTATGGAACATTTCTACATTTTGCCAATATTACAGTCAGTATATGGGACATACAATACAATGACAATTTCCATCCATCCATTATCTATATTGCATATCCCTTTCAGGGTTGCAGGGGGCTGGGCCTATCCCATCTGACATTGGGCAAGAGGCAGGGTACACCCTGAACCAGTTGCCAGCTAAACACAGGGCCACATGGAGAGACAACCATTCACTCGCACACTCATACCTAAGGGAAATTTAGAGTCACCAGTTAACCAAATTAGCATGTTTTTGGTCTTTGGTAGGAATCGAGATTGCCTGGAAAGAACCCACGCATGCATGGGGACAGCATGCATACTCCACACAGAAAGGCCTCAACTGACTCTGGGATCGAACTAACATCCCTCTTGCTGTGAGGCACATGCACTACATGCTGCACCACCATGCAGCTTATGTAGACATTTTGTACGGCTGAAATGTTGGTTGTATATAATGAGAAAAATGTCATTTCTGCCAATACCAACACTGCTCTGATTATATAAAGTATCTCTACTAGAAAGTCAGAATTACTTGCACAATAAATGAAAAGACATCTTTATTAGGTTCTAACACTTTTAGGTGATTATCACCAAAGTTATTACCTAGTGTTGAAAACTCATTAGCAGCGTTATTTATGGCATTTATAACCATTTTCATTGCTCCCACTCGTCTGTTCTGTCCTCTCAGTTGTAGGCCTTATTAATTGCCTGCTTGAGTTATTGAGCCTAATATTAAGCTGTTACTTGATTATCTCTACACATAATGGCCAAGTCGAGATGCCTACTGTAATAAAAACAGCTGTTTTACACAGTGATATTGCATCAGACACATTATTTCTGGATCCATGCTGTTTGCTGACTCAGTGTTTAAGGGAGGGCACTTTGGTTAGACAAAATTATAGTGTGCACGGAGGAGAGCTTAGGAACTTGAAGGATGACCTTGAGGCATTTAAGGGCATCATGATAAGATGTTTCCAAACTCACTAAATGCTGATGTATTAGGAAACACTGGATCAGACTTTGTGAAAAGGGAAGTGATGTTTTTTTCATCAGATTTCCTTGTGACAGTGCTATTCAAAGCGGTCCACCACAAAATAGAAGACCAGCATGACCGATAAGATGTGTGAATCCTCTTGCATGTTCATCAGAAAACGTAGGGACAAGTTTTGAAAACAGAAAGTGCTCATAGTCAAGAGGAGTCTCAGAGGTTGTCTATAACAAATCCAACTAAGGTGACTAAAGTCAGTCCTCCTGAATTAAGGTTTATTCAGACAGACACAGATGCATCATTTAAAATTCAGCATCAGCTCATTCACAAACATCAGCCATCAACAAATGAAGGGGGGCTAAGCGAATATCATTTCCAGACATTTATTTGTTGTGTTAAATAATTTTGTTGCTGACATCAGGTACAGTGAGTTTCTGTAAGATATGAGCTGATGGACAACCCAGATCTGTTCTCATGTTCACATTTTGGGAGAATTACACCAAAAGAAGAGGATAGAAAAACATTGGCATCTGTTGAGTATCAACTAAATTGAAGCTACACTGATTTTATCTGTAAAGACAATTTTACAAAAATGTGAAATGGTTCAATATGATTTCATAACCCCACTCACACTTACATAAAACCCCCTGAAATTATCCGACTTTTGTGTGAACACAAACAGCCAAGTTTTTGTTGGACTTTACCCGGGTAAGTCCTTTTCACCCCTCTCTTGTATTTTGTCAGCTTAAAGCCAGTGTGTGAATGCAGCAGTGAATAGCCCAGGTTACTCACTGATGTGAGTGGGGAGGAGCGCTGATATCATCCTGCGAGACCAGAGCGAAACTGGAGAGGGAGCTTTGACAGGCGAGATACTCAAATTCCAGATGTCTTAATTGCTGCGTCAGTGGTGCGTACATGTGTATAACAGCAAGATCCTTATCCTGATGAGCATCTGACAATGCAACTCAAATAATCAGCATGTTAAAAAGATGTAGCCTAAAGCACTTCAGTAGCCAGAAGGTTAGAAAAGGGCAATACAAGCTCAAGTACATTGTCAAAGTCCAAATATATTTAACGTAAGAAAAAACAAATTCCTGAAATTAGCATGTAACTGTAGGAAGTTTTTAGTTTTTGCATTTCCGTAAAATTATTTTGCATTGCATTTAATATTTTTTGCTCAATTCTTTTGTGTTTTATAGAATTATTTTGCACAGTCTGTGCATATTGTTGCCTTTCATTCATTATTTCAGTATGCAAAAAAAATATATCATGATTTAATGTCAGACATTTTTAAAGTTCACTTTTAGGGCCACCTTATAGACCTGTTCCTGTGAGCAAACTCATAGATCTACTCAAACACTTTTGCCTGCGCCTTGAAAAACCATCTGCAGCTATGTACGTTTTTCTCCTCAGAATTGTTATTTAAAATCTGATCGAACTGTGCAATAAAATTTAACAAGTAGAAGACATAAAATATTTACATAAACAGTATAAGATTCAGCAAATGGAAAGTAACTTTTAGTCCATCTTCCTGCTCACTGACTCTGTATTCTTCTCTTCTTTGCTTCTCCGGTCACCCTCATCTTCGGCTCTTCGCCTCTGCCGCTGTATCAAACAGTAATGATGAAGGCCATCTGACTTCTTTTAAGCTAAAGGAAAAGGGATAAACACTCTTCTCCTTTGTGTTAGTTACTCTATATTTAGATTGACTTTAAACTACTCTTCTGAAGAAGAAAAGTCAGATGTTGCCATTTCAAGGCAGTATTAGAAGAACAAAGTGTCTCCAGGCTTTGAAAGGACATGCTAAACAGCTCTTCTGCCTGTTTTTCTGAGAAGCTGTGACCAAACTTAAGACCATGTCGGTATTTTTACACAGAGGCTATGACTGTATTACAACATCAGCCTCGACCAAACAAAGTTCCAAGATCACAAGACAGGCCTCTCTCAGGCTTCCCAGAGTGCTGTCTCATCTCTCCATGGGGCATTTTGTGTTCACATACACAAGCTAGCAGGGTTTTACAAAAGATCATAATAAAGACAAACCAAACATGTGTCCTAATAAGGGCTGAGGTGTTCTGCCCTTATTAGGACTCATCAGCTCATGGATCTATCAGTCCTGCTGGTGTGTAAAGTCATCTTCATGAAGGAACAGCTGCTGGAGATTTGTCCTCCAGTTGTCACTGCAGCAGATCATGACAGAGGAACTTGACTCACCTCTCTGACCAAGTGTTATTTAAATGTTGGGTCAGACTGGGGAGCAGCTGTGTGACACACACCCCACTGTGACACAGACACAAACACTCCATAGTTTAGATGAGTCACATTTCAACCCTGAAACTGGAGCGCCCCCCTCCAAACAGCTGTGTGTGATCAGAGTGTAAGAATCAAAACAAGAGCAGCACTCGTGAGAGCAGTGATTCTCAAAGAGCAACACCCAGCGGGGCCTGGCCACACACTAAGGAGGGCACAATGTCTTTGAGCAGGGGCGTTGACAAAATGGGCCTGGGCCCTTTGGCATGTTGATTGGGCACTGCAGGTGCCAATGCAGAATTCTGCACCCTGGTTGGTTGTTTGCCCGTATAGGTGAGATTTATGCAAAAATTAATGTGGGATGTATAACAAATGGCTCCTGATCGGTTTTAGTTTATGCTGTTTAGATTGTCAGATAGACCGTTTTTCACAAAACAAAACATTACAGCTACAGAAAAGAAATCAAAGTGCCTCATCTTTAGACTTCTGTTACTCTGACATTTATTAATTTTGTCTTTATTCAAGCATTGCAATGTAGACACTTTCATTTCACTATTTCCTTTTGACGTGGTTCCTCTTAGTAAAAGCTGTTTTAAATGGAACTTTTTGATTTTGTTGTAACATTAAATTTTGACTTAAATTTTTTTCTTTGAATCTCAAAGAAACTTGTACACAAGTTGCCACCTCATTATTATTATCCTTTTAAAGAGAGCATGGGGTTAGAATAAAGCACTATTCATGTGTGGGAATAAAGGCAAATAAATACTACTGATTTCTATGTTTGGAAACTAATACTTAAAGGATATATCTGTATTTACATGCTTTTTTGTGTTTAGTTGAATCTCAACTCCATACTTATTATGACCTGACTAGCAAGGCACAAAAAAAAAAATCATCTCAAGAGGGGAGCACGGCAGATAGTTACTGAGAACCACTGCTTTAGAGGGTTAATAACTCACACTAGGGCTGGAAAACATGTTGAGTTTTCTATGTCTTTTGGAGTTGATTAAAAAAACAGATGTAAGGCTAAATACTCAGTTATTATACTAATGACATGAGAACCAGCTCACAGGAGTATGATTATTAACCACACAAAGTCGTTAGTAGAGGCTTTGGGCTCTTGTCACACAATATCTGTATCAATATCTGTATTAATATTGGTCTTGATATTGGTATTGGTATTGGTATCGTATCGGCAATACTGAGTTTGGAAATATTGACATGTTGGATATCGACAAAAATCCAATATTATGCATCCCTGATTTCTCTCATCTTGTTAAAAAATGACTCTGGATCATTAAGATTTTATTTTATTTGATACCATCAATCATTAACATGATAAAGATTTTTATCATCCTGAAATCCATGGTTCAGTATGTCAATACTTCGATATATTGTCTCTTACTCCTTGCTAATACATGTGTCAATACAGACTTACAGTCCAGACCAGGGAATCGAAAACTAACTCCAGTTGGGAATCAATCAAAAAGTCAAAGAGGTAATCATGACAGACAGGGGACAGAAGAGCAGAAAACTGTATCAACAACCCTTGCATGATTTCATGCAAGGGTGGAAACACCAGCAACTTGCAAAAGCATTGATTTATGTAGCAAGGCTTTAAATATCAACAGGTGCCATGTGTCTTACATGGTTGCCTCTGAAAACCTGCATAGGCCTGCTTTCTCCACACAAAAATCCTCAGGCATCAATATGGGGATTGGTAAAGAATCGGATCGGTAAGAAGAATCAATAATGGCATTGGTATCAATAAAATCTTATCAATTTCCATCCCCAGTCCAGATGGTATCAAATTCTGTGGCAGCAGTTGACAGCCTAAAACTAATTAAATAACCAGCCCTAAGTGTCTGTAGCTTCTTCTGGGCCACATTACCAAACTGGTATTGATGTTTCATTTTTACTAGACCCACATCAAAAAGAATTCTGGTGTTGTGTCGAGTGTTTGCTGTTTCTATAAAAAAACACAAAGTATTCATATTGTGTGTCGCTGGTCAGCAAAACAAACACCTGAGATTTTGGTCAATATGACTTCAACCCAAACTCACACTTGGTGTAAAAACCAGACTTAGTAAAGCATCAAAGATCTCTCTCCTTTCTAAAACTGCTACTTTTCAGTGACTGCCTCTTAAATGTCAGATTGTCCTTGAAAGCACCAACAAAGCCAGTTTTGAGGCAGCCTCCGCTCTCAGCACACAATCATAAATCCACTTGAACTAACAATAAGTCATCTTAACATTGGCCGTGATTGGATTATCTATCTGCAGCAACTTTCAACAGAACCACCAACTTGCTCCCGTTACCATGACAACAATTGTAGAGCCAAAATGGCTGTCGAAATCTGGGTCACAGCGACTACTGATCTCTGCCGGTAAAACCATCTGTTATAATAGAGAACGAGGCAGGCCAAATATCACACACACACACACACCTTCAATCCTGGCTGAGGCTCCTCAGCAGGACTCAGGACAGTGGATGATGAAAGTTATTGTTTTTAGAACTGGTTTGTTTTCTTTTGTTTTGCAGATGGTACCAACACAATTCAAGCAAGTGTCGGTGTTAGCACGTGTTTTGGACCACACTGTCCCCGCCAAGAGCAGTAACAGAAAACACAGGCGGCCTGTTTGCCTCTGAGGTCACTTCAAAATCTCAATCAGAACAGTGCAGATCAAACTGTTCCCTCTCTTAATAACAACAGCCTGTTCAACGCTGGCCTTGGGAGCAGCAGTTCAGAAAAACAGATTTTTTCTATTTAACCTGGCAGGGAAACGTGACCAAGACGCTAGTTTGTTTTCACACTAGGCTTCTTTTGAAAAGAATTTTGGAGAAAAAAATGGCATCATGGCACAAACCTTCCTCCCTAAGTTGTCATACAGGTCATAAGATTATCTACCACAGTAATGGAGCCGGTCGAGGGTCATGGGCACAGTCTCAAGCTGTGGTTCAACTGAGTGGTTTGTTTTGGTTCATCATTTGCATCAGTTTGGAGCAACCGACTCTGAGCTAGTCTGCATTTCCACAGCGAGCTGTACCTTCACTTGTAAGCAGGATGGGAGCCGGGAAGAGAGAGTCGTGCCAGCTATGTAATAACGTCATATCACAGCAGCACAACATAGTGAAGCATTCTGAAGCAGAGAGTGATTATAGGCGAAGAGCAACAATGGAGGACTTCCAGCACTCCAGTACTCTGTGGAGCATCATTTAGTGCACTCTTTCTTTACTAATCACACTACATCCAAGGCTTATTTGAACATGGCTTGGTATGTATTTTCGTTTTAGCTGCATCAATGAGAATTGACCGTTTTTGTGACCAATTAATAGACTCACGTGTTTAACTCTAAAATAAACCTCTTACAGTGTGCTTAAGTGAAACATAAACCACTGATAGCAAATTTGTTTGATGAGCCTGGATGTGAACGTGTTTTTTCCAACTGTTAAAATGAGCATTTCAGTATGAAGCTCTATGAGGGTCTCTCGGCTTTTGCAGTCATTCTCAAGTGGACACTCAAGGAACTGCAGTTTTACCATACATATATATTGTATTGATATTTCAACACCTGTAATTTCTTTTTTATATAAATTCCACAATAAAAGGTTTCATTTATGACATTCCTTGAACTATGGTGTCACCATCTAGTAACTTAAACTGAAAAGTCTCAAAGCTTGTTCTGCTTTTCAAAAATTAAAAGAAAATTCCTCGCACCAAAGACTCAAGAAGTTTTCCAAACTTCAGGTGGAGGAAAGCCAATGGTTACAAAAAGGAAACTCAAACCTTAAACAACAGTTCATGAATGGGTGTGAGGAGTTTCTGGGCTGAACTAAACCTGAGCTTTATGTAGCTCTGAACCTCAACAAATACACAAAAACCTCTGAGGAAAGAAAGAAAACCTCAGTGATTGTTTGACCTGAACTTTGTGTTGGCCAAAACAAGTCTTTCTTTAGTTACATACACAATCAAAACATAACTCTAGTTCTACAAAGGCTTCAGTGTTGTCTAAATACTTCAGAAAGTGCTTTCAGTTCATAAAACACCCTGAAGCGGTTTAGTGAACAGATGCTTTATGAGTTACCTCAAAGCCAAGGCGGTCTTTCTCCTTCCAGAAGCAGAAGTGTGTGACCTTTTTATCCCAGAATTCATCTGGCTTCACCACGCACACCAAAGACACCTCAGCTGGAATCACATTCTGAAACAGCAACATCATCATAATTACACTAAGCTTTTAAATATCCAGACAAGGAGATGTGGTGGTGTTTATCATCATGGGGACAAAGATTATACGTTAGTACCTGTAACATGAGCACCACGGTCTTCACAGTATTCCACTGAGACTTCCTTCCATCCACTATGACAGTGAATCCTCGAGCCTTACACTTCTCACTAAAAGAGAGAGATGAAAATGTCTTTAAATCTATGAACAAACAACTTCAATATTTTCAGGAAAAAAGTTCCTTTTCATGAAGAGCTTGGTTTGCGACTTGCCCCATGAGTCACAAAAAAATAAACCAAATGTGTGAGTGATGCAGACACATCCAAACCCCAAGAGCTTTCCGCCAAATTAGATTTTTTTTTCTCTGTTTTTATTAAGGAATCTCTGGGATACCAAGCATTTGTTTTAGACTGAACAGCTGCACTCAAGGACACATTATCAATGGAGAGTGCTACACATGGCAAAGAAGATGCAATCTGGTCAAAGTTACTGATTTATAACCTTACACAACAGCTGGATCAGCCTGATTCAATGTCTGTTATCAGGCTGATACATCTTGCCAAACTCCAATCTACAACGACTGTGAGTGGCCCAACGCGGGACAGACCAATCAGCATCCTTTAGAGCAGGAAGAAGAACAAGCTACAAGTGACTAAAAGTTTCAGTAGCAGTTTTATCAGATTGTGACTGCATTTCTTAATCAAATGAAAAACAAACAACACTACAAACCTCTCTATGGTGAGGACATTTTCACTCAATTTCTGACATGTTTTGATGAGTGATTGCTTTATGAAATGGCTTATGTTCTGTAGTGCAGTAGCTCCTGCCTACAACATTATGTGATTGGCCCATAATGAATGTTGATTGACGGAATGATTGTCTAATCACCTGCCGGATATGCTTCTGAAAGGTTCGGCCTTCCCCAAACACTTTCTATGGGCTCTTTCTCAGATGGACCAATGAAAAATATTAAACAGTCCATCTGGTGTATGAGACTCAAACTAAAGTATGCAAACAAGAACACCTCCCATCATATGTTGTTGGAAAATAGGCCACAGATTTGAGAAATTGTCTCCCCAGTCCAAATAAGTATTTCAATTTTTATCTAGCTAAGAACTTGCTGTTTGGCTCCAGAGAATTAATATATCTGTACCAGTGAGTCTGAATTAGTGCATCAGGAACAATGTTGCAGAATTGTTTTCAGTTGGTGGAGAATTTTGTGCCTGGATGTGCCAAAATATGGCAAACAGTTAAGTTTGGTAATACTTCTGCGTCAAATCCAAGCCATACTGACGCCATAGGGCTCTGCTTGTTTGTGTCAAAGAAACCATAGCAACTGAATCGTGGCACATCATTACTGAGTAAGGAGACTTACACTGCTTTACTGTATCAATATAGTTTCTGATAGAAAGCTTAATCACACCTCCTACAGAGAGTCCTGAGGTAACACGTTTGTTATGCTACTGTTGTTTCTCTAATCAAACCCTGTTTAACCTGCAGGTATTTCAAACAGACTGTGTAAGATGTTTGGAAGAAACACAATCCTGATGAGTAATAACGAGTTGGTAGCAGCTGCTGACATCTTAACTGCTGTAATAAAACAGGGACTGTATCATCTGTCTGACTGCCAACAAACACTGCAGTCAGAAAGCCTCATGAATCATCCTGTCCTCTTTGAAAAGCCTAAAGGATACTGGGGAGTATCTGTGCCTGAAAAACAGGCAACACGAATGTGCCATTCACCATATGCTGGAATAGGAAAACCTCACTTTCTGCTGAAAACATTCAAAAGTATTTGGGGAAATCTCCCATCAGGCCTGGGATGAATTAATCTGAATCTTGAGGCCGTTGAGCAGGAAAAGATCATCTCATCGTCTGGACTTTCCCGAATTTGAGCCAAAATGGTGAGACCCAATTTGTACAAGACTGGAATCACCCTTTAAGCCTTTTAGAGTAACACTGCTGAACATGCTGGATTTACTGGATCCGAGATATGAAGAGCAGATCCAGCAGCCGTTAGTGACACGTCCTCTCTAAACATATCCAAGGCATTAAAAGTGAGACTGAACAGACTTTGTTTAAACGACTGCTCTCTGCTTTCACCAGTGAAATGTGTGGGTGCTGTGTACCTGGGGATGCTGAGAAGGTAGTCCAGTGTGGCGCTGAGCTCCTCCATGCTGGTCTGATCTGAACTGAGAGGGATGGTCAGGATTAAACCACTGCGCCGATCTTTACCCCCTGAAGAGAAACAGAGCAGAGCAGAGGAAAAACACATCTGATTACTGTTCAGACTGCATGTAACAGATCAGACAGGCCTTCAACAGTTCCCTGATAGAAGAAACATATGTAGAGATTAGGGGCTGAAGGGCATAATAAATCCATGTGAACAAAGCCTGATAAAGTCTGTTATTTCGTGTTGCTGCTTGGGGTAGGACGGCCAGGTCCTTTTCACAAGACTTGACACCTTTCAATCGCTTCTTACGATCCATCAGGTCAACAGTGTGTTCTTATCCCCCACCAAGAAGCAGCAGTAAAACTACAAGATCGCCTGGGTTCCCGGTAGAAAATCGAATGAGGTGTCCAACAAGGCTGTCCTGCATCGCCACACCTCTTTAATCTACACAGGGAGATCATCTTACGAGGGCTTGATTGAGTCTCTGCATGGTTCAACACCTAATTCGAGGACGGCACAGTCACAATGGACGATTCCAAAGAAGGACTGCAGGTGCTCCTGGACTTGGTAAACCACTCAATCAACATCAAGAAAACCCTGTGTCTAAACAATACCAGAGCCGTGATACAGCCTCAAATGTGACAACCAAGAAGTTGAGCAACTCAAAAGTTTCAACTACCTCAGGTTGCTGGCAACAGTGGTTGGTCACTGTGAGAAGGAAATCCACCGTTGCACTTGACAAAAAATGGCATCAGTAGAGTCCAGTATCTTTCTGCATATCGGTATCTACCACCCAGCCTGAAACATTACTTGCTAAAGACTTTTGTGTGGTCGACTCTCTTATACGGCTCTGAAGCCTAAACACTTAGTGACAAGACAAGGACAATGCCCAAAGCAGCTGAGATGTGTTTGTTAATGTAGAACGCTGAAAATCATCTGGACTGCTCACAAGACCAAAGAGACTACCTTGCAAAAGATAGGTCAAGATTGTTTACTACATAAAATCATAGAACTCAGTCAGAGGGGATTTCTGGGACATATCATCCAAACAGGAACTCAAAGGACCTCTGTCTTGCTAGGCACTGGTTTGAAAGCATGTGAAGGGCTGTGCACCATCTTCCAACTGCCTGACAAAAATCTCAGAAGAACATGGGGTGTAGCAAAGTCAAGAAGAAGGATGGCCTCTACCCAACTCATTCGCCAAAGGCTGCATCAGCTAAGGCCCCCAGACGACGACAGCATAATAAATTGAACTTTAATCAAAATCACATTATGAGAGTTCATAGTAAAACATCCAAGAAGTCTAAATTCATATCAGCAATGACTAAGTTTAAGCTAAAATGCTCAGTTTTGTTTATTTTGTACACATATCATCATAGCTAAGTCACAAAGCATTATCACACATTATGTGGTTTCACATTTTGTCTTTTACCTGACAGAAAAGCCAGCTTCTTCTTGAGAATGGGGAGGATGGTGGTGGCTTCCATGTTTATGTTGGACATCTGTAAAAAAAAAAAAAAAAAAAAGAAAATACACAGACAAATCACTTATGACGCATTGAATTGTCTCACATACAAAACCACTTTTAAGCAGTCACTGGTTTATAGACATTTGCACACTTGCCCTCAGGATCAGCAATTTCTCTGAAATGTCATAAACTGGCCCCAAGCTCAGACAGTGTTCCTTATGTTCAAGTACTAGATTGACGACCTCCATATTAGTCCTGGTATAAATCCAGAAGAACACATAATTGAGGTTTGGGTACAGCACAGAAGCTGAAATTATAGTCTCTGAACTCAGATTCTTGCCAACAGTTTTTTACAATAGCTAACAGGTCCAGACACAAGTCGAGACAGTCGACAGCCACTTAACTCTAGGACAGAACCTTCTGTGCTAGCCAACAATCTGAAACACTTGTGCATAGCATTGCACACAAGTTCACTGATTTTTGACACTGCTCCAGTTTGGACCTCAGCTTTGTCAAAAGACCTCAACACAGGATTCCAATCTCTGGTCCAGATGCTTACACTTGTCCACAAGTTCTCCTCTTACCCAGAAGATGGGTAAGAGATCCAGAGCAGCATAGTTTCAAGCATATTCCATGAAGTTCAGACACTTGAGAACAAGTTTAAAGATACTGATATTAATACAGATATTTTGTGTCAAGAGCACAAAGTCTCTACTTGACTAAGATTGACCAGTTCCTCTCATGATGACACTCTATTTGTGTCCAAAACAGAGGTGAAGCAAGAAAACATCATTTTATTATTTAATAAATGATACCGTTGATTTATGAAAGTGACCACTGACTGATGATGAGCTAATATATAGTACATTTGTACATTTTTCCAATATCACAGCCAATGTAATGGATATTTATGGCCAGTATGTATGGTCAAAATATCTGCAAAAATGTCCAAATCTGCTGATACCGATATTGGTCCAGCAATATTATGCAACTCTAACTGCCAGAGTATGTTCACAATCACTAATATCCAAAAAAAACTTATGGTGTTCACACACGGAGTACTATGGCCCAGTCTGCTCTAATTGGTTTACAGGTAAACTCTGCTGTTATTGATAAGTTCAGCGCTTCTTGGTTGCATGTTGTCAACCACTGTGCATTCACGCTAGCATCTGCAATGAGCTTTCTATCGCGAGCCAATGGATTTAAACTACAATGAAACAAAGATAGGATGTCACACTGTTAGGTCTATTCGGGGGCAGGGAAACAAGATATTTTAGGCCCTGTCCACACGGAGATAAGAATGTTTTTGTGTCGTAAAACGTTCTCTGTAAAGACAGCATTGTTTTAAGAAATCTGTCCGTCAACACAAAACACTGAAAACACTGTAGTACATATGCCAGGCCTGTAAGTGGTGCTGTAACACTGCTGCAGACACACACCAAAACCAGACAAGAGGACATTGAGCATGCACATACGCCATAGGAAATGTGAGCAAACACTGACGTCTGCTGTTTTCTGTGTCCTCTTGTTGCTCACAGTGGTCGCAGACAAGCAGAAGATTTTGCTGTCAAAGCCAAAACAAGCTCAGTAGCTTCTGCAGCACAAACACAACACCATATTCCGCCACTGTTTCTGTTGTTGCTTGGGTTTCCACTTACAGTGTAAGGGAAAGGTGGGCCTATGATGTCATTGTTTCTGAAACTATCTGTATTTGTTTTCCACACAGAAACACTCAGCCGGCGTTATCCACTCTTGGACCCGTTTTCAAAAATGTTTATTTTCGGGCACCTGAAAAGCCAGATCTGTGTGGAAAAAATGCCTATATGACTAAAAACTTGACGCCTGAATTTGTCTCTATATGGACTGTCCCTTAGGCAGCTATCGGCGCTGCATAGTGGGGGAGAGGGAGAAGTCCTGATGCTGCAGACCTTTTAGCTTTGTTCACCATCACAAGGAGACATGTTAAAAACACAACTACTGCAGACTGGTACAGACATTGCTCAACTGGGAATCCTGGGTAAAATCTTACAAAAAATCTTGTAGCGTGTCCTCAGCTTGAGATGTATGTCAATTACACCTGAGACAAGTTAAAAGAATTAAACTATAGTCCAAAAGGTAGAAACTAGTCCCAGTAGATCATACACACTAACTCACCATAAACTGTGCAATCTCTCCCAACAACGTGCAATATTCCCATGTTTGTGAATGTGTAAATAATTCATACAGTGTAGTTTTTAGTGTTATAATTCTAATCTTTCATATTTGTAATAATGTACATACTGTTTTTATACTTAGTCTATTTTTTTTATGTATCATTGTTGTTCCCTTTGCTGCTGTAACACTGCAGATTCACCCCTGTGGGACGAATAAAGGTTTATGCAATTCTATTCTATTCAATTCTAGTCAGAAAGGTACTAACTAGACCTCTGCTGTAGTTCAAGACAATGAAATATTGAGAATTGTGCAGTACCTCGGACATTTGTTCAAGATTTAAGTTTACAGACTTAAATCCACAGTCTCACGGTCACTGGATCACAGTCTTCAACTTCAGTCAACAATCCAAAATCGCTGAAGACAGGTGTAAATCTCAATCCAAAAGTCTTAAACCCAAGAACTCATTTCCAGAACCACATTTTCTGAAACCAATACACACAGTCTGACGGCCAAGATTCTCCTGTGTGGCCCACAATCTGAGACATAAACCCACAGGCATCATGACTAAACCCACAGGCACAAGAGGCTAGGACACAGGCCCAGATTCAGAACTACAACTCAGAATCTGTTCAAAATGACTAAAGCTCTGCTCTAAAACCAGCCACACTGGACTTTAAAATTACTGCAAAGTCATACAAGGATATCAAGAAATAAAAACACAGAGACTGAATACACTGAGTAAAGCAAAAAAATCCAACTGCACAGATAAGGAGACAACTCATGAGACGATACAGAATTTATGACGGTAATATTACAGTTACTGCAAGGAGGCTATTGAATTCTGTCCTGCAAGCCCCCTGCTTAAGTCACACAATATATAGTATAGGCAGCAGTCTAGTGATTTTCTGTCAGGATTTACACTCAGCTGGCACTTCTCCCAGCACATTTAGATCCGTCTGAGGTTTACCATCAGTTTCATTAATGTGTTGAAGCATTAAAAGCTTTGGTCCGTAAATCAGAGAGCTTACA
The DNA here is from genome assembly GCA_037902135.1 of Cetoscarus ocellatus. Lineage (NCBI taxonomy): Eukaryota > Metazoa > Chordata > Actinopteri > Labriformes > Labridae > Cetoscarus > Cetoscarus ocellatus. The sequence goes on along the minus strand of JBAMNC010001432.1, from coordinate 480,599 downwards.
TTATCTGTATAGACCGTCATTTTAGCCTTTTAACCCATGGCTTAATTAGTTATGATAATTTCACATTAGATGCAGCTCTGTTTTAGATTGAGGGAAAGTCCAGCAGATAAACAGTTTTTCTCTGATGTCTCTGTCAACACTGATGAAGGGGAACACTTTTACATGATGGGCTTATTTGTTTGGCAGTGGTAGACTTAATATGATTTCACATAAATCTTTTTATTTCTGCCTTAAATTCCAGTTAAATCCATGGATTTATGTTACTTTAATTTTTCCACTGTGAGTTGTTGAGTACTTGAGAATATTTAATCATAAAGCAACTTATCAAAATTGATATAACCTTACATTAAAACAATATTATGATAACAATATTTTCAACCAAATCCACAGTCATTTAAGATGAGAAAACTGTACTGCTGGTATGTCTGTTTTAAACAATCTGTGTAGGCTAAGGTGACTGAGGTTTTAAAAAGATTTTTTGACAGCCAAATTGTAAGAAATTCTGTCTAAATTGCAAAAATTTCTTTATCATATGACAAAATAAATGTATCAAAAATGACCACAAAGTGGGGGCGGCATGGTGGCACAGCAGGTCATGTGCTGGACTTGCAGCTAGGAGTTTGCTGGTTCAAACCCCATGTCAGTCACAGCCTTACTGTGTGGAGTTGGCATGTTCTCCCCGTGCATATATGGGTTTTCTGGCTTCCTCCCACTGATTAACTCATTAGGTTACTTGGTGACTTCAAATTGCCCTTTGGTGTGCGCTAATGATTGTCTGTTTCTCTATGTAGCCCTGCGATTGGCTGGCAACTGGTTCAGGGTGTATCCAGTCGCTCACCCAATGGCAGCTGGGACCCCCCTGTGACCCCGAAAGGGACATGTGGTAAAGATAATGCATGGCTGGAGAAAGCATCAGCACCAGAACATGCAAAAACAGCCTTACACATGTCTGCAAGAAAAGGCAACAATTCGATAAGAAATTTTAATTCATCAAAAGTTGCAAGAAAACTTCTCCAAAAGGTCAAAACTCAACTAAATCCCTGGTCTTGTTTTATTATGAGATCAAACATCAAATTTTGCTGACCAAGTCCTCAACACTGATGAAGCTGTTAAAACATTTTAACACTCTGGTATAAGATAAATTAATCCGTCAGATGGGGGTGTAAGAAAATGCTCATAAACCAGTATATCGCATTATTTTGTGAAGTGATACAGTGTCAATATTTAGTCATCCAATGTTAACATTTTATTAGTTTATAATTTAAGAAAACTGTCTCAGTTTCAAATTCTAGTTGGCATAGGACATTCAGCCATTTAACTGTTACACTCTAGTTTAACCATGTAGCAGGGGCAATGTTTTATATGATTAATATTGATTAGTAACATATTTTCTGTGCATGGAATATTGTGGATACTTAATACTATTTTTCTAAAAGTTACTCGTTACTCATGCCACGAGGGAGAAGTCAGGGGATTTTGGTGGTTTTCCAAATCCGGATGTGGATCCAGGAATGTTCTAAGGACTTTGACAGTGCAAGATAGGGCACTTTGCTACATCTTTGCCCCAATTCCCTACTGATTATCATGGTATTTTCATTGAATGCTGGTCATGGCATAAGAAAAGGCGACTTGATTATGGTGGTGATCCAAATCTGGAAGTAGAACCAGGAACTTTATCAAGGACTGGTTAACACTGCAAGATACAAAAGTATTCCAGGTTATCACTGGTCACTCAGTAAGTTTCCAATGGATTTTCATGACAATTTTAGGGAAAGTTGGACATGGCACACAGAAGAAGTGATTGGATTTTTTATATATGTGCTTCTAAACAATAACTCACATGATATGTTGGAAATGCCTTCGTGGAGGTTTTTGCTCTTTGAGCACTTCTAGTTATGCATATGCTGGGTCTTAATACTATAGGAGAGATTTCACAACATAGACTATTTAGTTAAAAAAGAAACATACATCACCCAGTTTTCAAGTCACATATCATACTGTATTGTCAATCTTGTGTCATGATCTCTAATATCAGCAGAGTCTTGTCTATAGCACTCCTAGTTCTGTGTGCTTTTTGTTTTTTAAAGTTCTGTAACCATTAATTTTATGATACTTCAGTATATTTTAGGGGACATAATTCACTCTGAATAATGTGGTCCTTATCAATAAACCTCATTTGTGATTCCATTCAACATTACATTATGATTCTATTTTTCCTTTCACCTCTATCTGAGGTGATTTACAGATCTCTAATCTGACTTCTACTCTGGTAACTTTCACTCAGAGTAACTGTACTTTTCCATGGATATGATGACATTGTTCTCATGCACTCACTGTTATTAATGATGATGGATACAGTATAGAGGTTCACAGCCAGGTATTCTCAGCATCATAAATGACATTGAGTGTTGTTACTGCTGCAGCAGTCTGTCGGTCCTGCCGCAGGGCTGCATCTTCCTCCTCCTCCTCCTCCTCCTCCTCAGCCTCAGCCTGCGGCCTGACTACAGCTGCAGCAGGACGACCCGGCTCGGCTCGGTTTGTCTCGGCTTGGTTCGGCTCGGCACACAGACACAATGACCTACATTCAGCAGCTGCGGGCTGCGGCGGCTGCGGTTTCTGACCACACAGACCTCAGCGTGGAGCCTCTCTGAGCAGACCAGACTGAAACCAATCACCAATAAGTATTGATGAGGAGGATTTTTCTTACCTTTGACTCAAATCTGCAGCATTATCCCGTCCTCTTTCTTCTCCTTGTCCTTCTCCTTCTCTCCTCTGTTTCTCCTTCTCCACTGGAGCTCCTCCGCTCCTCCTCTTTTTCTCCTCTCGGGTTTATTTTACCGATAAATGTTCTGAATGTTCCCGTTAAAGCTCAGCGGACATCAGTTTGTTCTCCGTTGGTTTTGAACAACAGTGAGGCACAGCAGGCAGGCGTTGGACCTCGCTACTCTGCGCAGCCGCAGTGAAGCTAAACTCACGAAGACGACTTCCGGTTAAACGACATTCCAAATAAAAGCCTGGGGGAAGAATTTGCAGAAAAACAAAGTTCGGAGAAATTCAGGTTTACCGCAGTGTTTTGGTAACTTTTCTGGTTCAAGGCAAACCCACAATTAAAATAAAATCTAAAGCACACTACATTCATTCAAAAAGAACCTCGGGAAACATATTGTAGAGTAAATTCAGTCCGTACATATATTTTGTATTATGCCTTAAAGGTAACAAGCTACATTTGAAAGCAAGAATTTCCTGTTTTTTTTTAAGAATAAAGTTGAGCACATCATGTTGATATTTCAAACAAATTCACCTTACACAATTATGTGAAGCGGAACATTATTAAGCATTTAATTGTACAGCCAAATGTCAGCATGTTAGAAAATTGACTTTTATCTTGCCTGGCTAAACAAAAATTTCAACATTGGAATAATATCTTAATTATTAGGGCTAATGGTTTTGTCAGGGGGTTTTTTCCAAGCTGACAGTCCAAAGGTATGGCATTTTGGTTTGTGGACCCTATTTACTGCAAACACCCTTTTACTAGTCCTTAGATCACTATCTGTCTCCCTGTGAGTGAGAGGATAGTTTTTAAAACCATGGTTTAATAAAGCACTGAACGGTCTTGGACCTAAATACCTTTCAGATCTCTTGGTGCCCTCTGAGGCATCCAGACCTCTCAGGCCTTCTGGCACAGGTTTACTCACTGTTCCCATGGCCAGGACTAAACAGGATAAATTGCGCTCCTCACCTGAGAGCAGAAGACACTCTCTACCTCTATGAACTCTTCTAAAACAGGTCTTAACCCCTTTTTATTGACCAAATCCTTCTCATATATATATATATATATATATATATATATATATATATATATATATATTATATAAATATATATATATATATATATATATATATATATGAGAACCACATTCACAGAATGACCTTCCTCAAAGGCAAAACTGGAGTCTGTTTTGATGTTCCAGTTGACAAAGTCAAAGAAATTCAGGAGAACTGGAAGGATGGTCGCCGTTGGCAGCTGTCTGTATCTGCAGCTGCCAGATACAGACAGCTGTATCTGGCATATATATATAAATATATATATATATATATATATATATATATATATATATATATATATATATATATATATATATATATATAGATATACACAGTTAGGCCCCGTCTGAGCAGAGAGCCCATGAAGCGAACCATGAAAGGTTTATAAATGTTTGTATAAAATAAAAAAAACATATAGAGAAAGGAATATGCATGAAATTCAAAACACATTCTGTAAAGTAAAAAAAACGTGACTTGTTTTGTATATATAAAACGTTTTGCATTTAAAAAATTACAGTTTTCTTTTTTTTCATAATTAATAATTATTTTTACGTTGTGTTTTTCTCACCATCTCTTAATTACTTCTAATATGTTCTACTTTGGCGTTTTTACCTGCTTGTGTTTAAATATTTTGCAATTTGCTTTCAAGACCACCGCCGGTAACACTGCAGATTTATTTTCAAGCTCTGTCTCACCGTAAGTCTGACGAGGTCTATTCCGGTGAAAATTATTCTCAATCAATTTTGTCTGCAAATGTGGTTTTTAATATTTAACATGTTTCATTGAAAATCTTTTAGTTTTATTAATTATATTATTTTGTACTGATTTGTCTATTTGTTGTTCCTCACCATGTTTCTACAAAAGCACGTATTTCATATGCTTTTATTTTGAAAAGTTTGTTTATTCAATTTCCTTTAAAAGCACGTGAAGTTTTACGAAGCGCAAGCAGTGCATCCGGGGCGGGGCCAAGTCGAGATAAACCACGCCCCAATTCATTTCATACCTCGGGGACGTTCATGTACCCTTGGAAAAAAGATCAGAATCCAATTTTCTAAAAAAAAAATAAAAAAAAAAATCACTACACACAAATAAAAGTAAAGCCTAGAACATAAAACCCCTCCCTCCACCCCACCAAATGAATTAATCAGTTGAGGAGAAATAGAAAACATGTAGAAAAATGACGCATTTTTACAATACATTTCATTTATAAAGTGCTTTTCAGAAACTCAAAGATTCTGTACATTAGAATAACAATACCAATAGCATCTTAGACAGAGGCATTGTTCAAGGAGACCATGATCAAAACAAAGACATAATTTTCTACCTTTATTTTTTTGAAAAGTAAGACACACACAACCACAATGTGTTTTAAATAAGCATAAAAACTATAATGTAAAATATCTACTGCAAACACCACCCTTACTGCTGTTGTTTCAGGAGTTTTCTACCTGGAGTCACAACAAAATTCAATTGACTTTAACACATTCATCAAATGTTTGATGTTCTCACCAAATACTTCTGATGTCATCTCCTTTTTTCTCTCATCATCTCCATCTCAACAAAGTCTTCATGGAGCGGTACAGGGATGATTTGTTGGCCCACATGGAAATTAGCATCATGCTGGTTCCCTCAACTGCAAGCCCATTACAAGCCTCTGGGATCATTGCTGATAATAAACTCTTTAGCTAACATAAAATTATGAAACTTGCTTGTTCTGCTCTTTGTGATAACAACAAACAAACCGACTTTTTACAATGTTTTAAGCTGAAACGTAATCAGCAAGAGTAAAAAGCTAATATGAGGCTGCTATTGAACTACAAACATGGCCGTTCGACTTAAAGCATCTGCAATATTTCCAAATTATAGCATCTCGTTGTGACCTCTTGTTTGAGAATTTTCCCTGACTGGAATGAACTGATCAAGTTGGTGCCCTTGGTTTTAGCAATAAGTCCGAATTATTTTTAATTAAATAACAACCAGAAATGTTTGCAGTTGGTCCCCCACCATTTTTGTAGTCCTTGTAGCAGTTCGTTAGCAAGCATCACTTTAAACACACAGCAACAGTTTAATATGTCTGATGCTTTTCACTTCTCCCTCTTAACATTAAAATCTCATGTGCAGGTGTTCATCCTGACCCTACTTTTAGGTATTTATCCAAAACCAGTTTTCAACACCCCATATAACTCTGGGCTTGGGAACCAGGAAGTGCTAAATGCTAACTCCCTTCCACATTTTAGGACTCATTCATGCACCACTCTATTTATGAGTTGAAACACAGACTGAGATGAAAAACAAGTGAAGTTAACTGCAGCGGGTCTTGAATGGTCCCTCTCTCAGTTCTGAGTCTTTTTCTCACTTTAATACATGCTTATAAAGAAATAAAGCGGCAGCTAATCAGCAAATTCTTCTTTCAGTGAGGCTTTCACATGTGTCAGTGAACGGATCGCTGGATGCTGAGCAGCTCCTTCCCCAGAGATGGAGTGGCGCCATCTGGTGGATACAGACGTTACCACCACCCTTCAAACTTAAAAGAACATCATGTGGTGGCTTCCCACTCCAGCCGAACTCCTCAGATTTGTTACCAGGCATTAAGTTTTCAGTTAATTACAGAAAAAAACATGGTTTTGATCTCGGTGTTTGACTTTGGAGTTTTATAGGCTGGTGGTGCAGATGACTTCAAGCCCAGTGGATTGGGCTTTAGATGATTTCCCATCATCCTTTGAGGTAGAAGATGTGCTCCACGGCCATCTCAACCTACAAGACATTTAAGGAAGGATGCATTATTTAGACTGCATTTAAAACTGTTTAGCTTGTTGCTGTTTTTTTTGTATTGTACATGGTTTTATAATATGCACTAACATTTTGTACAAACACCAATTCCAATTAAGTTGGAACATAGTTTAAAACATCAATAAGTACAGAACACAGTGAATTACAAAACCTTTTCAAGCCATACTATATTGAATACTCTCCAGAAATAAGACAAATAATCACTCAATTTAAATTTGATCCTTGTAACCTGTTCAAAAAAGCTGACACAGCGGCATGTTCATGACTGTGATGCATCACCTTTTCTTCCAACAACACACAGTAAGTGTTTAGGAACTGAGGACACTAATTGTTGAAGCTCTGAAGGTGGAATTCTATCTCATCCTTGCTTGATGTATGACTTCAGTTGCTTAACAGTCCAGGTTCTCCATTGTCATATTTTCAATGGGAGACAGATCTGGACTACAAGCAGGTCTAGAACGCACACTCTTCTACTACAAAGCCATGCTGTTGTAACACCTGCAGAATGTGGTTTGGCATTGTCTTGCTGAAATAAGCAGGGATGCCCCTGAAAAGCTGTCACTTGGATGACAGCATATGTCAGTCCAAAACCTATATGTACCTTTCATCATTAATTCTGCTTTTACAGATGTGAATGGTACCCATGCCATGGGCACTAACCGCGATGCCATCACAGATACTGGCTTTTGAGCTTTGCACTGATAAAAATCTGGATGGTCCTTTTCCTCTTCAGTCCGAGCCTGAGCCCACGTAGTATTCTCCTTTACAGAATGATGCTGTGTTTAAATACAGTGCTGCCTGAAGGATCAAAATTCACAGGCATAAGCAAATCCCTGAAAGCCTTCATTGAGAAACACTGTTCTGAAACTGTAGGACTATGTGCCCACCCAGTTGTTCACAAAGCGGGGAACCTCACGCCATCCTTGCTTGTGAGCAACTGAGCCTTTCAGGGATGCTCCTTTCTTCACCAATCATCACACTCACCTGTCTCCAATCAACCCGTTCCCCTGTGGAATGTTGGGAAGAGCATTCCTCAACTTTCCCAGACTTTTTTTTTGCCTCTGTCCCATCTTTTTTGGTACATGTTGGAGGCATCAAAGTTAAAATGAGTGAATATTAGTTTGGAAAATTAATATCTTGCCTTTGTAGTGTATTCAATTGACTATATATCAAAAAGGATTTGCAAATCATTGCATTCTGTTTTATTTATGTTTTACACAATGTCCCAACTTCACTGGAATAAGGGATTGTCATAAGTAGCAATTTCTATAAAATGTATATTGCTGACTGACTGTTGTGTGGCTGCCATCTGTTGGATGGTGTCGGGCAGAGGCTGTCTGAAGGTCTCAGGCAGGAAGATGCAGAGAAGCATACTGAGCAGTGACAGAGCGCCAACAAAAATCCATGGCAGGAACTGATAAAACACAGCTGCAGACAGAGACAGAGCAGATATAAGAGCTCATAGTGCATCAGGCAGTCTCTTTAATGAACAAAAATGTGCTCATTCTTTTAAAAGAAGGGCTAAATAAGTACGAGGGTAGGTACAACTCAGGTACAGCAACAACAACAACAACCATTTTAACTTCAGCAGCCAGTAAAGGAAAGATGAACTTCACACTGAAAACACAGACTGGATCAACAATCCAATGGACGCTCAGTTCAGCTCTACTAGAACTCAAATTTGGAGTGCATGAACTCAATTCTGTGTCACTAGTACTACTAGTAGACAATTTTGTGTTACTAGTCCTACTAGTAGACTACTAGTAGACTTAAAAAATGTTGTTAGTAAAAACTCAAAGTAGTACTAGTAACACAAAACTGTCTACTAGTAGGCCAATTTGCTTTACTAGTAAGGTCTACTCATGCACTAGTGCACCAAAAACCTTGCAAGTAAAACAAATTTTTTGTTTACTAGTACTACAATTCAACTTAAAATATCTCACTAGTAGTACAAGTAGACTGTTTTTAGTCCACTAGTGGTACTAGCAAAGCCAAAAGTTTCACTAGCAGTAGCCTACTAGTAGACGTAATGCAAATGATGTAGGTGGGATTATAACCAAATCCAGCACCCTGATTGGTTGTAATACTTCAAAAGCCAATGGGAAGCCTGAATATGCTTTCCCCACTCCCTTATTAGAATAAAAGGCGTACTAGTAGCACTAGTAAACATTTTTAGCCTACTAGTACTACTAGTGACATTATTTGCTTCACTAGTAAAGTGTACTTGCGGACTAGTTGAACAAAATTGAGTACATGAAGAGCTAAACTATGGTTGATATCACCGATATCAATTTTATGCCCAAACGACTTTACATACTGAGCTGCTTCAAACTGAAGTCACTGAATCTCAACTGCATAAAGTAAGAAGTCAAGTTCTCACCCAGCTGCAGCAGGTATGGAGAAACAGCTGATCCCAATCTGGAGAACATGGCACAGGACGACATGGCGGTGTTCCTGATGACTGTGGGGAACAGCTCACCAGTGAACATGTACAACACTGCTGTCCCAGCTAAGAGACCGAATTTACCAATCAGCACCAGCGTCAGGGTGACACTTGGATAACCTGCAAAGAAGAGGAGAGGAATAAGATCATTATCGGGGCAAATACAGCATCTCTGATGCATTAGGCACATCCATCATGCTCAGTGTTACTGAACACAATCACATAAAGTTAATATGGTTATTATTAATAAGCATGGGTATGAAATCATTAAAATCACAACACTGGAGAGTTCTGTCAGCTTTTAGATTGTCAAAATACAGTTTAAACTCATTGGTAGCTTTATTAGGTCACCCCTTCAACTGTTTTTTAACACAAATAGCTCACTTGCCAATCACATGGCAGCATCTGGATTTAGGTAGAAAGGTGTGGTTGGGATGACCTGCTTAAGTTAAAATTGAGTGTCTGAATGGGGTAGAAAGGTGATTTAAGTGACTAAAAGTGGCATGGTTGTTGGTGCCTGAAGGGTTGGTCTGATTACTGTCAGAAACTGCTGTTCTAGGTTGTTTCAGGATGTTTCAGGATCAGAGGATACCAGCGGCTGATGTGTGTAAACCTGCAGTCTGTGGCACTTGTCATGCAGATCCTCCTTGCTGTAATGAACATTTATACTTCTACAGATCCAAATCGAAAAGACAAACCAAACAAGGAGAGTGAAAGTTTATCTTCAAAGTGAGTATTCAGTTTATTTGGTTTTGCTACAAAGTTTGTAACGGTTTGTTAGAATGGTCCTCTACACAGCAGTAGATGATTATAGTTGAATATGTAGGTTTCAAATTTGCCATGGGGACCTTTATGTTCATTTAACATAAAAGTCCTTTAAGTTACATGCTGGATGGCATTGTTTTTGACGTCCAGCTGAAATGAAACCGAGTGTGCCGACTCGGGGGTAAAGGTTCAATGTGTGAAAAAATAGTCAAGCAGTTTTAGAACATTTCTCAACCTACGATTGCAGGGAATTTAGGGATGTTACATCTACAGTTTAAGAGACTCAGGAGAAATCTCTGCAACAAAGAACAAAGTTTATCAGTTCGAACATTAAATATCTTGTCTTGTATCGAATATGGGTCAAAAAGGGTTTGCAAATCATTGTGTTCTGTTTTCATTTATGTTTAACACAATGTCCCAACATCATTTGGATTGGGGCTTGTACTAAAACGCTCAACAGCATGTGGAACCATGGACTCAAAAAAGCTACAAATGTTGCAAGAGAAAAAAAACCATCCTCTAGTAACTGAAACCAAAAACCTCATAACAATAAATAGTTTCAGTGTTTGTAACTTTCAGTTTCAGTGCTGAACAAAATCCACTCTGCAGGCTGAGGCTTAATGAGCAATCAGGTGTTCTGGAAATAATAAAAAGCTTGATAACATTTCCTAACATTTACCTCTAGTAAATCTATTTACCCCCTAAATTTATAAATAGAGCGGTTGTTTACTTTCAGTCAGACTATGTTGGTTTCACTCACTGTGCAGTGTGATCTGAATAAGAAGCAGAGCGAGTGCCCCGAGCAGGATGAAGCCCACATAGGACAGGCGGCGAGGTAGACTACGGGCAGCCATATAGCTGGCAAAGTACGCTGGGAGCTCTACCATTGACAACAGGAAATAGTTCAGGAAGGGGCTGCCATAGAGACTAGACAGGTTGAAAGAGAGTCCGAAGTAGCTGAGGCTCAGAGAAAACCTGAAAACAACAAGACAACAAAGTCAAACCTTCAAATGACAACTTGAAAGTACACTAGTACTTTCAAGTTGTCTAGTAACAACCTCAGTCAACCATCAAAATGGACATTTAAGTGGGATTTCTATTTTTGTCTTTATGTCTCTGATGTCAGAACAAGGGAGAAATGCTTTCACTCACCACATAAGCCAGAGCTTAAGAATGAGGCTTCGAATGTTTTTGATCCTCAGCATGTCTAAGAGGTTCAGAGACTCTGCACCCGCGTTCTTACTGTCTGATTTTTCAACCTGTAGAGAGACACAGATGTTGAAGCCTTGTTTCTGTTGTCCTTTAATAATGTATTTTTTTTTATCAGTTTTACCTTGGCTGAGTCAAAGATGACCGGTGGAGCTTCTACTCGGTTCTCCAGAGCTGCTGACTTCAGAATGACTTCTGCTTCCTGAACACGACTGCAGGAGACCAACCAGCGAGGAGACTCTGGGATAAACCTGGTGGACAGACAGACAAGCATAAAATGATCATCTGTGGATTTATTAGAACTTGGGGAAGGAGTGGGGGTCTTGGTGGAGATGTCTGGGCCCTGAAGTCCAAAATAATCAATCCAGAAGGGTTCCAGTCTCTGGCCAGTCAGTACAGACCAGTATGGAGTACTTCTGCACTAGTGTCACTATCTGTCTAATATCTGTACTGCTTATCCCTTTTGGGGTCTCGGGGGCTGGAGCCCAGCTGACATTGGGCAGGGACACAGAGAGACAGACACACTCACGCCTAAGGGCAACTTGGAGTCACCAATCAACCTAATGACCATTTTTCTGGTCTGTGAGGAAACCTGAGTGCCCGGAGTAAACCCACACATGCATGGGGAGAATATGCACACTGCACACAGAAAGGTCCTGATGGACACAGGGTAGGACCGGCAACCTTCTTGCTGTGCAGTGCACTACCTGCTGTGCCACAGTGCCACCCCTGCACTAAAGAACATATATAAAGATTGATCTGTATCAAGTTGTACTGTGTTGCTGCAAAGAACAGAATAAACCAGTCCCTCCAGGATTTCGCAGTAAATATTTGTGATTGCTGCAGCAGAAAAAGCCTGATTTTGCAGCAGGTTTTTCAAAGAGTTGCTGCAAAAGTTGCGATTCTTAAAAATTGTTTTAGTCAATAAAACGACCCTCTCAGACTTTGTGTGACTTTTTTTGTATTTTTTGCACCAAAAAATAGCAGATATTTCAGCAGGGTTTTTTTTTTTAATTTACAGCAAAAGTTACGTTTTAAGGCTTTTGTTTTTTTTTTTACATTACCACAGGGGATCAGTTTGCTACTTCTTATGATGTATTGAGTAACCATAAACAAAAAATATAAAAGATCCTCAATATATATACATTTTGTATGCAGTCATTCAACCCAAACTATTTTTTTGTCTTTAGTCTGGGGCTGGGCCACCCCAACCAGAAAGATAATGTTCACCCTGATAGTTCAACTAAACGTCCAGGCTTGTTAGTTTTTCTTTCAGGCAGCAGCAGAACAAAGATTTACTGATGGACAGTGATTGCAAAATGTCTGACAGGCAGTCATGTTAACTGAGGTAAGACAGCATGTAACTGATTTTTTCTTCTTGCATCAGTCTCATCCACAGAGACTGATGCTACTGTTGAGAGTCACCGTCTGATTTCATGTGTCACCACACACTCATACATACACACAAACCCACACACACCCATACACACCTGTAAAGCCATCTTGTCATTCTCTGATTTTCTTACTTATTTGCCATTCATCCCCGTACACAACCAAAGCCAATGAAGTCAGGCTGGTGTGCAATGATGTGGAGCTGGGTGAGCGCGAGAGCTGTGATGATTGGCCAAAGTTGCAGGAAAGTTGTTGCAATTGTGAATTCACAATTTCCTGGAGGGACTGACGTTTTTACTAACTGTCTAAAAGAAGCATTGGCTTATCAGTGTGAACACAGAGCTGAAAACAACAAACCTTAAAGGAGCTTTAACTTTACTCTGTTTCTAAGTAGGCCTTACTCCACAATGTTTAAAATGATTACATTTAGTTGAAAGGCAACCAGGGATCATTTTCATTTAAAGGAGCAACTCAATGGGCATGTAAACATGGTCAAGACCACCTACTGAAGTTCAAACTGAGCATCAGAGCAGAGAAGACATGGCATAATTGTTGGTGCCAGAGGGTGTGGTCTGAACATTTTGGAGACCACTGATTTTTACAGACAACCTTTTCTGGGGTTTACAGAGAACGGAAAAAAAACAGAAAGTGGACAGCAGTTTTCTGGGCCAAAATGCCTTGTTGATGCCAGAGGTCAAAGGAGAAAGACCACAGTGTTTCAAAGGCAACAGTAACTCAAATAACACACATTACAGCCAAGTTATGCAGAAGACCACTTCTGAATGCAAATCACATCAAACCTTGAAGTAGATGAGCTTCAGCAGCTGAAGACCACATTGAGTGACTCTCCTGTTAGCTACAAACAGGAAACTGAGGCTACAACTCACACAGGCTCACCAAAATTAGACAAGAGAAGGTTGGAAAAGTGTGATGAGTCACATGGATCCATCCTGCATTGTGTCAATGGGTCAGGCTTATGGTGGCCGGTGAGTGTATGTTGATGCAATGCTGTGATCAACTTACCACCAGAGCGGAAAACAAACCAAGCCCGGCACAGTCATGATCAGCGATAAGTGTCTCCAGTTTCTGACCAGGTAAGCAGTGGCAGGCAGCAGCATCATGCCAAGCACATTGACACTACATAAGCCGAGGCCTGTGAAGAGGACTCTGGCTGGACCAACCAGGATCTCTGAGCCTGGAATAAGATTAAATAGACTTAGACAGATGTTATGGAGTAGGATCCCTTGTACATCTTTCAGTAGTGCTGTGTATTTGGTCAAAATAATGCGCAAATGCTAAAAAACTGGGAGTCAGTGGGTAGTATTAGCCTGCCTCTGCCTACAGTCATCAGATAAACTCTTCAGCAACTCTAAACAGTCCTGTGTGCTTGTTATGACTCGTTTTTTAAACCGTGTTATGTAATGTGATCTATTGTTGACCTACTAAAAAGCACTTCCACGGTAGTTTGTGCATGTGCCCTGAGGTTTAGTTTTGTATGCATTTCTTTCAAAAATTACATAAAGTGCTAATTTTTGTCTAAAAATAAATAACGTAACATAGCTCGTTGAAAAAAATGAGTCACAACAAGCACACATAACCGTTTGGAGTTGCTGATGAGTTTATCTGATGACTGTAGGCAGAGGCAGGCTAACACTACCCATTGACTCCCAGTGTTTGAGCTAGGCTAATTAGCAGTGGGCAAGCTTTGCCCGTCTCTTCCTTGTTACTGCACCCACAGTCGAAAGAATGGTGTCTTTCTGCTTGTTATGGACTCAGGAGTGAGGCAGATCCCTTTAAGGAAGAGGAATGCAAGTTGGTTGATGGTTGGGACTTGCACTGGAAAAGACTTCTTAAGTTGTCCTCATTAAAGCTTAACTTGGTCAAGAAAATGCATCATCTTTTGGAATTGAAAAAACTTGATTCATCTTACTTATTTATCTTTTGACAATTTTATCTGTGAAAAATGTTAAAGGAAGAGGTTGTTCTGTAATTGTGCAGTCACCAACTCCCACTTTAAAGAAGACAGACCCTTGTTCTGTTTATTGATATCAACAACAGAACAACAACACTTGAGACAGCAACTTGTACAAGGAGGATAAAAGTCAGCAATCATAGAATTACAAAAATAAAGAAATCCCTACCTAGTATAAAGGAAGTGACGTAGCTGGCAATCTGTCCCACACCCATCATGAAGAAGAGTAAAGTGAAGACAGGCCAGGACGTAGCAAAGGACAAGGCACTGCTGAACACACTGATCATGGCGATGGAGCCAAAGAGGACAGGCTTCCTGCCGAACCTGAAGTAAAAAGACAACAGAGTAAAGTCAGGAACAAAAAAAATAAAAAAAACTAGTCACAACAAGCACACAGGACTGTTAAGAGCTGCTGAAGAGTTTATCTGATGACTGTAGGCAGAGGCAGGCTAACGCTACCCATTGACCCAGTGTTTGAGCTATGCTAACTTGCAGTGAGCGAGCTCTGCTCGTTTCTTCCTTGTTACTGCACACACGGTCAAAGAATGGTGTCTTTCTGTTTGTCATGGACTCAGGACTGAGGCAAGACACGAAAAGGAAAAAAGAGATGGCATATCCCTTTAACAGCTGAGTTTGTTGAACCAATTTAAAATTACAGCCACACCAAGACTGAAATTAGCACTGCACTGAAACGCACCGGTCAGAGAGCTGTCCAGAGACTAGACATCCAGTCAGTCCTCCCAGGAAGTACACGAGAGAGGTCAGAGGTTGTTTCCACTGATCACTGCACACCAGGTTAAACTGCAAGACATGAGATATAAGGACACAGAAAACTATAATGAACAGAAAATTATGACCTTTATTTTTCTTACATGTGAAGAAAACTAAGTCCACTATAAGAGCAGGAGTATTGGGCTCCAAAGATCTCAGGGGGGCCGACACTCTCGGGTCTCTAACAATGATGTTTTAAGGTGTGACATTGACACTCTTTGGATGTTTTGCTCTCAGCATGACTGTCGTAAGTGTGTTTATGTGTTTAAATATGAGGGCAAAAGGCACAATAGACAAAATGTTTTCCCCTCTGTGCCACTTTCACAGACAGAAACAGATGCATTATGAGGAGGAGGCAGGATTAGAGGAGCCAGTGGTCCAGAGCAGTAGATTGATAGTCTGACTTTGTGTGTGTCTGAAGCTCCTGCTCCAAAGTTTTAGCTTTAAACCTTAAAGATGATTGACATAAACAGGTCACTTTATCTGGTCAGCTCCAGTTTGTAAAAGCAACTTCCTGTCGTCAATGATTGGTGACCACAGAGGGGTCTCAGCCTCTCAATGTTTTACAGGAAGAGACTGTCCTGACCGCATCAGTGTGTAAAACAGTAACATCCAGAACATGAAGAGAGGAGGAGGAGAAACTAAGAGAGACATTTAAAACAAAAATGAACAAGGGCCTGTGTCGTGAACATCCGTGGGTCAGTACCTCAGTGACAACAGTGGATTCGTAGAACTCATCGCTGTAGGTCCATCCGTCTTTACAGGCCTCCTGCCTCAGACTTGAAAGGTCGACTTCTGGACCTGATCCCAGCATAGACAGGTTGCGTCCCAGGCTGGGTGTGAATCCTCCTGCAGACAGGTTTTGTACCAGCTCCAGGTCATACCGGCTACAGCTGCTCAGCTCCAGCTGCCCGGCCACCATCTGAGCAGGAGACATTGTTAAAAACAGTTTGTTATTTCTTCCACTGATCGCTGACAACAGTGAAGGAAGGCCCCACAGGTCTGACTTAGACCAGATTTAACCTGTTTAAGGATCGGGCTAAATGATGAGCCGAGCACAATTTAATGGGCCTTATGTCATCACCTCTTAGCCTGTCAACTGTCACTTTGGACATTTATGCCATAACTGACAAAAAACTTAACACAAAATTCAAGCAGAGACATGGATAATAAAATATGAGTAAAAAAATAAAATAAAATGTAACTGAAATGTACAATTTACATTTAGTACCATGTGATAGATAGATAGATAGATAGATAGATAGATAGATAGATAGATAGATAGATAGATAGATAGATAGATAGATTTTTTTAGAAGAAAAAAAGTCTGATTGACCCTTTTTTGGAGAAAATGCTTTCTATATATCTTTCTTTTACACTGGCTGAGGTGACTTGTACAATCTGATTTAATGGTAAATATATAAATAATATCTAACTACGTTTCTTAATACAAGAAGAGACTGTTCAATGTGGTGCACTGTTGACCTTCAAGGTCAACCACGGTTCTGCTTTAACACAAGGATGTAAAATGACTTGGAGACAGAAACATTTGTTTGTAGATCTTTTGATACATTTTTGATTTTGGGAAATTTGAAACAATTAGCTGCATTAAATTATGTTTAATGTTTATTGTAAATATGTAGTGTGTACTAGGTTTGCAATCTGTGCTGCTGCATATTTTGGTCAACAAACTTTTGCAGAGGAGATTTTTTATCTCAAAAACGTTTTTTGTGGTTGAACAAAATCTAGAAAACAGAGGTAGATAATCCTGAAGGAATATTTAGTGGTCCATCAGCTTTTCTGTTACCACCGTTACAGTAATATGTTGAACTGTTTGAGACCTAAGATTACAGAAAGACAAATAACAAAATCTTTACTTTATCTTTTTACCACATTCTAAGCAAGTTTATCACTCTCCATTTTTGTCAAAAATTTCATTACATGTACTATCATTCAAATTTATCTCGTATAAATAAAAATATAAATGGCAAAAATAAGGTTTGGATGTCTTGCTAAGAGTAAATTTAAAACCTATCGATGTGGCAACATTTACTCCTTCAGTGTGTTGAAATAACTTTAAAAAATGTAAAAATAGTTTGATTTGAAGTCACTAACAAGTATATTTTGCTGTCCTCATTTGCAGATCTTTCTTTTATTTCATATCTTTATATAATATGGTAAGCTGGACTCGTCAGATGTTTGTTTCCTGTACTGTGACAGGCATCTAAAGATTTTTTTTTTTTTATCACAAATGTGAACATACACTTACTGTGATATGATGATATAGTGTAATTTACATGCTAAGAATCTTGTTTGGCAAACATTAAATATTAGAAACACTAATTTAACTTTTATTAGAGTTTTAAGGTTTCATCTGTGTTTAAAGATAACACAGAGATCATAAAAGACAGATTTGTTCTTACTCTGATTTTATTCATTATTTATTTTTGCCAAATTTAGATTTTTAAGGATTTTATGAGTTGATATCTCTCTTTCTCTTTTGCTCTAATTTTTGGAACCTTCAGCACTATGTCATCACTTGAATATCTTATGATTTTACTGTTTTGTTTTTTGTTGTAGTCGTGGAGCATTTGAATTATGGATTTGTATATTTTGATTTCCCCCTGTTGTGTTGCTCTGTGCTGCATCTGTTTTGTAATTTGTGTGTTTTGATGGACGTCTCTATCTTTCTGGCTGCAAAACAAATTTACTAACATGTTGTAATAAAGTCACCTGAGCCTGATGTGATTAAAAAGACGAACATGATGAATAACTTTAAAAGAAATATTTGAAGAACTATTTCTTACCTGTTCTGGGATGATGGCCTGCATCCACTCCTGGCTCAGGTTGCTGTTGGGGGGGATGCTGCAGTGATGTGGGGGGCTCGCCAGCAGGAACATGACGCTCAGGATGTTGTAACCACCGGGGATGGAGGTGAGACAGAGCAAAAAGAAGACCCTCAGCTGGAATGAGCCCCAGGTCCCCAAAAATGACACAGACTCCTCGTAGTTCTCCATTTTTCTGTCCTCTTCTTATTCTCTATTATGTGACTTTGTGATTGACTATCTCTATAGTGTAAAAATCAGTTTACAGAAGTGTTGTTGGTCTGTTTGCAAATATTTAAACTAAAGCTTTGTTTGACTTTATAAAAGAATATTATACTGCTCTGCTTCAAGCACTACTTCTACCAGAATATGGCAAAGACTGCACACACAAAAATGACTGCAAATATGTTTTTCTTCTTAAAATAACCTGAAATGTCCTGCTGGATGGTGGGAGCTCCCAGGGTCTCCCTGGAGCCTCACACCTTATTTATCCCAGAAAAAGGTTAAAACTCCTCCTCTTATCCTCCCCTTCTCATCACTATGCAACTTATTGTGTCAAACTGTCATGCTGGGAAACATAACCAGAAATAGAGAGTGAAAGGGCAAAGTGACAAGAAACACATTGCCCCTTAAAAAAGGCAAAGCAGTGATTTTTTTTTTCAATACATTTTTAAAAACTTGTAAAGAGGAACTTGTAAAGTGCTGGAATTGCGGGAAAACCAGATCTATTCTTAAGATAATTCAGTCCAATTCACATCAAATATCTCTACTGGAGTGAATATCGTAGGGCGTTATTGCGAAAGTATTTTGTCAAAATAAAAAAAAAACATATATAAAAAGATACACATTCATTTAAAGTGAATTAAATAATATAAAAGAGTTTAGTCAAGGTTGCAAAAGATATACAACAATGTTTATGGTTGAGTATATATAAAAATACAATATTTTCATTACATTTGGATGTACAGCATTTGGCTGCAATAATCTCACAGTTTTGCATGTGTCTTAGTAAACATAGGATTTTCTGAGAATCAGTTATAAACCCAAACTCTGGGTGTTTGTTTTTTGGGGGCAGTATTCCTCTCTCACAGCCTCACATTTAGGGCAAGATGTGAGGAAGTGGAGCTTTGTCTCCGACTGTTTGGTGTCACAGTGGGAGAAGAGTCTGTCTCTGTAACTAATCCATGGTCACTGAGTCTGTTCTTAGTTTAGGCTTCAGCTTTGTTTTTCTGTTGCCTCTTCCCTGTATATCACATAATTTTCTTTTTGTTGACTGATAACTTGATTTGCTCTAATTTGCTTGTACAAACCCAAATTCACTGAAGTTGGGATGTTGTATAAAACGTAAATAAAAACAGAATACTATGATTTGCAAATTCTTTTCAACCTATATTAAATGAAATAAACAAACAAAGATATTTGATGTTAAAGTGTATCAGTTTGAACATTAAATATCCTGTCTTTGTCACGTATTTAATTGAATATAAGTTGAAAAGGATTTGTAAATCATTGTTTTCTCTTTTATTTACATTTTAAATAACATCCCAACTTCATTGGACTTGGGGTTTGTATGAGTGAAGGACATGATGAAAGGTTCAGACAGTCAATTCACTTTTTGATTTGAGGGTGTGACAGAAGATTTTTTTGGTTACCTCCACCAAGGAGGTCATGTTTTTGCCAGCATGTGTTTGTTTGTTTGTTTGTTAGCAAGATTACACAAAAACTACTGGACAGATTTTGCTGAAATTTTCGGGAGATGTTTGTAATGGCCCAACTTAGAAATCAATATAATTTGGTGGTGAGCAAGATAGGGAACAATCACTAGGGAACAATCATTTTTGCTCAATAACAGTCAAACTAATAATGATATCAACATGATTCTGAGTGCTAGGTGTGGGTTTTTAGTGTCAAGGAATCATATTATGATGGTAGCTTTATCATAGAATAATGCTTATAGATGTAACAGCAATACCTTGGTGGAGGTTTGCGCTCTACAAGTGCTTCCCAGTTTGTTCTGTAACAAACACTTTCAGTCAATTTTGAACGTGGATCTGAATAACTTGATCGCGATTGCTGGCGTGTTGCAGTGTGTTCCATCAAAATGTTACTTAACAGTGTTCTGGTTACATGTTAAGATCTCACAGAGTCAGTTATTCTGATGTGTGGCCTACATGTGTTAAAGTGGAGTAATGATAGAGGTCCATGATAGACCAGAACTGGACTGAACTGGACTGTGAGTGTCTCGTCACCTTTTAACTGTCCTGATCATTTATTTCCACAGAGCAGGTGATGCAGGCTTTGCAGTAAATGATCAAACTTGTGGCAGCTTCCAGTCCAGTCCAGTTATCTCTTTGTCTTTGTGGTGACCTGAGTGGTTAAAGTTTGTTCAACATGGTGCTTTATTTTTCTGTGCATCTGCTTGAACATCTATGTAAGGACAAAGAAATGTGTGATGTCTGAAACTAACAACAAACAACTGTGGAGACATGTTCGGGCCGGTCTTACAAGCATCCATGATCCCTTTTGGGTCTTTCATGAAACACAGTTTGCAGATTTGAAATCACTGGGGAGGACAAGATTGAGCTGTTTCCCAAAAGAGCTCATGAGGTGCTCTTTCAAGGTTGAATATGCAGCATTTCTTCAAAGTGTTGCTTTTCAGAAAAGAAAGAAAAGCTACAATGTTAACAGGGAATGAGGTTTTGTCAACGAGGAGGAGAATGTCAAGGGGGTTAGTTTGTGGAGCTTGATACATGTTCATAGGCTGTGTCAGTATAACATTTCTTATTTTATACTTTCACCATTTTAGCACCCATTAAATGTATCATCCTTTTGATACATTTAATGGGTCTACAAGATCCTCGATGGAGGTGCAGTATCCTCTAGTGGAGGAGGAATGTGGACCTCCATTAACGTGCAGAAAACACAAAAAATTAACTGGAATCAATACAAACAGCAGTTTTTTTTAACCTCGACAGTGTCCTGACATTTCCTTGCTGGCCTCCTAGTATTCACCCCTTCCCCAACCCTCCACTGACTGACATGCAAACAGCAGGAAATCTTCCTACTGAGGAATCAATGCGAGCAAGTAAAGCATTTTTCACAAATGCAACCCTGTCCAGGGAAATTTCAGGGTAACCTATCCAGAAAATTTGCTGAGGTAAGCATATTGAGCTACCTGCTATCATTAGATAGCATGTAGCTCGATATGCTTGGGCTTCCTGGAGGCAAAATAGGAGCTCTAAAATGTTTTTCACCCAGTTGTACATTTGACCCGACATAGTTTCATGGCTCTTTTTTTCCGTTAAACTCACAAAATTACGCAAAATGACTGTACCTACCCGTAACCTGTAACAGCAGTGTACCAGGCTCAGCTAATTAAGTCTCACTGAAGTTAACATTCAACGGTTCAAATGTAATTTTTTTCAGGTTGTTAGTCACTGTTTACAATTTAAATATCAGACATATCATACACAAAATTTGTCTTAAATGTTTCATGCCAAACATTTCTTCAGTCAAAGTGATTTTTGTCACGTTAACTGGCATATATTCAAAAACAAAGCACGAACATGTAACCAATGTCTTTAAGATTGTTTATGGTAAACCAGTTTGAAAGTAGTCCTGAATGAGCAAGAGGGGACTTTAGAAGGACAATCTATGGAGGTCCCAACTGAAAGTTTTTATGAACTGTCCCCTGGCAGGTAAAAACTGCTGCCCTCTGGTCTTGGTTAACACTTACGTGTTTTAACTGTGTTGTCATCTGTTTAATTTCCTTTTCCTCAATACAGGAAAGTTGTTTTCCAGTTGGATGCACTAATGCTTGGGTGATCTCCCAGATTTCTTATTATTTTTTTAAAAGTTGATAACAAACTCCTACACACATTCTGAAACTGAAAATAATAGTTAACTGGGAGTAATAGTTAACGACAGTAACAGTCTTGGAACATCACCAATGCTTTTATGTAATTTTGATGCGCAGGGGTTTTCAAGCATTTAATAGATTTTTCCTTTTTTTATGAATAAGATTCATATTTTAAGATTTAATAAACCTAATTACTAGTCCAACAGAGACTGTATTATTTAAAACATGGAATCAAAAACATTTTGACTGTTTTTATTACAAGCCTTATTAAAATACCTCACCTTTCTGTTTTTCTATAGAAACCCAGAAATTAAAGTCTTTGAATCTTTTGTGTTGTGTTGTTGAAATTTTAGAAATAAAATTTATTTCAAAACATTTTCAGTGACAAAAATAATGAGAAATTAGACTTTTTGCCAATAAATGATTTATATCTTGACAGTAAATACTAAAATAAGGCTCCATAGCTACAGTACATCTAAGATTTTTGCAATTAATTGTTGACATTTTCAGTTAAAAGCATCTGATTTGGAAGGAAAATCCAAAAGATGGGTTGAATTTCTTCTTTAATCTTTTATAACAACAGTTTCTTAATTTTTTTTTCCCACACCCCCCTGAATTGTACCTACATGGCTTTGCAAAATCAGAATTTTCACAATTTTCACCAATGAAATCAGGATAAAACGCACCTGCATTCGTGTTCTTGTACAAAAACCACAAACTTTAGTGTGTACTTGGTATGTAAATCTTCGTTTTAGTTAACACACGTAGACCAAATTTTGACAACCTCAAAGCTGACAGAGCCTGTTGCCCCCGGTTCGATGTCTTAAAACACTCACAATCTGATGACATCCATGTTGATGGAAAATAAGATTTTATTTTGGGATCAGATCTTAGAGGGTCATTCCAAAACAGAGACACACACACATGCGCACAATCTCAGTTTTTAACAAAAACATTACAACAGAACAAAAATAATAAGTTTACATCATTTCAACAGGAAACATTGCTTCAGTTTAAACATCCATGAGCATTTCTCTTTTCAGCATTGCGACTCAGCTCCAGTGTCAAGACCTGAAACTTGCATTGAACCTCTCGGGCCTCTCAGTATTGCTGATAAGAAAGCAGAGTGTAAAGCAAAGCAGCAGCTGATCTGTACATTATTGCATCAAGTTGACATCAATAGACAAAGAAGGAAGTTTGTTGAACGGCTCAGAGCTTCAAGAAGCTGCTTTCACAGCTCCAAACATCAACATAGATTTGACACTTTATCTCCTTTACAACAGTTTGTATGTTGATGACAAAGATAGATTTACTGCACCGTGAGACCAAATACTGCATAGATAAACAAACATACACACATAATGTCCTTAAATCTGTTTGTTCATTATTGGAAGACTGAGATGCTTCAAGTTATCCAGGAGGAGGCAGGAAGACGGACAAAGGAAGAGCGACCATCTGAAACCACAGAGAGAAACCACCAGAGTAACAGAGACTGGATCACTAAAGCAGTTGAATTCTGCTTTAGGTTTAAGGTATTTCTGATTAAACTACTGAGGGTCATAAAAAGAGCAAATATATTATTAACAATAGATTATTATTGGTAAGGGCGTTACAATTAATGAGTTTTGTTTTCAGTAAATATGAGTATTTAAGTTACTTGTTGAAGGTCTTTCAGAAAACAAAGCTCAGGTTTTTCATGTCTGAGTTTATTAAAAGTGGTTTTGTGGTTGTAAATAAGGGATGGGCAAATTTCTTTTAACAAGAGGGCCGCATTAACATCATCCTCAGTGTCAGAGCGGGAAATTTTTCAGCATTTGAAATGCACTAAAAGGGACAAATATGCTGTATTGTTGTCATAAGAAGGTACATTAATAAAATTTACATTCTGTGTTAACCTCTTTATTTCATTAGAAAAACCTCATATACATAAAGACACAAATCTTATAACAAATCCTTGTTTAAAGCTATTTTGAACTAAATAAAATGTTGTTTTGAGCCTGGAATTAATAAACAATAAAAAAAACAATACTGATAATTTAATTTACCAAGAGTTTTTTAAGATTAGTTTTGATTTCTATTCATTAATTTTATTTTTACAGTTTCATTCATTTTTTTATTGAATGTATTTGTCATTGTGGATATGTCTCTTTCTGTACTGGTATGAACTGGCGTGTCTGATTCTACATTTATTTAATAAAGCTTAGGTGATTTCTTTTTGTTTTTTTTTTACATGATACCAAACTTCAAATGCAGTTTACTTGAGCTGAACACAGAATCCAAAACAGATTTTATTTTTATTTTTAAGCAAGTACCAGAGCATTAATTAAAGTATAGCTAATTTATATTTTATTTCTGTTTTAACACATGCATGAAAGAGTTTCATAGAAATAAATACAGAAAATGATGGCTCTCTCTGTCTATCTCAAAGTCTGTCAGAGCAGTTGTTCCTCAAGTGCATTTTTTTTTTTTAAGTAAACAGCACTTTACAAATTTATCAGACTACCTGTAATAAAAATGAGAAATCTTTCAAAAACTTCAAAACTGAAAGTGTTTTTGTGTTATTGGGCAAACTTGTTGAACAGGAATGAGGAATTTCCAACAGAATTTACCCTTTTATACCTTTTTATTTGAGACACTGACTGGGCTTCTCTAAAAAGTCAGAAATTATTCAACCATGATATTCAGCCACTAAAACTATGTTTTCTGTTCTGGAATGCAAGTGAATAACTATAATCTGACATCTTTATCAAGAAATAATAGTGTGTTTTTTCTGTTTTTGTTGTAAAACAGTAAATTTGAAAAATCATTGATAACAATAATAATTATATTTTAAAATGGTCATTTCACTTAAAGAGCTTCTACACGCTTGTGTTTTTACCATTACAGAAATGTTAAAATGATTTTGGTAATTACTAATGCTGTTAATTTAGGGCAGCTCAGGCATAAACCTCACCCTGGGTAGTGGTCTAATAAATTTGTTAAGCACAATAGATTTTATTAAACTTATCTTTGGGCTGCATTAAGGTGGTACTAGGGCTGCCAGGTGCTCACCCCTGTTGTAACTGTGATTCAGTCAAAAAAAAAGAAGATTTCTAAGCTGGTCTGATGGTTGGGTGATTATTTGTGCAGACCTGGTAAATGCTCGCTATGCCATTTTTTTTTAGATACTCTAGAGTTGAAGAATTGGTTAAATATTTTTCTTTTATATGCACTGAGTTAAGGAGACTGAATGACCATCTGGGGTCATTTTTTCTGTAAGTTTGGTTGGTGGATTTGAAAACAAACATGAAAATGACTGATTAACAAGATGAACTGAAACTTTGCTTGAACCAACAAATATATTTATATACACACACACATCTGTGAGTCTGGTTGAAGAAAATATTTTTGTAAATGTAAGAGGATATTGGTTGAAGTTAACTGTTTCTCACATGACTATTTCAGATCCATCATAAGTTTGGACATATTCAGTGCATTTACACAATGCATTTGGACCTATCAGGCTACATAACATCTAATAAGCACATTAAAATAAATGGACCTACAAATGAATTTCAATGCAGAAAGAAAACATTGGAATAATGCCCAAACCTGAAGCACACTGAGTAATATTAAAGAGCAGTTCCTCTTTTTTTATTAATTTTATTCTGCAAAAATCCTTCTGTCAAGCAGCACAAGTGCGTTGAATTTAACTTCTGATGTTGATCACACGTAGCTTCATGTCACTGAATGCCTTTGAGTTCATTAGTTCATTAGTAAATCAGTTAAAATAAAACAGTTTCATAATATGTGTATGAAAATCAGCCTTTACTCTTGAATTAAGTGGAAACTGTCTATGGTTTCTCCTGGTTGTTAAAAAGAGTTAAAATAAAATAAATAAAAGCCACAACTTTTAAACAACCACCTGATACAAGCATGACTTCTATCCTCAGGGGGGCACCAGAGGAACGCTAACTCCTCCTAATCTAAAGTTTTTTTGGATCAAATAGTTGTCTAAAAGTTGTGAAAAAGCTTTGGATAAATATTTACAACATCCACTGTGAAACCAATCATGAAAACACAGATAGAGCAACCACACAGATGTTTTTGTTCTCCTTAGCTCAAAGAAGAGATGTTTAGGAACGCTCGCCTTTGCAGCTGCAGGTTGTGTGAAGTCCCAGTGTCGTGTTCAAGTCTTAAAAAGTTCCCCTGTCCTTTGTGATTAAAGTTTCTGATACAGTTAAAAGTACGATCAGACTCTTTCAAAACCAAAACCTCTGGTTCAGATTTAGCAGGAAAGTCGACAGAAACAACAAACAGCAGGCTGATAGTCCACACCAGGCAATGACAAGCAGGACAAAAAGGGCTTTTTTACTGTAAAACCAGCAAGTAGCCCGGTCCAGGGTGCAGATTAGTTCTGTTACATCCTGGCAGTGAAGATGGCAACAACAGATTCAGATAGAAGTGAAGACATCAGAGAGAGAGGAAAGATCATTGTGCACATGTTCAAGCTCTGGTCCAAACATACAGCAAGAAAAAATGGTCTTGATGGGACTTTCTTTTGAGGTTTATTATAATTAGAGGGTTTACTTATAATCAAGTAAAATACATTTTAGGAGATCTACAATCAACCATTATATGGAAATAAAATGAACAACAGAATGTGGAGAGATAATGGAAATTAGAAATTAATTCTTTTAACAATGAGGTGCTTTGGTTTTGTTTTTTGAGGCAATAAAGTGGCAGATAGAAAATTTGGCGCTAGTTTTACCGGTGTTTTTTCCATTTCTTTTTCATATTTTATGAATTTAAAGTTGATTATCTCAAGAGCGGAGAAATACAGTGACGTCACCAGCAGAGACGTAATTGTAGGGGGAAAAGATAAAGTT
This sequence comes from Cetoscarus ocellatus, assembly GCA_037902135.1. Classification (NCBI taxonomy): domain Eukaryota; kingdom Metazoa; phylum Chordata; class Actinopteri; order Labriformes; family Labridae; genus Cetoscarus; species Cetoscarus ocellatus. The sequence goes on along the minus strand of JBAMNC010001432.1, from coordinate 453,880 downwards.
ATTCTATGATTGCTATGTGGTAGTGAAATTTGTCTTTGCTGAAAACCACAGGGTTCAGCTCTTCTAAAATAAAGCTGTGCTTTTGTCAAACATCTCCTTCAAAAGAGGCTGTGTCTTATGCCTTGTTTTCACATAAGAGGCAGGTTTACATCTCTCTTTGTGAACACTTTTAGTCTGAATTGCTTTATGTTTGGAAATACTTGAACACGAGCACATACATGTTTGAGGTGGCATCACAGTCCAGTGCTAATATCCCATAAAGACAGCTACAGTCAATGTTTTTGCTGGTTAGTTCCTTCAGGAGCAGGAAGAAGAGCTTCTTTTCTTAGGAGAGACTGGCTGAGATGGAACAAAAGTGGACCTGAATCAGGATCTTCTAAGTCCAAAAGTTTCTCTTGTAGCTTATGACACAAACTGCATTTGAAGTCTGAAAATCCAAATGTGAATGCATGTCCGATGCTGGTATATTTCTGTCTTGATAATTTGTGGGCTTTTACTCCAGGTAAAGGTTCAAGTCTTGCTGAGATTTCAGGTTAATTTCTGGTTCATATGAAAACAGATTAGATTTTCATTTCAACATTGTTTTCTGCAGGCTTCCAGAAACAGCAACAATGTTTCCATATGCAGGTTGATTATCGCACCTATTTGTCTTTGACTGAGGCCGACACACGAAATGATCCACTGAAATAGGTATTGTTTTTATTGTGCAATTTAAAAAAAAAAAAACTTCACACAGAGAACAGTATTTTGATAACAGATCCAAAAAATAGGAAAAATATAGTTGTATAAATGCCAGGTCAGTAGTTGGTGATGTGACTTTCTAACAAAACAAAACACACTTGTGCACATACTAGGGATGGGAATTCATACGTTTTTATTGATACCGTTATCATTAAAGATTTGCTTATTGATCAGATTCTCTAAAGCTACCCTTATCAATCCCTGAAGATTTTCTGTGGACAAAGTTTAGCCTCCACAGTTTTTCAGTGGCAACGATGTCGAACACACGACACTGCTGATATTCAGTGCTGTGCCGCAAAGATAAATGCCTCTGAAAGTTGTGCAGTTGGAAATGAGGCCACAACCATCTCTGCCCACTGTCTGCCATGATTTTTGACGTCTTAGGGCCTGATCTACTAAGATCCCAAATAACGAGTGCTAGATTGCATGTGCAAACTAAAAAATTGGACGTGCTATTAGTGGGTGTGTTGCAGGGTGATCTACTATGACTGCATGCGCTATTGATAACAGGTGCATAAGTGGTGCAGACCGCCCTATTTAAAGGAGGATTTTGCGTGTGCTACCGGTTGTCACCGTGGAGAGTTTGGGAGAGCAGAGTGGCCGTAAATGCAAAATGAAGTTTGAAGCCATGGCGCTGGAGGCAAATGAACACACTGGTGAACTCCAGCAGAGACATCTCATCTATCCATCTTTATGCTTGTCTGCATGAGTATGATGGCACGCTGGATCATCCCTCTTATTCCAGTCCATCATAATTCATAATTCATAATTCATTCATCAAAAAATTCAGTCAATAACGGAAAATATTTGGTTATTGCTGTTTATGACGGTCCAAACATGCTGACACGCACACAGAAGATTCTCTCTCTCCGTCGTCAGCCCTCTGTGCGCAATGCTGTGCCTGTTTTGCACCTGCCTTTCAAACGTGCTTAAGTTATACGCAAAAACACGAGCAATCAGTTTTGGGTTTGATAAATCATATTGCGGGTGCTAAATGATTACTTTTGCATCTCCTCCTCCCAGTATTTTGCACATTCTGATAATCTGCACATATTCTGCATATTCATGAAGGCAAACACGTTAAAAGGATTGCCCGTGCTATTTTGCTCATTTGACAGACGGAATCCTCGCTGAACCCAATTAGTGGTAGTACTAATGCTGTCAAGTTTGCACATGTTTTTTCACACACGCAAACCTTTAGTAGATCAGGTCATAATTTCTGCTGACTGCCTTTGATGATAGCATGATGTCTTTGACTTGCAAGGCACGCAGAACAAAGTGGAATTGATAAGCAAAAAGACTGAGGGAGTAGTTATCAATTCTCAAATGGAATTTGTTTTTGATTCCCATCCCAAGCACATATTGTTCATTCTACCCGGAAGTAAGGTGTACCAAAACGGCTAACACAAACGTTTCTGTCACAAGAAGACATGGGTTTGCTACTTCACATGACTTGAAGTAAGAACATTGAAAGGAAAGCTCCGTTGTGAACAGCACAAACAGAGCTTCATAATTTACCATCGACTTACAAATGACTTAAGACCAGAACCATAAAGCTCATGTAGGTGATGTCTATGTTTCATATGACCTGCATATCAGCAGTTTGTTGGTGCCACTTTCAAAAGTTTATTCTCTGGAACCTGTTTTCAAAACTTCCCATTATTTATCCAAAACACCGTTACAGTGTAAAAAAAACAGCCAAACTGCAAAAGGGGACTGTTTCTGATTGAATTGTTGTTGAGTAAATGTGGCGTATGATACTTTGAACAAGCTGAATCACTAACGATAACAGCACACCTCACACTGATTATCTATCAGGAGCATTTATTGCTTTTGCAGAAATTCTGTGTTTTCCAGGATTTCCTCATTTTCAGATATACATGACTGCATAAAAAATCCCAGCCTTATCCAGGATATATAAAGAAGGTCGCTGTCCTATCAGCTGTGAATTTCTGTCTTCTTCTGTCTCTGCTTTTTCCCCTCACAGGGTTGCTAGTTTGAATCTCTGCAGCCCTGATAGCAGGGCTCATGCCTCTGCCTCCCCAAAGCCGGAAAACATTGTCAAATGTCGCAAGTTCAGTTTCCCAGAATCAACAATGCCTTCAGTACGGCGTGAAGAGAATCGATCCCTGGCTCGCTCTGATTGGTCCAGGAGCCGGACGCAGGAAGGAGGCGGTGAAGAGCGACGATGAGGCCGGAGGGCGAGGATGAAGAGAGATGGCGGGGGTGAGGGGCGAGGAGTTGGGAGTGAGGAGAGTGGAGGAGGAGAGAGAGGAAGGAGTGAGGAGAGGGGTCGTGGAAAGAGAGGTGGGAGGGAGGGAGATGGTGGAAGTGAGGGAGGAAGGTGGAGGGAAGGGAGTGGAGAGGAAGGATGGAGAGATGGAGGGCTTCACAAGCTCGTTCTAAGGAGACAAAGGAAATAAGAAGAGGAAGCAAGGAGATGAGGCAAGGAGGTGAAATGACAGAGGGAAATGTGATAAAAAGGGGGTGACAAGAAGAAAGTGGAAGGAAGGGGGAGATGAATAACAAGGGAGGGATGTGAGAAACAAGGAAAGAAAAGCAAAAAAAAGAAAAGAGAGGAGGTGATGGATGACAGAAGAAGAGAAAATAATGGAGAGGCGATGAGCCAAAAAAGAGGAAACAAGGAGGGAGGGAGAGACGAGAACAGGAAATAAGGAAAATTAAGAGTGGAAACGAGAAGAAAGGAAGAATATGAGGATGAGAGAAGGGAAAAACAGAAAATAAGGCAAGAAAATTGAGGAGACAAGAGGGTAAATACAGGATAGGAAATGGGAAAGAAAGGAAACAAGAAAGTGAGAAGGGGGCGTGAGAAAAATTGAGTCCACAGGTGAGAAATTACTAAGTAAATAAATGCATATATTTGTTGCTATAGTAAAAATAGTTATTTCTAACCCAATATTACGTTATGTCTTGATGAATTCTTATTGAATAACATTTTTATGAGCATTTTACTCTACAGCCTGGCTTCATAGCCAACAAACAAATCAAATCTGACAGATCCTAAAACAGAAACAACAGAACAAAACTTACAGTGAGCGTCCCACGCTGCTGTTTGTTATAAGGACTGTATTTGGGCTTGCTTGGTTTTCCTGCCACTCTGTCCTTGTGCCTCCTGCTGGAGATGTGCTGCAACAACAATTAAGACTAACTGTCAAATTATGAAGCCTATAAAGAATATCAAATAAACAACAGTACTGCTGTTTTAAACTCACTGACAGAAACTATTGCTTGACTGAGAGGTGAAACCAAGCTAAACTTTATTTAGACCAGGATTTTGTTCAGTCCAATGAGGAATAATGTCAGGCTTAAACAATCTCAACACCGTGCAGCACATGCAGAGTGTGTATACATTCTCTGAGCATCACATGTGGAAGTTCAAAAGGGGGCTGAGGGTAAAAATCAGGGTGAAAATGCTGTTTGCCTTCACACATGCAGCTCAACAGGGTTATTTCAAGATAATTTAATTGTTTTTCTGTTTTTCATTGATAAGCAGCACAGAACAAGGCAAGTCTAATTATAACTATAAAAATGAATGATTTCTCTGGCCTTGAAAACTATGGGAAATATCTGAGGTAATACAAATATTAGACTAATTTGAAATTTATCTAGACAAACAAGTTATTCATTTTCTGAAAATTTCATTTATTGCTACTTTACTTTACTTATTAGTTTCATTTAGGAGAAGCTTGTTTTTTGATCCAACCAGTAACTGTCAAGGACTTGCATTACATAAAAACTTTACCATAACAGCAGTTTCTAATGTATAGATTGAGGTTTGTGTTGGTGTATGATTGATTTTTTTTTAATGTTTTTTTGCACAGATGCTGCTGTGAACATGAAAATAATTCCCAAGGAGACAATAAAGTTTGTTGAATCACATGATACCTTACTTTATCGACAGAGTATCATGACATTACATATCAACTTGAAACACCAGATGGACCCTTCAATTTATATTTCACAAGTCCACCTGGGAAAGAGCTCATAGAAAGTGTTCGAGAATTGGCAGAACCTTTAAAAAGCATATCCAGAAGATGATTGGATGATAGTTTTGTCAGTCACATTCATTATGGGCCAGTCAGATAATAGGTGGGTGCTACTGCCATATTGTAAAGGACAGGATGTTAACGTGAGCCACTTCATAAAAACAACTCTCACCAAAACACGTTGGAAGTGAACCGAAAATATCCCTACTATAAAGAAGTTTTATATGTTGTTATTTGTTTTGATTTAATAAAGAAATGCAGGTGGAATCTGATAAAACAGCTACTGAGGCAGATCCAGCTGCACCACAAGGTTAATAACAAATGGTACAGATTCATGTTGTATGGGTTACTTTTGCTTTGCCAAATGTTGGTCTACCTGTTTAAGTTGGATCTCAGAGTTGACATGGACGTCACAGATCTGGCAGTGGAAGGTTTTGTTCTGCAGGCCGGATCCCTTCAGCGTTGAGGTGCTGCCGTTCTTCAGCTTGGCTCCAGGCCGAGGGTACGCTTTGATTGGCCCTGCACCACTCCGTGCCTCCAACATGGTCTTGTGCTTTGAGCCTGCAAACAAAGACACAACAAGACTAACTACTGTGAAACAAGAGAGAGAAATCTGTCAGAGTGAGGGTCTCATAGCAGCAGCTGTAGCTAAAAACACAGTCTTTATCGTCTTTAATATCAGCTAGGAACCCTTTTCACTGCTCTACTCATGATCTAGGTCTACAAAGTTTAAAAATAACAGCACATTAATCCACACCCCGGGTGAAAGTTAAGAAATAATGACCCAGACATGCCTCCATACATCATATTTTTGTCCTTACCTGCATTATGAGCCTCCAGCTGCGACAGAGAGTTAACTGCAACTTTACACAGCGAGCAGTAAAGCAACTTCTTCGCCTTCTCCTCCTCTGACTCTGTGGAGAGAGGAGCATCCTGGGAGGAGGAGGAGGAGGCCTGAGAGGAAGAAGCGGGAGGAGCAGGGTGTGGTGAAGAAGGGACTGGCACTGGAGTGGAAGGAGTTGGGGAGGATTTGGAAGAAGGAGAGGAGGAAGATGGGGAGGAGAGGCCAGGAGCAGGGAGACCAGAGGGAGGACTGGAGGGTGGAGGTTCGCTGCCTGCTCTGCTTGAGGAGGGTGAGGAGGAAGAGAGCGGGGAGGAGGAGGAGAGGAGGAGGAAGGGTTTGAGAGGGGAGGAGGAGTCAGTGAGGCTGGGTAAGAGCTCTGGAGGAGGAAGAGGAGAAGGAAAAAGAAGAGATGAAAAAATCAAAGTTGTCTGTTGGTGAATCAGTATTCAGATCAGTGTTAAAAATACTGACTAACCTGTGTGCTGGTTGGTGCTGCTGTTCACTGATGTCGGAGGGGCGGGGCCAGCAGGGCTCGTGCTGCTCCCATTGGTCTCTCCAGTGTTTGATAGCTTGGCCTTGACTTTATTCTCCTGAGATTTGAGCTTCTTTGCATGACGGCTTCCCCTGTAATGAGCTTCTGCCTGAGACTGAAAAAGACACACAGGAAGAAGTTTTAGTTTTTGGAGCTCATGTTTTGTCTTAACCCTTTGACTGGTATTGTAACCTTGTGGTTGACTTTTTACTGCCTTTCCACTGTATTTAAAATTTTTAAATAGGGGTGTCCCGATACAACTTTTTCACCTCCGATACGATACCGATATTGTAGCCTTGAGTATTGGCCGATACCGATATCGATCCGATACGATATCTGCAGGAATCATACATACTTTTATTACTTATTTTGTAGTATGGACTGTAAGAAAAGGCTTGATCAAGTGAGATTACTCAAACAGAGAACAGTAGTCAGCAATAGTAGGTATGAGAAAAACTGACCCATTTGTTATTAACCAATGGGTTAAATAAATTTTAACCCTAAACATAAGAATATACTACAATTAAATGAAATAAATAAAAAATAAATTAAAAGACCCTGAAAAGTAACCTCAATAAATCCAATAAAAACAAAAACATATATTTTTAAATTGCAAAATAACCACTGTGTTTAACTTAAACATAAGCATATTCTACAACTGAATTAAATAAATAAAAAATAAATTAGAATGGACTGCTTGTATCGGAGAGCGTATATCGGAGATTTCAGATGCAGGCCGATATTATCCGATACTTGTTTTTTTTTGCTGATATCGGACCGATATCTGATATCAATATCGGATCGGGACACCCCTGTTTTTAAAGCCCATCTTTGTCTGTTTTACCTTATTCCCCTCTCTGAATAGTGTAACACCAATATGTATCCACTGGCTGGCGCTGCTGTAGATGAATATAATTGTTTGAAAACTAGAAAAATCTGGAGTGAATCGTTACTGTATAACTTCTCAGAAGTCTAACAGTAAGAGCACACATCGGAGTAAGAAAAAATCTTTTCACATATTTCCAGATCCTCTAACAATCATAATTTAGTTGAAGGAAATAAATTTGATGATTAAAAAAATGTATCTGATTCCTCAGAAAACTGAGTCAACAGCTAAATCTCTATATTTTGCTCTCTGTGATGTTTCATACTGAAAAACAAAAATTTGTTGCAGAAATGAAAGAAATCCATTCATGCGCAGGATATTCCTTAACAAACAAGCCAACCAGCAGGTTGACCAACATATCTGCTTCCTGATTGAGTAATCTGAAAAATGAAACCTGAAATGTTACTAAATGAAGAGAAAGGAACACAATTTTATCAACAAATAATTTGTTGCAAATGTATTTCTTCATTTAGAAGTCAAAGGGTTAAAGGAATAGGACAGCGTTTTTTCTCTTTGAGTCTTGCCTCACTCCCGAGTCTGTGAGAAACAGACAGACACCATTCTTTCAACTGTGAGTGCAGTAACAAGGAAGAGACGGGCAAAGCTTGCCCACTGCTAATTAGCTTAGCACAAACACTGGGAGTCAATGGGTAGTGTTAGCCTGTCTCTGCCTACAGTCATCAGATAAACTCTTCAGCAGCTGTATCACTATCTCATCTGCATTCTCAGTCTGTTACAGATGATCTGTTAAAGCTCCTGTCCTGTCACTTTTGGCCCCCTTCCCCACATTTTCCCAGTCCACTCTAATTGGTTGAATTGACCCTATGATCCAGTGACAAGACTTACTTTTGCTATCTGTCCTCAGTTTTGCTGGAAGTGGGTCAAAGAAGGTTAATGCTCCAGCACTTGGAATCTGCCAAAGGAAAATCTGTGTCTTGGGAAGCAGCTCAGTTGAAATCTTTGCAAAAGTAGATAAAGGCAGCGGAGGTGTTTCAGGTTGTAGATGCTTTGATTCGTGACTTTTTGCCCTGTGGCTGAGGATTGGTTGATCTTGTAAATGCTCTGTTTTATGTCTGTGACTTGGTTACTTTGAAGAATCCACACCAGACCAAGCTCTCTCTTCTCTGTTACAACTTGCTTTTTCCAGTATTCAGAAAAATATTTATGAGTTAAGACTTGTTTTATGACGAAAGACAAAAGTTATGCTGTTTTCCAATCTTAGATCCAAACTTTTGACCCTGCCATTCATTAACACTTCTTAAGGTACCCAAACTGAGTGTGTGTCTCTTTTTTCTCTTTCACCCCTCATATACAACAGCTGGTAAAGAGGTTAATGTTGAAACTGTGCTTTTGTCTTAGGATTACATCTTGTCTTTCTTCTGAATTCAGAAAGACACTTGTTGCTGCCATGTTTATGTCTGTGCTTGATTATGTTGATGTTTTGTACATGTACGCCTTGTCTCAAAGCCAACATGCTCTGGATACTGTGCATCACAGGGCTCTGAGGTTCATCATGAAATTCAAGTCCCTCAATCTTTTCCTGGTAAAAAAAAAGGTTATATAAAAAAAATAATAATGTGCAGCTGTTTGTCTAGGACAGGGGTGGGCAACTGGCAGTCTGGGGGCCACATGGGGCCCTCCTGTTGCCTCAACATGGCCCTCCAGTCAATTTAAAATGTCAAAACATGCAAACAAATGAAGGACGTGAAAAAATCTACAATGATATTGCTAAAAACAGAGCCACAATTGGCTGCAGTCGTGTCTGTAAAATTCCCCTTGCCTTTGTTGGGATGAAAATAAAACTGTAAAATATATTTCAATGTCCAATAAATCCTCTTAATATCAAGTGTATCCCATCCAAATTCATTTTTTTTTTAAATTATCTTTTTATTAAAGAAATGGTGCATACAAAAATATATATGTATATGTATATACACAACTTTTTCAGTAATATTCAGCAATATTTTACAGCATCCATTTCTTCCTCTTTTCTTATTTTGAACAAACATACAAAACTCATGAACCAAGGCGGCTTACACAGTATTCAAACAGAAAAATGAAATGAGTTTAAATTCAGTTGTAGTTACTAAATTCATTTTGTGTCAGGGTAATAAATTTGGTCAAACTTAACTTTTTGAATTCTCAGGCAGTAAGTCAATTTTTCCATTCTGTACATCTCAAGAATTATTCCAAACCACTCCTCCAATGTGGGAGGTGATGGATTCAACCACCTTTTCGTGATTGCTTTTTTACTAGCTGCAAGAAGAGCCTGTATTAGTTTTACATCTTTCCCTTGAATCAATAGTTGAGTTCGACCAAAATACAGAGTCTCAAAGTTCATAGGTAGATGGGTTTTAAACACAGTTCTCAATGTTTTATGTATCTCCCTCCAGTATGATGTTAGCTTGGGGCATTCCCAGAACAAATGAAAGTGGTTTGCCTCCCTCGAGCCACATTGTCTCCAGCAGGATACATTGATAGTTTTATATTTTTTCCTGGATTGGAGTCTTAAAATATCTTATAACGTGTTTCCAGCAGTGTTCCCTCCAGATCAATGAATTGGTTGAAGACCACTGGAAGCTCCAAATTTCTCCCCACACTTCTTCTTATCAATTTAAATCTGCCTCCTTTTCCCACTTTTCTTTAATATCCCATTCAAATTCCAACAATATGGGCCTCTAAAACTCAGAATAACAGTAACGTGGCCCTTGTGGTCACTAAAGCCACTAGTCATTGGTGGATGTCTAGGCCAAGACATTCTTGTAAATCAGACTTTTAATTTAATTGAACATTGAATTTTTTTCTTCATACAGTTAATTTTAAATTTAAAACATATAATTTATGTCATGCTTTTGTTTACTTTTTGAGGGTAATCCGTTGTCTTATTGCATTTTATTTCAGGGAAACTGTGGCATGTTCTTGTGTATCTTCTCAAGTGAGACAGATTGTCTGTACACTGTAAACGATTGTTCATGTAAGGTGTCACCACACAGTGTATCAGCCCACAGTGACAGTGTATAAGTGCACTGTAACAAGCCTCCAGGTCATCTTTGTCCTCATGTTACTGTCTGGAAGCTCTGTGACTCAGCCTTTATTCAGTTTATTATAATAACTTAAAGCTTTACTCCTGTCTTCCTCCTGTCTCTTCTCTTCAGCAGTGATTCCTGTTTTTATGTTCGCTCATGAATAATTTCAAACGCTCATACATTAGTCATGTTTGATTGGCATGCCCCAAACCAGGATCCTTGTTTCATTTTGGCAGTCATTATATGAATGAGACGATTTCACGGTGCTGTGCTGATCTGGAGGTGCTTCACCTGACTTCACAAAAACATTGTTTTGTGGGAAAACCTGACAGAAAAATCCAGAATACAAAAAACAAACAAACCCTTAAACTACCGCTAAGAATTCACCATGGCTGTGTGAGGAATACAAATAAAAGATTTCTCCTGCGTATATAGTTTTACAAATGTTTCAGCTGAAGATAAAAACTAATAGCCTCCTTCAGGCATAAGTGCAACTGCTAATAAAAACAAATAACATTTTTTATGTTTCATTTTTAGGATAACACTTCAAGAAAGAACAACTTGGGCGACCCTGATTAAACTGTTTTACAATTAATCAGCATGTTATGTAAATGTAAGCTTGGAAGATACATTACTTCTAAAATTTAAACAACTTTATCCTTTTTTTAGCCCCAAACAAAAAACTTGAGTTGCTAATGACTGCACTTCTTTTTACCTCAAGGCAATAAACACACTGAAAATAAGGTATCACCTTATTTTGGAAAATACTCAAGAAAGGCCTCAACAGTTTGTAAAGTCCAATTGATATCTGTCTTAAAAGAATTATATGAGACATTGGCTGGTTTCACACAGTAAGCCTTAATGTTAACACATGATTTTCACTCCAATCTGAGTTTTTTGTTTGTCTGCTCAGTCTCACTCTTAAAATGCAGCATGCATCAGACTCCAGTGTGAGCAGTACTGAGCAAGCAAAGTGCCCAACATGGCCTGATCTGGAGCAGAGGCTGTGAGGTAAGTAATCAGCCTGAATGAAACTCAGCAAACTGACCAATCAGACGACTGATAACAGAACTCTGTGAACTGATTTTTTGAAGGATGAGGGAAAGTGAAGTCATAGAAGTTACTCTACACAAGAGACTAAACAAAGCACAGAACTTTGAAGAGCTTTTTTAAGTATTTTATACAAAATTTAAGTGCCCTTTCTGCCTTTAACATGCTACTCCACTTACTATCAAAGCTACATCAAATATAATGGGCCCTATTTTGATGGCTTGAAATGATTTGTCTAAAGTGTGTGGCACACCACCGTTTGGGACTTGCTGGTCTATATTTGGTTATCTTAAGGACGCATGTTATCAGGGTAAAGCCGCTCAAAGAGGATGGATCATGTGCCTCGATTATACATGGGTGTGTTTTAGGTATAACATACAGTACATCAAACAAATCTTCTGCTCTTCCTTTTAAGTCAGTGCACCGTGGGAGGCTGGCATTTTACTATTTACACAGCGAGTTTAGTTGTTCGGTCTTTATTTCAGCTGGATTATTTCATTTCTCTCCTTTTATTGAGCCACTTGACTCAAAGAACACACACAGAACACAGTATGAAATATGGTAATGCTCAGATTAAAGTGCGTTTTTTTTTTTTTACTGAAGCATCCAAAGCATGAGAAACAATAACAAAGAAGAAAAAGAATCTCCAGTTAAAACAGACAGTGTATATGTTCATGATGGACCTGTTTACTGTACATTGAATGACTGTGGGCTTTAAGCAATTTATTTATCTATTCTTCACACAGAAATCCTTGGATCTGTTCTCTATTGTGCACATGCCAAGGAGCGCTGGAAAAAAAGCCACACGGTCTCTCAGCTCTCTGTCCTGTTAAGTACTTCAAACAGAATTTTCTAACAAATGCTCCTACCTATAATGGTGGAGCATGTGAGGGAAACAAGCTCAGTGAGGTGTGTGTTTTGAGTTTGAAACACTGCCACAGACTTTAGAGCAGGTATAAGGAGGTTAATGGCACAGTCTTTTTCTGCATCCTTCAGTGAGGAACATGCCAGCTTTGCGGCTGACCACTCCTCATATTCATTGGCTTCATAAACTGCATGGGTGCACAGTGGATGAATGACACAGCCGTCAGGAGTAATTCAGGGAAGACACCTGCGCTTCAGGCCAAAACACTTTGTGTAGGTCATAAAGCACGGCCTAAAGACTTAAGCTCTTAGATATGCTGCATATGATGGAATAACTACTTGATTCATTATTTATTTTTAGGAACAGATTAACTGTGCATTGTACTACTAAAATTTCAGCATCCAAAGTCTGAATTTGTTTGCTGTCAGTTCCCTATGAATTTGTTGCTGCAGTGAAGAGTATTTTAGTCTAGCATCTGTTTTATTCATCTTCATCTGTCTGTCTTCTTCTGCTTATCCGTGGTCGGGTCGCAGGAGCAGCAGCCTAAGCAGAGAAGCCCAGGCTTCCCTCTCCCCGGCCACCTCTCCAGCTCTTCAGGTCTCTGGGAGGCATTAGCTACCTGAGCCACCTCATCTTGCTCCTCTCAATGCAGAGCAGCAGCGGCTCTACTCCGAGCTCCTTCCGGATAACAAAGCTTCTCACTCTGTCTCTAAAGGAGAGCCTGGACACTCTGCAGAAGAAACTCATTTGTACCCATGATCTTATTCTCTCAGTTACTACCCACAGCTCGTGACCATAGACTTGGCGTCTCAGATTTAGGCTGCATGGCCAATGATCTGACCTGCATCTGATCTGAGTCACGAGTCAAAGTGGCTCAAATCTTATTTTTAAATAAACACCAGAGATAACCTTACTTTTAGCTTTTCAAACTGGCTTAAAAAAACAGATTCACATACAAAAAATTTTAATCACGATTGCCTGTAGTGTGACATCAGACTTCATATATTTTTTCATTCATATGTGTCCACAGATTCAGGAGGTCCAGCATGTATTCAGCCCAACTTACCAAGAACACTAGTCTTGTTCTATAATACAACAACAGGCTATCTATAAACTTAGTCATTTTTACAACTATGAATCAAAAATAATGCTCTAATCCAATTTTGAGTAATACTGATTAGAGCCGTGCATCCTCATTAGTCTCAAGTTTCAATGTGATTAGGATTATTAGGTTAATGATTTAATTCTATTTGATGTATCCCGATGCAACATAGTGAGAAGTATCCTTTATTTTCCAAATCATTGCACCAGGTAAGTTTTAAAATTTTTGGGCCTTTTTAGGCCTTTATTGACAGGAGAGAGAGCGAGAGTGGAAAGGACTGTGAAAGAAGACAGAGTAGGAGAAGACACACCGCAAACTGGCCACAGGCTGGGCTCAAACCAGGACCAGCAGAAGCATGTATATGGGTCGTGCCTGGTCCACTCCACAAATCCAGCACCCCCACCAGGTAACTTTTTAGATAAAAACATACAGGCAGTCAGATAAAAATAATCTCCTGTTATTAATTAGAAATGGCTTTTGAGATCAACTGCAACAAAAATTGTTTTCATTGTAAACCAAAATAAAGTTCATAGGTCTCGTCTTCCTAAATATATTATTTTCTTCCTCAGAAACAAAACTGATACTGCAGTCAGGCAGCAGCCTCTGCAAGATCAAACCATAACTGACTGTCTCTGCATTGGTGCGTCATCATCTACATCCACATTACGATGCATCAATTAAAAAGTCATTTATGACACCCATAATATTGATCACTGTTGTCTAAAATTAATCATAGAGGAGGTTCATGCTAAAAGCAACAATAACAATTAAGGGAGCACTATTTGTGTTAAATTGTTCTGAGTAAAACCTCTAAAATTATGAAATAGGAATAGATAGGACACAACAGGAATGAACAATGATCAACAAAAAGCTGTGCCATGTGTGCATACATATGTGGATGTGAATGTGCATATATATATATATATATATATATATATATATATATATATATATACACACACACACATATATATGTATGTATGATGAATGAAAAATAAAGAAAAATGATTAATATAGAAAGATAGATAGATGAATGAATAAATTAAAAATGATTAATATAGACAGATAGATGAATGAATAAACAAACAAACTGAAAAAATAGATGATCCTGAACGATGGAGCAGCAGATAAAGTTGAACCTTTTGGGCCAAAAACAAAAGAGGATGCATGTCAATCTAATTTTATGTGCTTGAGAAGTCCAGGCGAGGATTCCTTAAGCCCCGAAGGTTAGACTACCTTACATACACGGTGCTTTTCTGAACTGTATCAGAGTTCATCAACCATAGGAGATCAATTTGGCGATCATGACTAGAGGCTTTATTCTGATCTTCCAATTATATATTTATCACAAAAAAGGCTCATAATGATCAGTTACTAATCAAATGAGCCACCTTGATTTGGATCTGTAAACTCATTGTAATATTTAGGGAATGATTGAACAGCATTAGTGACATGCTGACCTGTTTCCCTTGCCTTCAAAATGTTGTTGGACATGGGTAAGAATTTGCTTCTGTATGAGCACATTTTATCCTTTAGTTTGTTTTTGTAAATCACAAACTTGCATAAACCAGTTTCCAGCCCCATTTTATGCATTTTTAATGTTTATTAATGAGACCCCAGAAGAGTATAAAAATTGAGACCTACATTTTCTAACTTCTCAAACACACTCAAAGATGAAAAAAAAAAAAACATGGACGCTTACGTCAGAGTTGAACCTCAGCTGGCAGACATTGCACGAGATGACCTGCTTCTTCTTCGGTACCAACGTGACACCAAAGGTATGGTTGATGACGGCCTTCTGCACGGGGTCCATCTGCAGGACACACACACACACACACACAAACAAAGGTCAGAGGTCACCAGACTGCTGAGTACTGAGTGAACGGTGGTGACAGAGCGATGCTGACGAGGTGACAGGTCTCTTTATCGCAGTCAGACTGAGCCGCCTGCAGCTACAGCATCCTGTCACTGCAGACTGTCCCTCACACACACAGAGTCATACCGTGTTGAAGTTTGGGAAAAGTCCGACGGGTGACGGCGTCTCAACAGGAAACGGCAGGAACGGTTTCATCATCACCGAGGGACCAGAGGCACCGATCAGCCCTGGCAATGCCCCGCCCACTGCACCACTCCCACTTCCTGGAGACAAAGAGAGACAAATAGTAGGTGGATTGATTTCTCAGTAACTGATGGCACTGCTACTGATTTAATTACTCCTCTGTCCCCTAGGCATCTATGGAGGTATTTACAGTTTGACAAAAAAAGACAGAAATGTCCTTTCAAAAGGGCTCAATTAGGGAGAAAATGCTGTAAAACAAACATAGGTAGCTGATTTTTTATACTTTGTGTTGTTCTTTGCAAAACTTGAGCTACAGAGGACATATTTTACTTATTTTAGGTTTTATGTTTTACCATTTAGTGGTCATACAAGAGCCTGATGTCACCATGGCTATAAAAACTGTGACACCTGGTGTTTCTCACATGGACTGAACAAAAAATGAACATTGTCTCAGTGATGTCAACCAATGGTTTTCTCAGCTGATGTTTAAAGCCCAACAATGACAAGTTTCTTGTTTTCTGTCACAAATATTTGGTCAACCAAGCACTAGGGATGGGGGTGTTTAATTTCCTTTGATTTTGATACCCTTGATGATTCTCCTAAACGAAGCGAGTCCTCAGTAGTACCACAATTAATACTTTTCTATTCTATTCCATTATCCAATAGGGAAGCACATTATTATTTCTTGATTAAGATGTCAAATCAGACACGTGTTAACCTTCCAATACGAGACTTTGCCCAAGTTCACAGCCAGCATTGTTACACTGGACAGCACGACCTTACCTCTTTAATAATGCAACATCAAATGCCCTTAAAGAGCATAAACATCCCCAATTTTCTTATTTGTGTCTTTATCAGGATGCTGGAGCCTTCAACTGTTATTAAAAAACACTTTGCTTGGGGCAAAACTCGTGTTTATATATAACCTCAGACTGCACCACTCTGCTCTCATCTTTATTTTCAATGAGAGGACATGGTTTACACCCAGGCTGTGGAAATATTAATTTAAACAAACACTTAGACCTTTAACCATTAGCGTTAAGGTAAGCAGATCCCTTAATATATCTACTCTGACATGCTGGTGTGAACCTCATCCAACATATATATGTATATATATATATATATATATATTATAAAATGAACTATTGGGAAAACCTCAAATACACACATCGAGGAACTCTGTGTGTATCATACTGTACAGATGTATTGATGTTACTTTGACCTGGGGCCCTAATCAGCAGCTGATTTACTTAACATAAATGAAGTAAAGAACATATGGTGTAACAGCTGGGGGAGGGAGAGTATAATAATTCAGAGAGGGAAAAGGGAGGAGATAGGTTTATCAAGGTCTCACATAACAAGCCCATGTGTGGGGGCACCAAAGGGCCACCAAGGCTTTTTTTTTTCACTTAACGCTTTATCGTCTTCATTTACAGATTGTTGAGGAAAGGGCTGTCAAAGATTAAGATTTTTCTCACACCTACAGCTCGGCTGCTTTGAACTAACATGGTCAAGGCTCAGAATTAAACTATAATATGTTCTCAAGAGTTGTTCTATGTAATGTTTTAATTAAGCTGAGGATTAAAAACTGATTTTACTTTGACTGAACACGAGAACCACTGTAAAGCTTATGACATGACCTTCATGGATAAAAGGAGTTTCTACAGATCAAAAGGTAAATTAAAGATTAGAAAACAGAACAGTTCAAAACAGTAAATATTCAAGCTTAAAATGTAAAAATTACTTCTGACATGTTTGCCGAGCCACCTTAGAGTTTTACGTCTCCATACCACTGACAGCTGAGGCCAGAACCAACACATTTTCACACTGTTAGTCCATTCCCATCTGTATGTATGTTTTTCTACTTCTATTGAAAACCATATCCCAAGATTTTTTAATCTTTGCAAAAATGCTCACTCTGATTCGAGGATCCTGTACTTAGAATTTGGAGGTCATAGGCTTTATGTTCATCCCTTGCTTGTGAATATCACACCTCAATAAAGCTTTGAGGGATTTTCATCAAATTTTGCACCAAAGTCAATTGTTTTTTGCAATGATTCTCTGATAATATTTTGGAGGTTACAGTTTAAAAGTCAAGGTCATGGAGCCTCAAGTTTATTCCTTGCTTAGAAATGAGATCTCACCAGGACACTTGATTGAGTTTCTTAAAAACCTTGCACAAATGTCGTGGATAAGTGGCTAAGAGAAGAGCTGATTAGATTTTAGGGGTAAGGGCCAAGTAACCTGACGCACCAGATGGGCCGCACAATATAGTTCACTATTCCATTTAGAATCAACTGATTCAGTCTTCAGTCATAGGTCAAGGTCATGGAGCCCCATGCTCATCCATTGCTTTATTGTAATATCACAAGAACACTTTAAGGACCTTTTTCCAAGCCTTGCTCACATGACCACAATGACTTATTCAATAATTCATCAGATATCAGAGGCCATGGTTATTACGCCACATAGCTATCTCTCGCTTGTTTATGTAACATTTAAAGAAAGCTTTGGATTTTCCTTAAACTTTGCACAAATGTCTGCAAAAACTGAGGAACAGATTGATTAGATTTTGAAGGTCATGGGTCAAAGGTAGTGATCATTGAGCCCCATGTTTATCCTTTACTTGTAAACATCATATCTCAATAAAACCTAATAGAATAGCCCTTAAAACATGGCACACGTCCTCTCTGCATTACGGATGAGACTTTGGACCTTAAAGGTCAAGGTCAGTGAGCCTTATGTTCATCCCTTTCTTAAAAGGTTTGAATCACCTCATCATAATCATAACAACATAGTAAAGGGATGGTACGGCTGTAATTCCATGATATACCTAAACTGTCAGGAAGTGGTTTTAAGAGTTAAACAATACATTTAAAAATGCATTACTACAATGGACCCTTCACTTTTCATACAAGGTATAGTGCCAGAAGAATCTATTAATAAAGATTTGATTTAATTGTTGAGAATTTTGCTTTTAATTGCGAAGAAAACTATAACAGCATTCTGGCTGAAACCTAAAACTCCTAGCATAACAGAATGGAGAGAAAGACAAATGAATGTTCTGACTGTGGAAGAAAATCGCAGCAAGGTTACAACTGAAATCTGATAGATTTTATGACAAATGGTCTCCACTAATTCAGGCAATGCCTTGACTATAGGCACCTCTATTTTTATTCATTTTAATTATTTCAGTTGATTTTTTATATTTATCTGTATTTTATTTCAATACACATGTTCAGTTCAAAACAACCATTTCTATTCAGCATTTGTGGGAAAGTATATGAATGCTGGTACATCTCTGGAAAGATACTGTTTTGGTAATGACTGTGCAGTATTGGGATTGTGTTTGTATGCACAGCTATGTATCTTGATGCAGCTGATGTAATTAAATTTAGTTTTGTTTTTATGTAATGTGTATAGAGGTAATTGAAGTGGTCTTTAATCAGGTCTGATTTAAGAATTACAGGACAGGACTTATATTAAAAAAAAAGCTAAAACAAAGAATGTCACGGAAAAGTGTAAGGACTGTCAAGTGTACTTTATGTATTTATGTGTATAGAATAGAATAGAATTGAATAAACCTTTATTCGTCCCACACGGGGAAATTTGCATTGTTACAGCAGCAAAGGGGACAGCGTTGATAAAGAATAAGTATAAAAACTGTATAAAAATAGCATGAAAATAGCAGTATGTACATTATTCTACCAATATAAATATAAAAAGGGCTTGAATACAGAAACTAAAAGGCAAATCCTTTAAGGATTATTTATACATTCACAAAGTAATTGCGCATGAATGTAAGTGATTGCACATGGATGAATTGCACATTGTCAAGAGAGTTAGCACAGTAATTGTACATTGTAATTGTATGTATGTATGTATGAAAGCATCTCCTAAATGTTGTATGTTAACATAAATGTTGAATGAAAATTAAGTTAAGTTCTGCCATAGTATTAATTCACTGTTCACAAAACAGCATGACATTATTGCAGCTGACAAAATTTAAAGCATTAATTCTAGTGCTTAATCTTATGTATACGCTGACAGCCTATTTCACACATTTGCTAAAATAAGAAATAAGAGAGTAATATGATATGACCAAAAATATCCCTGAAGATGACAAGTAGAAAATATGCATCTTCTTGGGCATTAAAACAACTGAATTAACACACCCTGTACTTTGGTATATTCAAGGGCCAGGAGGAGTCAACATAGCACATTGTTTTTGTGTCATCCTTGTGTACTCAGGCCATTTGAGGAGCAGTCGTGATGCCTTGAAAGTCAAAGCCCAAATTTAAACCTCCTTGCAGCTGTGTTTGTTCCCAGTTACGCATGAGAAGGTGTTACATATACATACAGGCGATGAACAAATACAAAGGACGGACCTGCTGGAGAATAAGTGTGATTGTTCTTTCTGTGTACCTTTATAGTCACAGCTTGCAGAGGCCCTGCAGTGAATTCTTTCGTAACAAGAGAGTGTGGGTGAAAACACTGAGAGCAACTGAATCAGCTCTGACAGAGGAGGAGGAAGAGGAGGAGAGGAAGAACATTTAGTTTCTTGGTTAAGTCCATCTGTTAACTTCATTTAGGTAAACCCATTTGCTCCCATTTTACATGCTCCCTAAACCAGTCTAACAAATGTGAAATGCTTTATTATTCAGTCTTTCCCACTCTGTCTGCTGCTCTAAACCCAGTTAACAATTCTGAAAAGGCTCTTACCCTACTTACCCATTTAAATACTGGTACTCATTTGTACAGCATAACAGCCCATTATCACCCGGTGTAGTGCACCATGAGACATTCACAATGAACTGCATCCAGTGTTTAGTGCTGTGATACCAAAATAGCACATTCACCATCTGGTTTCAGCCTTTAAAAAAAGGATGCTTTTATGTAGCAAACCTTCAGGGTTGACTCTTACACAGCCAGGGGCAGAGCTACCATGGTGGCACAGGCCCCCCCACCCCTCACCCCACCGCCCACTCCCAAAACCATTTGGCTCCCCAACTGTCACTGGCCCTTACTGAATCACTGTGTGAAGTCTCCAACCACAATTGTATCATCAGACCAAAACCAAGAAGTTACTGAGCATTTATTGGCACATTGTACATGATGCTCATTCAGGTTTTATTTTGAAATGGAAGCACAGGAAGTGGCTCTAAATACTAGGGATGCATGATATTATCAGTTTGCTATCAGTATCAGCCGATATCAGCCGAAAAATTATGTATCATATCAGCCAAATTGAAATTTTTGCAGATATTTACAGCCGATATATCGGCCACACATATCGACCATATATCTGCTGGAATATCAGCAAATTACACAAATGTACAATATTGATGCACCTTCTCATCACTGCATGGGTACATTTAAAAATCAAGGGTTTCATTTTTGCAAGAGCCAAAAGCTGATTTTCTTGTTTTAAATCTGTTCCTCACAAAAATATACTGAAACACTGAAAGAAAGAAGACAATTTTCTTAAGTACATAGCTTGTGTGCTTGACCAGAGATATAGGCATCAGTATTGGCGATAATGAATTAGAAAATATCGGCAAAAATCCAATATCGGCAAAAATCCAATATTGTGCATCCCTACTTAATACCACTGCATAACTTTAAATTCAGGACTCCCAATGTGTTTAGTGTAACTGCAGCAACAGCACAGCCAAACTTTGATGCTCCCCCTAATTAAACTTATGTTTCCCCTTGTGTCCCCCCATTTAAAAAAGTCTGGCTCTGCCCATGTACACAGCAGCAACTCAGTGCATTTAGGCAGGTAGACATGGTCATGGTGACCAGCTGAATTTTAAACTGAGCATCAGAATGAGGGGGAAAAAAGGTAACTGAAGTGACTTGAGCATCATGGTTGTTGGACGGTTTGATATGGATATTTCAGAAAGTGTTGACCTAACTTGGATTTTCATGCACAACGACCTCTAGGAGCAACAGAGGATGGGAAGGAGAAGAGAAAACATCCAGTGAGCAGCAGTTCTCTCAGCCAAACATGGCTTTGGATGAAGTTGATAGAAAGGCAACAGTCACTGACTTCAAATGAAGTTAGAACATGTTTCAAGGTCCTAGTTTTTGTTTCCAAAGCCCTGCACAATCAGGCACCTGTTTGGATATCTGATCTGCTCCACCCCCACATCCCTGGTCAACCCCTAAAGTCCTCTGAACAGTCTGCTAATTGTCCATGGGTCAGATTGAACTCTCCTTCCATTAACATACGCTCTGCTGCTTTGACTGAAGTCTTTAAAAAGCAGCTCAAAATACATTTGTTTAAAATGGCTTTTGCTTACTTGATGTAACCTTGAAAACCAGTACCATTTCTATTCCTATCTCTTCAGCCCTTTTCCCACATGCCACTCTAATATCATCAGGATAATGTCTGCATAGCCTGCACAGGAAATTTCCTGACATGATCATTCACACTTGGTCATCTCTGCAGGCAGTATGCCCTGCTGGATGAGGGAGAAGTGGGGGGCAGGACACTATGTCACTAACTTTACTGATAGAAGTTAAGAAGTGTATCAACAGGGTCAACGAAAAGGTTGAGAGGAGCACCGTAGCTCACAGAAGTGAACATGAAGCAGCGTACACGTGTGCGACTATTACACTGGCGAAGGAAACTGTGTTTTAGCTCCATAACCAATAACAACGTGAGACAACTCTTTGTTCGCGTGAGAGACCCGGTGCTGATTGTTTTTGAGTAGATGTACCACAGAGATTTGATGATGTGCTGTTGAAACAACACTTTCAAATGTCCAGAGTTTGTGTTACTCTCTTTACAATCAAATAAACTTCAGCCGCATCCATACTTCAGCTCACCCAGATTTTACATGGAAAAACTATTCCTGGAGTGCAAGGAAATTACCCGGGAAAAGTCCTAGTGATAATCTCAGCTCTTTGTGATCAGTCTGCATAATTTTATTTCTTTTGCAAGTATGAATGTTTTTTTTGTTTGTTTTGTTGAGATTTGTTTTCATGACTACTACTGTAGTTTTGTTCAGTTTTATTGTCATGTGAAGCACTTTGAGAACTTTATTCTGAGAAGGGTGCTATACCAAATAAACTTTACATACTTACTTAACCCCTTAAAGCCTGTTGTATCTGTATAAATACTTTTATGACACCTCTATCTGATCAATATGATCAACAAGTCACACAAAAAAACATCTGAATGCAATCAGATAAATGATAAAAAAAAAAATGTCCTCATGTGGATTATCAGTTGCAAAAAACACCAAATGTGTCAAATGAGATACAAAAAATATATATGTTAAATTTTATGGAAATTTAGATTTTTTGGATTTCAGTAGAAAGCGAAATTAACATTTCAGCTCCAAAAAAATAGAATTTTCTGGCTATAACTTGTGTTTTCAGGTTTTAAAAGGTTGAACTAGTGGTAGTCTACACCCAGGCATTTCTGACAATGTTGGCAAATCCTTCAAAAATTCCTGGATTGGCCAAAGTCAGATCACCACCCAAGTAATCACGTCTCCCTTGTGCCATGACCAACATTCCCTGAAAATTTCATTAAAAAAATCACAGAGAACTTTCTGAGTTTTCCTGCACACAAAGAATTATGGTAGCTCTGAGGGCAATAGGGGGTCCAACCCGGTAAGAGCCAGGTGTACCTAATAAAGTGGCCAGTGAGAGTATATCAGTACTAGCTAAACAGCTTAAAAATATTTGTACAGTACAACCCAGTTTTGTACATTCATTGTAAATTCCTTCAAAAATATCCTTAATTCTCTGCAAACACATTTTTTCAGTTCTGGATCCATCGATTCGTAGATTGATTTTTCAATCCATCCATCTAAAAATGCATTTGATTATGGCCATCACTTACTCAAACAGCTTAAGTATAATTGAACATTATATAGCCTCTTTTAAAACACCTTTTAAGCCACTGTAACCCTCTCTCAATTATCCATAACCCATCTAAACTCACTCTGAATGCCTTATGACTAATATTTAACACCTCCTTAATGCACTATAATCCATTGTAATATATCTAATCCACCTCTATCCCTTGCAGATGAGGTTTTCTCAGAAAGTTTTACATGTTGATCTGCATAAACTCAATTGAGCATGCTCATGTGGACAAAGGCCAGACGAGGCCAGACGAGGCCAAGCCAGGCCAGGAATGCCCGGCCATGTATGTGCTCTCAGAGTGACATTAGGGTAACAGTGGACTGGCTCTGTGCCACGCTGATTCCCTCTGAGTTTATCCTCATATACCAGAGCAGTGAGTCAGTTTCTGTTTTTATCACCAACAGTATGACACAACACAGTGCTGTAATCAAACACATGTAGACAGACACACAACAGCCCGTATCACTGTCTGGATCAGCTGCTATTAGCTGGGAGATTATGTATAATAGTAAATACAGATTAGCATCTATTTTTAAAGAAGGTGTAATGTGACGGCTAGTTGGCCATGACAAAAATAAAAGCTTTGCCTTCAATAATTTAGCACATCTACACCGAGAAGGATATGATGCTACAGTCGTAAACCTCATCTGAAGTCGTTTACAGTGTCATTAATGAGGAAATGCAATGTGGAAGTATTCCACCATTTACAGTAAATTACTGCCTCAAAAAGATACCTGGAGTGCTTACAACTGAAAAATTTCTAGATATAAAATAAGAGGGTGTACTAGAAAATTTCATACCACTTGGCAACCATTTATTGCTTTTTCTGAAAATATGACACCTGACAATATTAACTTGTAATGTAACTGTCATACACTTATATATCATATATTTGGATGCAAGTATTATGATTATTACCTCCGCCAAGGAGGTTATATTTTTGCCGGCGTTTATGTGTCTGTCTGTTTGTTTGTGTTCAAAATAACTTGAAAAGTTCTGAACAGATTTGGATAAAACTTTCAGGAATTGTCGGAAATGGGATATGGAAGAACTGATTAAATTTTGGGGGTGATCCGGATCACTGTCTGGATCCAGGAATTTTTTAAAGGATTCTTTAACATTGCCAGATAGGACCATTTTCACCAAAGTGGACCGAAGCTGCTTGGCAGAGGTCTGTGCTCTCTGAGTGCTTTTCTAGTTTATCTATTGTTATTATTATTATTATTATTATTTTTACTTTTATTGTATTTATATTTCTTTCCTTTTTTTCCTTTGTATTATAGTAATAATTATAATTATTAGTATCAGTACTTTGTTTTTTTCTTTATTTCTGTACCATTATTTGGTTGTTAATTTAGTTTGGGGGAGTTGTTATAATTCTTTTTTTTCTGTGTTATCTGAAAACAAAATAAAAAGCCTTGTTCAAAAAACAAATATCTGGAGTGTAAATACAGTAAATCACCACCAGCGGACAATTGTGTGAATTCTTTATCAAGTCTCAGATTTGAACTGAATACAAGCAAGAGCCAGCAGATCTAAATCTACAGCATTTGTCCAGCTTCACTTGCGCTGATGGAAATGACAGCTTTTTTTGGAGACTTGAGTCATTTGGCTCAGCTCAGTAATAGGATCCGGTCTTTTGGCTTTTAAAGAGCTCTTCATTTGGAACCAAGTTGGTTTCTGGATGACTATTAATCAACAATAAAGATGGAAAAATATGAGAACTATCTCCCAAACAGAAGCCAGTTCCCATCATTCACAAGATAAAGTTGCCTCTGTCAAACTGCTTGTATAAAAATAACCCATCATTGCTTGGTCATTCCTTTTTTTAAATTAAGTTGTCATTTCAATCTAACCAGCAAAGCACCCAAGAGGATTTTTTTAAGTTGTTAATCACTGTTGTGTTTGATGGCAAAGAAGTATTGCTGTAATGAGCACTGTTCGTCTCTTTGCTCAAGGCTAATTTGTCACCATTTATCCAACTTCACTACAAACAGCATACAGGGGATAGGGATGGGAAGTGATACGGTTTAATGACACCACTGTCATTAACAATTCTGCTTATCAATCTAATTCCTTACTGATTCCCTGATGGATTCCTGCTGATTAGCACTCTAGGAATAAAATATTAATGTTTTCAGAGGAAATACTGTCAAACACGACACTGATACTCAATTCCACACTGCATTGATAAATGCTTATGCAACGGAGTAAAAGTTGTGCAGTAAGGGTGTTTTTGTTTAAAACAGAGCCACAATTTTTGTTATAATTTCTGCTGACTGTCTCTGGTGGGAGTGGGACATCTTTGATTTGCGAGGTATGCAGAACAAAGTGGGAGGAACTTATTAGCGAAATGATAAGCAAAAAGAATAATGATATTGATGTCTTAAGGGATTTGCAATCAATTCTCAACTAGAACTGATTTTCAATTGTCAGCCCTATACAAGGATACAACAAAAAGGAGGCTAAACAGATGTTTTCACTCAAGGAGTGTCATTTTAAATACATGCAGAGAAGTATGGATCTAAATGCTTGAAACATGGTCTGAAAAGGGTCATAGCAATGGCTCCAACCTGAAATTTAGTCAAAATAGAGCCAACAAAAAGCTGAAAAGGTCTAATAAACCTTCTAAATTACCAAAGATCACTTTATAAAACCCTGAAGACCACCTCAGACAGACACCAACACTGTTCTTATTTTTTAGCACTTTTTTTTAAACTTTGAAACATACATTTCTATTGAGTGGTGATTTTTTGCACTATGGAGGCCCTCCAATCTTGCCTAAAATAATTAACACCCCAAGGAAGATTTGAACTTTCTTCGGAGCCTACAGACAGAGTTTTTCACGGAGGAGCCCAACAACAACCTGAAGAGTTTATATTCATCTCAGGAACAAAACAAGAATCTCTACTGATCACCATTCATTAAACAAGTGGAATGAACTGAACTTAACCAAGAACTATTGAGTTGGAGCAATTTAGCTTTAACAAGACATCCTTCAAATGTCAGCTTGACTTTATGAGTAACCTTTGACATCCTTTAAAAGACCACTTTGACCAATAACACCAATAGAAACCCAACTTCAGGGTCATTTTATGACAATTAAACTCAGATTTATAAAGAATTAGTAAATGACAACAACCACTTGAGTCGTCTTCGGGGAATTGTCATATAAAGTTGCATGAAAATATAATAGACACTTCTAAGGACCAGACACCCATTTACAATAAGCAGTAAATTTTGGCACCATGGAAGTTTAAGTCTCTTCATGAGCAACTGAAACCATCCCAAGGACAATATTAATGTCTTTCTGAATAGCCGGAAAACACTTAAAGTCAGTTGTAAACAACAGCAGTATGAACCAGTTAGCATAATGACCATGCCAACCACCTTAAGGACCTGAAGACAACGCTGACAGACCAGTCACATATCTTGAAAACTTTATCTTGGGCATGCACGTGTCTCTTCAGTCATCTCACAGCACCCTGTCCAATTCTTAGTTTAGGTATGTCGCTCATATATTAAATGGCAGAACATTTAAACCCTTTACTCTATTCATGGACCATTCAAAGTAAGTAAACGCCCAATCAAATGCTTTTAAAGAACCCTGACTCATTCTCAAGGGCATTCAAAGCCACCTAAAGGATCTCTGACATGTCTTGAAGGACTGTGGGACTATCTCCAGGATTTCTTTGGCCTTTAGGAAACACGATCTCTCAACTGTCTGACCCCATTTTCAATGTCAGTGTTGCAGTGTCACCAACATGACCCTCAAACGGCCCGTGGTTTGAAATACATAAGCTTGAACTTCCTTCTGTACTTGACTTCGACAGTTTTACGGTGTGAATATGCCACTTATTGGAAACTGAGTTTTATGAAGGCTGTAGTTGAACATGGTTTCCTGTATGATTGGTATGAATTGGACATACATCTAAGTATGTGTCTGTGTGACGAATAGTGTGGTGACAGGGTCATCTTAATCCTGTCCTTCTGTCCTCTGATATCTAGTTACAACACACATGCACATGCACACACACACACACACAGTAACCCTTCAGTCTTACAGTTTGTTGCTGTTCTCAGAAGGTGCTATAAATACTGAAACACATCTGCTACTGCATTCACGCTGAAATGGAACATAAGCCAGAATGAAAACCAGCCAATAACTAAGTAACGAGCCAGACACTTTTATTTCAGGCTGTTGTTGATTGGTCAGAAGATCTGAGAAACCAAGCGCCACCTGTAAACAAACTAACACTCTCAGTTTAAAGTGTCTCCAAAAGTTTCTTTAAATAATGATTTTCCATCTGCAGCCTACAAATCTCATGCCTGAAGTAAGAAATATAACTGCTGAGTGCTTTATAAACTGATATGTTCAAATGGTATAATATTGGATCTGGAATGAACCAGTACAGACATAACTGGGCAGGTCATCAAGCACATAAACAGTTCCTAAAATGTGAGAGGTGTGGGTTAAATCAGTGCGGCATCTGACGAGGGACTCACACATTTTATGTATGAAGCTAGAATGGGTAGATGGGACATCAAAACTAAGCAAGAATGGCCTCTGGAAACAAAATGGCTTTAGATGATAGTTAAAAAATGAACGTTTTATTGAAAACACATATTCAGGGGGTGAAGATAGCTTGGTGATAAGACTATGCACCGTTCACTTAATGCTGAGGTCCCACCTACCTCTTGCAGAAAAATTGGCCCTTGGTTGATTTTCAGCCAGGGGCCAATTTTTGGTCTTTTGTCCTCTTTCTTGTCTATCCACTGTCTCTTAACACTACTGATAAAGGCAATAGAATAAAGAGACAGCCCCCTCCTCAACCAAACAAAAATCTCTGTACCTTATATTTTCTGGGCCCCCACCACTAGCTGGGGCTTTAGCTGAGATCTTTGTTCCTGTCATTCGGCCTACTGTTACCTCCGCCAAGGAGGGATGGAAATCTCCATCCTCAGGACGATACGATATGCATCTCTATATGTAGGCTACGGTACGATACACTAACGATTCACATGAAACATCTACCAATTCAGGACGATACGATTTATCTTCCTACCGCGATGCAATCATGATGCAATCACGATGCAATAACAATGCAAATCTGTGCAATTTCAACTCAACTTTATTGCTCCTTCAAGAACATAAGCAGTATCATACTTATCATTAAGAAGCTTGGAACAAATGAAGACAGATCACTTACAGAAGGCTACTTAAGCAGTGAGGACTCATGAGAATTTAACGGCTGAGATATAATTATGGAAGTGAATTGACTGAAAATAATCATTTGAAAAATATACATAATAACATGACACTGGATTTTACAGATGCAAAAACTTTTACAAGTTGATGCATCGTGGTTTCAGACCAGTTTCTGATCTGATGCAGACCACTCCAACCGATGCAATTTACCATAGACCCTTGCCACAATGCACTGATAGCGCATAGGATGAAATGCCCATCCCTACCGCCAAGCTGGTTATGTTTTTGCCGGCGTATGTTTGTTTGTTTGTTAGCAAGATTACGCAAAAACTACAGTACAGATTTTGCTGAAATTTTCAGGAGATATTGGTAATGGCCCAACTTAAAAATGATTAGATTTTGGTGGTGATCCACATAACCATCATTAGCGAACAATCATCTGACTAATAATGATATCAACATGATTATGAGTGCTAGGTGTGGGTTTTCAGGGTCAAGGATTTCACATAATGATGGTAACTTTATCATGGAACTATTGCTGATAGATGTAACAGCAATATGTGAGCTACCTTGACAGAGGTTTGCGCTCTCCAAGTGCTTTCTAGTTGGACTGTGACACAGGAATACACAACAGGGCACTTAGAGCATTGTCCAGTTTAAAGTAGCTCAAGAGTATTTTGAGCAATTAAAAAAAGATAAAGATATAATTACTCTGCCTCGGATGACACTTGCATTTTGACTGGAGCAATGTGTAACCATGTTACAAACAGACTTGTGGACGTTATTTTTTAGGAGGATCTAAAGGGTTAAAGTGCTAATGTTAGCCATACTCTGCTTGATACTGTCTACTGATGCTTCATTAGCAATGTTGATGGCCAAACTCAACTTGCTTTCTTGGCTTGGTCCTTCTTCAGGTCAGATGACTTTCCCATCCCCGGCAAAACCAAACTCTGGTTTAGAAGTTTAAAAGCAGACCAAGACCTTTTGTTTCAAGCAGACCAGAGTTCAGTTCACACCAGGATGTGTGTGAACTTTCGCACCACCCATAATAAATTAGGAAAATAAATAAAAAAAGGGGGAACCAGAGTTGGTCCGGACCAAACAGTATAGGTGTGAAAATGATGGAAGTTTATTGATGCAATGCTGAGATTATAGACTTTTATCAGATTTACTGCAACAGACTGCTTTTTTCATAAGTCTAGACTCAAGACAAGCATGAAGTTAGATCAGGTAAAAATGTTATTTTTAGTTGCTTGATACCAACACAAACCATTCAAGAAATGCTAGCACTTAGCATTTCTATTACTCTGTATTAAAATGTTAGAAGTCCATATGTGTAATTGTTTTTCCCTCTTGAATTAAACAGCTTCATTATTTTACAACCTACCAAAAAGTTTTATATTATTGAAACTTAAGGGGAGAAACTATGCTAAAATAATTTAACTATCCTGCCTAAAAGGAAGAAAAACCTAGAGTTGAAACCGGTGAAAACTCTATTATGGTGTGATTTATACAAGGTCTCAGATGTCTGTAAACCATGTTTTTGAAGTTTCTAGCCATAAAGTCCTCTTTGATATCCGATTTTGGCAGGCCCATAAAAAACCTGCGTCTGACCATGCCTCTCTTAAGAGGTGGATTTGGCTTAGGCTTTCCAATACTGTCTTCCAATGTTTACTTTGGCTGCACAGATATGGCTGCCTTGATATTCTTCTTCTAATGATGCCGCTTGTTGGCTGTGCACACACCCTGCTCAGGGAGTGTCTCACATCTAGGTCATCATCCTAAAAGGAAAATTTTCAAACATTCTGTCTGAGGTCATGTTCTGAAAGGTGGAGCAGGTGACAAGGAAAAGGAGGGATTTTTCCTGTTTCACCTTTTTTTGGGGGGTAGGTGGGATTTGACAGGCCATGGACTCACATTTACCATCAAATAGTGCATCCTCCACAACATAACACTTCAAACTTCATTCCTACAAATATAATGTGTATAGACAAATGTCTGATTTGGCTTTTCGGGGCCTTTAAAACAAATGCTCACATGACCTTATGTTACTTGTTGACGTGATCACTGTTTTGAACGATGGACACTTGGTAGAATTTTGCACACTGTGCAGAAAAGTCATTAGATGGCTGAACTATTTCACACTTCCATATGATCAAAGTTTCCAGCTGTAGGGTTTGCTGACATCAGCAGCTGTTGAGATTAGCCAGTCTATAAATTATCCATTCAAACCTATAACTAAACCCCCCATAATACTCCACCTCCACCTTCCTGATGGTCAGTCCAGTTTGATCTGAAGCAGTGAGATTTACGATTCTGGCTGCGGTCAGGGCTATCTCTGGCATTCACACCTCTCACACACACTTTTACACACACACACAGATAGGCAGTTCTACTTGGAAGCTCATATGATAAAGACGTAGGGAGGAAAATCTCACACAGTGCTGGGCTGTACCGTCAGCTGCAGACTGAACCGCCTGAAACCGATCTGACCTGCAGAGCTCCATGTCATCTGCTACCAACCACAACCGGCAACCAAAGAGCACAGCTTATATTTAATCACTCACCCTATCCAGAATATTAATCCAGAGGGAGCTGATTAAGTTTTTATGGGCAGGAACTGGCAGAATAAGCATCCTCAGCTTGTTAAGGACATATTTTTAGTGACAGAGACAAGTGAGAAGCAGTTTTTAAAAGTTCCCCTGAGGTCTTCAAAATGTTTTGGATAATAATCTCTGTTGTTTATGGTTTCTTAGCAATCAAATTCAATTATCTTGTTAAATGATAATTTCCTAACCTTTTATTCCCAATCCTCCTCCTTTGTTGACATCTCCAAAATAGGCCACACAACGGAAACAGCTGAATATGTTTTGTGTGTAACCAATCTATCTGAACCAACAATGAAAGGAAACAATCACGTCCAGCCCACACTAAAAGGTTTGTGAAATCTTAGCAGATGTTAAAAACGTGGCCAACCCCACACATGATGACAAATGATGATAAATGAGTCAGTTTCGTGTTTATTGCAAGTTCTCCTTGGGCAGTGTCCACTGTGGTATTTTACTCTTTGCTTACTTTTTGTGTTTTTTCTCTTTATACCATAAAATAATTCCAGATAAAGCCAGGGCTCTGTTTATTTCTCAATGAAATACGCTTGTGTTTTTTGTGCCCTTTAGGTCATATTGTTGCTGTTTCTTCATAGTATGAACAAATCTGTCTAATCCATCATCCTTTGTTGTCATGTGTGAAGTTCCTCATGTTTCTAGGATTCGTCAAGATATAACAAGCCTTTTAGTCTGGACCAATTGTACTTGTTTTCTTGTATAGTTCAGTCAAAGAAATCTGTAATACACATAAAATATTTAGTTGATTGAATTATGGAGCATGTTTTGAATTTGTCAGCAAAGAAGGAAGAGGCCCTTCAGCCTCAGAATATGATTATCATTGTAACAGTAAATACACAAATGCATCCTCCTCTATATGCAAAAAGTCTGTTAAAAGAGGGAAATCACACAAGAAAAGCCAAATTTTCCCACTGAAAAATAATTAATAATAACAACATTGTTCATTATCAGTTGAGTTCATTGGCTTCTTACATCTTTCCAAGCTGGCTTCCCCACCCTCTGTGTCAACAAATGCAAATCAACAAAAACAAATCTATACATAGTGCTGCTTTAAGTTAAAATTAGCTTAGATCAATGCTAAATCTGTTAGCCTGTCTATTGTAATTTTTACTATGTGTTAGCATCAAGCTAACACTTTAGAATCTATTTCTTACAATCTTTTCAATTTGCAGTAACTTCATAGAGTTCCTTTTCTTAAAATGTGCACCCAAAATCCTTACAACTCCAGTCACATTTTTTGTGTTTTGTCTTCAGAAAATTTAAGTAAAAGACGCAAAATGTCTACAAATTCCCCCTGGGTTATGTCTCTTATAATAATAAGAGACATAACCCATATTTATTATCACATTGTCCCAAATGAACACGACCCATCTGAGTGTCAGGGACAAAATTAGGCTGATTAAATGGAATCATATGTGAGAGTCTCAACAACTCGAGTGCAACGCTACGCGATGTTGCAATGTTTTTGCCTTGACAGCCCTTTCTATTTCCCTCTCCGTCACTATGAAGAGGTGCTGAAGGATTTTCTTGAATTTTTTTTGACTCATCTCACTCAGCATAGCTTATTGACCTGTTTAACATAGTGGAGAGTGAAGCATCCATCAATTTCAGTAAGTATTAAGCTTTACTTTTAACACAGTGAGAGAAACTTTATTTGTATTTATTAGCCATTGAGTCCACTCATCGTCAACACCAACCGCGTCATATCCATTTCTCCACCTGTACAGATAAAGCACTCAATGTTGTGTTTACAAGGGGAAATATAGGGCATAGAATTAAATTTTTGACAGAGGACTGTGGACAGCAGGCAACATCTGATGCTCGGGTTTAGTTAGGACATGGTGCAAGTTCTTCTTTGACTGCAGAGCATCCAAGATATTAGAGCCAGAATTCTGTTGTTTGTGAATGGATTATGTTGTGTTTTTTGTGTCATTTTGGTCATACTGTTCGTGCATTTGGAATTCTGCAAATCCCTCTTGTCAAGACAGGCAATGGACACTCATATAGAACAGATATTAAATGTGTATTTTGCATAACATGGGCCCCTACATTTATTTTTGACCACAAGAGAATTCCAGGTCTTAAAGCAATGATTCTGTATGTTTTTAAGTGAAATATAATGGTGTTTTTGGGTCATATTGGTTGGGAATTTTTAGAATTAGTACTCAACAGAAGGGAAGAAGGTTGCTGGCCTGATCCCGGTGTTAGTCAGGATCTTTCTGTGTTGAGTTTGCATCTTATTCCTGTGCATGGGTTCTCTGCGGGCACTCAGGCTTCCTCCAAAAACATGCTCATTAGGTTAACTGGTGACTCCAAATTGCCCATAAGTGTAGGTGAGTGTGTGAATGGTTGTTTGTCTTTCTATGAGACCCTGCAATTGGCTTGCCAATACTTCAGGGTGGACCCCACCTCTCACCCAATGTCTGCTGGGATAGGCTTCAGTCCCCATTAGACAATGGATGGAAAGATTCTCAACAGATGGGGTGCAAACTTTAAAGATAAATAGAGAGATGGACAGGGATGTGTATCTGTGTTTAATAACAATAACAATAATAAAAATAATACATTTTATTTGGAGGCACCTTTCAAGTCACCCAAGGTCACCTTACAGAAGTAAAAGCATAAAAGCGTAAGCAATCACAAACATTATTAAAAGAAAACATCAACATAAAAACAAGTGGGGTGAACAATGTCCAGTTAGAGGGAATATGCCAGTTTGAACAGGTGAGTTTTGAGTTGGGCTTTGAATGAAGTGATGGAGTCTGACTGTCTTATGTGTGGGGGGAGGGAGTTTCAGAGTCTGGGTGCTGAGCAGCTGAAGGCTTGGGCACCCATGGTGTTTGTTAGCTTTATGCTAACACATAATAGTAATTACCATTTGTGGGCTAACAGTTTTAACATTTCTTCACACTAAGAGAATAGACTCTAAAGCAGCTCTGCTTGTGTACAAGTCTCTCCACAGCCTAGCACCAAAGTACATCTCTAACATGTTAGTGCCATATGAACCATCTCAGACTCTGAGGACCTCAGGGACCGGCCTCCTGCTGGTGCCCAGAGTCAGGACTAAACATGGGGAATCAGGGTTCCAGTTTTATGCAGCTAAAATCTGGAACAGTCTTTCTGAAGATGTGAGACAGGCCTCTACACTGACAATGTTCAAATCTAGGCTCAAAACAGCTCTATTTAACTGTGCATATGACTGAAAGGATCTTATCTGCACTCTTCTCTTTTAAAGTTAATTTTATAATGATTATTTTTGTTTTTATTTTGTTTTGTGATTTTAATGCATTTTTCTTGTTCTGTAAAGCACTTTGAATTACCTTGTGTACGAATTGCGCTCTACAAATAAACTTGCCTTGCCTTGCCTAATTTTGACTTTAGAGCATGTCTATTTCCTTTGATACCATTAAGTTTAATACATCATTTACCTGTTCATCTACAGAAAAATCTAAGACTGAGCAATCAATGGACTGTCTCTTAAGTCAGAGATGTCAAGCTGTATCACCAAAATGACTGTCTTCTTCTTTTCTTGCACAACCACTACTGTAGCAATTGTCTGGCCTTTTGCATTACAAACAGGAGCTCAAAATTGAGATAACAGTCACATAAAATCTATCTATTTTTTCAAAGTTGTGACTTCAAATATTCATATATCCTTCCCGACCCCTTGTAAAGATGGCTTAGACATGCCCTCTACATGTAACATCGCAAGTCAGGAGAGTTCATCAAAAGTAGATAAGTGCTGCAGCTGTGCTTTCCTTCTCTGTTTGTTTGTTTCTAATTTTGTTATCATTTCGTTCTACTTCATAATCCACCGTGTGTATGCAAGACTACCCCAGGGGCTACACTCACACAACAGGATATCAGATTGTAAATCTGGAACAACCTCAGCATTCTCCCAAGCAGATTAGATCTCTCCCAGCACACCTCAAACCACAGGACAATCTGGCAGGAAGGTCTGAAGAACCGTTAAATTGATTTGGACTTGGCTTACAGATGGCAGGAGGAAATCAGGCCCAAAAATGTCCTGACTCTGTAGACATGTGAAGCCTTCTTGTGCCAAAAATATGTAATAAAGAAAACTGAAAAAAAAAAAATAACGCAGGCCTTCAGAGCCATTAAACAAATCTAAATCAACAAATAACTTACTGAATTACTGTATAAACACACAAAAACATAAATTAACAGTCCCAGGCCAGTGTAATTAAAATAAAACCAGCACATAGCAACTGCCCGGCCAATAACAACTCATGTTTCAGCTGCACTTCACTTCTGCTGTGAGTGTGTGCGTCTGTGTGTAAAAGAGTCTCGGTGACACTTTCCATAACACTCTAAATATGTCCAAACATATATCAAAGTATGTCAGAGATACTCTGACATCCTGCAGTGTGCATCGCATCTGTCCATCATCACTGCTCTTTTGTTGTTACACTCACATAAAAGGTACAGCACTAAACTCATGTACTTTTATATTTCTACTTTGAGATCAACTCAAGTTAACTTTTTTATTAGCTAGCTGTGATGACAGCTGACCTTTGAAGGAACAACGAGCCGTAAAGACCAAAATAGTGGAAGATATTGTAGCTTATTAGCTCCGTTGAACCATCCAGTTTTATCTAACCCTATTTGTCAGAGAATTAACTGATGCACAAAGGAGGAGAAGTTCACGAGCAGTTATGTAACAGGAATCCCTGCTACAAAAACGTCCCCCTGATGAACTTTGGGGGTTTATTGACACACAGGAAAAGAAGCTACTGCGCTTCTTGTAGACTGCTATGAACTTAATGTTGATGCAAATATTTAACCAAGGCTTGTATTTCATCGATGAGGTTAAAGGTCCCATGTCCTGGTGTGTTTAAATGTTCACATCATGTCTTGGGTGTCTTTGAAGCAAGGATTTGATTAAAGTTAAATAGGAAATTTCAAAAATTGTCTCTGTAGAGAATCAGATGCAGCTCTTTTCCCCTCCCCTTTGGTAACACTCAGATCTGACAGAGAAGGGAGGCTACAGGAGGCTATGATACTGAAATGTACGCTGCCCAGACAATGTCAGTTAGGAGGAAGGAGGAGGGGTTACAGGTTACAACTTTCAAAAAAGGCATGGCATCTGCTGTAACAAGTAGAAAACAAACACACTTTATAAGCATTGCATAATAAACCACAGGAAGTAAAAAAGGGAACTGAGAAGTTAAAACAAGATGTCATGTTCGTCTAACATTAAAAGCAAAGGAAATTGAATTTGCAGGACATGGGACCTTAAAGGCACAGAACTGTAAGAATGTTTCTGCTCTGAAAATCATAAAATAGTAAGGTACAGTCGAGTCAGCAGCGAAATATGCAGCAAACTCTATTCATCTCTTTAGGGCTGTACATCACTTTGGCTCAGATGATCTATTCTAATGTGCTTTAAAAATAATTTTGACTTGACTTTTCTCATCTAGTCTTAAATTAACAGTGTTTTATTTTTGTTAATCTAATCACTGAGTTAATAAGAATCAGCACAGCTTTAAGAGAAAGCCCAGAGAATGTTGGATCCTGCAACATATTTTACACACAACTATTGCCTGTTTGAATTTGTATATTCATAAATGACAAAGTAAGTAAGAACATATACAAATGTGCTTGTTAATGCTAATGTCCCACGATAAACAAGTAAGCATGTGTTATTTTAACTCAAGGCAATCCATCTATCATCTATACTGCTCCCTTCAGGACAGTAGAGAGGCTGGGGCCTCACCCATCTGACACTGGGTGAGAGGTGGGGTTCATCCCTGGACTGATCACCTGCCAGTCACAGAGCTGACATACAGCTATATATCTTGATTTTATTTTTATTTTATGTATATTTATATATATTTATTTATATTTTTGTTCAGTCTATCTTTCTTTTTATACACACACACACATATACATATATATATATATATATATATATATATATATATATATATATAATCTGTAATAATTAACTTCTACTGAACCTCAATTTCTAAGGGAGTTTTTCCCAAGGGGATTAATAAAGTACTATCTAATCTAATCTAATCTAATCTAATCTATAGAAACAGACAACATTCAAACTCTCACACCTATGCACCCATTGCAAAAATCAGGGCCAACACTGATATCCATGTTCAAGATAATAATTTCAGTCAATACTGATGCCTACACTGATGTTTTTTTATAACTTCTTTTGGTGTAACTCTCCCATAATGCAATCTTTTCCTCCTGTCTGATCATCGAAACATATCACAATGTGACCAACAGGTCATTTTTACCGTCCTGAATAAAGAATCTTCTTCAAATCAGCACTTGGAGTTGCCAGGTGTTGGTTAATAAATCTTGTTTATTACTAAATTGGTTTGGCACAGATTCAGATTCATAATCTAAATCAACAAACACATTTTTAGTTTATGTGAGGAAAACAGAGAACCCAGAGAAAACACAGGCATGCACGGAGGGAAAAACACTCCAACTCCACAAAGAAAGGTCCCGTCTGATCAGACAATCAAACAAGCAACGTTCTCACTGTGAGGCAACAGCACTACCTGCAGATAATGTGAGAAATGGTGCACTTCTTTTACAACCATCACATTCCTTTTATAAGAGGTTAATGTGACTTTTGTATCATTTGATTATCTATATATTATTTGATGGTCTGACGTAAACCTCAATGTTACAGATTAAACTGCAGTAATGCTTTCTTTGACTATGCCAGTTTACCCCATGGGCTACTGCTAAAACAAAGCTAATTCTCCCTTCAGGTAAAAAAAAAAGCCTGTAAATTCTAACTAATTCAGTCGACAAAGATGACGAAAATACAAAAGGAGATTAAAACTTCTGTACATGAACTTAAGGTGTCTGGCTGGCAGTGATAATGTGTTCTCATACCTAATGAGGAAGAGATCTGTTAGATGGTGTATATCTGAGATCTGACTTAAAGTAGTCAGCTACTGCACGTCAGTTATTCTTTTTTCTGTTTTTTATGTGCTTGTTTTTTAAATGGATAAACCTATACTGCTAAACTTTACTTTTTTTGTCAATATCATTGTAAAGGCAGCACAGTGGCAAGCAGACTAGTGTGCTTGCCTCACAGTTCCCGTGTCGACCAGGGTCTTTCTGTGTTTGTATGGTCTCCCTGTGCCTGCATGGGTTTCAACAGGCACTCTGGTTAACTCCCACAGAACAAAAACATGTTCATTAGGTTAATTGGTGACTAAACTGCCCTTCAGTATGAGTGTGAATGTAAAATGTTTGTCTGTCTCTCTGTGTGGCCATGTAACCTCTCACCCAATGTCAGCTACTATAGGCTCCAGCCCCCCATGACCTCCAAATGGTGGATGGTGGATACATCATTTGAATGTTGTAATATGCAAAAGATTAAAAAGTACGTGGAAATGTAAGTGATTGACCATGTTAAATTGTTTGCACTTTTTTTTTAAGTTCTTAATAGAGATGGTAGCTTTAACAAAGTGAAATATGAAATTCAAAGGAGAGGTGGTGTCTTTATTTTCCAATATTTCAGAGGCAAGGAGACGCTATTGGGAGTGGTGACTTGATAACATGGCCCTGCAGTTGTATATTGTATGTTGTATGTTGTATGTGTATGCGACGGTCAAATCAGCATGAAAAACATATAACAACACTGAAAACATTTCTCGATAAAAAAGGATATTTTCGCTCCACTTCCAACATGTTTTTGCGAGAGTTTGTTCTACGATTCGGCTTACATTTTGTATTTTACACAGCAGCAGTAACACCCAACTATTACATTATTTGACAGGCCAATACTGAATGTGATTGACAGAACAATCGTCCAATCACCTGCTGGATTTGCTTTTGAAAGGCTCTGCCCATTTCAAAACCCTCTCTATGGGCTGTTGCCCAGACGGAGTGGTGAAAAATATGAAACGGTTCATGTGGTGTCAGGTTAGCAACCTGAGATTGTGTTGCCATAACTGTGATGCACCGTAAAAGTCAAAACAGTCCACGTCTACTTGGAAAAACAATGTGTTAATCAAAGCATTTCTTGAACAAGATTTTTCTTTATGTAGTTATTTTACCAAATCCCATTTATATATTTTTTTTGTATTTTGGTGTCTTAATATATTTAACATTGTCTTTTTTCAGTGCTCTCTGTGTCCTTTATATTGTGACACTAAGAAAGAATGGTACTTTAAAATGTATTTTACATGGTGAAAGCAGAAGTTAGATATTAATTTTAGAGTGCATGCAAAAAATAACATATGATATGTGCTCAAGTATCCCTTGTAAAACACTGCTAATTGAATATAATCTGTGTCAGCACTTCATCCTCCAGACTGTTACTACAGATAAGCAGAATCATCATTAACAAATACAGCAGAGCAGAAACATCTGGTCACGTGAATCAGACTGTGAAGTGATTCGAACAAACGGAGTTAAAGCGAAACCAACTGCAGCAGAGATGCAGGAAGTGATGCAAGACGAGAATGGTGATGAAAATAAAGATTCCTACCTGATTTAGACGTCCTTTTTTCCGTAGTTTGCCAGATTTTCTTTATCTATCTCAGTTTTTCACCCTTTATCCTGTTTTTATTCAGCTTAACTCCCCTGTTGCCTACTATACTCTCTATGTGTGACTCTGCTTGTTACTTTTTACGAAACCAAAAAGCAAAAGCCAAACACACCCAACATGCACTCTGCCTCTTTCTGTGTGTGTGTGTGTGTGGGGGGGTGTGTGTGTGTATGATTGCGTTTGTGCGTGTGTGTTGGGGAGGGAGCGTATCAGGTGACAAGAGCAAGAGTGGCATGTGTCATCGCTATCTGAACCCCCAAACCCTGAGCGTCAGGTGTGTGCTTCTGTGTTTGTGTGTGTGTTTCTGTGCAAGTGTGAGTGTGTTACTTCTTAATCCCCTGCTGCCATTTCCTGCAGAGAGAGGAAACCCAATCCCTCGGGACGAGAAGGAGAGAGAGTTTAGAGGAGAGAGAGAGACATTCACACTGGGGGGGAGAAAGACGACCTCACACACTCAGGGATAATATTGGGGGATTAAGGCTTAAATTACGCTGCTGCAGTTACTGCTTTGTGAGTGTGTGTTTGTGTCTGTGTGTTGAACACATCAGACAGCAGTTGTTGTGGGTTCACACAGTTTCCTGTTACACAGAGCACAGTGTGTGTGTGTGGGTTTGAGTCACATACACAACAAACTGATTTACACTGAAAATACAGCATTCTAAATATATATTACCATAATTTCTCGATTATAACACGCATTCGACTTTAACACGCACCCCATATTTTCACGATTTTTGCCTGAAAAACACTCGAATATAATACGCACTCAAATATTGCCCAAACCTTTCTCTCTCAGACAACTCAAAAATTACCTTTATTCAATGTTTTAATCAATGAAATTTCAGTATTTTCACAACAAATACACGATTCTCTCTCTCTCGATGCTGAAACACCTTTTTCTTCACACATGAGCAATTACTCCATTTCTGCCCGAGCATGCTCAGTCGTAGTGTACGGACCAATCACAGAGCAGCTTAAACATGCCAGTGTCTTCAACCAATCACGGCGCAACTACTTTGCGCCCCCTTGCTCACAAGATGGCAGCGCTTTGTGTTTGCTTTCAGTGGTAACACTTGAGAATTAAACGATGATTACACAAAGTTAAACTAACTAAGACCCAAAATATTTGATTAGAACAGTTTAACAGTCACTTTAATAAGAATTATGCAAATTTGGTGGGAAAGTTTCGCAGAGAAAGAGAATATTTCAGCTTTCTGTATCAGATGTGTTACAATTGCCGATGTTGTCGAGACGCAAAAGTATTTTGCTTGTACTCGTGTATAATACGCACCAGAAAAATTAGAGCTTATTTAAAAGCAAAAAAGTGTGTGTGTTACAATCGAGAAATTATCCTCTACTTGAAATTTATAATGAATATCTAAACTACAGGGTGGCATGGTGGCACAGCAGGTAGTGCACATGCCTCATAGCAAGAAGGTTGCTGGCTTGAACCCTGTGTTGGTCAGGGCCTTTCTGTGTGGAGTTGGCATATTCTCCCTGTGCATGAGTGGGTACTCTGCAGGCACTCCAGCTTCCTCCCACAGACAAAAACATTCTCATTAGGTTAACTGTTGACTCCAAATTGCCCTTTGGTGTAAGTGTGAGCATGAATGGTTGTTTGTCTCTCCATGTGGCCCAGCAATTGGCTGGTAACCGGTTCAGGGTGTACCCCGCCTACACCCAATGTCAGCTGGGATAGGGTCCAGCCCCCCACGATCCCAAAAGGGATCAGTGGTACAAATGATGGATAAATGGATAGATCTTGACTGTATATTGAACATTATTATTTTCAGTGTCTTTCTCCTTCTATCCTCTCCTCTTCTGCTTTAACACACTGCTGCATTTGGGTCTTTACTGATCACAGCAGCGCAGCAGGCCTTCTTTAGACAGTTGTCTCAGAACCTCTGTCATTCTTCTCTGAACTTCTGACAGACTCCAAGCCTGTTCCTATAAGCACAGATTTAATCTTTGGAAAAAGGACAAAGTCACATGGTGCTGGATCAGGTGAACAGGGAGGTGTTCAAGCACTGTGATTTGTTTTTGGGACAGAAACTGCTTTACCGAGAGCGCAGTGTGAGCTGATGTGTTGTCTTGGTGAAGAATGAAACCATTTTTTCACTGTGATCTCTTTCTTCTGACATTTCAGTTTGTCTAGGGCCTGTTTCTAATAGTATTAATTAACCACTGACCCTTCTGGAGCCCACTCCTCCAAAATGATATCCTTAAATGTGAAAACAATCAACATGGCCTTAAGTTTGGACTTGCTTTCCTTATCATTGGTGATGATGGTGATTCCCAATAAATGACTGCTGTTAACCTCAGGATTGCATTCAAAGATCCAAGTGTCTTCTCATGTAATCACTCCTTCTGAAATATTTGTGTTTCCTTCAATTAGTTTGAAAATGTCTCAACAAATTTGCTTCTTTGTTCCTTTCAATCAGGAGTTGGAAGCTTCGGGACACACGTTATCACTTTCGAATTCATGACATGCACTGCATGTCATGTACACATGACATGCAGTGCACTGTTCCCTGACACAACTCAGTTAATGAATGAAAAGATTTGGCTGCTTTTTTGTTCAATTACCAAACTTTTTTAGGCTTTAATTTTTTAAAAGCTAGAAAGACAGTTGATAGGCTAGGTCAGCAGACCCTTTGGCAACCCCACTGGGTGGGCCTGACACAACATTGAGAACCAAGTGGGTAGGTGGTTGTTGCTTGATAAATAAGAATAGTTGAATGGTTGTTTGGACATTTGGTTAAAAATAGTTGATTAGCTAGTTAACAGGATAGTTGGTTGGCGATTAGGATGGTAATAATTGGTTGGGTTGTTGGTAAACAATGTAGTTGTTTGGGTTGCTGTTATTAAGATGGTTGATGGGTAAGATGGCTGGTTAAAAACGTAGTAGGTTGAATGATTAAGCAGGTTGTTGATAAACAAAGTGATTTGTTTGTTGGTTTTGTTGTTGAATAAGAAGTTTAACTGGTCTGTTTGTTATATCATTGGATGGATGGATGAATGGATGGATGGATAGCACAGTACTGTAAGAGCCTCTTTTGTCAACAGATAGTCAAATCTTGGTATTGGTATGGTAAAAAGGTTCAACTTTTTACAGCACCAAATAACGAGTAGAAAGAAATTTGGCTTCGCTTTGAGATAGCCATAGTGTTGTCCATCTGTTTATACAGTAGACTGATAAAACAGTAACTAAAGAAGTAGCTTTAAAGGTGCTGGTTGGTGTTTTTGACCTAATGATGAGATTTCCTTTAACCTCAAATGCAAATGCAAATCTGAGCTGAGCACCTCTTGACTCTAAGCTTGGTTTTTTGATGCAGGCTCCCCTGATATTGATCTCCTCTTGCCAGTCTAAGAACAAGTGTGTTCCACTGGACTTCTTAACTAAGCATGACAAAATCCCTCCCTGATTCCCCCCTGCAGAAAACGCTACAGCCGAAATCACTGCGGCTGAAGATGAAGCCTGGAAGAACACAGGATATAAATACACCAGTGATCCTGCTGGGAGGAGGAACCGTCTTACCACCTTCATCTGCATCTTAAACATTCTTTATCCATCAAGAGGGGGAAACCGGAGAGCGACACAAAGTGAATGTGGTTTTGCTGACGGTAGCATTAGACATCACACTGCATTATTATTATGCAGAGGAACACACACATTAGCATAACAAGCCCGCGCGCGTGTGTGCGTGCCCCTAAGTAGGTCACATTCAGATCCTTCTTCATCCAAAATAAAGCGCATGCACACACACAATCACACCGAAACACACACATCAGACCAATCAGGAATATGAAAACAGACAAGGGGGCTCCAGACTGAGACTCAGTTAGGAAACAGTGGAAACTAACAGAAAGAAAACTGACTAATGAAGTGCAACTGTAGTTT
The DNA here is from genome assembly GCA_037902135.1 of Cetoscarus ocellatus. NCBI lineage: Eukaryota > Metazoa > Chordata > Actinopteri > Labriformes > Labridae > Cetoscarus > Cetoscarus ocellatus. The sequence goes on along the minus strand of JBAMNC010001432.1, from coordinate 410,596 downwards.
AATTAAAACAAAATAATTACAGTATATAACAGTGTAAGAAAACACAAACAACACACTGATGATGGAGCTATTCTTTGATTTGGCCTTATCAGTGCTAGACCTGGCAGTTTTATGCCTCTGTAAGGTTTACAAACACTGGACAGTCAAAGATCATTCTCCGGTCAAGAGGAAGGGCTGGGCTGCTTTTTGTTGTACTGTAACTGATAGAAGTCTTGCATAAAACAAATGAACATTAGACCCCAAGACCCAGACTTATGATCTTAGAAACCGGATCAGTACATAACTTTATGGGCAGTACGCATTGACTTAACAATTTGTATGCCGGACTGGCAATTCCCCCCTGCTGAGCTGCAGAAAGCAACGTCTGGTGACTGTACTCAGTGGGAAGAAACAGTGAAACATTTCAATTCATCCACAAAAGTGTTGTGTTTTTAGTCATTTTCAGCGGGCTGTATAATTTTTGATGATTAACGCTACAGAACATGTAGATTCTAGTCCGATCTATGTTTCAAGAATGACAAAATAAAACTTTTGGAGCCATGAAGTGCATTAAAAATGCAGCACATATTAGCATAAGCAACAGGATGAGACCCTGTAGCGACTCTAACTCCTCTTGATTTTGCATATGTCCAAAATGGGATCAAGTTACCCAGGGTTTCAACCCAGAGCATACAGTTTTAGCACCACTTGTTGCCTCACATTTATTTTTGATGTGACACTAAAAGTGGTTGCAAACTAACCTGACACGCCAGACGGATAGTTTCATATATCTACCACAGAAATATTTCACTAGTCCATCTGGAGAAGAGCCCATAGAAAATGTTTTCAGAGGGCAGAACCATCTAAAACAACAGCAGCTGGTGATTGGACGATCGTTCTGCCAGTCACACTCATCACAGACCAATCATATCAAGCCACAGTATGACACAGCAGCTAGACCCTGTTGTTAGCCATTAGCTTAAACTACGTTTCGGTCCTTAGACTATCATCTGTCCGTAGATTATCATCTGCCGCATCCACAGAGATCGCTTCAGAAGCCGCCATAGTTTTCAAACATGCAACATACTTCCCACTGTCGTCACGTCTTCAGTCTCCGCCTCTCTTCCCTGATTGGGCCATCCAGCTTTTGGCCGTGAAGTTTAGGAGACTGGAGCTTGGCAAGATGGATCTGCGTGATTTCAGACAATGAATCAGGCAGGTCCATCTGCACTGCAAGGTTAGACGAAAATCTTCATTTCATGAAAATTATGTGAAAATTATGTTAATAATGGGCCAAATGGAAGACACATAAATGTAAGTATTTCATCAATTTGTAGTAAAATCTAGAGATTACATGAGATTACATGACATTAGATTACATGACTTTAAATTATACCCAATGACCTTTAAAATTTGTTTAGATCATCCTTAAGTCAAAGAAGAAATTTGTGCAAAGTTTGAAGACACAAAGGGTTCTTGAGAGATATAGTGTTCACAATGGGGCCAAATGACCTTAACTTTTGAACTCCAAAATCAAATCATTTTATCCTTTAAACTAAAATTTAAAGGGGAATGTTTCATTTAGTAATTTAAACATAGTGTTCAAGCCTAATAAAAATCACTTTTCATTGCAATAAACAATATTTACTAGCATTTTAATATCTTTTACAGTTACATAATCATTTTAAAATGAATTTGCTGCGGCATCTAAAAGGTTTTGAAGAAAAGTTAGCTGGATATATCTCTAATTCCTTACAAAGACCCAAACCTATTACAATAATCAAAGTTTATTATTATATTATAATATTATTATTTCTTTTATTTATTCATAACTGCAAAGGAACAAACATTTACCTGCCATCTGGTGCATAACCTTGAAAATTTTACACGGCAAATGGAAAATCTACGAACTGTTGGCACCTTTTTGTTTTTTTTTCATATCCTGAACACAATATTATGGATTTTAGTTTTACAGAATTGGAAACACTGGAAACTGGGAATAGAAATGCCTTTTTAACCTCATAAATCATGATTGTGATTCTTCATTCTTTAGTTGCTTTTATCATCAGCAGCCCCACTGATTTTTTTCTTTTTGAAGGTAATTGTTCTTGGCTTCTGCCTTCATTGGTCAGGACAGCTAAAGAGAGACAGCAATGAGGGGAGAGTGGGGATGACATGCCACGATCGGTTGCATGTTAGGAGTCAAATCAGGGACTACTGCATCTAGGAATATGCCTCAGTGCATGGGATGCCTGCTCTACCGACTAAGCCAAACCTGCTGCACAAATTTCTGATATTCATATTTTGAATACACTGAACAGCCAAGTAAACCTGCAGCAAACTGGAGCCTGCTTCAGGGGCAAAGACTAACAAATTCATGCAGCTGTCAGAGAAAACAACTTGTTATAGATTCTGGGAAGATTAAGGCAGTTTCTAAATGCGGCCAAAACAGCAGCTGCTTCAGACTGATCTGCTCTGTACGCTGCAGTAGAAAATGTTGCCCCTGGTAGAAAATAGAAAATAAAAAGGGAATTTTACTGAGAAAAATGAGGAGGGTAAAATAACAGTACAAAATTAACCTAACGGCAAACTAGGACTATTGTAAGGTGGGTTTATGCCTCTGTGAAGCATACAATGCCAGAGACTGAAATTACCCAAATCAAATCAGTTCATTTTCAAGTCAAAGAGGACATTCGTACAAAGTTTGACAAAAATCCTTTAAAGAATATTTAACATATAAAGTTCACAAGTAAGACATAAGCTCAAAGGCATTTAACTTGTTCATCTAGAATCTCACCAGTTTCTTTTTAAGTCAATGTGGACATCTTTCGAGGATTTAGATAAAATCGTAGTAAGGGTTTCTGAGGTATCTCAATGCAAGCAGGCAAGGAACACCATGCTGATTAGCCTTTGACCTATAACCTCCAGAATCTTATCAGGTCATCTTCCAGTGCAAAAGGACAAATGTTCAAAGTTGGACAGAAATCCCTAAAAGCTTTCTTGAGATACTGTATCCAAAAGCAAGGGATGACAAGAAAACTGCTTGACCTTCAAACTGTTGCCCATTTATTGTGCTGTCTTGCTCAATGTTGGTGAAAAGTTTGAAGGACATCTCTTGAAGCAATGTTGTAACATGGAGGTTCATATGTTATATTTCCCCAAAAAAAGCTTGATTGTGAAAGTCCATGACCTTTACCTTTGACCTCAAAAATCAAATAAGTTGACTTACTAGACAAAATTGGTACTTGTGTAGTGTGCAAAACCCTTGAAGCATTGTAAGATACTGTGCTTATAAGCAAAGAGCGACCACAAGACTCCATGACCTTGACCTGTGACCTTCAAAATCTTAACAGTTTATCCTGGTGACATTGGGGCAAAGTTTCAAGAAAATCCCTGAAAGCATTCTTGTGTAAGTCTGTTATCTAATCAATACCAAGAACAACAGGTAAACTTCAAGCTGAGGAACTTTGACCTTTGACCTCCAAAATTCAATCAGGTCAACCTTGAGTCACATCAGACATTTGTGCAAAGTTTAATGGAAATCCCTTCAACAATCCATCTGGTGTGTCAGGTTAACCAGTTGGGCTCAGGCCACAAAATACAACACATCAGTGTACAAACACAAAAATGCTCACGATAACTGGACTGCATGATTTTTGCTGAAATATAAATCATTTACCTCCCTCAGAATCAATTATGATTCTTATTTATTAACAAATAAATAAATGAATAAATGAAAACAAATATTAAGCCCAAACAAAACAGCCTTATCTTTTGAGCTTTCAACAGACAAAATTATAACTAATGGGTGTTTTTTTTTATTCTAAAACATTTCAGGAAAAAACATACAGTATATCCTGTACTCTTACCCAGCCTTTCTCAGCAGGGGTGCCTTGGAAAAATATGAAAGTTCAAACACGTGCTATTATGATTATGCAGATTATTAGTGTATGATTTGAGACAAAATTGTTTCATATCCCCTCAGCTCTGAAAGCTCAAATCTGAAGTCTGGGTGAGTGACTGGATGGTCTTACATCAATGAGCGTTATTCAAGTAGCATACCTTACTGTGGGCAAAGAACTTCAGCAGCTGCAGAAAGCTCGCATTTTCATCATCACACTCTGACTCTAAATTATCATCTTCATCACCCAGTAGTACACCAGCAGTGACTGGTGATAAAATAATCATTTTATTGGTTGAAAAGGTCAACAACATTGCCGAGTAATGATTAAATTTGCAAAACTATCAAGGGAGGCCCTGGAAGTCAGCTGCCTAGTAACAGTAGCTACAGAAATATCAAGACTGTGTGCATGTTCCTGTCTCAGGATTCCCTTTAACTTACAGTGATGAACTCTCGTAAAAATAACAATAACAACATCATGTGTGTAAGTTTGTGGTCAGAAGAATGTAGAATATTTATTTTATCATGAGTTTTAAATTTACCTCGACAGAAAAAAGGTTGAGAGACGCTGCTATAACCACAGCTCTCACACCAACATTTGGCTCTTTTGTGGCAAGTTGAAAATAAAAAAGACACAATGTCAGCAGAAATTCTTTGCTGCCAGTCACATTAATTAATTTGTTTTCCAGATACGGATGACACTCAAAAAGGCAACCCAGCTGACCTTTTATATCTGCATATTATCAACGCAGTGCATGTGTGCCAGAGAGAGAGCGAGCAAGACCGAAGTCCGCTGGTTCACCTCTCCAGTAAGGTCAATGATTCTCACTAAGAGAGAGCAGAGGGTTTTGTCGTAGATGGAACAAAATCAACTCCAATTACAGAACAAATCAATAGAAAAACTGATGTTGAGATAAATCAATCTTCTTTTTAGCAAGAGTGAGATGCAAAGACACACCTGTGGGTAAGGCTCATCTTTGGTGGTAATGCACCTACTACGCTGGTTTTTACAACAGCCTACGGTGAGAGATCTTTATTTTACAACAGCTCCTGCCTATGGAACAGCCTACCTGAAGACCTGAGGGCCGTACTTAATGTTTTTAAAAGCAAACTCAAGACCTACCTCTTTAGTCTGGCTTTTACCTGACTTTAATGTACTCTTCTTAATCTGTTTAAGTAAATAAAATAAGGTTTTATCTTATTCTGTTTTAACTTCAGAATCATCTTTTAGTAGTTCATCCTCTTGTTTTATCGTTTGAACATTGCCGTTACCTTTTACTGTTTTTATTCTCATTACAGCACCATTTTATTCTTTGTTTATGTTTTTCTTCATTTCAGTTTATTTTTATTCTAATTGATATTTTTAATTTTACACTTTAACCTCACTTCCAGTGTTTACTCATTTTAAACCTTTAAGATGGCGTTTCCTCGGGTGTGTACAGGGTACATAAATGTTTCTGTTCTACTTGTGTCTTTTATTTATGATGCATTTTACCATTACTGTGTATGGATTGCTGGGTGAAGAGGGTTTGGGTCCTGTTATCTTCTTTTAATTTATCTGTCTGTTTGTAAATCACTTTGTGCTACATTTTCTTGTATGAAAAGTGCTATATAAATAAAGTTTGATTGATTGATTAATTGATTGAAAAGACAAAGAAGAAGAACTATGCTTATCGTAGTTTCACCAATGAGAACACATTTTTACAAACAAATCTTTGAGAGGAATCAACTGAACTTTTAAGCCTTTTAATAAAATTTGAGATGTTATTAGAAGTAAACTCAGACTTTAAGGTTTGATGTGTAGTGTAGAATCCCTCCCACAGATCAGGATTAACCTCAGGTTTAATCTGCAGAAGCTAAATCACACTAACACTGTACAAGGGATACCATTGTGTGTGTGTGTGTGTGCAAGTGAGCGAGGCATTAAACAATGACAAACACACACAGTGTTGTGATGATGAGCAGTAGTGTGTGTGTAATCACAGCAGTCACGCTATCTATAATCAGAGGAATGTCAGACACACTTATTCAGACAGACAGCAAGACGTCACAAACACACAGCACCAAACACAGCCTTTTGTTCCTAATCAGATCAGCAGTTTTATATAGAAACCTTTTAGAAGTTGCTCATGTCCATGTTATGGGATCCATAACGCTAGTTTATCTAATGAGATTCTTAGAAAACGTCCTTCGTGTGAGCAGAAGCCGTCAGATTTCCATACCGAGTGCACATAAGAAGATCATCACATTAAAGCGAGAGGCTGCACAGTGTGTCGTACTGTTTGGAGCAGAGATCTGAAGTGAGCAAAATTATCACCATCTGCAGGAGGAACATTTCCAGTTTCTGCTTGTTAATGCTCATTTGCACTTTAAAAACCTTTCTGGATCTGCCGGGGATTGTTATTATTAAAGTTCATAACTACAAAGGCAAAAGCAAGGCTGTAGACTTACTACTGTCATAATAATCCCTACCAGAACTATATCATAAACTTACATCCTCACATTAAAATTGATGGTAAAACATCTTTTTTAATCTGAAGGTTTCCTCTAGTAGCGGCAAAAAAGAGACATTGGTATGCATCTTTTCTCTCTGCAACACACTTGGCAAAATAAAGGAAAGAAAGGAAGTTGTTCCAAACTAGAGTGAATCGGGAAAAGAAAGGAATAAACTCTTAAGTCATAATGTGACATGTCCCAGATTACAAAAATATAGCAAGGTTGAAATGAGGAAAATGCTTAGAACAGATCTCATACTTAATCCTGTCTGATTTCTCCTGGTTCTTCTGTGCGTATGTCACAGTTTCACATCATATAAAACTGATTAACGTGCTGGCATTCTCTGCTAGAAAAACATATTCCTTGGTCCCACCACTCTCTGGTTGGTATAAGATCATGGTGGAACAAATTCTTGACCAGGGGTTATCAACTACACTTTGAAATTATATAAAAACTTTGGTCTGATTAATTTCAGATCTATTTACTTTTTTTTACTTTTATTTACTTTTCCATCCCTAATCCCACTGGCAGGTTGGTGTCAACTTATAAAAAAACAAACAAACATCAATAATAGGAATAAAACCCACAGCCCAAAATATATTGGGAAGGTAGTTGGGGGACTATGGAAATTATACACAATTATACAGTGCTAATATATTATAAGTTTGTTTTTTTAACTCTCTGAGTTGAATGTAATTCTTTCACCCACATTGCTGCCAGTGAGGTGGGGCATATGTTTTTGGCATTGTCTTTTTAGGGCTTCTTTCTTATCATCACTGGTTCTGACGCCAAAATGCTTATTCTCTCAGTAAAATACAGTATTTAAAACAACAATTCCTGATAAAACTGTTTCAGTTGCAAGTTTCAGGGGTTGCATTAATAATTGTAGGGATTTAATCACAAAAGATACATTTGTACTAGGGCTGGGCGATATTACCTAATCTCAGTATCACGATTAATTGAAGCTCTTACCTCGATTACAATTAATGAGCGATTGTTTTATGCTATGCTGGAACAAATAGGTGGTGTTACCGACAGCCGTCAAAACCGTCTTCCTGCAGTATTTACACTTCTTTCTGCTCGATGTCCTCCGCACAGAATCCAAAATGTGCCCAAACAACGGAGACAGCATTTTTTCTCGGCTACAAGGTCCTCTGATAGGTTGTCACTTTTCTGCTCCATGTTTGTTTCGCTCTTGGCGAAAGTGAACGCAGACTGTATGGAGGGGGCGCGGTCACGTGACTTACACAGGGAAAATAATCAAAATAATTGACATGAGTAAAATTACTTCGATAGAGGGTCTAAAGGTCGATTATTTTTCGATTCATTGTCCAGCCCTAATTTGAACCACAACATAATTTTTCCACCTTCCATTTTCTGACTACCAGCCCCAGGCTTACCAGTTGACGATCACTGCTCAAGACCTTTTCACTTGCTTAAAACTTTCCAAAACAACAGACTCTACCAAAATGTGGGGACAATTCCTGAAACGCATGAATGCAAATTCTCAACAGGAGTATTACAGGAATTATATTGAAGTAGGACCCAACTGTTATAATACTGTACTGGATGTCCCCAGAGATTATGAAACATCTGTTGAATGTTCTTCTTTGAGCTTTTTTCATGCTGAGGTTGATAATGTTCTGATTTAAACTTATTTTTCACCTCTAAATTTCTAAGTACTCTGAGGGTAGCTGACAGATCCTGTAGCTGGAGTTTTAACCACAGACTGTAGAAAGAGGTGGTGTCAATCCCTTTCTGACCAGTTTACTAGTCTCCTGTTGGCTACCTCTGTAAGGACAACGAGCCATGTCACAAGGCTCAAATCATCCCAGACTGCTTTCTTGAGCATGAGGATGAGTTCAGTATACTCCAGTGACCTCTGCAGTCACCAAATCTCAATCCAGAGGAACACCTTTGGGATGTGGTGGAACAGAAGTCTTACAACATGGATGTGTAGCCCACAAATCTGCAGCAACCAACAGTCAACCTTATCAGAAACAAACAGGTCAAGTTGATTGATTCACCATCATGGACCACCTGTTTAATAGACAGAGCCAAAAAGTGCAAACTGATTTTTGCATTGTCACTGGTCAAATTGTTAGCATAATGCTGGAAAAGTGGCACCATTGGATGACAAATAAAACTATATTATTTTTCTTTATGTGTTGATGTGTGTTTTTTTTTTTTTTTGCACTTTAAAAGTTTGTTCAGCATTTAGAGTCTACCAGAAAAACAACTTCCATTTACTTTGCTTTTGTAAAACCTTTCTTAAACATTTTTAAAGTGATGATTTGATTTCAATCTTTGTTGCCGTGGTATCAAAACATTATCAGGGACATTTAAGTTTTCCCAATAGTATAAATGCTACTAGAATAAAGTTAGATAAATAAAATAATGTCCCATCTAGCCTAAACATTTAAGGCAGACTACCCTGTGGTCAATAGGTGTATCATTGTTCATTCTGAGCATCAGGTCTGAGATCTACTTCTTTAAATCAACATCTGAATAAACATAAACAATAATGTTCCCTTATATCTTGGTTTAAAATGTATTGACAAATCATAACATCTTGAAATGAATTATAAATTATTATATTGTTTTATTGTAGCCCTTACAATGGTGAACAGCTGATTCTGTCCCTAAGGAAATCACAGTTCCCACAATGTAAAAACCATTTTTAGACTGGAAACAGTTTGAGGGCAGAAAGACCGCAACCTCAGGTCAAGGTTCGAGACCAGGTCAAGACTTTGGTGTCATTTAATACCTCAGAAAACAACATCCTGACACATAGCACACGAGAGCATTCCTGCAACACAGTGGGTATTTATACATACAATCAGGCACCAAGACACTGGGAAAAATGTAGAACCAAAGCAGCTAAATGTGACCAAAAAGAGAGGATTTCCTACCTCGACTGAGGAAACTACTCCACATCATCGACAGGGAAACAGCTGCCTCCTCCTCCCTCGCCCCTCTGTCATCTGCTCCCCTGATATCAAAAACCAACGAAGAGAAAACCCAAAACAAACAGCAGAGAATCGCCACCTGACCGCCTGTGTGTGCGAGCGCAGAGGGACACGTGTGTGGATAGAGGAGGGCGACCGACACACAACCAGAGAGAGAGAGGAAGAGAGAGAGAGAGAGCATACAGTGCATCTGAATCAGTGAGGTGATGATATTCAGGGTGAGCAGTGATGACAGCCACTCTGTCTCAATGGAAATCCCTCTTTCACTGTGTCTCTATCTCCGTGTTGCTCACTCGCTCTCAGCCAGTTCATGGCATCACGGTTCAAGGAGGAGGGAGGGAGAAAGAGAGAGGGACGAGGAGACGAGAGGAGGACAAGAACGAGGAGCAGGGGAAGATACAAGTGTCTGATTGCTCCATTCTCGAGAACAACATGCATAATGGATACAGCCAAGAATGAAAGGAAACAGCTATTTAGAGGCCAAGAAATAATTTAGCAACACAACATTTGGGGATCAAATGAGAGCATAACAGATGCCGTCTAAAAAGAGGGAAGAGCAAAATTGGCGTGAAACAAAAGAAACAAAAAAAAGCCTGAGACAGACTCATTTTAACTGTGGAAAATTAGAAATATTTAGAGAACACAGACCCCACCAAGGCATGTCTGTTATTAGTGAAAATGTGGAAAACTGTCCCTTCTCAAAATGTGGACACATCCTTTAAAGCAGCGGTCCACAGTCTTTCAGGTACCACGGCCTGGTTGTATGTCAGTGTTGATTTTGTTGACTAATTATTTTCGTGACAGTTTTCATCAACAATCTTGTTTCCCCTGACGAAAACTAGACAATAACTAAAAAAACAAGTGCACATGGACTAAAACTAAAACTAACTAACTAACTAACAGATAAAAACTAGACTACAATGTTTGACAGAGACTAAATCCAATCAGACCTAATTTCATCATGTAGAAAGTAGGGACAAGTTAGGAATCACAGCTACTTTGGTTGAGTTGAAAGGTTGGATGAGTTAAGAGACACAACTGCCTTAGCTCCGCGGTGGTGGGATCCAAGTGTAAAACATGACTTTAGAAATTCAAGGAAACAAAAAATGCCTTACACTTTACACTGCATATTTTAGTCGACTAAATTTACAGCAGATTTCGTCGACTAAAACCAGACTAAAATAAAAACAATTTAGATGACTAAATTATGACTCAAACTAAATTATATTTTAGGCAAAAGACTATAACTAAAAATAAAATAAAAAGTGCTGTCAAAATTAACACTGTTGTTTGTAAAGCTGTGTTTCCACCAAGCAGTCTGGTTCAGTTCGGCTTGGTACAGCACACAATTACTGGTGTTTCCATTTCCTGATAAGGAGAAAAGATACCATAATAACCAACCCGTTTCCCACTTTTGCGTACCAAACCGACCCAAAAAGTTAGAGTTAAAGTGCTGCAGTCTGTTGATGGGCCACAAAAATGCCATGTTCAGAAGAGCCAAGAATTTAGAGTGATTTTCCCTCTGCTGTTGCTGTAAAGGATGTCTCAAAAAACTATGCTCTATGGAGTACTGGAGTGCTGGAAGCCCTCCATCATTGCTCTTTGTTGTCAACTGTGCGCTACTTCAGACCGCTTCACTCTGTCGCACTGATGTGACCTCACACATTTGCGTAGTCGGCGCAACCCTCTCCTCCCCGCTTTCAAGCTGACAGTGGAAACGCAAACAAGATCAGGGCTTACCACTCCAAACCGTACCAGACTGTTCTGAGCCAAACCAAACCACTCAGTGGAAACAAGGCAGACTACAACATAGCTCCAGATCAGGCTGGAGAGGGAAGGAGGGGGAGCACCATGGGCTTGTTCTGCAAACATGGCATTCATGAGCACTCACTGCTATATCCACTGCTTTAGGTTAGGTCAGTTTGGTAAACATGATTTCCAGTACAGCAACTAGCGAGCTTTGTCCCGGGAACAGGGACCTTCCCTGATACAAGCAATCTTGCTCAGACATTGGCTTAAGAACTTTGGATTAATTTCAACAGATTAAAAAAAGAATATTACAATAAATAAATGTTGTTTTTATTTCGTTTTTACATCCATGCTGTAGGAGACATTTTCTCATTGCAGAGTAGGGCTGAACAATTTATTGTTTTTGGCTTGAAATCACAATTTCTGACAGCGCAATCATATGATCGCCAAAGCTTCAGTTTTTTGCAGCACTCCTGACAGACCCAGGATCTGTTGTGTAAACTTTTTTACACATACTATTTTACAAATTTGCAGGCAACTTGCATTTATGGAAGCGCTGGTAAGCAAGTCAACAACACAAAGTCTCTGTTTAGGAGCAGAAGTTGGAGTATCCCTTAAATAATAAAAACAGATTATTCATCATCAGTATTGGATGATAAATATTGTGTTATGTGCTTTTGATCAGTGATTTCCTTACTGTTGTCTGTACTGTAAACATAGTGAATACTGCACTTAAGCTTAATTAAAGGAAAATCGTGAACGAATGAAATCACAATTTCTGCCAGAAAATTGAGAAATCTTCTCTGGAAACCTTTCTTTTGCTTCTTTTCTTCTCCACCAGCTCACTTATTTGTCTCTCAAGCTCGTCCACTCTGTACTGTGCTGCTCTCTCCTTCTCTATCCACTCCTGCTTCCCCTGCTCCTGTTTTCTGTTGAGGTGCTGCAGGGCATCATTAAGAAAACTCCTCTCCTCCAGAACATCATTGTTTTGATCAATCAAGGAGGTGTGGGTCTTCTTCAGCTCTTCATTAGCCTCCTTTTTGATCTTCTCCAGATCTTCCTCTACAGCCGAAGCCTCCTAGCACTCTGCTGTCTCGTCCAGTTGCTCAGCTTTCTGCTCCTTCTCAAGAGTGACCTTTTTCACATCCTGGTCTACAGACACAGCTTCCTGATGCTCCTCCATCTCCTTAGGCTCATCCGTTTGCTGCTCCCTTTCATGTGTGACCTTTGTCAGACCTTTGTCTGCAGGTACAGCTCTCTGATGCCCCTCCATCTCCTCAGGCTCATTGGTGTGCTGCTCCTGGTCCTTCCAGGTTCTGACCCACTGATATTTGTCAGGAACCTTCAGGAGTCCTCAGACTCGGAGCCTTGTTTCAGGAGTTCCAGCTGAACTCCAGGTGAGTTGGTGTATCTTCTAAAGCTCTGCAGCTTGAGTAGACATGGTCCTTTGGGAAGTACAGCCATACTCGGAGGTGCAGGGAACTGGCTTTGAGGCCTTCTTCAGCAAGGCAGCCTGTTCTTGCTGCATCTTCTTGCTGAGGTTCAACTCCCTGAGGAATTGGTGTTGCTCCGCTTGGTGTCCTCATTTTTATCATCAGACTGAAGCTTCAGGGTCCATTTCTCCAGCTCTCTTTGAGCTGCCTTCAGCTGTAGGGTCAGATCTGAGGTGACTTTTTCTTTCTTTTTTTTTGACTGGCTGTGCACACTATCACAGGCTTGTTTGGGCCCTGCTTCTGGGGCCTCTGTTTGTCCCTGGTGAGCTGTAACTTAAAAGCTGCCACCTTATTCTCTGCGGTCAGCAGGTCAGAGCGAGCTCATCCAGCTGTTTCCTCAGCTCAGCTGCTTTTCTGGCAGCTTCATGTGTACAATAGGAGAGGTGCTGCTGGCGTTGAGCATCCTCAAGCTGCTGTCTTAAAGCAGCATTTCTCTCATGAGTTGAGTGATTTTATCTTTTAGCTGAGGAAACAGACCAGAGTGAACCAGGAGCTGTGGACCTCTGCTCTATCCTGTGCTGAATAAAGAGCACTCGACTTGTTTTCCGAGTCTCTTATTAACTTTATGGAGCCAATATTGTTTTTTAGACTTTTGTATGCTTTTATGAGTGTTTTACTTCTCATGATGGAGAACTTCTGTGCACAAGACAAACAGTCCACAGCATCTGGACTTCCTCCTCAACACACCAGTAGTCGCTTGAAACAGCTTGTTCCCATGGCACCTCCAATAGACCTGCCAGTGTGACATCCCACCATTGTTTCACAAGTTCATGAACCAGAGTTAGGCCATACATGGGCTCTTTCAACAACTTTGCAACTTTATTTGCATTTTGCCAGATTTTAAATCATCCATACTAGCATGTTTGTGCAATTAATCAACTGTACTTTTAGTCAGCAGAAGAATCAACTGCTATAAGCAGGAAACTCTCAGTGGAGACGCATCGTATGTAACTAAGTGTTTGCCTTTCACACCGTGTCTATCTGGAGCAGCGTCATCATTAAACATGCAAACAGGACACAGTCAGATTCTGCCTCTGTAGCAACCATTCAGCCTCTGATTTCTGAGGCTGAATTCAAAAAGATTTCATTGAGTATTAGTCATGAAGAAGAGCAGACAGGCCCTGTAGGTCTCCATTAACCAGTGCTGAGCTGGCTGCATGACATTCTTGAGGACACATGACAGACATTGCAAGTCCTGCGACGTGACCATCATGCATGAGTACATTTACGATTGAAAAACTTTAAATCGTACAACCCTAGTGCCAACACATCACAACACAAATTACAACATCAAAATAAGCACTCTGTCGTTTCGTCACCACTCTCCAAATGTCAAAGCCTGATCCTTCTCTGCTTTCTCTGCACCATATGTCCAATATTACCCACTGGCTAAAGAAACATACATTACTGGCATCACATAGGCCACCACAAAAGGCTATATCTTTTATTTTTTTCTCCTGAGAAGAATTAATAAAGAACTGTTTAGCAGAAGGACCATTTTTAAAGCACTGATGTAGCACCAGCACTGGAAAAATGCAATTCCCAATCCCATGCACAACCCCACACAGGGATTTGCAAGTTCGACATCTTTAGCTGACCTTGCACATACACTCCAAGGTCCTGCACCACCACGCTTTAGGTGGTATCAGTCCTCCATCAGGCTAACAAGCTCTTCTGTTTTGTACCTGTCCTTCAGTTGTAAGCATTGTTCTTGTCCTGCCCTGACCCTATCTGGTTTCTCCTCGTCCATTATTTAACTAATCCTTACAGGTCCCCTTGTGAGATGCCCATTGTCTTATGTGTTACTGAACTCACACAGACAAGTCTTTTTGTCCCTCCTGCTCCGACCAGCACTCTATTTGTTCCACTTGCATGACATGACTGTATGCAGGTATTCACCAATGTGGGTCATGTAAATGCAGCCTCACAGGTTCAAATCTGGTCATATGCCTTGTTCCCATGACCCTCTCTGAGCCTATTGTCACCACTGTACAGCACTTCAAGTGTGTGAATCTGTCAGCAGGGTCTATTCATAAACTTTGGAATACATCAACACAAGACGACACATCAACACCTGCTCAATCTCTCCATCCCACACACACAAACACACATACACTGCTGCAATATGTATCTATTAATAACTGCCTATTCCCCAGCTCATTATGTATGGGGTATCAGCAGGACAACATGCTGACCTTTATTAGCCCAGGAGAGCTAATTAGGGCTAGCTGCAATGCACAGTCTCACAGAATAAATGAGAGGGAAAGAATGGAAAAGGTAATTTTAACATTTCAGCTGTTAAGAGAATATGGCATTACAGGAAACCCTGAGTCCCATTAGAGGAAGAACTTTAAGTTTCACCCACGGGAACTCCCTAAAATACTTCACAGCTTATATCCTTTATCATTTTGTCACTGCAGTTTCATATGATTGACTCTCAAAACACATTATCTCTGCTGGCTTTGCAGTACGCACAATCAGCTCTGCCCACACAGAGAATTACAAGAGTGGAGAAGCTTTAACATTGTAAATGTTATTAGTCTCATGTGAGTTAATCTCTTAATTTGCACAGAGCATGTGAATCATGGGAATTCACTTCTTTCATTAGTGACTGAGTCTGAGTGTGTGTGTGAGGGAGAGGGAGGCCGAGAGGCAGAGCGAGTGAGAGTGGGTGTGTGTATGAGTGCATATGCTGCCTCCTAGTGGTCACTAACAGCCACTGAGGAGGAAAATCCCTCCGCTACAGTATTCAGTGGGAGTAAAAGTAATTATAATAAAAATGTTGCTCCCAGCTATTGGTTGTGAGGAATCAGTGACTGTACCTATTACATAATTGTTATGTAATTGTTCTCTTAGTCAAAGCATGTCTTTAAGTTCAATCTTACAGAGCCTTCTTTTTGTATTTTATTGGATATAACTGTTTCTAGGAGAAACTGCCATGTTGTAGTTCCATGATAGCTTGATAAAAGCTTTTAACTATTGTACATTTTTCTCTTTTACGTTTAATCTTTTATGTCAAAAAATCCTGATAGTAGGTTTGTACATGAAGATAATCATCATGAGCAAAGCATTTAAGTTTCATGAACTTTTGCTTACCGTAAACCTTATCATTAGTAATTATCCAAGAACACATTGAAAAGTACATTTGGCTTTTTGCCGAGGGAACCAGCACAACATTAACTTTAGGTTGGATGCACCCCTCTATATGGTGGACAGCACCAGTGTATCTTCATGGTAACAGCATTAGCATTAATTTAGATATGTTAACAGTGCTGAAATTCAGTCAAATCTCTATAAAATTAACATTTTTTTAATTGTTTTTCTAAGGAGTCTCACACCTCACAGGTAAAATTCCACTGCAAACATCATGAAATTACAAATAATCCCTTTAAAAATTTTGTCCATAAATTCATACTTTAATTTAGTGGAATCAGCCATTAACTGGACCAGGGTTGAATGATGTTTTAAAAAGTTATATTGCAACACCATGCATTATAAGCCAAACAGTAACATTAAAGTTACTGTTTGGCTTATGCTTTCTGTGTTTTACAGTTGTACACTCAGGGACTGAATTTATGTGTTTACTTCACACTGGCTTACTATGGCAGATTCAGGTTGATCTTGAGCTGAGCTGATCCTGAGCTATATGGCATGAGGTAATTGTAGACTATTCTAGTAATATTGACGGTCAATCAACTCTCTACACACGTGACTCCAGTTTTCTTCCGTTGCAAAATCTTGTACTCAGCGCAGTTAGTGATAACTCGCATTTGATCTCATTCTGATTTCACTTCTAGACTTATCTTTGTCGTATCCAAACTGTTTTCAGTGTTTCACAAGTGCTTCAAAACCACGCCTGGTGTACCTTTCTCTGAGCTGTGTTTAGCTCACTGCACACTGAAGCTGCACCTACACAAGTGTGGGCTGAAGAACTCCTCTACATTTCAGAGGGAAATATAGCATGGTGATTTACTACACCTATCTGAAAACTGTGGTGTTTTCATAGTGAATGATTATAAAACAACGTGCCACTGTTATATACTCAACAACCTATATTATATCGTAATGCAACTCTTCCAGCAGGCAATTCAAACATCAAAATGATGCTTAGAAATGAATGCATCGGTGAGTATGAACGAAGTGTTACATAAATACAACTGCAATTGTGGTTAAAAGTGTTTTGCATTGATTTTCTAGGGAATATTAAGTTTTAATTAGCAGGGTTTCCCACATGGAGAAGACACCGCCATCCACCCAGGTATATCTACAGCCTCTCAGGTACTTTTTCCATTTTTTTCTTTTAAAAAAATCAAGATATAATCACCATCCTCTCACAAGAAGGATATCTACAATACTTCCTTAATAATAATACTGGGGCAATGCTAAAATTAAAGCTTCTTAAACTATCATTTAGACGGCTTTCTGCAGCTGCCTGCAGCTGATATTATCCTGCTATCATGTTTGGAAATTTGCTTACTTCTTTTTTACGCTTTCCTCCATCCACAACCTGGACTCTCCTCATCAAAATACGGTATATTTCTTCTTGTTTAAACTACTTCACATTAGTTACTACACAGTAATGCCTCTGTGCCAGGGACAACTGAAGCTAGAGGCATAATACCTCTACTGTTGTAAAACAGATATTACGAGAACCCTTGAGACAGTCACTTTGACATGAGGATGAACTTTGTAGACTTTGGAGGTACAAGGTCAAAGGTCACTGGGCCCGTTAATTGGAAGACCAATTTTTCAAAAGCACTTCCATGAACACACCTTATCTCAAGAATACACTGATTAAATCGAGAGGGTACAAAATAAAAAGTCATTGGGGTCGTGGGCATGATCTCCCAAGAATCGTAAGCGACATTCTTTAAACTTGGTGCAAATGTCCACTCACACTCAAGGATGATCTGACTAAATTTGGCCTTCAAAGGTATATGGTAGGCTTGTTCAGTATACCAGTACTAAATTAGTACCGGGGTACTGAGGCATTTAAGACGGTACTATACTGCACTTGGATGACACCAGTACTTTTTAATTGTTTTTTTTTGTCGCCACTTGACCTCACCGCACTGTGATTTGAGCCGAGGCGAGCAAGCCAGAGCAAGCAGGCGAGCGAGTGAGCAGCATGGAGCAGCAAGAGGGAGAGAAAAAGACAGCAGCAGGGAAAGAATAGCTAACCTGACACGCCAGATGGACAGTTCCGTACATCCGCCACGGAAATATTTCACTAGTCCTGCTGCAGGATTTCAGACAATGAATCAGGCAGGTCCATCTGTTAGAGAAGGTTAGAGATTGGCAGTTTCTGCAACCTGCACCACGCAGCAACTCGTAGATAAACCAGGTGCGTGAAGTGCTATATGGAATTACTACCACTTTAAAACAAATGAGCACGGTGAAGTCATTAACACCGAAGCACCACTGTGCATACAGTGTTACAAAACATGTCTGGCCAAGGTTGGAAACACTTCCAACTTGGCAAAACACTTTGCCAAGTTGGAGGGCACCCAGACCTAAGGAGTTCAGAGAACGACAGGTAATAACTTATTCACCCATGAAAAAAAGCCACATTCAGTGCTAAAAGCAAGTAACGCCAGCCCCCTTCACTCTCCACAAAAGCAGCTCTGGAAAAAATTAAAGCTGCACTGCAATTAGCTACCACTTTCTCTGGTTTAACAAGCCTATTTATGTTATTTTATATTATATTATTATATTATAATAAATTTACACTCTCACAGTGATTTTTAAACTTTTTGGTCCCTTAATTTTTTTTCCAGAGCTGTAAATGCACGCATGTATGGGTGCAATAAGAAAATTTTAGTGTTTTGAATCGTATTTTATTTTATTTTTTATTTCATTCATTTTAAAATTGTGTTGTCAGTGCATAAGAAAAGCCTGTTTTCTCAGTATTTTATTTTATTTTACTTACTAATGCATAGTTATAGTTCTAAGATTTTCTATCAAAATAAAGTCAATAATGACATATTTTGTGTCCTCTTTTTATTTGGAAAAGTATCGAAAAATATCAAAAAGTATCGAAAAACATGTTGGTAACGGTATCGAAACCAAAATGTTAGTAACTTGACAATACTAGTATGTGGGCCTCATGTTTAATAGGACCCAGCCCTGCCTCTAGATTAGGGCTGAAGGATATATCGTTGTCGTATCTATATCCAAATATGAAGATTCAAAATATTAATATCAAAAAAGCAATGATATAAACGATAAAGATTTCCCCCGCTCTCGCCCTGCATGTACAGCTCTGGAAGTCACAAAAAATTTCATTTTTACGATTGCCCTTGAATGCACCGCTAAGGCTAGCCAACCACAAACCTTTTTTATTTTCAAACCATTTTTATTTTTCTGAAAAATGCTTGGTTTTCACCGAACCCGCAGTCATATCGTATCGTATCGATATCGAGATATCTGGCATGAATATCGAGATATGAAATTTTGTCCATATCGCTCAGCCCTACTCTAGATCCACCACAGTACTGATGCTGTCTGGCACTCATATACCTGCAGTAGCATTACATTGCCAGCTGGTGGTTCTACTTTTGCCTTGTTTTACATCGTAGGTGCTTTCACTTAAAGGTGAGAGCACCATGTCTTTTAAAATCACCTTTCTTTGGCTTTTAATGTTGTTAATAGGGGCTTGGGGAGCAGAAGAATAGGACACCCTTTACTAAACTCTCAGTTGCCAGAGAAATGCCCTTTGCCTCTTAAAAGAAAATGAGCTTTACTACGCTCAGCTTTTTATTTCCTGGGGTTTCTTTTGGAACAACTATACAGCCTCCACCTACATGTGTGTTTCCTGCTTGTCACAGGCAGACGCCAAAACTGTTTTGAAAGTCCACTCTGCAGCCTGTAACCTCTCCTCCCCTCTCCCATGAGACATTGTTTGGGCAGCCAATCAGCACCGAGCTTATTATCATAGCCTCCCTTTGCCTCCCACATCCCCTCAGATTAAAGTGTTTCCAAAGGGGAGGGAAAAGAGCTGCATTTGATCCTCTACAGAGAAGAAATTTTTTAATTCAAATTATAAAAACCCTTGATTAAAAGACACCAAGGCATTATGTAAACAGTCAATTACACCTTCGAAAAAATTAAAACGCTGTAACATGATGAAAACATTATTGAGCATTGATTACTTTTCAGTGGTAAAATTCTGAATGGTGTGATGCTGTAATAGGGTGCAGAAATTCCCAATTCTACAAAAGTTAGATAAAAAACAATAGGATAAAACAGACAGACAACTTAACTTGACCTTTCAGCCTGATTTTTCCGTCATCAGTCAATGGTTATGTTTAGCCCTTGAGATACATGTCATATACATAACAAATAAAATACAAACAAAATATTCATGAAGTTTCCTTTAATGAATGTGTTTGATTAAGGAGCTTAAAGATCATAACGACTGCCTCCCCATAGCACTGCTGTTTATATTGGCTGTGATGTCATCTGACCTGACTGCTGATAGGCTGCTCAGACAGCCAGGTCACTGTCACACACACACACAAACACACACACACACACTCGTGCACACATACAGCCTGGCCTAGAGGAGCTGAGTTCAGGCCAAAGAGCTTTTCATGGTCGAGCGAGCATCACGTAATGGACAGACAGAGAGAGAGAGAGAGAGAATAACATTGACCATTCACGCTGAGTGGTGTGTGTGTGTGTACGTGCATGTGTGTCAGTGTGCCAGTGTGTGCGCATGTGTGTTAAGGAGAGGAGGGGGGATTTAAAGTTTAATCAGTGTTATTGTATCCTGTACTCTGATATGGACAATCATGCAGTGTGTAATTACAGCTGCTCTACACACATATACACTTCAGTTGTGTGTGTTTGTGTCATGTGATGTTGTCTTTTGGTTTCTCATCCCCCATGACGTCATCATCCAGGGGCTAAAATGACAAAAATCATTCTAGTATTTTTTTTTGAGCGATATTGAGATCATTCTTGTTGTTGCTGCTCTATTTGCCTTTTTAATTGCCCCAAATAGCGTCTAAACTGAATTTAATTGATTTAAACGCAATTACTCAATGGTTTTACAGCATCAAACATCATTCATCAAACAGTCTTTAATAAATAATAACACCACTGAAATCGATCAGAACTCCTAAAACAAAAGGTACAAATATTTTAAATGTGAATACAGAGAATAGATAAATAATTAAATACACAAATAGGGATGCAAAAATACACTTACTCCTTGCTCTGTATGCACATTGGTATTTTGCTCAATTTAGTTTCAGCTCAGTTCTTACACCTTAGCCATTTAAAGCCTCTATTTATTAATTTTATTATATTTCTTATTAATATGTATTCTTTTACATTCTGGGGTGTCTGGGGCAATTTCTTTCCAGAACAGCAATGTGTTTTTAAGGAGAAAACCTTTATTTCTATTTTTATTTCTAAAGCCACATTACCACTGATGGTCGGGCCAACCTCTATCGCTGTATAGGAAAATATTGAGCCACTCCGAGCTGTGTCAGGCCATGCAGAACTAAACAGGAGTACAAAGATTGTCATGCTGTTTTTGTCCCGACTTTCCCCCTCCCCAACCTAGGATGACAAACACCAGATTATCTTATGACTCATAAGATTATCCTCTAAGATCATCCTGTGGTCTGAGGTGTGTTAACAGTGAATTTGTCCCGATAATCGGCTCCGAAACTGGTCAGGCCGACAGTCGTAAATGTTAAACCTGTTCAATATTAACAACCGAAAATCTGCATGTGTGTGGGGAAAGCCGACAACTCCTGAGTTATGACTACGTGAATTGTAACATGGAATGGGATGTAGCTAATCAAGAAGCGAGCTACAATCAACAGCAAGCTACGTTAGGCCAAAGTTTCCCTAAGGTGAGCGCTACCCATGCCTTGCATCTACGTTGGTGAATGTTTGTAATCAATCTACCATTATTTAGGAGGCCATCAAAAAATGTCATACTCCACTTGTAAAATGTTTCTCTCCGGTTTGGATATGTCAATCTGCATTTAGGACAGCGAAGTTGACCCTGAGTACACACTTTCACCTTATATATGATGATTTCTCAACATGGGTGAATGTGGCATCTTCTAACCAACAGGACTTTGGGAAAAGTCCAGATGTGCTTTTTAAGGCCATTTTAGCAGATGAGGATTTTTTTTCTCACTGTATTTTATGAGTTTGGTGTGGAGTTGCCCAAGTTTTTTATTTCAAACTGCAATGAAAAGTTAGGAAATATTCTGCTCAATTTAATGAAAAATGCTGATGTGCTTTGAGCACATGAGCCCTGCAAAATCAGACGCATGTTAAGGCATCAGTGGTTTAAAAATTGTTTTATGTAATAGGCCCATGAGGCCTTATTGTCATACTGACGAGCTCAAACTTGATTGATTTACAGTTATGTCTAACGCTGAACTGTCTTTCCCTACCAAAAAAAAAAAAAAAAAAATGTTGTAATAACAGCAATGTCCTCAATGTCATCAGGACATTTTTTGGTAGGGACAGATACATTAAGCCATACTACATTCAAGTAATAAGGAATAATAAAAATCAAATCCAACCAAATCAGACCATGTCTTTGAGAAAATGTCAGACTGGTTTTGGAGCTGTGCCCTGTCCCAGTTTAGTGACCTGCTGCTGTCTGCTCCACTTTAACTCCTTTACATCTTTTAGTATTTTCTGACACTGGTGACCAGCAGCTTGACTTTAAATCTGGGTCTGTATCTCAGAAAGCACTCTGAAGCTGTTACAGTCAAAGGGGGTCAAGCCAAGTGAATAGATTCAACAATCACTTTACCAAAAAAAGTGCCAGGAGCATTAAAAAGCCTGATGCAGTTGATAAACCAAAAACAGTAAAAGAATTAAGCAAAGATAATCATTACTGACATTGATAATGATGCCAAGTGGTCACTTTTAACAACAGGAGAGTCCTTCGGGCCCTAATTAGACAGTGAAATGTGCTGTCAAAAGTGTTTGACACACAGTAACTTTGGACATGTTTGACTACTGTCTGGATGGTGCACAAACAAAGACTTTAATTCATAAGCCTTGATAATGCATATTTGCTTTTTTGGGCTAGAAGTAAGCAAACCAATGAGAGTGTCGGCTCTCATTTCTTTAAAGCAGCATAGACATGCAGGCTGGCATGTTGTCACAAACTGCTGAGTTAAATCTCCAGTCAGCTAATTTGATTCCTTTCATTATTTCTCTGACCATATGTGAACATTGCCTCATGAGTTTTAAACTATACTTCTCAAAAAAAGTTTGGAAAAGTTATTTCTCTCCTTTAATAATACCTATTAGTATTAAATATAATACTAAAATATCCCTTTCCTCTGGCCCCCCAGAAAAGACACACCAGTTTGACGTCCTACTGGGGTTGGGCGATACGGCCTAAAAATAAAATCCCTGATTTTTGTCCACAACACTCGATTTACGATTTTATTCCATTTTTTTTCTTCTCCAAAAAAAAAAAAAAAAAAAAAACTCCAAGTGACACAAAAAATGACATGAATCCAGTTTTGCCTTTTTTGTCAAAATATATTCCCAAATTAAACAGAATTTCCTTCTTAGAATTAAAGTGTGTGTCATAAAATGTTGATTATGTAGTTCAAACGTAGGGAGGTTTGTTTGCTTAAACACTGAAAGCTGAGGTATTTTCACTGTATATTAACATGGAGCTCTCTGATCAATATTTAATCTCATTTAAAAAAACAAACACAAACCTATAAAAGTGCTTGTGCAAAACCTGACAGGGCCTACATCATGAAAACTGTACACTGTATTTTAGAACATTATAACCACTTACAATTGGAGTAAGTCTAGAGAAAAAGCTAGATTTTTTATTTTTAAATCTTCTGCAGAAAATAGCAGAAAATAATTTGAATTAATTGATTTAACTGGTATATCCTACATCATCAGTTTAAGTCCACTGGCGTACGATAGCGAGCCCACTGCAGAGAGCAGATGTTTAATAGACAGCAGAGTTGTTTACAGTAAGACACAGAGCAGCGCTAAATTGACCAGTTAGCACAGAGCTGACCTGTCAACCAATCAGAGCAAGGAAGGGGGCCTTAAAGGAGCAAGAGCTCTGACAGAGCAAAAACAAGTCAAGAGTCAATATGTAGATTTAAAAGACTGTGTATTAAAAAAATAACATATCCATACCTTTAGTAACTCTTTAAGGGACAGCAATGCTTTGATGGACATGCTAATTTCCTCTTGACGTATGTTTACAACAGCACTGTTAAAATGCTGATGTTCAAAAGTTTGTTGTTTAAAAAAACTGGAGGGCCTTGACCCAATAGAAGTGCACAACTAATTTTAATATCAATTGCCAAAAATCATAAAACCACAAATATCCCTGTATGCTGGTACATGCAGAAGAGTCACTGGATCATCATTTTTGTTTCTCCCTCAAATTTAAGCTCATCAACATGGTGAGCAGGTGTTTGGGTGAAGCTAACAATACCTATAAAGAGGCTGAATTTGTCTCTCCATTAAGTATAAAGCTGCAGTGATGATCTTACTTAATGCAGGGTCAGATTATCCTTTTAGAGGTCAATCTCACACACACATGCACCCACACAAAATAACTCTGACCTCTCCCAGGGGGCAGCAGCTGTTGATGATGGAGGAGTCAAAGTCACTCACTCAGTCTGTCAGACTTTAAAACTGACGTCCTGTTCGTCTCCTAATGTCCATCTGGTAACTTTGACAACTTAGATATACTTTTCTAAAAGACTTTGGAGTGAGGGCACAGTCCGCTCAGGAGTTATTTTCTGACACAGAATGAAAGTCAGCTGTAGCGTGGCGTCTGCGGTGTGTTACAAGTTTGATATTCAACCAAGGAGGAGAACAGCCACGTGAGCCAGAAGCAGAGGACTCTGCAGTCCTTCACTTACCTGCAGTAGCACTGGTGGACGTACTGAGGCTTGGACTGGGGCCTGGGGTTGGAGTTACTCCTGATGGCTGTGAGCAGAGTCCTGTGGTGAGGGGTAGAGACCTCGACTGAGCTCCTACAGGGTGTCAAAGAAATCAAGGTGCATTAGAGCAGAAGAGAGGGCATTCATAACTACTGCCTCATATTTGTGCGGGTTTGTCTTGAATTTTATTTTTATTTTATTCTATTTTATGACTGTATTTCATTCTGTCATAAATAAAAGATTAAATACAAACAAAAAAAATCTCAAACATGTGAATGAAAAGGAGCAGAAAGAAGAAAAATCTTATCGAATCTGTCCCTCTCTCACAAGATATTAATTAACTAAACACATAATACAAATTAACAAGAGCTGCAGGTCAACATGCCTTTTTACATTTTATATCCATATAAATCCATATAAAGCTAATCTGGGTATGGGCAGACATTTCTGTAATCTTATTCTAAGTCATTTTTAATCTGCCTCTGCTCTCATTCCTCTTTCATAACACAGCAGTTTTACAAGATTCAACATTAAGTGTGGTGTGACTTTGCTCCTCTGCTTTATCATTTCATCATTATCAGACTAACAACATTTTTCTTCATGTCACTGGTATGTTTGTGTGGACTGGCATATGAAGTGTTCACATGTACGTGAGTTCATGTGGACGTACGCACACAAGAGCACTTACGGATGTGAATGTGAATGTATGTGTATGCCACCTGTGAGCAGTCATATGTTTACATGCAGAAGTAAAGTGTGTACATTGTCATGTGGAAAATAACCGCTGTTTTTCTTTACTGTTGTTCCACCCTTACGTCTGCAATTTTACCACAAATCTTTACGGATTTATGCATGCATGAATTATAAAATATCAATACTGTACATTTACTTTATCACATGCAGGACTTCAGACACTAATTGGTGCATTAACCACATTGTTTAAGTCATTATTAGTTATAAGTAGTTCATACTTCCAAAGCAAACTCAAGACCTACCTTTGTAGTCTGGCTTTTAGCTGATTATATTTATTATTATTATTCCACCTTATTCATTTATTTATTTATTTCAATCCACTTAATCTGTTTTATTTCTCCATTTCAGTTCAGATTTATTGTTTCGTAATTTTATTCTCTGTTAATCAATTTTCTTTTCATTATCCTACTTCAGCAGATTTTATTATGCAGTTGGTTTTTGGCTATCTCATTTTACCATATTATTATTTTAAATTTTATATTATTTATTTATTTTTCCTGATAGTATTTTGATCTGATTTATGATGATTTTTTTGTCATTGTCATTTTAGTCTTAGCTCCTGTGTTTCCTCATTTTTAATTCAAGATAGCGTTTCCTCAGTCCTCTTATTCTGTTTTCTGTTAGAATCTGTTCTTAATGTCTTTGTGAGTGTGTGTGCTCTATGTGGATAGCGAGGGTGGGTAAGGTCTTGTATTTTCATTGTATTCAATCTTCTACTTTTTAATTTTTTACTTCTTTTTTAAGGGGAATCACTTTGTTTGAAAAGTGCCATACAAATAAAGTTTGATTGATTGACTAATTGATTTATTATGACAGATATTCTCATGATTTCTTCAGTGTTAAGTCTGTATTTAAAGGGGCAAGACAAAAGCTTACCAATGTGCTGAATTATATTTATTTAATTATAATTATGTGGGCATTATGTTTGTGGACCTTCAAGTAAATAAAAGTCTTGACCTATCCTTAACACTGTTAAATAACATAAAACACCATGAACAAGATTATTAGTTCATGACTAGTGATGTTTGAGACCAGAGGTGCAAAATTCATTTGAGAGTTGATCAGATGATTTTTAGTAAAAACACATGATAAGCTGATTGAAAATAATGTCTGTGATCACTGATACCATCACCTGTAGTTAAATCTCCATGTTGCACATTCGGGTTGTAAACAGATGCACCTTTTTGTCCACTCTTTGCCTCCTGTCACTTCTCGTCCTCTTCCAGAGAGCGTGATAGAATTCCTCAAACTTTGTCTTCTGTTTATTGAAAATAATAATCCATTGTTGAAGTCTGTGTCATAATCTGTGCTGAGATACAGCCTACTTGAGCTAAACGCTTTGTGCACTGTGATGCTTTTGAGGTCCATTTGGAAACATTGTGGTGCATTTATGTTGACTCAGAAAAATGACTGTTTGACAAAGATTAAAGCATGATGCATTTAAGTGTAACTTCAATAAGGATATTTACTTGGATGAGGAATATGATTGCTGTCTTAGAAATATGCACAAGTACATTGTACATGCTGCATTGTGACGATTTCTGACCATGAGCACACTGTAATTGCAAATCAAAAACCATATATTGTTCAGCTCTAGTGCATACTAATATATAATTAGCCCTTCCTCTACTGGCCTTGAATCCAACTGTTTCAATTATCTAAATAATGTTTCAGTAATTCCTCCCAAGCTGATTCCTACAGACTCGTGCAGATTAAACTTCTCACACCAAAGGAAACCAGTAGCTGTCATGTACCTGATGCCTGCTTTCCCGTCTCTCCAGCCTGGAGCTGCCTCACCCTGCGGAGGTGAGACCTTCCATTGTAGTGCAGCTGGGCCTGAGCAGCTGAGGTCAGCTGCAGATTACACACCTCACACAGCGAGTAGGTCCCACTCTGACCTGGACAAGAAAGAGCAAGGATGAGTCAGACTGTGGGTTTCATAATGGCACAGTAAGTCATAGAACAGACAAAACCTACCAAGATGAATCAGGGAACAGAAATAAGAATAAGACAGACTATAAAAGAAAACTATAATTATACAAACCCCAATTCAAATAAAGTTGGGATGCTGACAAGATATTTTGATGTCCAAACTGATAAACTTCATTGTTTTTCACAAATATTCACTCATTTTGAATTTGTCTCCAAAAAAGCTGGGACAGGGGCACTGCTGCATTACCTTTACATTTAGGTACACTCTATACGTGTTTGGAAACTGCGGACACTTACTTGCTTCCCACTCCTGCTTGATGTTTGGCTTCAGCTGATCAGCAGTCTGGAGTCTAATTGTCATATTTTGGGCTTTACAATGAGCCACACATTTTCTATGGGAGACAGGTCTGGTTCCAGGACTTTTTTACTATGACGCCCACTGTTGTGACACATGGAGAATGTGGCTTGAAATAAGCAGGATGTCCCTGAAAAAGCATGCTTGCTTGGCAGCATATGTTGCTCCAAAACTTTCAGCATTAATGGTGTCTTCATAGATGTGCAAGTTACCCATACCATGGGCACTTACTCCCACCCATACCATCACAGATGCAGGCTTTTTAACTTTGTGCTGATAACAATCTGGATGGTTTTCTCCCTCTTTAGCTCGGAGGACACCATGTCCATGATGTCCAAAATCAATATGAAATGTGGACTCAGCAGACCACAGCACGCTTTGACACTTTGCCTCAGTCCATCTCAGATGAGCTTTGGCCCAGAGACACCTGGTAGCATTTCTGGGTGTTGCTGATAAGTGGCTTTGGCTTTGCACGGCAGGATTTTAACTTGCACTTGTAGATGTAGCAACTGACTGTGTTAACTGTCTATAGTTTTCTGAGGTGTTCCTGAGTCCACGTTGTAATATCCTGATCGATGTTGTTCTCAAACAGGTGGACTATTTGCTCAGACATTTTTTCACAAAGTGGTGAGCCTTACCCCATCCTTGCTTGTGAACGACTGAGCCTTTCAGGGATGCTCCTTGTATACCCAATCATGATCCTCACCTGTTTCCAGTTAACCTAGTCACATGTTGAATGTTATAAACAGATATTTTCCAGTCTTTTGTTGCCCCTGTCCCACTTTTTTTGGAACATGCTGCAAGCACCAAATTCAAGAGTTGTTGTTTGTAAAAAAAAAAAATAATAATTGATCATTTTTAACATCAAAATATCTTGTCTGTTTTTATTTGTTTAATTACATGTCCCAACTTCATTGGAATTAGAGTTTGTAGCTGAGACTAAGGATATGTCAGACTGAAATAAGAACTCAACAGCTTTATGACAGAACTATAGATTTTTGAGGACAAAGATGAGAGTTCAAAAGAAAAAACAAAGTTTAGAAAACAACCAGAGTGAGTCAGCCCTATGGAGAAATCTAAGAGGTTAACTTCTGGTGAAATAGAAATAACCACTCGGGTGATTCAGCCTGTGGGAACCAACCACAATATTTCCCCTACAAATCAGATAACCTTGGGAGAAACATGAACTGCATGCACAAGGATGCAGGTGAAACAGTAATATTTTAAGATACAGGATCATTTGTGGGGCTGTGGAATGCCGTAAACGCACTGCTGTATTAAAAGTCATTTACCTGTGGATGGAGTCAGCTGGGCATTGAGACTAACAGATGTGGGCATTGGTGTTTCCATCAGTTCCTGGCACATTCCCCCAAAGGCAAAGATCTGGCCATTCTCCAGGAGCTGAGAGGGGCTGAGAGGGGTCTTCATCCCTGAGGAGAGAGAAGAGGAAGAGAAGAAGACATTATCACTAACGCTGGATTCCATCCCATGATATCTCTATCAGTAGAGAAACTGGCCTCTTTGCATGCATCTCCTGCATGTTAATATGCTCAACCTACAGGCAAATCTGCTGCCGTCATGGATACATCCAAATGACGCTCTAGGAGGAGGCTTGATAACATGAGGAGAATCCTAATGCCTGCTATCAGCAGCGTCTTGTCCCGGTGTCTTGATGCTGTGGCTACGTATGGACTGTTAATGACAAGGATGTGCCGCAGATTGTTTACAGTAAAGCTGCTGGCGTGCGCTGAATCAAGAGTATCATGTGCCACAAGGTGAGCTCTCATTTAAGTCCTTTTCCCACATGACATTATCAGGATAATGTCTGGGTAACCCATCTGAGTAATTCCCAACATGGTTGTTCACACTTGCTCCTCTAAGCAGGGAGTATGCCCTGCTGGACGAGGGAGAAGTGGTGGAAGGGACCGTGGAGTTGCCAGTGGGCAGGACACGACATCAAATATACAAGCCAGAAGTCAGTGCTCATAATATATCAGATGAAGCAGCAGAGCTCTGTTCACAGCTTACATCCATACTTTTTTTGATACTTGTTAAAAAGCAGATCAACAGCTTTGACGAAAGAGTTGAGAGGAACATTTTATCACGTAGAAGTGAATACTGTATAAAGCAGCATCACTATATGCACGAAGATTACAATGGAGAAAGAAAGGTGCAGTGTTTTAGCTCTGTATCCAACAGAAGCATGAGTCGGCTCTTTGTATGCACGAGAGTCCCAGTGCTGATCGATTCTGAGCAGATGTGCAACAGAAATTTGATGATGTGCAGTGGAAACAACTCTTTCAAATGTCCAGATGCATGTTTGTGTTTGTGTTATTCTCCTTGCAATCAAATAAACTTCTCCCTCAACAGCGGTTGTTTTTTTCCTTCCTGTCAAGACTCACTTTTCCAGTTTCACTCTGATCATCACCCCTCTCCACTCACTGCTGCGTTCACACTTCAGGTCACCAAGACTTCACATGGAAAAATACAAGGGGGGGCTGAAGGAAATTACACAGGTGAAGTCAGGGTGAAAAACTGCTTTTTGCACTCACACATGCGGCTTACCCGGGCAAGTCAGGATCATTAAAGGTGTTTTTTTGTGAATGGGGTTTTAGTTAGGAGTTACAATCACAAGCCTGATAAGCCTATCGATAGCCTAAATCACAGTGCCTTTACACAAAAGTGCTGCAACAAGGCTCTGTTACCTTTACACCTTAGGACACTCACATTAATCCAACGAGGCTGTAAGATCTGACAATTCACCCTGCAATTAGAGGTGGGTAAAAATATCAATTCATCAATGCATTGCATGGGCATGAAAATAAATACTCAAAAATTGTCAACAGGTACTCTAATTATTTGTGTATTTCTACTTCTTACTGAATCAACATCGAAGCATTTCAATCAATACTGAATCAAATCGCAAGGTGGGACATGGTGGGGGCCCCCACCCATAGCCAAAGACACTCACTAGCAGTGCTCCTGTGTCCTACTGAGTCCTCATGCCTACTCCTCTCCAACATCATGCCTGGAGGAGGAGAAAGAGGGGATAAACTAGTTTACCCCATTACATCTTCATGACATGATACGTTTCTAAGACTGAGGTCATGA
Source organism: Cetoscarus ocellatus (assembly GCA_037902135.1). Classification (NCBI taxonomy): domain Eukaryota; kingdom Metazoa; phylum Chordata; class Actinopteri; order Labriformes; family Labridae; genus Cetoscarus; species Cetoscarus ocellatus. The sequence goes on along the minus strand of JBAMNC010001432.1, from coordinate 379,940 downwards.
GCACTGTCATTGCGATAAAAGCCAGTTGTGGACACGGACCGTTATCTATAATGCCAGACACACATCACATACCATGCCTATTTCATCATTCAAGGTAAAAAGTTTGACAACACTTGGTAATTTTTCATCAACTGCAAACATGAAAAGTAAAAAATTATTAAAAAAAGAAAATGGAAATCTTAGTTCCCATTTCTGTCAGGATCAATCTCTTCATTTGTGACATAAACTAGCTGGAAATTATGAGTGATGCAGACGCTGAGCCAGCAGAGCAGGAGTGTGCACACTGCTGATGTAAAGGTGACTCTGAACATCGACAAGATATGGTAATGACTTTAGAGATGATGGGCAGGTGTACAGACGGACAGACAGACAGACAGCAGGGGGGTGGACAGATGGACTGAGTGCGGTCTGAGTGACACTGGGTGCGGAGTGTGAAACATCAAACGCTCACAGGGAGAGTGATGAAGTAATGAGTAAGAGGAAGGATGACATATGTGTGTGTATGTGTGTCCAGTGTATACAGTGTGTGTTTGGGAGTGTGTAGGTCAGTCCATGACTGTGTCCATCTGTTTTCCTGTCTGCTCTGCCAAGTCACATGACCTCTGACAGGACACACAGACACACACTCTTTTTTGTTTCCATGTTAAGTTGGCTTTATTGCTTTGACCTACATACATTACTACTCCATACACACTGTTTAAGCCACTTTAGGGATATAGATTGGATTTAAATTGACCAATCAAGGCTGGAATGGCTCACTGCTGGGTAATTGCTCAGCAGAAATAGCTACCTTATGATAATTTCTACTTTACAGACCGATATATAACAGCTGCTGGTACTAATAAAAGCCTGCACTGAGGATGGAGTCAGGGTCTCTACATTACTAGAACCAGCATCACACCAGCTGGACCAGCCGTGGCTACATCCAAGCCCTCCGAGGCAAATTTGTGATTTTAAGCTTTATAAATAAAACTGACTTGAAGTGACTTGACATTTAGCCAAACAAGAGGCCACCATTGTTATTCCACAGCCATGGGTGAGCCTGTGGGACCTACTGGGACGCGCAGAGCTGCTGTGGTGCTTTGTTTGCTTCGAATGGTAGTGACAAAGTGTCGTGAGTATCCAGAGCCACAGAGGGACTCACTTAGTATGAACACATCTTTGCATTTGTAGTGTTAGAAGTAAAAATAAAGGTTTTCCCCACTGACAGTGTTTTCTCATTAAAAGCTGGAGCACCTTCTAAACTGGCAGAAAATGTCTTGGTTAAATAAATCAGTAACAGAATAACCACTGCTTTAAAAGACTTCAAACAGTGATAGGAAAGGCTATTTCACTGAATAATGACACCCTTATTGGTGCCCCCTAATGATTCAAGTCCTTATCAATAATGCTACCTATACTTACTGTTATAGAAAAACTGTTTGTTGCCCATTAAATAAATTTCATGAATTTTTTTTGCTAAATCCTATAATTATTTTTCTAAAATCACATTTAAACACATCATGATAAGGTTTTATTTATCTTATCCTACCAGACATTTTGACTAGACCTTTAACACATCACAACTTAGCATTATATTGCTGCATTTTAGGACTAATTTGAACATCAGGTTCATTTTTTTAGACTGTTGGAACTAATCATAGGCTTAATATGTTTTTTATATGACCTTTTCAAGTTTTATTTATTTTATAATTCTGGAGACACAAATAAATTCATCTCCTAAACAGCTGTAATCATTTAAGTTTTATTTTCATCTTCTTGGTGTTGTATTTGAACACATCACATTGACATTTCACTTATTCCTCATTGAACACATCATAATACAACCACCAACATTCACACATTAAGGCCCATTAGGGCTAATTATGTTTGTTTCTATCAGTCAGCCTGAAAACTTCAACAAGGGTATAAAATGGATTGCATTTTTTTAAACCAACTGGACTTCTGACAAAGTCTGGGTGAGCTTTTTATAAGGGTTTGTGCACAAGCAGTTAGAAAATTAGGTTATGTAACAGAGCCCACAAGAACCCATTGCTCATAAGCTCAATGGTATTGATTTATTGACATTCCTTTTCCACTCCGATGACAACAGATCAGATGAACGAGGGTCCCTCACCTTGTGGTTGTGGATGCATATTGCTGCCTCTCCCCTTAAAGCAGTAGTGTGATATCTTGGCTCAACTTTAGTGCATGATTACCCGCGGCAGAAGTTTCCTCATACTTGCACACTAGTTTCACAGCATAAACACAAATGAGACAAGAGCAACAGTAAGTGACACCTGTTTGCCCTCAAAACCCCAAAATACAGCAATTCACATGTGTATATTAAACCCTGAATGTTATAAAGAATGGTTCAATATTGTATTGACTATTCCTAGTCTTTTCAGAGTCACACATAAATCTCAAACCTCACAGCAAAGCAGCAAAGTCACTGGTTCGATCCCCCTGTCGTTCAGGACATTTCTGTGTGGGGCTGGCATAATCTCCCTGTGCATGTCTGGGTTCACTCTGGGTACTCTGGCTTCTAGGTATGAATGTGAGTGTAATTTTTTTTTGCTTTGGTTAAGCACAGTTTGGTACGGTTTGGCGCGGTAAAAACTGATCTTGTTTGCATTCCACCACCAGCTGCAGCTTTACTCGAGGGCAGGGATGTGCGCAAGGAGGACAAAGATCGCACCAGATACAGAAATGTGTGAGTGCACAGCCACGCAACACAGTGAAGCAGTCTGAAGTAGAGAGCGACTGTAAACAAAGAGCAACAACGGAGGACTCCATGGAGCTTTTTTTAGTGTAGACATCCTTTACAGCAACAGTAGTGGGGGAATCGCTCTAAATCCACGGCTTATTTGACATGGTGAGGTATGTGTTTTTGTTTTCACTGCTGTCACATGAAAATTGATGATTTTTGTGACCAATCAACAGACTGCAACCCTTTTAGCTCCAACTTTTAGGATCGGTTTGGTATGCTTGGCATCCCTTGAGTCGTTTTTTTGGGTACCTTCGCCCCTTTTTTTGAGAACACCAGTAAATTTTTGTCTTACTGAGCTGAACTGAACTGAACTGCTTGGTGGAAACTTAGCTTACGATACCCCACCTCTTGCACAATGTCCAGCCCCCACGACCTCAGATGGGTAGATGACTGCAGATCAGAAGTGCAAGGGGAACATTTTTGACACAACTTGCAGATGCTATTATTATATAAAGAACTGGGGAGTGTTGTTGTCTCTTTGCCCTGAGGGTACTGTTTTATTAAGAGTCACTCAAGTGCCACGACAAAGAGAAATGTTTTCTATCTGGTGGGATGGTGACTCTGTAGTTCTCTCTCGTTCTCACTCTCTTCTCCAGCTGGTTGTTGAAGGCCAACTTTATGTTCTGCAGACAGCTGGTTAATCTACCATAGTGATGAATTAGCTACAAAATGTGCACACACACACATGCACAGAGCCAGCTGATGCTGACATCAGCTTTAGCAAAGGAAGGATTAAATATATCTGCTCTATTGAGCTGGGAATTACACATTACACTCTCACACACAGGTAAATACACACACACTCTCTCACACACACACACATATTAAATCCATGTTGTGAGAGTGAGACTAAGAAACAGCCAGTCAGTGGACTGAGCATTAAAGTCAAATGAAATATGTGTATTTACCTTTTTCTGTTGTAATGTGTGTGTGTGAGTCTAATCCAGGCTGACCAGGCAGTCAGTAATCAGAGGGGCCAGCTGTGGGTTATAATCCACACACACACACACACACAAATACACACACAGCAGCCAAGCAACAATGTGATTTCTAATAGAGGAGGAAAAGCGGAAATATTTTCTTCAGACAGTTCAAAATCACGTCAGTGCTTCACAACAACCTGAAGAAGAAATGCTCTCACCTTAAAGACTTCAAAGAGTCTCAGCGCAGTGAGATTAAATACTGAACGAGTTTCACTGACACCCACAGGACTCAAATATCAACAATATAACTTTACTGAGACTCTGCTGCCTGGGTGTGAATGTGTTCCTCAGAACTGGTTTCATGTAGATTTGTCTGAGCTTACAAGTACCCCCTTGACAATGTCAAAAACAACACCTCTGGTAGTTATTGATGGGGTACCACAAGGCTCTGTGCTTCAACCTTTTGCTATTTAAACTGTACATAAACATTGATAATAACATTAACTCAATTCACAATACAATACAAATCATACCAATAGGTTAACTTTAAGACCTTTTCACACTTTTTACAATTTTACTTGCTAATGAACAATCAAGATTTCAGGGTGAATTTGATCATGGGATTTACACGCAGATAGTTGCAACATCTGCAGTAGTTTGAGTAGAGTTGTTCTGATTCCGATACCAGTATCGGAAATTGCTCTGATACTGCCGAAAATGCTGGCATCGGTATCGGCCAGTAATGGAGTCCAGGCACCATCCGATACCAAGGAGCTCCAAATGTCCGTGGTAAAGCTGACTGCATGTACGTCTTCTGCTACAGATGTTAGCCGGAAGGGTGTATTAGCCGTATGGGTGTAACGCTGGCTGGTTGGAGCTCTCAGCATGTTTGCAATCCATGATTGGGGGTAAGCGGTGATCTGGTTCATAACCCATTGCATAGCGTTGCATTGTACTTTGTGTTGTATTATATACTTCCTCTATTTCCGCAACTACGATGGACGGGGGAGAGCCGCTTTGCGCATGCTCCCTTTATCGCTAAGCATTCTGGGTAATGTAGTCAATGTAACTATTCTGAGCCGGCTTTAATGCGATTATAAATGATGGTACAAGCTTCTGTTTTTTTCATTATTTTGGGCAATTTATTTAAAGAATATATTGTAACTGGGTTTCCTATTTTATTGTGTTTTCAGGTTTATGACCTGTGAGCGACGTGTGCCCCATGTCTTTATACTGTTCTGTTTAAATGCCTTCATTTTACAATATTGTGGCTGGACTTATATTCCTAGATTTATTTATCTACGTTGCTGTTGCACTACTGTTTTTATACTGTTGTATTTTAAAGCCTTTTTTATTTAAAAATATTGTGGCTGCACTTCAAGTTTTTTAATAATTATTCCTAGATTTATTTAGTCAAATTGCCATTTCACTACTGTTTTTATACTGTTCTATTTAAAAATTAAATTAAATTAAATGGCTTGAATTTGCTGTATTTATACATGTTTTACAAAGGGTTTAACCTGAGCCAGGCCTTACCACAATGATAATAATATCACAGTTATGCAGGCGTAGTATGATATTTTTTTATAACATACTGGTGTTGGATCAGTACTCGGTATCAGTACTCGGTATCAGCCAATACCCACAGCTAAAGTATTGGTATCGGTATCGAGAGGGAAAAAATGGTATCGGAACATCTCTAATTTTGAGCACTGTGCTGGCCTGTTCTGAGAGAGGGAGAGCAGAGGGGAATGGTTTTTAACTAACAAACCTCAATTCCAGTTGGGACTTTGTGTAAAACATAAATAAAAATGCATTGATTCCATTATTTATTTTGCAATATATACTCATTTTGAATGGGACAGGGGCAACCAAAGCCTGGGAAGGTTGAAAAATGCTTGATAAACACCTGTTTGGAACATTTCACAGGTGAACAGGTTAGCTGGAAACAGGTGAGTGCCGCGATAGGGTATAAAAGGAGGATCCCCAAAAGGCTTAGAAGCAGGATTGGAGCAAGGCGATGAAATTTTTGGATTTCATCACCTACATGCCTTGAGATCAGGAGAATCTGCATGTAAGTGACAAGAGCCAACACTGAATGCCATGACCTTTGATACCTCAGGCAGCACTGCATTAAAAACTGACACTATTCTGTAAAGGATATTAACACGTGGACTCAGGAACACTTCTACACATAAAATTGCAATCAACATCAACTTCTCACACATCCCTGTTCTGAATTTTGTATGAACAATTGGAGAGTGAAACTGATTTCTCCTCCACACACTTACTGGTGCTGAGATGGAAACAGTCCAATATTATAAATACCTGGAAATCTGACTAGTCAGCAGTCTTACTTTGTTTGGAGAAACTGGCACAGAAACAGAAGATGAAAGTTAGCTTCTCTTGTTGGAATGAAGTCTGTTATTGTCTTGAGTCTGACATGTTTCTGTGAGAGTGGAGATCTTTTTCATTCTTACAACAAACTGATGCAGTTTATCAATGTGTGTTTGGGAGCAAAGGGATGCATTAACTACTCTTTACTATGTACTCAGGAGGAAATGAGGCTGGTACTGACTAGCCTCAGGAGAACAATCAAGTCTTTTCCTCATAAATGTCTGCAGCAAAAGCAGCCGTAGTATATCACACCTCTCCCTAAAACAATAAAGAGCATTCCTCCTGTGACTCAGAATGCAAGGTGAGGGTTTTAAACCATGACAAACATGGCTCTGATACAGGATGCCTCTGGGTGTCTCATTTAAAATCTGATGGGTGATGTAAATCTTTCAGTATGTTATGATTTCATTCACCCTGATTAAAGGAGGTTAACAATTTGATTCAGAATAGATTTTCAATTCAGATTGGTTATTTCAGGATCACCCCTAATCTAAATAGCTTGCGTTACGATGATTGAGGGTATTATTAAATACAGGACCTTAATGATCATCAGTCATATTTCTATCTTATATCCTGTGTCCACAGAGGTTGTGTTTTCACTGGCAGCACCCACAACTTCAGTTTCGAGGTGCTTCTAACCGTCTTCAGTGTTGGAAGGTTACTTCTCTTGTGACCTTGAGTCATCACCCAAAGCCGCTCGCTGGCTGTGTCGTAAGCAGATGCGACATTAGCTGTAGCTACAGCTGGTTATAATGAGAAATATTAAAATACAACCAACAATTCAAAACGTGATTAATATTTACTTAATGATTTAATAATTACTTAGAATTATGTGCTTCCTTCACAGTCTCTGCACTGCCTTCTTGTCAGCTGTTGCAGTGTATCATGGGAAATTTTCACACCCCTTCTTTTCAAGTGAGGTCCCAGTCTGTCTTCATTTCAAGGGCTGTGTAGCCCTTTTTTGTAGCCCTTCCCCTTAGCCCTATGGAGAATTGGGACACCCCTTCACTAGACATGAACGCGCAAAAGCAAGGGCTAAGGGGTAAGACAAGGGCTACGGGGTAGAATTGGGAAGGACCCTAAGTCTGAGTCTGAACCTGAGAAGATGGAGGGCCTCAATAAGATTCAAAAATAGTATGAGCTAGAAGTCCTGCAGCATGAACAGCAACTTTACATCTATCTTGATGAAAGTTTAAAATCCATCTTTAAAAAGTAAGTGGGCTGTTGGGAAATGTGATACTCCATCAGCATTTGGGATGGAAATCAAAAAACAATTCCAGTTGATAATCGATAATAACTCCCTCAAGAAATCAATATCACAAGTCTTTATGTTTATCAATTCCTTTATCAATTCTGTTCACTGACAGAGGTCCAAAGTGGTCATCATTGTGGCATAACTTTCCACGAAAAGGCGCTTACTGCACAACTTTCTGAAAGGTGGAACACCTGCAAACTGCAGAAGCAATTATCTGCAGCACAGCACTGAAACAGGAGTGTCATGTGTTTGAAACTGTTGCCATTGAAATAGTACGGGCCAACTTTTGCCAACATAGAAAATCAGCAGGAATCAATAAGAGAATCGTTATACAACTGAGACGTTTCTTTTTGGGGTTTTTTTTCCAAATTTGGTACTACATACTGCAGTTACTCTATATTGATATGTGAATGTGGCATTAACAATATTTTTAAAAAGCACAATTCTTCATCATATTTTTGAACTAATTCATTCATCATTGCACTCATCAGTGTTCGGATGACTGAGTTTCATTAGAAAACATGAAATGCTACCAAATGAAAATAAAATCAGCACAAAAAATGTTGTCTTGAACTATGGGACATTTGAAAATGCATTCATTTATATTAAATATGATGATATTAAATTCATGGCAGCTCCACTCACCATGATGGGCAACCATTAAGACTGCTGTCTGGTGAAAACCTTTTATGTCCACAATGTGTGTCAGCTTTACAGAAGTAAGAGTCAAAAGCCCTGTGAGTTATTGCTCAGTGAGCTATGAAAGCTTTTATGATCCAATGTCCAGGTCTGAAAAATGTTTTCAACCCATATAACCCTGAACATGACAAAAGGATAAACACTACAGATACAAGTCTATACTTTGATAAAACAAATGTTATCTTGTTATTCTCATACACTGTTTTTATGTCCGTGAGCAGGGGGGGGGTTATCTGAAGGGTCCAAAGCTCAGATTTCTCCTGGTGTAGAAGATAAACACGAAGTAATATTACAGGGTGGCACTAATGTATGTCCTTGTTCCCTTGGAGAAACAGTACAGCAAACACACATGCACACACCAACACACACAAACAGTAACCTGAGGGAACAACAGGACAAAGAAACTAATGGAGATGTGAAAAGACAGAGAGGGAGGTCTTAGAGTGGCTGTCTCTCACCCCGAGGCCAGTAAGCTGGTAATGACAGTGGTCAAAGACACACACACACTCACGCAGAGTAAACAGCACAGTGGCCAGCAGCGGTGGAGATCCTGAGACGAACTACTAGATACAGTTTGATGTTTGTGTGTTTGTCCCTGCAGGAGTGTAAGGAATTACAGTCAGGAGGAACTGCTGAAATCTCAAACCTTTGCCAGCAAACATCTTCACTACAAACTGATTTTAGACCCCTTTGAAAAAATTAAACACTTTTTTAATCTTACAATCAAATAAATGAAGGTCAAATAAAATCAACATCCACGATCTTCCTCTCAGGCCGTCTTCGACCTCCCACAAGCTCCACAAGTTCACATCGCAGCAAACTGCTCCATTTTCTAACCTCACAAACCTAAAGTGGAGCAGTGCTGACATGAAGCACAATCTCGAGTGGAGCTCGTAGCTGACAGGCTGATTTCAGGGCAAAAACACATTTTTACATAAGTTTAATTTTCCTGGCTCAATCTCACTTTCTACTTACAAGACAAAATGCTCCAAGGTTGTTAAATGATGACTCTAACTTAAATCATAAGTAAGCACATCTCAGAGGAAAGTGCAGTAGAAGTAAAATACTAATTTTGCTCTTAAAATTCTGTCAGTGTATTTGTTTTGGACAGACAAACCTGGATGTCTTTGCAGGTGCTCTTGGCCCTCTGGCCCCCAACAATTGCTCATATATCAAAAATCTCTGTCATTTTTGACGGCTTATTGAAATTCAACAAGACCAAAAATCTAAGTTTCAACTCAGACTGCTTGCAGAGTAAAGCCTTATTTGAGAAGAAGTGGCTTTGAAAGGGCAATTCCTTGGCTTTATTATTGTTATTCAATGTATGTTGGTCTTGATAAGTCCTCTCTGCACCATCTGCAGCTCCTCACTAGGACAAGGAAACATGACAATAAAACACCAACTTTAGCTTCCTTTCATTGGCTTTATGTATGTCTTAGGATTGCTTTAAAAATTCTATTGATTGTTTTTAATGTTTCAAATAGATTAGCACCTTCTTATCCAGATGATCTTGTTAGTTACGATACTCTAGCTAGATCTCTGGGGTCATCTAACAAGCTTCTTTTGGAAGTCCTACGATAAAATCATAAAACCAGAGTCTCTGTGGTGGCTGCCCCCAAGATTTTCAACTCACATCATTTCCATATAAGATCTGCTCAGTCCCTCATCATTTAGTAATCACTGTTGAATATTTAACCTAACCCTGAACCTATCTGTTATCAGATTTACAGATTTTTTTTTTATCATTTTAGATTTTATGTTTCTTATTTTCTTCTGACTACCCTTATTTGTTTTGCTTTTGTATCCAATTCTGGCTGTTTACTGTGTTTTATGTCTCTGAAACATCTTAAACATCTGTCAAAGTGCTCTTTACATATTGCTGTCATGAATCAGCGATCAACATGACAAACAGCAGCCTTGACTTTTGTTTTCTTTAAGTCAGAAAAAAACATCCATGAACGCTTGGAATGAAGTCCTCTACATCATTGTTGAAATACGGTGTTCAAAATAAGGAAATGAACAAAAAAAAATGACTGTTAATTTATGACCTTCAAAATATGACATTTTACCCCTGAGATAATGTGGACATTTGTGCAAAGACATTGGCATAAGTTATTCTTTCACTGTTTCTAAACATTTGTTTGCTATAGAAAGGTAGCTTATGAGCTGTTGACAGGCATGAGCTAACAACTTCACTATTTCAGTCACATAAAAATCACAACAGTGCTTTTTATGAGTTCTTGTCTCTCATACATACATACACAAATGTATGTGCAGATTTATGCAAAATTTCTGCACTGTAAATATGAACCTGATACCATAAACATATGAAAATTAATGACAATAATTGCATTGATAGTTGTAATAATAATGATGTTATCCGAGGTAACAGATAGAGCCTTCACAGGCAGGCTGCAGTAAAGCTAGTTGTTGCCTCATAGATAGCTTGGATTCCTAGTCTTTTTTAAAATATCAGTTCAGTTTTTAGAAAGTCATTTTAAAGCTTTTGCTAGGACTTTCAGAAACCTTGTGCAGCATCTGGGCCTGCCTGATTCATTGTCTGTGATCAGATCCATCTTACCAAACTCCATGAGCACAACAATTGTGGTCGGCCCAAGCAGCACAGCCCAATCAGCGTCCTTCAGAACCGGAAGCTATGAGTGAGACGATAGCAGGAAGTGACTGCTCGTAAAGAGATTAGCATAGATGCTAACAGCTTCAGTAGCAGTTTAATCAGATCTGCACCACATTTCTATATTAAATGAAAAACAAACAATGAAAGCATTCATTGATATAAAGGTTATTTTGCTTCACTTCAGACATGTTTTGATGATAGTTTGTTCTGCGTAGTGGCTTATGTTTTCTATTTTACGTTGTAGCAGTAGCGCCCGCCTACTACACTATCTGATTGGCCTGTGATAAATGTGAGTGACATAATGATCACCCAATCACCTGCAAGATTTCCCTTGAAAGGTTCTCCTCGTCCCCAAACCCTTTCTATGGGCTCATTCCCAGATGGACGAGTGAAATTTATTGAGCAGCCCACCTGGTGCGTCAGGTTAGACTTTTAGTGCAGGGGTACCCAATGTTTTCAGCCTTAAACCCCAAAAATAGTGATTTCAGGGTCTCAGTACCTTCAGTTTATACAACATTATGACCATCATGTCACTATAAACCTCACCCAATGACTGCGATTTCATTTTAAATCAAACTCACTGTATGTTAGTATTCTTAGAAAAATAAGTAAAATTTGCCATTTATAATCATTTAAAACACTTTATTGGTTTTTGTACAGCTTGGGACCCCCTCTTTAGTGTGACTCATTTTTAGAAACCCTGTCTTAGTGTATGAAATGAACATAAGCAGTCAAAGGACAAGAGACTTTCACTGACACCTATAAAAACATGTCTGCTGAGCTCAAATTCATTAGACTGCAGTGAACATGAAGACCTGCAGGAGACTGAAACCTGACAAGACTTTCAGGACACTTAAGGTGATTTTCATTCAGCTAATTGTGATTCCTTCCCTCCTCAAGACGCTGACCTAGAAAACTAACCAGGTCCAAAAACCTGACACCCAAGATGGATAATTATCCTGTGATTATGCTCTCACCTGATGGAAACACCTTAAGGGCTGATCGCCTTAAAAACCAATTTAAATCCATGATGAATGTCATTGCATCAGTACAATACTGGGTCTTTGGTAGAATATTTGTAGAATAAATAAGATGGTAACTTTCACATCATCCACATCTTAAAATAAAATGACTGCATGTGCAACATATATCAATAATACATCCAAAATAAACACAACATTAACAACTTTTACTGTGGTATTTGCCAAAAGCATGCCTGTTTATTCAAGATTTTTTTTCTTATACATTAAACCCATAAAAAAATATGAGTTGTACCCTACAGTCATTTTTTTTCAGTCACTCTGAGGGAAAAGCAGAGTTTATTTGTCTTTCTGCAGGCAGGAACTGTTGTGGAGGGCAGACTTACTGAGTTCTCTTGGCAGATGGAAATGTGAAGATCCGGCCCTCTCTTACTGAGGGGTCTTCTCAAAGAATAAATTAGCATTACAAATTGTGTTTTCAGTTTACAAGATTTCATTGTTTGTTCAAATGCGGGATTTTAACATAATGTCATATAAATACTGTTTGAAAAATGGTGTTATCCCCCACCAGCTTTGTCTCACTGTATATTTTGGGCAGAAATGCTGCTTTTCACACTAAGCTCTAACTAATGGGAGTGCACTTCAATAACATTAGGTTAAGTTTAATGTTTATGATGGTGGTGGCTGCACTTACAGTCATGACAGCACACGTCTAACCATTTTACACCTGTCTGTTTTTCACATTAGTAAATAAACAACAGCTTTTGAATGAAAAAGTTGGTGCAAGAAGAACAGCTTATACGCCTAAATTTTCAGTTCCATTCAGTTATTGTTTTTTATAATAATCTATACCAAATTATGTGTTCATCAATTTTTTAATGTTTTGTCGTCTTTAATAGAGAATTCATATTCAAGCAAACATTATGACTTCATTATTAACCCGTGAAAGCAATTTAATTGTCTTGTGGCATTGATTTGGCCATATTTCATCAAATTAATCAATCAATCTTTATTTGTATAGTGCCAGTTCGTAAGAAGTGTTATCTCAAGGCACTTTACAATAGAGCAGGCTGTAGCCATACTCTTCATTTTATAAATACACATACATGAATAAAAATAGAGATATTTGCATATATGCATACATCCATCCAGAGATGTATCCATCCAGGCAGAGACAAAGGGACGAAAAATAAGAATATATTATAGCGACAAACCCATGGACACCCAGATCACAAATCTGTCCTCTGTCCTTTATTTGTAAAGCACCATATTTTTCTTTGTGGAATGTACATTTATTAAACGTAAGCCCGTTGAGATGCGGCATCTCATTTTCAAGAGGGTCCTCATGTCTATATGGTTGTAAAGATAGTTACTATGGATGTATAATCAATACAACCACGGATAGAGACATCAATCTAATATCAAAATCAATATCTAAAATGAATATAATCTCTAGAGGCATGATGTTGATTGATAATTTATGACACCTTGACACTGTAACACTTTTATGCATGACAACAGTTTTCTGTTATATACTCGCATATTAGATTATAAAATGTGATGACTGTCATCACCATCTGTAGTTTTCACAAGTTTGATGGACATGAAAGCATCACCTATTATGAAACTGCATTTCCAGCATCCATGCACTTCAACTTCACGTCCTCATTTAAAAGTCTAAACATGTTAAGGATCCAGAAATATGTCGGAAGAGCTACATGAAACGCACAGAGCCAGACAGGAGGAAAGACAGTTTTGCGGACAGTCCAGCTTTCTGTCTTCCTGTTTTCTGGTCTCCATGGTAACATTTTGTAGTAACACCACAAATGTTGATGTCAGTGTGGTCGAGTCCACGGGGGAAACTATGACACACACACACACACACCCCCACACACACACACACACACAAACATATGACTGAAAGGTGACCTGCAGTCTCATGCTGGTCGTCCTGCTGTCATCTATAAAGACATCCCTCAAGAGCTTCATGAAATTGAATTTAGCCTTTGTTCAGTACATGGTTGAATACTTCAAGGACAGTTAATAAATTGACCTGTGTAACTTTAAGAGATGTTTGGATAAAATATTTCAAATTCATTTAAACACAAATTTAAGTCTTGTTTAGCCAACTAGTCTATCATATAAACACTTTAAGAACAGAACAGAATTCTACAGATTTACAGTGCAATTAAACACCAGGGCTTTAGTTGACAATAAATGGTATTATATAAACCTTGTTTTAAGAATACAAGGTTTGACGCAATCTCAAGGAACCAAACAATAATACCTACAACCTATAATGTGACAGTGACATCTTTGGTCAAATGTACTGTCCAATAAAATCGTGAAAATATGAACCAGAAGTCATGGTAAAAGTAAAAAAAAAATAATGGCAAATGAAGACCAAGAATTAGGTCCCTTGAGTACATAAGTCAGATCATTTTCACCTCTGCCATTGTTGTTTACAAAGTGCTCATCAGAAGTCCCGCCCCCTCTTGATTCTGATTGGTCAGTAAGGGAGGAGTGACATTGATGTGCACCCGGTTGCTTCAGAAGTTGAACTGTTTTCAACTGAGAACACCAGGAGCACAGCGATGAAAGGCAGCTGAAGCTCAGGATTTTCAGGCTGAAAATGGGCTGCATTCATTTTGATTGAAAATAACAGAGTGCCAGTAAACTAAACATTGGCTGTGGAAACGGACCCTAGCTGACTGACAATACAAAAATTCAAATACTGAATAGGTTTTTCATCTAAGAAAACAACAATGAAAACAACACATAACTCAGTGTTCCAGTAGCCTAGTGGTTTTGTCTGTGCACATACCTATAAATGCTGAGGCCACAGATGGCCTGGGTTCAATTTCAGTCTGAGACCAATTTACCCTACGTCTTCCTCTGCTATCTCACCCACTTTCCAGCTTTATTGACTGTCTCTCCATACTACCAATCAAGGCCAAAAGACCCAAAAGTTGCTTTGCAGAGTGAAGTGTGCCTGATGTTAACCAGTTTTTCAGGTTAACCTGCCTGTGCTGATTATCATTACTTATCTGTAAATTAAATCTCCGGAGCTTCCCATCATGACCTCAACTAGATGGTCCACTGCTGACTGCATGATTAGCTTGCTTACACATTTGATACTTGTATTTTAAGCATGTTGTTTTATTTCCGGTTTGTTTGTTTCTTCTTTCATCATGTCTCTGCTGCAAACACAATTCATTATTTTAGTGAAATAAACTACTATAGTTCTTGAGCTATGATACATGAGAAAAGCTTCTAAAACAGCAGTTTCTGAATGAACACAGAGCTGTTTTAAGTGTTGCAGTCTAAGGGCCTGTTTATACGACAATGAAAACAGAGAAACTGAGAATTTTGTGGTGTTTGTGCCTTCTACTTACATGAGAACAGTGCCTGGAGTGCCTGCATCCGCAAACTTTTGAAATCAGGGTCCAAAGTAAAAACATTTGAATACGGTTACGTTTTTGTCTCCTTGAAAACATGGAACCCCGTTGTCAGGGAAAACAGTGACGCACAGAGCATGTCCAGTACTCTTTCAGATAAAGGTAGAGCACACCTAGGGACAACAACAACAACAACAACAACAACAGCTATGGCCGACTACCGAGCAACATGTGTGCTGCTAACTGTGCTTGCTTTGTTATCTCTCCTCCAACAAAATATAGATTTGCTGCGTCAATACTCAGACCAGCGGAGATACATTTGTTATATTCGCCAAGGACACTACAAACTTACATTGCCAACTACTGCCCTGGCATGCACGCTATCGCATTTTCAGTCCTTCTCCTGGATCTATGTGAATGCGCATCGTTATCACACCGTGTCCATGTGAATGTGAAGCGCTTTTGAAAACACAAAGGAAAAGCCCTTCTGTTTCTGACGCAATGTTGTTGTGTAAACGGGCCCTAATGAAACATGTAATCTTCCATCAAACAGATCTGGTCACATTAGATGGTGGCTATGCTAATGACCTCAGTTAATGTGTCTAAATGTGTGAAATGACAGATAAGTGATGACATGTTTGAGTCTGTTGCTCTCAGCAGAAACTCTTTGACAGAATCAGAGGTTTAATTTGTATCACTCTCAGAAAGTGATGCCGAGTGCATTTGTGCGACTCTAATCCTCTCATGTATATGGCTGACATCATGTTGTTTGGTTTACATACTGCAGCAGGGATTATACTCACACACACGGTCACACACAGCTACACAAGCACACACACTCAGAACAGGAGGAACAGGAGGTTGCTCTCTCTTTTTAACCTTCAATCCAGGACACTGTGACTTCTGTTCTCTTTAAATAGCTGCTCCATCAGGACCTGACACTCACTACTCAAGGTGAAAGTCAACTTTCACACTAAAATCCAGGTCTGAACCGGTGCTGCTGACAAATGTGCAAACACAGAGGTCAAAGCTGCGAAATGACTCAAAGCTCACTGACAAATCCCTCCAAAATGAAGGTTTTTAAGCAGGTCGATTCGCAAACAAAGATGATCAAAATCAATGTAGGCACAGTGTTAATAAATCCTTTTTAAGGATCTCAATTAAAGCCCCTGTGAGGAACATGTAAATTGTGATAATTCTGGCAGCCTCTTAAGTCAAAATCATTTGATTATCTCTTCGCTGATCTTATCCTAGACATATATGATCCTTTATAATAATAATACTAATAATAAAAGAAAAGGAAAAATGATAGTTCTCCTTTACTTGAGTGATATTCTTCGCCATGAATTGCTGGAATGACAATTTCTCTCAAAGGGTTGATGTGGAGAAATGCTATTCATTGCCTTGTCTTACAGTTTTCCCCCAGTAGTGCTTTCAGGCAATGATAAAAAATAATAATAATAATAACAAAATGAAAGAATATTTAACTTTGAAGTGATTTTCTTTGTCGGTCATACAGAGGTTTTAATATTTTGAGTCATTTATTATTCAAACAGGGCTGTAGATAGTGTTGTAAAATGTAAATTCTGCAGCTGAAAGCAGTTAGCAAAGAGCTGTCAGTGTTATTTCATCTTTACAGATAGATAGATAGATAGATAGATAGATAGATAAATAGATAGATAGATAGATAGAAATAAAGCATCACCTCTGTTTCCTCCTTTGCTGTTGTAAGGATGTCATGGTAGTTTCGCATAGCCATGCTATGATAACAGAGCCTAGACTGTAATGGAAAACAAATTGGATGATATCCAAACCATGTAGGGTCAATGTTGATGGCACAAATGGAAAAGAATTAAGAGAGACAAACAACCGTTTACAATTATCCTCACACCTTTGGGTAATTCCGAATCACCAACAAAGCAAAAGACATGTTTCTGATCTGTCTGATATTTCAGACAAGATAAAATGGCAACTTTTGATGGTCTCTTAGGTCTTAGGTTAGCTTTTTTTGTGATATTTGGCCAAATCCAAGCCACAACTCACTCCCTTCCAGTTTGTTTGCCTTGTTTGTTCCTTGTTTGGTTTGGGTTGCTTTCACACCCACCGCAAACCAAACTCTGGTCCACTTGGAAGCAAACGAAGACCCCTTTTATTTTTGGTGGACCAGGGTTAAGGTTCTTTGGTCCGCACCAGAGTTTGTGAGGCTTTCACATTATCCCACACGAACCAACATTTACAAAAACGTAAACCAAAATTTGCTTAGTCTGGACCAAATGTGTTAAGGTGTGAAAGTGCCCTATGTCAGGTTTTCATCAAGGGGAAGGGGAAATGGCTAAATTGTCTCTGCCAAAATCAAATCTAACCCTCCAGTTAATGGTCCCTGCCATATTGCCATAATGCAGTACTACCCGGATAATGCTGCCTTAATTCTATTTGATTTGATGGGCAAACAAATAAACAACAACAGCTACAAAAAATACCCAACAACGAAGTGAAAAAGAATTGCTGCTTATTTAGCATTGAACTTAATGGTATTGGTCTGGCATTCCAGGAAATTTCATTAATAATGCACAAATCCTTTTCATATTATGGATGAAAAAAAGCTAAAAATACAATTTAAAGAGTTTTAGCCCCGGACTATCTTTTCTCAACATTGGTTGGCTTCCCCAGCAACCAGTAAAGACTGCAAGAAGTCACCATGCAGGGCCAAGAAATAACCCAGCTTGAAAGGTGATGGAGGGTGAATATTGTTATGATGGGGTAAAGCAGTGCTGTCTGTGTCCCTTTGTCTTTGGTCCTCATGCACGGTGTGATTTCATTAGTGTTACCTCGTCAAGGCAGACAATGGGCAAAAGTTTAGAGGGAACGGTTTAAAAGAATACCAGCTTTGATGACTAAAATTATTGGACTTTAAACATGCATATTTTAAGAGAAAAGTCTGCCTATTTAGTGACAGATTACTGCATCAAGCTTTCAAAGACAGATCATCCAAAGAAGCTGGAAAACAAGTGCGAGTTCTGTTAAGGACACGTTAAGATTAGTGTTCCTCTTGAAATTGTGAAGTTGTGAGGAGTTCAAGTAAACAAGTGTAACAGATTCTCTTTCCTGCAGAAAGCTTTAAAATCACGAAGATAAACCAGATGTTCTTCCATTACAGACTGTCAGGGATTAACACACACAAACACACACATATACACACCACTGCATGTAGGTTACCAGGCAGGCTGTGCAGGATTTGGCGGGAAATGATTGGTTGGGCCAGAAGGGGATTGCAGGATTGGGATTATAATCCACAGATAAGTGTGTGTGTTTGTCTGAGTGTCAGTGTGTGTGCCAGTGTATATGTGTGTGTGGTAGCTCAGTTAGTATAATCTGTGGTCTAATAATGGAGATTACGACTTGCACTCTTCTGAACATCTACTGACAGTCGTCTGACTCCTCCTCAGTAAGAGAAAGGCTGAACTGCTGTGACCTCTGAGTGTGTGAGAGAGAGAGAGAGTAAGTGTGTGTGTTTGTGCAGATGTAATAAACTTCGTCAGTGTTGAAGTTCAGTCGTGAACATCCTCTCATGGTGTTCATTCATTAAACTGGCTCATCGCGTTTTATATTTTTATACATAAGAGTGTTACATGAACGCCAAGAATTACACCAGTCAAGGTTTTATCACCTCTGCCAAAGAGCTGGTGTTTTTGCCGGCAAATTTCTATCCATCCGGTTGACTGTTTGCAACATAAGTAGGGTTGCAAAATTCCAGGAATTTTCAAAGTTTGGGATTAACTCTTTCAAGCCTAAAAATACAAATTATAGCCAGAAAATTCTAATTTTTTGGAGTTGAAATGTTTATTTCACTTTCTACTGAAATCCAAAATAATCAAAATTTCCATAAAAATTTAACACATATTTTTTGTATCTCATTTGGTACATTCAGATGTTTTTTTAGTAATTTGTTGATCATACTGATTAGACAGAAGTATCATAAGAGTACGTATCAAATATGATACAACAGGCTTTCAGGGGTTAAATGGGAATAAACCTGGAACTTAAACCTTGCACAGATGAGTCAAGAAACCTGGACTATTGAGGCCACGTTTTTGAGCCCAAAGCACAAGACTGTTGAAGCCACACATTTGAGCCCATGGACTACATAAAGTGAAGCTGAAATTGATTGTTCAATAAAATACTCAAGACTTGAAATAGTAGGCCTGTGCGCAAAATATGGATATGGCTACAATGTTTTGACAGTTGTTGTCAATACACTTTGGGTAATGTTAACAACAGTAGAGTCAAAGTAGAAGCCAAGCTACGAGTTGAAGCACATGCTCCAAACTTGACCTTAGGTCTACCATCTTTGAGGACCTGAATATATGTTTCTTAAGTTGTAGAATCATTTCATACTCTTCCTTGTTCTTTTTCTTCTTGTAATAAAAAACAAAACTTGTCAGGAATTCTGTTAAAGCGTAGTCACTGTTAAAAAATTACGTTTATCGGGATACATATTGTATCGTGATACATATCGTATCGTGGCCTCAGTAACCAGATACGTAATCGTACCGTGAGGTTGCTGAAAAAACCCAGCCCTATGATATAGTTCTACAAAAAATCTGTTGAAATGTAATTTTTTAAAATTGTATGTTTTGCATGGATGTCTGCCTATGACAAAACAAAATGTTTATATTAATGTTTGGATATAATACAGTTAATTTGAATAACCCCAATTTCAAGTTAATTCTCAACAAGTCCCATCATTCCCACAGATTATTTCCAAAATTCTCAAACTTAACTTCCCATGGACAGTTTCTGGAAAGTTTCTGGAAATGTTCTGCCCCTTTGCAACCTTAAACATAACTCAAAAAGGTAAGGATGGTTTTTGATTAAATTTTCATACCATGTTGGTCATAGCACAGAGAAGAAGTGATACGATTTTGGTGATGATCTGAATCAAGATGTGGATCCAGGATTATTTTTTAAGAATTTGCTAACATTTCAAAGTAGGGCTGTTTTCCACATTTTTACTGATAACTCAAGTATGACGGAAAGTTCTCAAAAGATGTTGATCACATTTCAATAACTGTCTCCCACCACATCCTCAGTTAATATGTGTTTTACAAATGAAGTAAAATCTTAACTGTAATCTCTGGGAGCATTACTTAACATGATATCACAACAACTTTAAGAGCCTCAGTACCCCCAATTTAAGGGTACACACTCTTGCCTTTTGCCACATTAGTTAATCATGTCAAGAGAATTTGGTGAGAGAGGACATCCGTAGGAAGATATCTTAACACACTTGCATGAACAAATCTTTGTGAGTTATAAAATAATCATGATCAAATGGCTGCAAATAGGTTTGGGGATTCATTATGGGATGTTGCAAACAACAACTTTTGCTCTCCAAACAACTTCTTCCCTGAGAGATGACAATGCTCAACGAAAAGCAAGTGGCTGGTGCTATTTCTGACATAGCTACCTGGTCCCCCGGCACCAGATTCATAACCTTTATCAATAATCAGAAAAAAGATTAGACTCCACTCAACATAAGTGTACAAAAAGCACAACAAGCAAAACAGAATTTATCGCAACAAGCTGAGATAAATTGAGCTTTTTCCCTAAACTCCAGCAGACATACATGACTTTAGCCACTAAGGACACAGTTCTGGGAAAGAGACCATCATAAATTGGCTATGGTTGACTTGGCAATGCTTTCAGACAGGACCACAGCACCATTTCTCAGTGCAGCTATCCAGTGTTTTGACTGAGGTGGAAATCATGGCGTAAAAGCAGACAAACCTGAGCTTGAAAACTATAACTAGTCATGCTTTTTAATGAGTCATAATCCAGTGAATAAATGCACCATTATAGCTGTTTATCTATGTGTGCTGTGGCTCAGCTGTGAATAGTATAGCACAGACTTTCTGGACAGCTTCAATGATATATCAGCTCATTTCTCCTACATTTTCAATTACTTATTCAGTGACACAACTTTAAATGATGCAACCTGGTATGTGAAAGATTGCTCTCTCTAAACCTGATATGTGATATCGGTCGTCTCCATGACAGACATGACATGTTTACTGTAAACCCCTTCAGTTACATCAATGGCTGTTCAGTGTGGAGCTGCAACTGAGAGCTGCTTCTGTTTCTGTATCTTATTCCTGTTTTATGCTGCTTTCTTTGAATGGACCCAGATTCTTCTCAATCAACAGGGAATCAATACAATGATTGATAATAGAATTAACATACTATAAAGTGGTTGACATTAAGAAAACGTTGCTACTAGCCCCCCATGCCACTTTTTTTTCCAGATCAGCGGCCACATTGTTGTAACTTTCTAATCTTGTAATCTTCCGAAAATCAGTGTGTTGTGTCTGACACATTATTTGAGCCTTGAGTGTAAAATCTGTGAGAATGTGTGTGTATGTGTGTCTGTGCAACTGCAGTGCCTGCTGTAAAAACAAACCAACATACAGGGTGCAAGATTCTCCCATCTGTAAAACGAACACAGCATTGTGTAACTGGGTTTGTTTGGTAAAGTTTACAGACATTAAATTAAAAAAGCTGTAATGTCAGTGAAGTTAAGTTTCTGACTGCTCTGATATGCATCAATTAGCTGACATATGCAAATTCAGACACAGTGAGGTGAATGGAAAAAACATGGTGTCCATATATTACATAAGAACGCTTTAAGACCTATTACAGAGTAAAAGTCCACAAAATGCTTATGTTAATGTACTCTGAAGACACCAAATGTTATATTTATATTTGTACAAATTATCTGCAAAACAAGTAAACGCAGTAACGCAGTAAAATTCATGACATTCATACCGTATACATTTGGGCCATGTCCACACAGGCAGATATTTTTCAGACCTGATGTTTTTCCTGTGCGCTATTTGCCTACTGTTCAAACATAAACTGCAATTTAGGTCACTGAAAATGCACATTTTGGAAAATCCTGGCCAAGTGAGGATTATTGAGAACATTTTGGACGTCCCCATGTGAGCAGGGAAAACAGGAAAAATGGTGTTTTGGAGTTGTAATGTCGCACTCTGCACCGATCTCTCTACGGGGTGATGACCCTCAATGCAACATTGTCACTGCTGTTTACACGTTGCAGTTTTAAAGTGTTATTAACTGGACTTTTAGTTTGCCAACATAGACTCTCCGTCACTCACCTCACTATTATGCTGCATTAAAAACTTGATACAAATGCATCAGATGTTTTGGATGACCCGGTGTTATTGCTCTATAAATGACTGTGTTGACTGGTGACCAATGGCCGCTTGCTCTGCTTTTTTCTGTGGTTATAACAGTTGTTGAAACCAAAATGAATGAAGAAGCAGTGTTGCGTTCAAAGAGTGACCATCTTAAATTGAAACTTTCTGCTGATTTTTCTTCTTCTATTGATTATAAAATAAAAGTACTCATTGTAAGAGTCTTTAGGGAATTCTTAAAGTATGCGGCATTTCGTTGGACATTTGGACACTCAGCAGTACAACATGGTGAATAACTGTCTCACTACACTCTCGCTTCACTGTGTATCTGCATCACAGTGTTGGTGTAAGAGAAAATTTAAGTTACAGATCCAAGTCAAATGGTTGCACATAAAAAAGCACAACATTATCATGAAGGTTCCCTTAAAACTTTGAAAACGGTTTGCAGAGTGAAGTGTGTCCAGGGTAGGAATGTAACGGCTTGAAAATTTAATATCACGGTTACTGTGGCCAAAACAATCACTGTTATCATTATTATCCCGGTATTGTTGCAATGTGCTCAAATGTTTAAAAGGAATTATACACACACTAAAAGCATTTTAACTAATTTTTATTAAGTTAAAAAATAAAATTACTTTACAAACAATCTGCAGTGGTCAGAACCTGACCCTCTTCACCTCTCTGGTTCCTTGCTGAGGTCTTTCTCAACAGTCTAGCCAGGCTCTCCCCTCTGATGCTGCCGTGGGAGGTTTGTGGCTCTTTTTCTGCCTCAAGGATACTTTTTATGCCTTTTCTGCAGACAGGGTGACCATCTTCAATTAGTTTTCCCTTGGCATCCCATGTAAAATCCAAAATACGACCAGAATTCAGACTTTGTCCGTTTCTAGGAGGAAAAAAATCTCTGGTAAAGTGTCTGTGCAGGCACCAATGGCCATACATGCACTTTGAGAGGCCAAACATTGCAAACACCGCATTCATGCCTGCGTCTGAGGGACCGCTGCTGCTTTGTCGAGGAGCAGACACAAAGTTCTGGCTTTTCCTGCCAATAAGCATCGCGAGTTATTGACAACGTGAGGTAATCAAACACGGTTTTAACAGTAATTAAAAAAGGAAACAGTAATACTAAAGTTGGAAATTTCATCACGGTTTATCATTTTATCAGTCACCGTTACATTCCTAGTCCAGGGTTAGCAGTGCTAGCACAGAGCCTTTGGTCCTCTTTTCAGGTTAATGGACTCTTTCCTCACATCATGACAGTTTCTTTGGGCACAAAGTCATGCAGGAGCCTTTTAGGGTTAATAAAGAAGTAAAGAGTAGCTGCTGCTTTGGCAGTAGCTAATAGGGGTCCAAATAAATAAATAAATAAAAATAGAGAGACATGGCCCATCCTAAAAAAAGATCATGATTTCCCACTATTTTCAAACCCAAACCTTTTTTGTCATCTCAAAACTACCTATCCAGCGTGCTTGTGTTAATATTTGTATTGTACTCTTTTGGTATATATCTTATTTTTGGACTTTATTCCTTTGTTTGAGAAACAGGACAGAGGATAGAGTTGAAAGTTGGGGAGAGACAGCGTGGAAAGACATTGGGTAAAGGAGCTGCAGGCCAGCCATTTCAAGGACTACAGCCTATACATGGGGTGTCCAAATCACTCGCCAGGTCACCAGCATTTTCTAATTTCTTTCTTTAGCCCCATTTCAGTTCATAATCATTATAGCTTTTAATGTAGACATTAGCATGATCTCTCTATCCATGGTTGATACACCTATAGTACCTATCTTTAGCACCATGTAGACATGAGGTCCCTCTTGAAAATGGGATGTCACATCTCAAGAGGCTTACCTTTAATACATTTATACTTAACGGAGACAAATATGGTAGGGACACATTTGTGGTCTGGGCGCCCATGAGTTTGTCACTACCATAAATTCTTGTTTTCAGTATGACTATTATTGATTATACTTCTATAAATTATCACCACAATCTATAAATTATCACCACAATCATACAGACATGAGGACCCTCCTGAAAACGGGATGTTGCATCTCAAGAGGCTAACCTCTGATAAATTTCTTTTCAGCAGAAACAAATATGACGACGACAGGTCTATGACTGGTCCATGGATCTGTCACTAACTTTAGTTCTTACTTTAGTCCACTTGTCTCCGTTTACCTCCCTTTCTTCGCCCACACACCCAACACAGCATCGTGTGGATTTGCTGTTCATCATGAGACTGGGATCCACATTCAAGATTTCCTGCTGCTTAACGGGTTTTTTCTTGCCACCATGATGGAGGGATTCATGATTGGCTGTACGGATTCATGTTGGGTGTTGGAGGTATATGTGTATTTTATATATGTATATATGTATCTATGCATATATGTGTATCCATAAAATGAAGAGTTTTATGGTCTATTGTAAAGTGTCTTGAGATAACACTCGTTATGAATTGGCGCTATACAAATAAAGATTGATTGATTGATTGATTGATTAATTACTGATATTACATGGTATCTAAGGAAGACCAATTTACAAGTCGTTTCAGGGCCAAATTATTTCTGTGGCCAGGCCTGGGCCAGCTCAAAGTGCACATTCCCAGTGTTAGCCCTTGAACAGGTGCAATATTCTATCAGCAGTACTTACAGATGAAGGCTCAAAGCTGCTACCTGAAAACATTAACTGGACCAGAGAGAAGACAACAAGGCTATGACATCACTTCCTTCTTAACATGCCGACTCATCAAACATTGAACAGTTTCTCCACTCAACTAATGGAAGAAGAAACATGAGACAAACACTCAGAAACAAACACCTTGGCGAGGAGGTGGATTAAAGTAAGGACACACTGATAAGTTTCAAGGGTTTCTAGACGACAAACTGAAGTTAAGAGCTGAATGTATGAGATCACAGAGGAGAGGAGGCTGTAGAGGGTCAACTTTTGTCTCAGTGTCTATATACAGAACCATCACCTTCACAAAAAGGACGCTGCGACTTGTTTGGGAATATTAACTTTCCTGTATTTTTTTCCTGCTGACACAGAAGTTGTCTAAGAGTAATGTCTACACTAAAGTAAGCCGGATGATTCTGTGTATCTCCTACTTTCAACAAGCCCCTTTGTCGAGCCAGACTGATGCACTGGGTGACATTTTCCTTTATTACCATAAACACACTCTTAAGTTTATTTTGACTCAATCCCTGCTGCCATAAATACTCTCTAGACCACCACTGTGTATATCTACTGCTGGAAATGGTCCCAGATACATGGACAATTTGCTCCAGTTTGAATGAAGTTTACTTAAAGTGACTGTGACAGGGTGTTTTAAGATTATTTAGTCTAGTTGGAGAATGCAGACATTTATTCATGAGCTGTATTTAAAGGTTCACTGAGGTGTTTGAATGTTAAAGGAAAAAGAAATAAAGTCAAAAATTTAAAGAAACAAACTGATATTTTCACACACTGGCCACTTTATTATGTAAGCCCATTCAACTGCTCCTGGATGCAAAAAGCTAATCAGCCAATCACATAGCAGCAATTCAAAATATTTGGGCATGTAGACATGATCAAGACAACCTGCTGAAGGTCTAACCGAGCATCAGAATGGGAAAGAGATGATTTCAGAGACTTTAAACATGGCTCGGTAGTTGGTGTCAGACAGGCTGGTCTAAGTATGAAAGGGCTGATCTGGTGGGAATTTCATGCACAACCATCTTGAGGGTCACAATAAACAGTCAAAAAATAAGAAAGTAACCAGTGAACAGCAGGGCTCTGGACCAAAATGTCTTGTTGATTCCAGAGGCCGGATGTGAATGGCCAGACTGGTTCACGATGATGGAAAGGCAGCAATAACTCAAGTAACAACCAAGTTACAACCAAGTTAGGCAAAAGACCATTTCTGAGCATGTCAAATCTTCAGGCAGATGGGCTACAGCAGCAGAAGACCACACCTGGTGCCACTCTAGTCAGCTAAGAACAGAAAATCGAGGCTAAAATCTGCACTGACTCACCAAAACTGGACAAGAGAAGATTGGAAAAATGTGGCTTAATCTCAATTTCTGCTGCCACATTCGGATGGTGGGGTCAGAGTTTGGCATGAACAACATGAAAGCAAGGATTCATCCTGCCATGTATCAATGGTTCAAGCTGGTGGTGGTGTTACGATGGTGTGGGGGATGTTTTCTTGGCACACTTTGGGCCCCTCAGTACCAACTGAGCATCATTCAACCTACCTGAGCATTGCTGCTAACCATGTCCATCCCTTAATGACCCCAGGACACATTCTCTAATGGCTGCTTCTAGCAGGATAACACTCCATGTCACAAAGCTCAAATCATCTTAAACTGGTTCCTTGAACATGACAATGAGTTCACTGTACTCCAGGGTCCTCCAGTGCCATCAGATCTCAATCCAGTAGATCACCTTTGAGATGTGGTGGAACGGGAAATTTGAATGCGCAGCCCACAAATCTGAGGAAACGGTGTGATGCTAACATGTTGACCAAATTCTCAGAGGAGTGTTTCCAACACTTTGTTGAATCTATGCCACTAGGAATTAGGCCAATTCCTGAATGCAAAAGAGGGTCCAACCCAGTGCTAGTAAAGTCTAGTTGAACTACCCAAACATGTGGGCGGTGTTTTTTAGAGTAACATGTAAAACACAGCTCGACTCATAGACTACTAATGAAGCTTACAGCATAACTTTAAGTCAGGGAACACTTGTTTTATTCAGTTTTCCATTCAACTCCCCTCCAGATTCTGCCACAACCTTGTTTAGCGGATCATCCCGCTGCAGTCATTTTAAAATCTGGTCTCTTCTCCTCCACAGTCGACCTTTCGTTGTATTGTGATCCCTGAAATCCTTCCACACCCCATGCACCTTCAATCATCCAATCACTGTTCAAGGTCTCATCAGCACATTTAAGTTGTCTCATTAGTGGACAGAGCAAGTCTTTCCTTATTCCCCCAAATCTTCTGGTTTTTCATGTCAAAGCAAGTAAAAGTAGACTTTCACAAAATTCAGCTGGAGTGAGATTTAATTTCTGTGTAGGCCTTTATAACTGCTAACCTTGCAAAGCAGCTGGATACGCCCGATTCAATGTCTGTAATCAGACAGATCCATCTTGCCAAGCTTCAATCTACAACATCTGTGCTTGGCGAGGCAGTATGGCCCAATCAGAGTCCAAGCAGGAAGAGGTGGGAGCTTTGTGCGAGACGACAGCAGGAAGTGACTTCACGTACAGGGATTAGCATAGATGCTAACACAATCAGTATCAGATTTATCAGAGTGTGACTGCATTTCTTTTTTGGAATGAAAAACAATTAACAACCCTGAAAGCACTTCTCTGTAGAAAGGATATTTTCACTCAACTTTCGACATGTTTTGGTGAGAGTTTGTTTTGTAAAGTAGCTCATATTCTGTCCTTTACACTGCTGCAGTAGCGCCCACCTACTACATTATCTGATTGGCCAGTAAAGAATTTAATGGAGAATGATCGTCCAAAAACCTTCCAGATATGCTTTTGAACGATTCTGTCCATTTCCAAACACTTAGAAGAATATACTGAACAGTCCATCAATTTTTCTGCTCAATTTGACACCAAAAGCATGTTAACTATTTCATTGTGAACAATAAATTTAAGATCACAGTTGGAGCACAACACAATACAGGTATCAAGGTAGGGCAGGAAAAGGGTTGGAATCTGATTGGAATTTTCTGTATAAAAGTTTAGATTTATGTTACACAAAACTACTTACATGTAAGTTTTATCTACAGCACACAGCTTGCCAGAGGAAACAGCCGAAGTTTTAAAAACTGCAGTGAGCACTTTACTTCTTAAGTGAATTACAATCTTTTTCGTACACAATCCTTGCCTCCACACACACACACAGACACCAAAACAAGCCTCGCATCCTCATTTGAGCTCTTCACAACCCACAGACTGTCAATTAGCCAAGTCAGTATGCTCCCAAACTTCCTTTAGACTTTAAGTTTTAATGATAGGCTGAGTTAATAGGCTGCTGGAGGGTATTAGGAGGATTGGGAAGACTCATGGTTGAAAATTAACTTTTTGGCTGGGCCTGGTGGACTTAAGAACAAGTCGCTGTGTATTCACTGCTGATGACGTTCCAGCTTCTGAATAAATACGTGTGGTTTGAAGTTTTGTTTCTCTTATTTTTCTGTCCTTTGAGCTGTATAAAGTTGTTTACCTTGAAAACACTGATCTTCATAATATAGACATTTCACAATAAAAAGAGTTCAACATCCTGATGACCGTGGCTTTCATAGGGGATCAATTCTTTTTAAAGTAATTTTGACAAATTTCACCTATTACTCGTTCTCTTTTCAGAAATCAACAGTGACTTTTTGTTTGACCATCTGAGACATTTTCACATACCTAGTACTGGCTTCACTCGTATTGACTTAACTCCTTTTTATTTGTATGCATGATTATTTTGTTTTTATATTTTTCCATGAGGAAACCTGGACATGAAACCTGGTCTTTTTATAGTTTTACCTCTGGTGAGATTCCTCGCAAGATGAGCGATGACTAAAATCTGACATTCATCGAAGCATTGCAACAAGGGGATGAGGACATATGACATGAAGCACCTCTTGTTTCTGCTCAATAATGTTGTGTGACTTCTCAAACTCTCCCTTGCTTTTAAATTTGTATGTGTATTTTATGTTGTTGAGCTGCTTCTAAGTGTTTCGAAAACTAAACTTGTTTGATTTCTTTTGAAGAAATTGTGCTTTTAAATATTTGTATACAAAATAAAGCCAATAAATTATTTTAAAATATTTGGTAGTTGGTAGACAGCATGAAAAGATGGATGATAATGTGAAAATACCTAAATGGGCAACATTTTCTGGGAGATACCAGCTATAAAAGTAAAGTCAATGATAGAAAATAGTCAATTGTAACTGAGTGAGTAGTTTGCTGGCAGCTGGTGCTTGTGGAAAGCCCCCTTCTGCTCAGGATGAAAAACCACCAGCTGACAGCCTGCAGCACTATCGCTTTTCCTCCTTTAATGTTTTAACTTGGACGTCACATCTTTTGACAATGTCACAGTTTTACAATGACAAACATGCATACATTGAGGAGGTATTTTCATAAACTACACTAAGTGTTTTCAATTAAAAATTAAATGGGTCCAGTCTCAAAAAAATTCTCTAGGGCAAAGATCCAGATATTCATTATGTCTAACATATGATATCATGCAGTCAACAAAATAAAAAAACATAATTTAGTATCCAAGGGATGACTCAAATTTCACTTATGACAGCAGAGACACTATCCAAAATGCCGGGTGTGATAGACACAAAAGAAAAGACAACAAAAGTGGACAGTCTTTGTCACTTTCACCCTTGTGTCTGAATGGACTTTTTATTGTTAAGAAAACACTAAAAACTCATCCTCACATCCAGCTGTATTCCTGCAGAGGTTGCCTGACAGTCCGTCCGTCTGAAAGGTTAAAATGACAAACGTCCTGCAGCCTCACAGCTGATGGCAGAGCGTATATGTGTGTATATGTGTGAGTCTGACCTTCACAACTACAGTGTGTGTGTCTGTGTGTAATACCTCAGAGACACAAGTCGCGAGGAAACACTTCATCACTGCCACCCTATTTACACGCACACACTTTCTCTCTCACACACCGACTGAACTTTTTTGCACACACGCTGCACACACCCCTCACCTCTCCTGCACCGAGCTCTAATTGTGTTTTGATAATAATCATCCAATCAAGTTTCATTATGGTCATCACTTTCTCTTTGTCACATGACACAAACTTAATTAAAAAGTCTTGAGACAACAAGGGACGCAGGTGCACTCTAACACACTCTCACACTCACTTGGCACACACAGGTAGCTTCATGAATCACAGCCGACAGAATGGGAGTAATGACGTAGCTAACTGTTAGCACTGTAAAGAAAGCACCTAGCTAGCTAAGCACAGACACAAAAAGTTATCCGCAAACTGCAGGACTTTGGATTTTATAGCTTCGGTGACAAACAAACATCCCTGAGGAGCAAGAAGATGTTACACAACAAAAGTCCTGAGTTAGCATAAAACAAATTCACCATTTATCAGTGTCAAGATTTTACAGAAACTCTGTTTTATGAGTTCAGAAAAGTTTAGATGGTTCAACTCCCTTAAAGAAAAGTTTGTCAAAGAACGAAGGAAAAGAAAATATGGTGAGAGTACCTTCATACCCCAAATATTAAGCGCCCCAGCACAAAAAATGTGACGTGATACTGAGGGCCTCCCAGGTGAAAATAGGTGGTCTGTGTGTTTGTTTTTCAGTGCATTAAACTAATTGAACAACATGATTCTGCTAATTTAGGTGCCAACTGTTTTGGCCTGTACTTCATTTATTAGGGATGTGTGGCAGGGCTGCTCGATCATGGAAAGAATCAGAATCAAGATTATTTTGCTTGATTTTGATATTATGGCTATTAAGCACGATCACTCACTGATTTTATGACATCTGTGAAAGAGTGAAAAATAAGTAATATTGCACTGAGATGTAGCTACAGCTATAACAAATCATATTATTTTGTGTTGTCTCAAAAACTGTTTTAACTTAATTATGATCAATGAGATGAATTCAATCAACATTTAAATATGAAATGAAAAAAAAAACATGTTTAATCACTTTTTATTTTACAAGCTGAAGAATAACTGACAAACATTTTTACCTCTTAGGCAGGCTTTGACAAAAGGGCGAAAAAAGGACAGGATTGATCAAAAACCAATCAAGTTTGATTTTGGGAAAAGTGACAGACATAGTGGTGACTTTAGTGTTGGGCGGCAGTAGCTCAGTCCATAAGGACTTGGGTTTGGGACTGAAGGGTGGCTGGTTCAAGTCCTGACTGAACCATGTTTGGAAGTTGGTTTGGTAGCTGGAGAGGTGCTAGCTGACTTCCTGAGCAGTGCGAAAGTGCCCTTGAGCAAGACACTTAACCTCAAATCTGCTTGGTAGTGCTTCTTCAGGAACAGCAAGCTATCACTCTGACATTTCTCCATTAATGCATGATTGTAGGACCTGTTTGTGCTTGTGTACTTCAGCCTGTGTTTGTGTATTATGTTTCAACAACAGAGTGTAAAGAATTAAATTTCCCACGAAGGACAAATAAAGGACATGTTTCCTTCTTTCTTCTTTCGTACAGCAAGTGCTGGAGTCATGTTGTCCATTTTTATATTGAGCCAATGGTGTGGACATGGCAGATATCCGTCCACAAGAAGCCTTGTTTCCATCAAGTGGTCTTGTTTGGCTCAGTACGGTTTGGAATAGAATAGAATAGAAAAGAATAGCTCTTCATTGTGCCTATATAAACACTTGTTAGGCACCAGAATTTGTACAGTGAAACAGTTTGGCATCCTATGTGACAGCAAAGAACACAAAAAATAAACATATCATAAAATAGAGACAATAAATAGAATTAAGATATGTGCAGACTATAGCTAAAAAAACTAGAAAAGCACTCAGAAAGCACAGACCTCCGCCAAGCGGCTTCAGTCCACTTTGATGCACATGGTCCTATCTGGCAATGTTAAAGAATCCTTTAAAAAAATCCTGGATCCGGATGGTGATCCAGATCAGTCCCAAAATCTAATCATTTCTTCCTTGTCCCCTTCCACACATTTCCTGAAAATTTCATCCAAATCTGTGCATAACTTTTCAAGTTATTTTGAACACAAGCAGACAAACAAACCAACACCAGCAAAAACATAACCTCCTCGGCGGAGGTAATTAAAAGATTTTTATGTACATCAGGGCATGTAGAAAGAACTGACCCTGATGGCCAGCTGGACCGTCACTTGAAGGAAGGGACGTGAGGCGGGAAGAGGGAGTCATGCCAGCTATGTAAATGTGTGACGTCACAGCAGCGCAACACAGTAAAGCAGTCTGAAGTAGCAAAAGGTTGTAAACAAAGAGCAACACTGGAGGACTTCCAGCGCTCCAGCACTCTGTGGAGCATTGTTCAATGCAGACATTCTTTACAGCAACAGCAGTGGACAAATCACTTCAGAGAGCCAGCTTACCTGAACATGGTGCATTTTTGTTTTAGCTGCTGTCACATGAGAATTGACATTTTTTTGCGATTAATCAAACAGCTGCAGCGCTTTTAGCTTCACCCTGTAGGGTCTGTTTGGTAAGCTCTACACCCCTTCAGAGCAGTGCTAAAAAATGGGACGGCATGGTTTGGTTATTTGGTTACCTTCCCCCCTTTTTGACAGTGGAAATACCTGTAATTGCATACCTAACCGAACAGAACCAGACTGCTTGGTGGAAACACAGCTCAGGTGGAGCAAAGTTTACACAACTATCTTAAAATCAATGCATTGATCAGCAAAAGACTATTAACATCACTGAAAGGAATAAGAAGGTTGAAATTCAATTATGTTCTTCGTTTAATGACATTTATGTGTTCACTTTCTAAAAGAGCAGCAATTAAGACGCAAGGATGCACTCATTATACCTGCCTGCTGTCAGTCCACACACACACACACACACCCATGCCCACATGATGCACAAAGAGCTTGATTTAGTACCAAAACAACAGTTTGAGCTTCATCCACGCTTGTCCGAGTGTTCTCTCCGCAGGTCTCCAAACTAATCTGTCCTGACGTAACGACATGCTGCTCCTCAATCTGCCCACTGCTGGAGTCCTGGCACACGCACGCACACACACACACACACACACACACACACACACACACACACACACACACACACTCCCAAACATGAACACACTCAGTGTTTAGTAATGTTGTCATGCTCTATAAATAGGTAACATTGATTTATGTGGAGGAGAATAAGAGAATGTTACAGTGGAATGAATTTATCTTTACTGTACAACTTAATCTTTTCTTACCGTAGAGCTGAATATTGTCAACTCGGTGTTGACCTAAAGCTGCAAACAAAGAACTGGAGCCTGTAACAGTTGAACAACTCTCTAAACCATCGACTGGCTTGTAAGCAAAGTCTAACAGCCAGCTTGTTTGTCTGACATGAAGAGTGTATTCAACCAGCAGGTAAGGCCAGTGTCAAGGTAGGATAAATGGTCTAACAGGAGATTAGTGTAACCGCATTAATGACCATCAAACTACAGATTTAATCAGTCGGTAAGCAGGCTGGCGGTGTTTGAGAGTGAAGTAAACAGCCTCACGGGAGGTAACTGAGGTTAAAGAGCTAGTTAGGACAGATGGACAGAAAACAAATGTGTCCGATAATCTATTTTGCAGAGATGCCACAGTCAAATAGCCTGTTCAGTGTTTTAAAAAGGGGTGTAAAGTAGCTAATTTAATTTTCTTGTGTAACTGTCGTTGATTTGCTTTACTGTACTTGTTG
The DNA here is from genome assembly GCA_037902135.1 of Cetoscarus ocellatus. Lineage (NCBI taxonomy): Eukaryota > Metazoa > Chordata > Actinopteri > Labriformes > Labridae > Cetoscarus > Cetoscarus ocellatus. The sequence continues at coordinate 346,335 of JBAMNC010001432.1, read as the reverse complement.
TTTGCATAGTTTATCAAATCAGTAATATTATGTTACTTCATTTCTGTGGAAGGCACTGTTGCATTTCACACAGCATCTGAATGCTGAGTAACAAAACATTAAATGGAAAGCTTAACTGAGCCTTCAGTCACCTAGTGCATTACTCACATCATTAACATTAAATCTTTAAAGGGGACATGTTCTGCAAAAATCACTTTTTGAAGGCTTTTGAACATATTTGTGGGTATTTGGCCTGCCTCCCAGCCCACCACATGTTAGAGTAGACAACAAAACCTATATTTAGCAGGCTGCATAAATGTAAACTCATGGTATTTGGAGAGCTGTTGAGTCTGTGGATATACTGCTATGTAACAAGCATTTAAATTTGCATAAGCCTACCTTTACCTGAGTATCCCCACCCCCGGCTTGAGAAGTTTCTTTGCAAAGCAGTGCCATATTGTTTACACTGTTATACCCCTTTCAGACTGGCCAAAAAACCTGTTTAAACCCGGTAACAATCAGCTCCTGTCAGCAGTTTGAAAGGGTTTAATTGGCATTTCAACCCGGGTTGACTGACCCTGCAAGCAACACGAGTTTTTATCGGCTTGCCTTTGGCTAATTTATGGATGATGTCGGCGTAGCGTGCCCACGGCATAACACTGCGCCCATCCCCTCCGTCTGTAACTTACGTGACTCTTTGCCATCTCAGCAACAAATTCTATCCACCTTCGTATCATCAGCGCCATTTTTAAAGGGGGACAAATGTACAAAGTACAGAAAACCATGACCACGTCTTCCATGCTCCTTTCCATTGTATACGTGGTTGTGTTTTCGTCGTGTTTTCAACGTGATGACATCAGCTTAATGCGCCAGAGGAAAGAAACAGCCACGCAGCTCATCTGCTGCCGATTAGACCCGGGTCTGCTGGCAGTGGTAAAGGAATCACTTGCCGATTGTTAGCGGGTTAACCCATGTTGAAAAAAACCTGCGTTGACCCGCTAATTTTAGTGTGAAAGAGGTATTAGCGAGAGATCGGGTACACCTTGAATTTGTGGTTCTTGTGTGTTCAGGATTGTAACGTGAAGTCCCCGTTGTTACTGTGTTGGCTGCTGTTAAAATGAATAGAGATCTGACTACAAGGCAAACTGCTATGCTCTGGCTCATTAAAAGCAACCGCCCTCAAAACCAGCCGATCTGAACAGATTGGTTATGTGAGCGTGGAAAGAATGCAGCTGTGCTTTATTCATGGGTGTTTTGGACCACAAGCATGTTACTAACGTTTCATGAAGACATCAAGGATCCATGTTAAACTGCAGAAATGGAGCAAAATATGTCACCTTTGATACAGATATGAAGTTTAACATAACAAGTTTACTTTGATGGCCTGGCCTGTCAGGACACTTACATGTATTGACAGTCTCTTCCCAAAGCTTGACATGATAGTTTTGCAAAGCACAAGAAGTTGTATAAGGAAATTGGTGTGAGAATTGTCAAGATTAAAGTTTAAAATGATTTATTCCTATATTAATTTAGAGCAGGTTCACTGTTTGCTGTCAGTTCTGGTACTGTAACTGAGATGCTTTGCCTGGTAGCCTAAATAAAGGTGACTGCATTTCACACAAAAGTTACATTTGTATCTGTTCATTTATATATTCAAACTTTACTAGCATTCAATAAAGGGTTATTAGATGTTTCATTTTATCCAAGTGTAAAACATGACTCCAGAAATTCAAGGAAACATAAAAAAAATGCCTTACCCTTTCTATTTTAGTCGATTAAATTTACAGTAGATCTCATCGACTAAAATGTTGTGAAATTTCATCAACTAAAACTAGACTAAAATTAAAGCAATTTAGATGACTAAATTATGACGACAAAGACTATAACTAAAACTACATTAAAAAGTGCTGTCAAAATTAACACTAACAGCAGCAGAGGAAAGAAGAGCTTTACGCTATGATAACAATTCATGTCCTAACTTTAGTGATACATGTTAAAAAGCGTAAAGCTCTGTATCCAAAAGCAATGTGAGACAGCTCTATGGATGCACAAGAGACCCGGTGGTTATCAGTTTTTGAGCAGATGTTCTACAGAACTTTGATGATGTGCAGTGGAAAAACTTCTGATGTCCAGAAGTACATTTAAGTTTGTGTTACTCTCCTTAAAATCACCTAAACATCTTCCTCAACACTTCCAACTAACCTACATTAATGCCCCGGGGCATTCATTGCAGCATTCACACTTCAGCTCACCCAGAATTTACGTGGAAAATACTAGGGGGAAATTACTTGGGTAAAGTCCGGAAGAAAAACTTGGTTGTTTGAGTTCACACAGACGGCTCACCCTGTTTATGTCCGGACAATTTCAAGGTTTTTCTGCAAGTGTAAATGTAATTTAGTATTTCAATCAAACTAGTTTCTCTAAAATTTGGTACCAATGGAAAAAAAGTGAAGGAATCTTAGTAATCTAAGTTAGAAGAACCTAGAAGGGGGTTAGGTAGGTATTCCAACTTGTTATTGCCGTCTCTGTCTTGTTTTTAATCTGATTAGCCAATTAGTTAAGTCTTCTTCCTCATACTGCCAGCTCTCACCTCTGTCTTAACAGGAGATATCTGCTTTAATTAAGTGGATTAAAGATAATTAGACTCACAGAGGTTAAGACACACAGACTCAGAGTGTTGTGTAAATTAGGCATAATTGTTTAGTACTGTGCTTTTGCACGAAATTGCTCGTCTCCCCTCTGTGCTGCCTCCACACATGGAGTTGGTAAACAAGCTTGCCAAGATGATGAGAGAAACACCAACCATGGTAAAAACTTGTTAAAGATGACACAGTATGGTTGTACTATGGACATTTCTATAACATTTGAGATGCCAACAACAACCCTACGTCTGCTTCGACATACACACACAGATTAGGACAAGGAAATAAAAAAGAGAAAGAGGCAACACAGTTCATCATAGCTTAAACTTACAAATGAACTTGTTGCTAGGTACTGGGTTGCTTTAACGTCATCAACCTTTTCCAATATTTTAAAAGTGACATTTGGTTTACCTGATCACCCCATGATATAAATTAAATGAATGAGTCTCTCTATGTTTAGCTGCCTGACACCAGAGCAAACCCACTGCAAAATAAACCATCACAGTGACCCACCTGTGCCATCGACAGACTATGTATTCAATCCCAGCATTAACAGTCTCAAGGATGAACTTCTGCTGATAGCAGGAATACACTCAGTGAACGTCCACCTTACACGTCATGTTGGTGTGTCAGTGATGGGTGCAGCATTGTCGACAGCCTAAACACCTGACAGGAGACGCACAGACCCTGCATGCATAGTGTTTTAACAACTGAAGCTGATATCAGACAAACTTTTACTGATTATTAGTCATAAAAATAAGAAAACTCTCAGTTTTGGCTCACCTCAAACAGAACAAAAATGTCAGCATGACATGCTCAAGGTCATGTGACTGATAATACACGTCCTGCAATGGTGGTGAAACATCATGTCAGTCTGCCCTGCTGAGTATTTGTGTTCACGCTTGTAAAATGAACCAGACTGTGGAGCCAAGTGGACTCAGATCCAGGTCAGGGTCCCTGATGTAAAACCAGCCTGACTGTTCTAGCATAAAAAAAGAGCTCCATGAAGCACATTAACAGGGGAAATCGCAATCATAGTCGACCTCTGGCTAAAGGAAACATGGAAGTAAAGGAAGGAGGAAGGTAAGAGACACAATGAACAGTGAGGTGGAGGTTTCTCTAATTTCATGAGCCACTGGAGAGATGGGAGCGTTGGAATCACGGAGGAAAACTCATGATAAAATGAGGTAGGAAGAAAAAGAAGAAGGAAGCATAGGAAAGGTAGAACTGAGGAAGGAAGAGAGGAGATAGGAATGGAAAAGAGGAGAGAGAGGACTGGCAGGGGGTCTCCTCGATGGGGAAAATCAGTTTTTCGGCATCTTTGTGTCCGAGCTGCAGGGGGCACCACAGCCCATCTGATCAGGGGTCAATGTCAGACTGAAGCACACACACATACACACAAACTTAGTCACCTGTGTGAAAATGAACAACATCTCCCTGACAGAAAGAGGCATGGGGAACAATTCTGAGTGAGCGAGCGTGAGAATCTGTGGGTGTGTCAGAGTGTGTATGAGACCGTGTGTGAGGGCTTTGTCAGGGATTATCAGACAGTAATAATGAAACATGTTCACATACACAAGATTATACTGCCAGCCAGTGTGTTCCCTCCTCTACAAAAAATATGCTGCTTTTCAAATATTTATTTCAATAGCAGCCTTTTCGTGGGGAAAAATGTCTTGAAAGGGATTCAAAATTAGTATTTGATTATTTCTACTGATGACTGCAGTTTTATTGTCTGATTTTAAACAATTTAGTATGGATTAAAATGCCTGCTCAACAGTATGAAGCCCCCAATAAACAAAAAAATATATTTAAAGACAAGAAACAGGAGGCAACAAACATATCTGAGAGCCTTGTGCTACCTGGTGTTTAAGGAAGAAGTATTGAAAAACTTAAACTACATTAAAGGACAATTGGAAAAGATGCAGTTAAGTCCAATTTCAATAAGATTTTTGAACGATTAACTTAAAAAAAAAAAAGACTGGACAAGAAGTCATTCAAGAACAAAATATGTTCTGACATTAATCTCTACACAAGGTTTAATTCATTATCAAAATGTGATAATTTTCTGATACTTAAAGTAGAAGAGCTTAAATTAGAGTGAATTGTGCCTGATTTCACATTATTCCAGTGCTACAACAGGTAAAATATATGTATAGCTGTAATGTTTTTTTTCTAGATTAATGTGCTGTTACTTACAAAAGATTTTTTTAAATTAAAAAACATACCACCTATTTTTAAATTGGGTTTTATATGTGTATTTTCTCCTGGTACATTTCAGTCAACTCCAACTTGAATTGGCTATCTCTGCATAATTCATATGCATAACTATCAAATAAAACATACATGGGGCTGAACAATGTAACGTCTTCACATCACGACTGCACATGAAAATGGATATTACTTTGCAGGAAATGCAATGGGAATCACGTGACTCAAAGCACATCATGCTGCTGTTTGTCTGCAGTTCGATGGAAACCATCACTACCATATCTGTTGTTGCCCTGACTATCTGCACTGAAAGTCAGTCTGATATAACCAGAGGCCAGGGGAGGCACATGCAACCCTGCTACTCCCCCAATACGTACCCCAGTCAGACTAAAACAAAAAACATGAATATGAAGAAAATGTGACAAAACCTGCCATACAAACAAGTAAAACAGCAGTATTTCCAAGGAAATTTCTGTTAAACTCCCTGTCATGCATTTGTCAAAACATTAAGTAAATTATACTTTAATGATGAGCAATTGCTCTTTAACTTGAATAAAAAAGTACCAAAAACTGGCTTGAATTTTGTGCTGAGCTAAGAAGCTTATTAGAATGAGCACTGCTACTCACATTTGAGCTAAGAAATACATAAATATTAAATATATTCTTTTGTCAAGTATATATTTATACTTTTGGTGTGACAATTTGGCCATCAGGGATTGACGATAATTCTTATATGGCCCTCCAGGTAACCAAAGGTGCCCATCCCTGCCATAGGCTAACTCAAAGAACAGACCATGGTGCATGTAGAATTACTGTTTTATCTGCGAATAAAATGAACAAACACATTTATGATGTTCATCGCAAACACAGCAGTATTACAGTTCAAAGAGGGAAAGTTTAATGCCGTTGAGGCGGTGGGCCACCAGAGTGTAATTCACTGCAAATTATTAATATAAAGATAAAGATAGGTTACTGTAATAGTTTTAGATGAATAAGAAGAATTTTACCCCCCAGTTTGGTTGGCTAGCAGCAAGTGAAAAGCAAAAACCAAACAAAATATTCAGCATGTCCATCTTTTTTTTTTTTTTTAGTTAAAAGGAAGTCTGCACACAAAGAGCGGCATACAAAGCAAATTAAAGTGTTTAACTGCAGCATTTAGATTTTTCTACATATGAAAAGTCTTTTCAGCACTGTCATGTATACCATGCATTGTGCAATCCAGAACAACTTAACTGCAAACATACAAACATCAAATTAACATTTTTGCAGTTTTTGTTGCAATTGTACATTACTAGCAAGTTATAATTTAAATCAGAAAAAACTGAATTGAATAGCTTTAACGATTTCATGACCTTATGACCTCATATAACCTTAGGGTGAAGAGCAGAAATACATTTACTTCACCTCAAGAACTACACAGAACATAATTTAATGAGCTAAACACATGATTTAAGCTAGTTTCAGCTGTGTTTTAGTGCAAGAAACAGAATTTACTGGATATTAAAGCAAATTTTCCTTAAATTTCTATCTCTGTGATGACAAGTGTATAAAAGGGAGTGTAACAAAACCAACTTAATCTTCATTTTTTTTTACAACATTAACAGAACAGTAGGTATTCTTCTGCTCCTCTACACATCATGAATAAGAATTTACGTGCACAGTTAAACGTTGGTTCCAAGGGAAATACCACACGGGTTCTACAGTGGCTGTGCGTGCCGAGGAAGCAACTCTAACTTTAACAGTAAAGGCATTACAGGTTTATAACATGTAGTTAAGACGTCTGTTTGAAGTGTTAATATTGCAGTTTTTAATGTTGTTATTTAAGATTTTGTCAAGTTATTTTTTAAGGTTTTATACTGACTAGCAAGCTGTATTTAGAAAGGAGAAGGGATGTATGTGGCCCCTGGGCCCCTGGTTTAGCTCATTAAAGTGAGCCTTACTGGCTGCATTCCAATTTGATTGTGTCAGTTTTGGTATAATAAATCCTGATACAGCTGCATTTGTTCTTTGTGTTAAATTAAGTTATTAAATGTCTTTTTAGGATAAAAATAATTAAAATCAATCATTAAAAGTTCTAACATTTATAGCAAAAACGCGGCCACGTGGCAGTGTGGATAAACTTAACGTGGACCTCTCTGTAAACTGCAAGGCCGCCCATAAGGGGGGGACAAAGGGTAAAGATTTTTAGGGCCCAAATTCAAGGAGGGGCCCCAAGGAGTAATCAAAGAAATGGTCCATCCTGAATTCAAACAGTATTTACCCCTTTTTTAAAAATACTCAATAAAACAACTAATGTGTAGATCTTTGTTCGCCTGTTTGAAAATGTAATCCTCCTCTTTTTAAAACTGTAATGTTGTTGGAGGACGTAGGGCAGGGGTCAACAACCTGTGGATCTTGATCTACTGTAGATCTTTTGGACATTTTTGTTTGATCTTTAAAGTTAGTTGTGTCTGGTCATTATCTGACTTTACTGAGTGTTTCACTAATCCATGTAATTTAAAGATCCAGGGAATCCAGCTGCTTGGCATAATTAGGTCTAACTGGCGTCCTTTCAGCCCCTTAGTTTTTAGTTTGAGCGAGACATTCATACAGAATAAACTGTGTTTCTATTAGGGATGCACGCTATTGGATTTCTGCCGATATCTAGTATTTCTAAACCCGTTATTGCCAGTATTTTGTGTCAAGAGCACAAAGTCTTAACTTCAACATATCTGACCTGTTCAATTCATGGTTACGGTTTGTGTTAGGAACAGCAAGAAGAAATAACATTTTATTCTTGAATAATAATAAAATAGATTAATTAAAGTAAACATTGCATGATGATGAGGCAAACAATCAGGGTGCATTCTACATTTTGCCAATTTTACAGCCATATATGGGATTTTTATGGCTAATTCATATGGTCAAAATATCAGCTGTAAATATCGGCAAAAATGTTCACATCTACTGATACAATAATCAGCTTTTTACGCAAACATCTGCCATTTTAATGCTTACATTGTTCCAGTCTTTAACCTGTAAGAGTCACGAGTTTTGTTTGATATTAGGCTGCATAAGTCGAGAAATGCAAACAAGACTTCAAATTCTCTGAGTTTTTAATCCTTCCCTTTATCACCGTGGTGCAGGATTGTATCTACTGGCTTACATTTGGGTTAAATAAAATAATGATCATTGAAACATTGCTAGGTGTTGAGGTATCTCAGTTAATTTCAGCAAGTAAAATCTTGCTTTCACTGTTAGCATCATAGCTGGTGACCACTGCCTTGGGAATCAGAATTTGGTAATTTGCTCATGTAATGGGCGAGTAGTCTATTAAAACATCCATACACTTTATGAAAAAAAATAAAAGACAGGTACACCAAAGATGTTGAATAGAGAGAAACTGGTTGGTACATGGTGAAGATGATTACTGACTCTAGCACCCTTTATATGGCTGCTTGATTATGGCAAAAATCATAATATTGATTATTTTCATAGATATAGAGATCATGAGTATGAAAGAAAATTACTCACTTAATTTAAAATACATTCTTTCATTGAATGATGCTTTTGACACGATCATCTTTAACATTAAAGAATAGGAAATGCGTAGAAATATATACCTCAAATACCTCAAAATAATAATATAAGCTTAATATGTCATGTGGCATAGTAACCTTCTAATCTTGATTACTCAGTTTTCATAATTTTGGAAATCAGTAAGTGTAGTCTTGATTAAAATTCAATTAACTGCCCAGCTCTACCCCTAAACTCACAAAATCTTTGCACTTATTGGCAACTGGCCCTTGAGTCGGTAATGTTTATATGCTGATCAATCCTGGGCCCTTTTTTGGGGTCTTTCAGGGGCCAAGCCATGTCTGTGGGCACCCCTGTCTCTGTGTTAGGTGCTTGCTTGGTCAACTTAACGTTACACCTTTGCTGGCATACATGTTTACTCTATGGCAGAGGCCTCTCAGCATATATAAAAGTTTTTTTTATATTCATTCAGCGAGCAAGAAAACATGAGACATCTTTTGCCCATTGTCCCATTCAACCCTATGTCCCAGTCACCACAAATTAACACTGTTTAAATTCCATTAAACCACAAATAAGTAGATTTTTTTTTACTTTTAAGCAACTTCACCCTGTTATATTTGGTGGGTGATCACTTCAGCTCTTAAACAGCCATGACGAACGTTTGTTTGAAGCAAAAATGAGTAAAACTGCATTTTATCGACACAAAGAAACAAATGGAGGCAAAACACGGAGCCAAATACAAAGTTAAAATAGATACATTTTCTCTTGTTGCATTTAAAGTTGTTCGGAAAATGAAAAAAATGGACGTAAAGCTTCTGATATATCATATTTTTTGTTAAAATCTCAACTGTTCGCTCCGTTTTAAACATTTAGCGCACATAAATGAAGATACAAGAGCCGGAGAAGAAAATGAAGACAGGTAGGAGTAAAGGTGGGAAATATACAGGTGATACAAAACAAGAGGGAAGGTGACTTACCGTTAGGATGAGGAGGAGGAGGTGATGGATGGATGAAGAAAGTGAAGTCCAGGAGGTTTTGACGCGCTCAACTCCGCTCACACTCTCTAAAACCAGCTGCCAATCATTGACCAATAATCGATACTGAGCCTCGATCCGTGTCACGTGATGGTGGGCCCTCTTTCTTCGATCAGTAAAGGATCGCCGCATCCATCAGGTATCCGGACACTGATCAACCGATCAACTCAGGAGCAGCGGAGAGCCGCGGCACCGAGAGCACAGCGGAGGGACTGCGCATGCGCCACACAACCCCACAGAGAGAGAGAGAGAGAGGATTAAATTGCTTCCAATAAATACATATTGGATTGATGTATCGGGTATAAAAACAGAGTGGTACCTGTTAATTGGAAAGAGAGCAGCAGGTTAAAGTTGACATATTTCCAGGTTCTGCTGTTGGCACAAAAAAAATGATCAAATCTGTTTTTAAAAGAGTAAATACTGGCTGCATAACACACACAGCAGGGTTCAGTATTTTCTGCCTCTCTGTATTTACTGTCAACTCACCAGCTCAGGCGGTGTCACGTTAAAGGACTGTTACAGTGCTTACTCCAGCCAGGCGTACAATAAATAAAGCTACTGAAAGTGTGCTTGGATATACCATTTACAAGTCTTTCTCAGCCGTGGCACCTAAGAGTTATTATGATTATTCATTTGATTATTAGTGTATGATTTGAGATAAAATTGTTTCATATGCCCTCAGCCCTGAAAGCCTAGTTCTAATGTCTGGGTGAGTGACTACATGGTCTTACAGCAATGAGCGTTATTCAAGTAGCATACCTTACTGTGGGCAAAGGACTTTAGCAGCTGCTGCAAAACAAATTCACATTTTTATCATCATACTCTGACTCTAAATTATCATCTTCATCATCCAGTGGTACAACACCAGTGACTGGTGATAAAATAATGATTCTATTGGTTGAAAAGGTCAGCAACATTGCAGAGTGATAATTAAATTTGCAAAACTATCAGGGGAAGCCCTGGAAGTCAGCTGCCTACAGTCATATCAAGACTGTGTGCAGGATTCCCTTTAATTTACAATGATGACCTGATTGGGAAATGCTGGCCTATAACATTAACATCTATATTACAAATCTTTTTTTACTCCAAAAAACATACACCAATCAGCCATAACATTACAAACACCTGCCACCATGACTGATCTGCAGCGAAACATCAAACTGTAATGCACTTACATTCTGACACCTCTCTATCAGAATTAAGGATGGGAATTGATAAGATTTTACTGATACCAATGCCTATAATGATTCTGCTTATTGATTTGATTCTTTCACAATTCTGCTGATCGATTCCTACATGGGTTTTCAGTGGTTACAATGACGTTGATACTCCTGATTTTTAGTGTCCTGCTGAAAAGTTCAATGCTGCTGCAAGTTGCTTGTGTCTCCACCAGTGTTCATTTTTTGACTGATCATTTTCGTCACAGTTTTCGTCAACAACCTTTTTTCCCCTGACGAAAACTAGACCATAACTAAAATAAAAACAAGTGCACATTGACAAAAACTAAAACTAAATTAACTGACATTTTCGTCAACAAATAAAAACTAGACTAAAATGTCTGACAGACACTAAATCCAATCAGACCTAATTTCGTCATGTAGAAAGTAGACAAGTTAGGAATATATCCCATCACAGCTACTTTGGTTGTGTGGAAAGGTTGGATGAGTTAAGAGGGACATCCAGTCACAACTGCCTTAGCTTCATGGTGGAGGGATCCAAGTGTAAAACATGACTTCAGAAATTCAAGGAAACAAAATAAATGTCTTACACTTTACATTTCATATATTAGTCGACTAAATTTACAGCAGATTTCATCAACTGAAGTGGGAAATTTCATCAACTAAAACTAGACTAAAATTAAAACAATTTACATGACTTAATTATGACTAAATTTAAAATATATTTTAGGCGAAAGACTATAACTAAAGCTAGATTAAAAAGCGCTGTCAAAATTAACACTGATGAAAGTTGTGCAGTACATGTCTTTTTGTCAAATTAAGCCAAAACTTTGACCATTCTGTCCTCGGCCTGTAATTTTTGACCTCTTCGTTATCGTTTCTGCTGACTGCCTCTGATGAGACGAAGGAGTCTTTGATTTGCAGGGCACGCAGAACAAAGTGGAAGGAACTGATAAGGGAATTGATGAGTAAAAAGACTGATGATATCGATTCTTTTAAGGAGATATTGTCGATTCTCACCTGGAATTGGTTTTTGATCCCATTCCTAATCAGAACCAGCATTAAGTTCTTCAGTAATCTGAGCAACAGCAGTTCTTTTCTTGGCTCAGACCACACGAGCCAGCCTTTGTCCCCTCCCATGCATCAATGACCCTGTCGCCGGTTCACCACTGTTCCCTCCTTGGACCAATAGATAGACAGATACTGACCACTGTGGACCAGAAACACCCCACAAGAACTGCAGTTTTGGAGATTCTGTGACCCAGTCATCTGGCCATCACAATATGGCCCTTGTCAAAGTTGCTCAAATCCTTAGGCTCGGCCATTTTTCCTGTTTTTAACATTAACTTTGAGGATAAAATGTTCATGTGCTGCCTAATAGAGTCCACTTACTAAGAAGTGCCATGATGAAGAGAAAATGCTGCATTGTTCCAATTAAGTTGAAGAAGAAACATTACAAATTAGCATATTTCCTTTGGGTCATTTTATGTTCGCACGGCAGTATTTGGAAACAGGGTGAGTCACACAAAAGGCCAGAGTTGGTCTTATGTTATTATGTCACAGCTAGTGTTGCTAGGATGAGGAAGCTTTCAGGCTAAGCTATCTACAAAAGGAGACACTGTTCAAAAGAAGAGATCAAATGTCCAATGGATGATAACACAGATTAACACATTGATCTATGTGTGTGATACCCTTTATAATGAATACAAAGTAAACACTCTGAAGAAGATAAACTCCAGATGGACCGTTCAATATATTTCACTTGTCCATCTGGAAAAGAGCCCATAAGAAAGTGTTTGGGGAGGGCAGAACCTTTCAGAAGCATATCCAGCAGTTGATGGCATGATTGAAAAAAAAATACATTGATTTATACTGTGGGTAATGTTTAGATGTTCTGTTACGTTTTTGCTGTTAGCTGTATTAAGCTGTATTAGTTGACGTTTCTCTGAGTGCCTGAGACTTAAATTTTTTTTTTTTGTTAATTTTTGGAAAAAAGGGGTAGGACTAGACAAGTGATGTGCTTCATCCTACACCCTTTTCAAACTGAAAAAAAGGAGGACTTATTCTGAAAATTCTATATTGATCTTGCTCTACTGTATCATTGTGTTTTGTCTTCCAGTGTACGTATATACAGTATATATTTTTTTCTCTCTCATTTTAAGATGTTCAAAATAAATTAAATTTAAAAAAATAAAAAAAATTGTTCTGTAAATCACATTTATTACAGGCCAATCAGATAATTTAGTTGGCAGGTGCTACTGATCTAAAGAACTTAAGCCATTTTGTAAAACAAACTCTCATCAAAACATGTGGAAAGTGGAGTGAAAATATCCTAACTATAGAGAAGTTTGTAGTGCTGTTTTTTTTTGTTCATTTAGTAAAGAAATGCCGTCCAGATCTGATAAAACTGCTACTAACGCTGTAAGCATCTATGCTAATCTCCGTAATCTTTGCTGTTGTCTCTCTTGTATCTCCCACCTCTTCCTGCTCTGAAGGACTCTGATTGGGCCGTGCTGCTTTGGGCTTCACAGTCGAAGTAGATTCGAGTTTGGCAAGATGGATTACAGACATGGAATTAGGCAGATCCAGCTGCTGCGCAACATTACAAAGAAGAGGGGGTTTTAACACTCATCGGGGCCTACAGGAGACCACAGAGGACACCAAATAGCATGGTAACTTATAACACCAGCAGAAGCTGTTAGTGATGTGATAAAGAAGAGAGCAGCTTTAAAAAGTAAAAATTCAATGACTCTGTGGGGTCCAAAACATAATTAAGTAGCACTCTGATATCAGCCTGGATAATATGATATTTAAACTTCGACAGCCTGTCAAACATTCGTAGCTGTAGGTCTTAGTTTACAGATTAAATGTGTTTAACAACACCCTCCAACCACAACCACACACACATAGAAAATTATCTTATTCAGTGAAACACGACAGGATACCAGAGCTCAAACTAAAGCAGACTGTGGGCCTAATTTACCGATTCAAAGAACTAATTTAAGGAGTCTGTTGAGAGGCAAAGGTTCATGGAACAAATTACCAGCACATATCAGAGGACGTGATGACTAGTTCACCTTTACTCCTCATGTGGTTCTTTCATTTGTGAAGTACAAAGCTGTCCATTTTGTTAGTTAAAGTGCGAGTTACCTCGTGTGCAGTATTGTGCGTGGTGTCCTTTGACATCCAATTTCTTTTGTGCTTTTTGTAAGGCCTGCTTCAGGAAACGGGGAACAATTTTAGCTTTTGTGCTTGTTCCAGCATATTTACATCGACATGTACTGCCAATGCGTTGATTAATGTGCTCTGTCTGGACTCAATAAGTTTAATGAATAAATAAATAAATAAACCCTTCTCTCCCTGGCCTCACATCCATAAGGGCAACCAACAGTTCCCTCATCATGCAGAGAGGTGAAGCACTTCAGGAGGAGGAGAGCCTCACCTCCCTTTGCAGCATTGACGGTGTACTGTGTGGGACAGATGCTGACGTAGAAGCTGAACCGGGAGGGCAAAGGTTGCATCCCATAAGCTATGAAAGGCCTCAGGAACATCAGATGTGACTACCAACAAAGATCAGCATCTACAGAAATGTGTTTCAGGGACATCTGGAGCCAGTGTCCATCTGTCAAAAAGAGTAAAATATGGGACCTCTGAACGCTGTATTATATTTCTGTATTTCTGTATCATCTAACAACATTAACAGGCTTTTTGCTCTTCTCTCTGTGATAAGGGTCTGCAGGAGTATAAAGTGAGCTGATCTCCTTGTTAGTTAAAACATCTAACTTAAAAAAAAGGTCTTTGCCAGCAGTTCCCGAAGTGTGTGGTGTCATATGAAATCAGACAATTTTGGCTGGAGATGGACTGACCGCAATCTTATGTAAACCTGCACCCAGCATCACTAGACATGCCCTCTTCTGGAGCTCACAGGGGGAGAGGAAAGAGACAGACCAAGAAACACATGGCAGCATGACCTGGAGGTTGATGTGAAGAATACTGGCCAGACATGGGGACAGCTGGAGGAATTGGCTCTGGACCGAGAATCTTGGAGAGCCTTTAATGGAGGCTAAAGCCCAAGATGGGGCTTTATGCAAAAGAAGGGGAACAGCTGCAGGTGGAGGGGTATTAGAAAATGTGAGGTTGTGATGTTTTAATGGTCGAGGAGTTTTATTATTGGTTAAGGTTCAGATTCATAACAATAACTTCATAACCTTGTATTTAATAAACAAATAAAATAACCTACAACTTTCTTTTAAACCATTTAGAGACAGGCTGAGGTAAAAATAAATATATGTATATATAGATATATATATATATGAAGTATATCCTATAAATTAGACACTGCTTTTCTCCACATTTGATATTATTTTAATTCCCTGTAAAGGAAAGTTGATCACTTTTTCTCAGTGCTTCACCATTAGAGAGGGCAGTGAATCGGATTTTCTTCTTTTAAGGTAACATTCTAAGACCACTCATTGCTCTGCTTTTTTCAACTCCAGATCCTCCAGAGACACTTTTTTTTGCATTCTCTCCATTAAAGGACCACATCAGAAGGCAAGCATTGATTTTTCTTCACTGTGAGGCAACCAAGAAAATACTGCTCTGTGATGGGCTTGAGATGTTTGTTTGGGTACTATTTGCCCTCAGATAGTTAAGGATGTACATCTAAACACCTTTCTAAAGCAGCATGTGTGATGATCTTAGATTAGTAAAAGCCTGCAGGTGGTTTACAGTGAATATTTTACCTGTGTTAAGACAATGTGCATTAATGTAACGGGTCAATTATTTTTTTCCTTCAGTGCTTTTCAGTGGACATTCACGAACTAGTCATTATCCGTTTTCTGAAGCTACCTAACCACTTAAAATAGCCATGAACACCACATGACCAGTGTTTCTGCACATGTCCTTTTTTAGGACCACCAAAGTAAAGTAAATACAAATTTGGCACTCCATATCAACTGCCCTTTTGTTTGTTCTGAATGCCTTGACTGTGATTGTCCCAGTATTAAAAGTTATTTTTTTGCATATTTTTGCAAATCATCTCATAATCACTGTTTGCCTCTGCCAGCCTGTTATTTATTAGGTTCCAGGTCATATTTGGCCTTTACTCAGGTTCATTTATTTGATTTCAGTGACTGCCAGAAAAAAACTTTGGTTTTTACATACTGCGTACCCCTGATCCAGCTCTATTTTAACTGTGCCTCCTGTCACTTTAAGGTTCCCTTCCCCACATGGGCCCACTCTGTTCTGTTTAGGTGACTAGTCGACTCTGTGGTAACTGGTTAGCCCAGTGCTATTTCTGCATTTTTTCCTGTGCTCTGCACTGGACTTGCCACCTTGAACCAATGGCCTTGAACTGACGGCATAACAATGGTAGGATGTCACTGTGGTTGGTGTATTTGGAGAGACTGGGGAATCAGCAGTTTCAAGCACCTTGAAGTCCTGATGCTGCAGACTTTTTGTCTTGTGCATAGAAATACACTATTGTGGGAAACATGAGAAAACACTTAAGGGCAGATAAAACTCAAAAAAGCACAATTTGACCTTTTTAACCCTCCAAACTCCACAGGATCAGTGGCACCCCCAAGCTGCAACACTCACTTTCATCCAACCATGAAGTGCAGTGTTTTTCAGAAATTCTGTATTTGCAGATCCACTGTGATGAATCTGTAAAGTGAGATTTTTTTAAACCCACTTTTTGAAATCTAAAAAGTTACAGTTGTGTTTTCAGACCTCCATTTTGACCCTCAGAGAAAAGTGACGACTTCTCTTCAAGTTTCTTCTTTCCTTGTTTTCTTGCCGATAGTGTCCAATCTGGTGCAGCCAAAAGGCCACACATGTATCTGTCATTTCCCAAAAGCATCAAAAATGAAGTCTGAATAATGTTATCTGGTCCTTTTTAACATTTGAGACAAATCTGCTCTCAAAAGTGGTAAAAAGTCCTCTGACAAGCTCCACAGAACAATATTCACATGTGAAATGGTTTTGTTTTTCATTGATCTATGTGTGAGTTGTTTAAAGTTCTGTGAGTTTAAATTTAGTTTTGATTGTTTTGTCTCCATGGTCAAACAACATATTATACACCAATCTAATATCAGTGAATTCTAAAAATCTTGATAGCACAGTCTGTCCTGAAAAAAAAAATGTTAAACTCCATTCTGTTTGAAAGGGTTTAAGTTTAACATCAATTATTGCAATAAAAATCCAGGATGACTAAAAGCAGCAAAAATAGCCTGGAGCTAGAAGGGTTAAAGGCAAATGTTCCTAAAATTGTACTTTTTTTGGGGGTACATCACATGCTGCTGAATATACTACAGTAAACATTGTTAATTGTAACCTTAACAAGAAAATCCCCCAAAAAATGACGTATTTTGAATTGATGTTGTGGATTTGTTAAAGACTCAAGACCTGTCTTGATCACAGCACCCTCTAAAATTTAAGACTTCTCACTTAAGAGCAAAAGGTGTTAATGGCTTTTAATGGTTTGACTTTTACAAATCCAAATCAGGAGTTTTTTAAGACATCTCAAGGCTTATACACTTGTTAGTAAAAAAATAAAAAAGGAACCTTAACGAATTCTTCCAGCTTTTCTCTGATTATCTGTCTTATTCAGCACAATAATTCTGTTCAACCTGGTTTCTTTTCCAATAACATTTGTACTTGAGAAAAATACATGAGCTGAAGCATTATAAAGAAGAAACAGCAAATTTGATGAGCAGCAGCAAGAGCAATGGAAAGAAACATTTCTGGAGTAAAACTTACACAAATGTCAAAATATCCATCTTCTGTATGGGATTTAAATACTTAGGAAAGAGTCAACAAAATGGTTGTGAGAGGGTTTGTGTGAGGGTTAAAACAGATTTGCAGCCACTGGATATCACAGCTGACTACAAAGACAAGAGACAAAACAACAGAAGCCGGTCCTGTTGGAAGACTAAGCCACAATTCAATACTTCTGTAATCAAAAAAAGATATTTAAGTTTTCTATTGTGTACTTATTTAAAGATATCCATCTTTTAAATGAATGAATCGTGTGCACAGTTTTTTTTCCGAAGAGCATAGGGGAAGGTAAAATCATTTAATTACTGTTTCCTCATTGTTCTCAGCAATCAGGTCAATGTGATCACATAAACTTACACCTTAATAAACCAAACTAACTTCTGGTAACCAGCATGCCTCCTTAATTAAATCCTAGCAGCTGAAAAGTGCAATTACTGCATTATGAAACATTTCAGTGAGTGAGTCTAAGGGGACTTTAAATTTTAGGTTGACAAAACTAAAAATTTCACCTCAAAAGACCTCCAGAGTCTTCAGGTTGGGAGTTCAGACATACACACAGAGGTAACATGATGTCAGAGAGCTGAGACATTTCACACTGCAGCTCTGAGAGAGAAACCTCAGCCCGCCTCGAGTTTTAGAAAGACTCACGACCAGCCCAAGCTCCAGGAAACTCCTCAAACTTGGCTCTCGCTCTGTCCACATTTTCTCTTTTAAGGATGATCCTTGGGGATTACGTTTTTTCGGACTATCCACAAATCCCATGAAAGCCAAAATCAACAATGAATTATTAATTTGTCTACCCAGCAGCGTTATTTTTGTAGCTAAAGCCTGATGAGTCCAAAAAGTAGAGGCACATCGCTGCACTGGTTGACAAACATGCTGCCAAAAAACTTTGTGCATTAGTAGATGGGAAATATTTTGCTACTAAAATATATTCTTCAAATGTGCTTTTTCCTGCAGTCACATTTACCAAAATGTTTGTACAGCTGGTTCGGAAATAATTCTGCCTTTTCTGTAATTATTAATTCAAATGCTATTTTTAAGACGTGACTATGACCAGTGGTTATGGACTTTATAAAAAGCTTTAACCCTGCATGTCTTTCATGGGAGTTTAAGGCCTAAGTTAAGTCTAACTGGATTCTTAGGGCACATTTTGGGCAATCTGTACCATGCACAAGCACATTTGACCCCCCAAATTCTTAGTGTGGAAAGTAAATGCAACACAACTGTGCTTTCCTGCTATTCCTTCCATGTAAACGAAGGCAAAGGGCTAAACCGTCATTCACATGCTCGACCCCAGTATTTTTGCTCTGACATTTTCTTTAGCTTGTCTGTTCTTAATTCTCAGACAGTAGCCTGTAAAAGAAAAAAAAACAACTTAATAATAATCATCCAACACCAGAGACTTAAACACACTGTCTATGGAAAAGTACGACCTAAGCAGAAAAGTCATTTCAATAAGATTCAGACCATTTTAGCATTTTCAGTGCTAAAGGCAAGGTGTAACAAGAACTTTTCAACTTTTACCTACTATTTCCTAGCCTTTAAAAAAGAGATCAGTCCCTATCACACTTCTGTAGCCAGCCACACTCGGATGATGTCTAATGTTTTCCATGACAGGGTTTGACTCCATTATGTTTGTTGTTACAGTTAAGTATTAGCTAATAATGGCTGACAGTTGTATTTCTGTAAAGCAGATCAAACTTGAAGTCGTTCCAGTAAAAACTGTTTCAGCTGTGTTGGGGCAGAGATGTAGGTCGTGGCCACCCACAGAAATGGCCGTGCCCCCGACAGGCCTGGTGCATGGACCCTCCTCAGATCTAACTTCACGTCAGTGGCCTCAGGGTTAGTTTGCATGCCCCACACATACAAACTGCAGTTCTTGAGGCGGCTTGCTGGGCTCAAATCTGACCTGTGCCCTCCGTACTTCATGTCATTCCCCACCCTATCTCTCCAGTTTCAGACCCTGCCCTCTGTACTATCTCCCAGATTGAGGCATCAAGAGCCCAAAATACATACAAAAAATGTTAATGTTATTAAAAGTAATGCATGCTGCTCCAAGTGGCTTTTGGGCTGAATCGAAAAATGCTTAAACTACCCTTAAAAGGATCAAAATTATTTTTCTTCTGATCCCTCTTTTCCCAAAATTCAGAATTAGTTTTTTGGATCTCTGACTTAATTTTCAAAACTCTGATTTTTTTCTTTAAAAATTCAGATTTTAGTCTCAGAACTGTGTTCGTTCACTTGAGAGTTTGACTTCTTTCTTGAAATTTTGATGTTTATTCCAAATTCTGAATTTTTTCAGGATATTGAACTTAATCTCAGATTCCTGAATTCAATCTCAGAATAATGACTTTTTTTCAGATTTGTTTTTTTTTCTCCATTTTTCTTTTACACTGTCATGATTTTTTTTGTTTCTAAAAGTTCTGTCTTTTTTCTCAGAACTTTTTTCCTCCAACTTTTGACTTTCTTTCCCTCATACTTTGGCTTTTTTAAAATTATTTTATTTTTCTCAGATGTCTGTTTCTATTCCCAGAATTTTGACTTCAATCTCTAATTTCCGACTTAAATCTCAGAATTCTTAGGGTTTTTTTTCTCAGAATTTTGGCTTTTTTCCTTAGAATTTCACTTCAGTCAGTTCAGTCTGACTTGAGTCTCAGAATTCTGAGTTCATGCAGGGGCCTAAAATAAAGGTTCATTTTTTAACAAAATTGTTTAGTGTGGTGCTAACCCTCTTTTGTAAGATAAAACTCAAGATGGCCTGATGTGGCCCCTGGGCTGCCAGTCATGGGTTTAGGGTTAGATATGGTCTATATGAGACAGCAAGAATGAAAGAAAGTGAATGAATGTGGGTACATCGCTCTTTATCCATTAAATATATGAAGCAGCTGTGAACCCCTGACATTAGCAGTTTTTCACAGCTTGTATCTGCTGGCATCAAAGTAGCCTAATAAAAGATAAAATATTTCACTCATGAATGCATGCGATACAGATGTTTTCTATAAGGTAGAACAAATAAGATACAGTTTTATGTTTATTTAGAATCCAAGACTCTTAAATATTTAACATATCTGATCATTTTGTGGAGATTTCCCATAAACCTTCCCTCACATTTGGATGTCCTGGAAACTTTGGAGTCTACATTCGACTTTAAGAGAAAAAGAAGGAGTAAATCTGTCCTCCTCATCTCACCTCCATCCCCCTCTCCCCCTCTTCCTCTCCGCATAGGGCCCTGCTGCGGTTACCCAGAGTTCCTTGCAGCTCCCAGGTCCCAGTGGATCTGTTCCTCAGTTCTCTGCAACAGCAAACCAATCTGGTTCCTCTACTCCTCAGGACATCGAGCCAATCAGAGGCCAGCTCTGCAACGACCCACTTACACACGCATATACAACACGGACACACACACACACACACACACACACCCAAAGGCATCTCCCCCTCTCACCTTGAACATCACATCAAGGTTGTACAAGGATACAGACAAAGAGAGAGAGGGAGAGAGAGACCAGTAAAACCAGTAAAAACACACTCCCATGATAAAAACACAGTGGACACAATCAGATTCAATCACAGCAAGAGCCCACTCTCAATCAGTGAGGTGCCAGCTAGAAATGCTTTTTCTACTGAGAGGAGAATTAAAATTTTATGTCAGCGCTGCTCAGTGTAAAATACAAAGATCATCTGCACTGTCATAATTGTCGATTAAATAAAATGCCACAGTCAGATACTCGTTTTCATGATCAGAACAAATTGAAGGCAAGAGGAAAACATTGAGCCTGGGTCCTCTCAAAGAAAGTAAGCACCTCGTTCTCAACATGTTTTGTCTTATTTGTCTTTATTTGTAATAAAAATTAGGTTTTTGTGAGATAAGTTTTAACTCCTGATAGACTCTACACCCAGAGACAAGTTATTTCAGAGGTAAAACTCTGTAAATCTGTGAACAATGATCCTAACATTTTAACTTATCTATATGATTAATGTTGTAGTACGAAAAAAACATGTTACATTTGAACCAAATCATATTCAAAGATCAAGAATCAATTCAATAATTAGCTAAAAATACAGATACGGGTACATATTGCACAAATGTTATTGTGCTTTTTTTATATACATAAATCTTTCTATTGGGGGGAGAAAAAGAACAGCTAACAACATCCTAATTCCTTAATTTCTCCTCGGCTGCTGTGCGAGTTTTGCCCCCTTTACGTCATTATGGGAATTGTAGTTTATTTGCAAACTCACGTCAGCATTTTTCAAGCCTATGTCACTATATACCCAGATTCCTTTGCAATGGAGGACTCCTCCACATGGACAGACGTGAGCGGAGACTGGGCCGTCATATCGGAGTGAGTGGTGATCCAGAATTGTATCTTGGCGGAGGTCTGCGCTCTCCGAGTGCTTTTCTAGTCTTTTATTTTTATCACTGTTTTAGGTACAAAAGACATTTGAGTTCCTGTACCTTCAAAAATGTTATGTTGTTATGTTCTGACTTTGTAATGAGATGAATCTTCTCTGCCACAAACTTACTCAGATATTGACTTTAGAACTTTTGATAATCTCAACAGATTTGAAACAACAAAATAAAAGCTGATTTTTATGTATTTAAAAAAACATTTTTCTCTTATTTTTTAATGTTGATCCTGTTTGCAATTTGTAGTCAAAGCTATGCTGGCTGTGATGTGATGACATGAGGCCAGCTCAGGCTATTTGTGTGATTCGACCCTCTTCAAAGTACTGCTGTATAAATATGAAATGGTCCAAAAGGAATATGAAAATGTATTTTTTTTTTAACTGAATGGAACTTACAACCATAATGTTGGCGGGAAAAGCACCAAAGATTGACAACTCTGATTCCCCTTAAAGACATGAAATCCCTCCATGTACAGACTGGCCCTTAAGCAAAATTTAATCCCAATGGCATTCAAATTTATAGCTTGTATAAACCCTATGACCACTGGTAAAACTCAAAATAGAATAATATGGGCTCTTCTAACTGTTAAATTGACCAGTGGGCTCTCTGCTGTTGGTCAATTAAAAAAAAAAAAGACTCAAATTTTCTACTTTTCCCAACAAAAACATCCCTTATTTTAACCCAGACTTCCGGAGGTTTTCTGGTCTAAAATTACCAAATCAGTGGGCACAGTGATGTCACTTTGACTTTGTGGCAGCATGTTTTACCTCAGAGGCAAATACTGCCATCTGTAAGTGTTTTCATGTGGATTTTTGGGGAGGTAGATGGCTCTTTTTCTGGACCGAAGAGGCCCTGAGGAGGATGGTTCTTAATCAAACAGAAAGGCTCAGTAGCTCCGTGGCAGGTAATTATGGGGGAGCTTAATTAGTAATAGAGGGAGAGCTAAAAACCCTGAATGTTGGACTTTAGAGACAGCAGATACTTACTGTGGCCCTGTGGTGCAGTCAGGCACACGGTTAGACATCAAATGAGTTTTTTTTTAATCAAAAGTTACACAAGAAACTTAGGAACAAACTGGTTTAAGTAATTAAAGTGTTTTAGAGTAGTCTCACAGGGAAATGCTTGCTGTTTAGGAACAGCTTTTACTTAAATCAATTGATCTTTTCTTGCTGTAAACAGATAAATTAACAGCCTGGTGTCTTATTTACAGTGAAACCAGGCTGTTGCTTTTATCCCATGGGTGTGTCACACTCTCCCTTATGAGAAGCAAGGCAGTGCAGATTCCCCAGGTAGTTTATTTATAATGCTGTAACGCAGGAGTGACTATCTGGAGTTTCAGAAGCAGGAAGGTCAGTGTGTTTTCACCTTTACAGCTGAATCCAGACTTCCAGTTTAACAGGCTGATATGTTTACCTTCTCATGTAACTCCTCCTCCCTGGTGCTTGAAGGCTGGCCCAGCAGCTGAGTGTGACTTTAGCAGATGATGACACAACACTTTGTGTGGTGGGAGACAATCAGGTGTTGACCCCTGCGTCGCTGACAACAGATTCTGTGCACAGGAAAGGTCTGACTTTAGACACTGTCAAAGGCAACCTTCTTTTCCAGAGTACAAGAATTACAGACGTCAGCAAGATCTGTTCTGGCAGAACCAGAAAAGTCTGTTTACTATAAACAAAAATACTGTTTCAATAAGATGTTTCACTTTCAAGAGGTATGTCCTGAAAGCTGACCCTTTAACTCTTTTCCCATTAAGGAAGCGAGGGATCGAACCAGCAACCTTTTTGCTGTGAGGCACATGCACTACCTGCTGCTCAATCCAGCTGCTAGCGACTGTTATTAGGTTACACAAAATGTCATCTCTATTGGGCACAAACCTCGTATCTCCAAAATTACTACTTTTCAGGAAATGAAAAAAATCTCTACTACTAAATGAATGAATAATTATATTTTTTTTTTCCTTTAATTGGCTGAAATGTTGTAAACCCTGCTCACCAAAATGAAAGGTGACCAACAGCACTTACATGAAAATAAGCAGGTCTGTGCCAGACAGCGATGATATGTTGTTGGCCTCTTTGCCATTGAAAATAACTAAATATTTAACTTTTGTGTTTTTATATTTACTCATTTAATTCCATTAAAACTACAGCAGCACGCATGCAGAAAACTAAAAAGATAATAATAATAATAATAATAATAATAATAATAATAATAATTCAAAATATAACCAGTGTATGATCTCAGTGATGGCGTCTAACATCAGCTGTCCACACCAATTAAGTATTTTCATTATGACTACAAAGTATTACTAGACCACCAAACATCGTTGGCTTTTACATGTTATTTCATACCTTGTGTGTATCCAAGTTACTCTACATTTTATAAATACACACACACACATATATTTGTAAATATGCATAAATACATCCAGACAAGCATCCATCCAGACAGAGACAAATGGGCTAAAAATAAAAATTTACGATAGCAACAAACCTATGGACGCCCAGATCAAAAATCTGTCCTCATCACACTTGTCTCTGCTGAATATAGATTCAATCAATCTTTATCTGTATAGCGCCATATTTGCCTCTGTTGAATATACATTTACACTCGAGATGTGGCATCTCATTTTCAAGAGACCTATGGTTGTAAAGATAGTTACTATGGATATGTAATCAATACAACCATGAATAGAGATCAATCTAATATTAAAATCTATGTCTATAATGAATATAAGCTGGAAAGGAATGAAGTTGATCAATATAGCAGCATCTAGCTGAACGGCCATTGAAATGGGTTTAACTGGTCTAAAAGTATGAATTTATGTTAAATTACGTTATTTCTGTTGATGGTTGATGCAGGATAGAGCTCATGGAGTCGAGCAGGTCCACAGCCGCAGGTCATCCATGATTATTAGCCACGGTCATACTAATATATATCTGCTGTATGCCAGAATGTTGAGTAAATACAGGGAAATGTGTTAATCTAAGTCTTGCTATGTTTGTTTTGTAGAAAAATGTGAATTAACATGTGGACCTTTTTGTTTGTTTGTTTTGTTTGTTGTTTTTGATAAGAAATGAAGAATTGTAAAAAGGCATGTTGGCCTGCAGCTCTTGTTTATGTGTATTATGTGTTTAGTTAATTAATATCTTGTGAGAAAGGGGCAGACTCTATAAGATTTTTCTTCATCTTGCTCCTTTTCATTCTCATGTTTGAGATTTTTCTTTGTTTGTATTGAATGTTTTATACTAACAGAATGAAATAAAGACCTAAACTAAAACTAAGTGTTTGCAGGAACTACCATGTATTAAATTTAGTTAATCTCTCCAAAGTTAATATCAGGAACTGTTTTTAACCTTTGACATTTACATTTGAGCTTAAAAAATTGTGAAAAGTAGAATCATTTATTAAATATATTAGGATTTCAGCAGCTCACAGTCCTGGGGACCAGCGACATGCTAACTCCTGCGTTGGCCTATAAACATGTCATCCCTGCACCTCTATTTTGTGTCGCCTGTAAGTCTTGAGTACCAGTTAATTTTTCAGGGCTTTCTGCTCTTCATGAGCACCAAAACATGATTAGCCCACAGAAAATGAGAAAATAAGCTACTGCTAGCTTGATTGATGCTGGGTAGGTTTCAAACAACCCTTAAACAGAACCTGACAAACTGAGTCTGTGCCCTGATATCAACCTTGAAGTTCACCTCCCATATTTTTACACCCACAAACAAGACTTTTTAATGACTTTTCTTTAGCTGACAACACAGATATGAATTGTCAATGTGATTTACCTTACCTTGTTGTCTGTCATAGTTGTGCCATACTCTGCGCTTGCTTCTGTCTTCTTTGGACTCAGTTTCAGACCAGCAACACTGTTATTCAATAAAGTTTATATACTTTAAAACATCCAGCCTTTTTAGCTTAGCATGAGCTGCACGTGTAGCAAAATTACCTTCCCTTTGTCCTTCCAGCCACTTGATTTGAAACACCTGAGTTATGTTAAGTTGTTCCTGCTGAAAATACTTTATTTCCTGACATGACTGTTACAAACTAAAAGCACTTGGAAAACAAATCAACTGGGTGCTTTCATTGTGAGGAGCTTGTTAGAAATACAAATGTTAATAAAATAACTTAAGTTGTACTCATGTTACACTAAAGTGACAAACAGGCAAACTACTCCGGCACTGAGACTATTTTTGTCTCCCACACATGAAGGGAGATCCCTCTGAATGCAAGCTGAGCAGAAAAACAGGCCTCAGTTCACACTTATACCATCACAAATTACTATTTCTTAATTTTTCAGCCACTATGATGGGTGGATTAAGCAAATTTATATGCTACATGCTAATAATCAACCCTGCTATAAACGCCTTCATCTCAGCCCTCCTCAGAATCTGCTTTATTGTAAATCTTCACAAGCTGTCTGACTATGCCCCTCTCAAGGAGTGGATGTGGTTTTGGCTGTAAAGTATACTGTGACTGCACAGACATGCTTAAAAATGTTCCTTTTACTTGAGCAGTGGTTTTAAAACCTTTTTTTTACCAAGGCAGAAGGTACTCCTAAAACCAAGGCAAAATCTAAAGGCATACCTTGCTCATATCCTCATAAGACGGCTTTGACATATGTTTTAATATCTCATTAGTTTTATATGTTTATTGCATATAATTGATGGCAGGTAAAATTTTACAAAAAAACTACATAACTTCTGAAATATATTAACCAAATTATTTGGAATGCACATCGTAGGAACTTTTGCCAAATGGTAATATTTTAAAACTTATTTTAACCCAAACAAATCTTGATATCGACAGATACAAAAAATACTTTTTTACTGCTTTTTTCACACTAACAGTAAAATTTACCCTTTAAGAGTGAGAATGACACATCTGCTGACGAAAAATACAGAACTTATTATTGTATTTTCACATCTTTTTAGAGTCTGTTAGTCATGCTCGTTTTACTTTTTATCTCGTTTGCCCTTAGCCTTTGCGCTTTATTGTCCCATTTGGCCATTTTAGTTGGTTTGTTTTGTCTTATGATAGTTCTCACTGATGCTTTCCTATCTTGTTTGTGTCCTTGTAGTTGTACAGCACTTTGGTAAAAAAAAAAAAAAGACATTTAGACTTGACTTTTGCTTTCAAATTAAAATCAATGTGCAATAATTTAACAAACCTAATACTGATATACAAGGCTAAAATATTGGTAGTAAATGTTGGTATTCTCATATTAACGCTACTTGGTTTTTAAAGCAATTATCTGCCAATGAGGTCATGCCAATAATGTTGTGCATCCCTAAAAATATTCAAGAATTCATTTAAAATGTGAAATTTAAAATATCCTGCAAACTTTAAATGCTTTTTATGTAATGTTTTTGTTGTTTGTGAAAAAAGGGCTGTCAGTGGGTACAGTTATTTTGCATAACTGTATGAATTTTACTTAAACTTAAGCCACAAAACAATGCTTGGTCACATGTGAATTTGGATTATTAACTGCAGAGCCCTTTCTTCTTCCTCCAGGAAGTCTCTGTTTGGCACTATTTTGTGATGCAGCAGATGGCTGTGTATTCTTCCACCTGTATGCAATGATTTCACTGATCTGCTGTTTCGCTCTATGAAAGACAACAATAGCAAAGAAAACTCGTACTGGACCAAATAGGAGTGATTTTGACTCAAAGGACTATGACATTCCTCTTACTATGAATTCATGGGGTTACCTTTATGAAGCGGAGGATACAGACGAAATTCTCCAGGACAAGACTCAGCAGCAGAATCAATGCACACAGGAGGAAGAGCACACAGCCATTCGCTGAAAAAAAATAACATTTTTGACAAATCATAAGAAAACCACAATTATGCAAAATAACAGTAGCCTGTGACAGCAGTGTACCTTTAAGGTTGTCTGGGCTTGTTCTCCTTAAAGGTGCATCCCTGCTGGGAGCCCTTTCAGCCACTTCATTGACTATTGATATTGATCCCCTGAAGTACTTGTTATCAATTCTGAACTGGAATTGTTTTTTTTTTATCATTCCTCACCCCAAGTGTCCAAGTCCAGGGTAAATAAACACACAATTTTTGTGCTCATGGTTAGAAAAGACGACATTTTGTCTCATTTACTTGCATGTCAAATAAAATTAACTTATAAAACCAGCGAAGTAAGGGTGTGTTGTTAGAGTCTGCGGTATCAGATTATCAAGTAAAATATTATCAGTCTGTAAATGTAAACTGGACGTATGCAGGGTGATGGATGAGGCATATTTGTCGTACCGTCCCACTGATGTTGTTCTCCTAAATAATCATTCATGAAATAACTCCAGTACGGTTGTTTTGTTGTACAAAATGCCCTTCCATCGTTCTCTTCAAAGGACAAACCATTCCTTTAAGTCTAATTATCTACTTTCAGGCAGCAGCTTTCTAAAATATTGAATGAAAAGTGCCGTCTTAGCTGGAAACAGGAAACAACTGAAACAGAAAGATTAAAAAACATCTATAGGAACTTTAATGTTTTTTTTCTTCACATTTCATCGACAAAAATCATTAATACAAAATACAGACAGACAGAAAAGTAGACGCAGAAAGAGAGAGACGGCTCCCAAATTCCAAACCCCAGAGTGAGACAGGACGAGGTGAATAAGAGAGGGATGACGGCAGGAAAAGATGACAGCCGCAGACGTTTGTCAATCATCAGTCAGGACGGAGGGATGAAGAGCTTTACCTCCTCCTTCTCTCCTCTCTCTCTCTGTTCCTGTCTCTGTTCTCCTTATTCCTCTCTCTATCTCTCTGCCTCTCTCTCTCACTTTCCCTTTTATCCTCATACTCTCTCGCCCGCTCTCTCTCTCTGTCCCTCCCTCTGTCTCTGTCCCTCTCTCCGTCTCTCTGTCGGCTCTGAGTGTCCATTTTTCGCCTCCTGTCCTCGTCCCGCCGCTCCTCTTCCTCCCCTCTATCGTCCCGTCTGTTGTGGCGGACACCATCACGTGCATGCTCTCGGTCCTCTGCATCACGGACATGCCCGCGCTCCTCGACCTCACGTGCACGCTCTCGCTCCTCGGCCTCACGTGCACGCCCTCGCTCCTCTACCTCACGTGCACGGCCTTTCTTGTCCTTGCCTCTCTGCTTCTCATCGTCGCTGTCGTCCTCGTCGTCGTTTTTTCGTCTGGCTTGTTTCTTGTTTGGCACTTTCTCCTTCTTCTTCTTCTTGATCTTTTCTTTCTTCTTACTTTTCTTTTTCTCCTCGCTCTGTTCTTTCTTCTTCCTCTTCTTCCTGTGTTTGGAGTCTGAGTCTGGAGCAGACAACAATAAACAAAAGTGCTTAACAATCACAAAGGAGACAATAACGCTACAACAGAACTGAACTTGAATGAATAAAAACTGATGTACCTGAGCTGCTGCTGCTGCTGCTGGAGGAGTCTGAGGAATCGGAATCTGATTCGCTGGAGGAGTCTGAGGAGGAGGAGTCAGACGAGGAAGAGGAGGATGATGAGGACGATGAGGACGAAGAGGAGTCCGAGGATTCCACTTCTTGGTTTTGGGTCATGATCATCTTGGGAGCGTTCTTCAAGTGTTCCCTCAACTCATCCCTGAGGAAACACATTTGAAAATGTGAAGATTTAAGGCCCTTCGTGATAAATTTAAGACTTTTTGAACCTCTGAGTTTTTCAAATAACCTAAATTCAATAATTAAAGATGTTTCAAGGTCTCAGGTGAATCCTTTAGTATTTAAAAATCTTCACAATAACATCATAACAAGGAGGCATATTTAGAATATTGGTGTTTTTTGTCCCTTACGTGAGGCCTCCCAGTCCAATAGAGGTGAAGAAGTTGATGGCGAAGCGAGTGTTTCTTGGGTTATCACGAGGAAATAGACCTTCAAAGAACGGCTGCAGCGTCCTGTAAAACACAACCACACAGTTTGTGATAAATAACATTTCAGTTCATTTGAATTCCTCCCACATGACACAATATTCAGACTCCTTTTCTTCTTCATATTTCTGCCCATCGTAGGAAAAAGTCAAAAAACAGCATCAACCAGAAGCCAATGACACATTATTTACTTTCTTTCTTTGTCTAAATTCCAGCTCTCAAATTTAAGCCCCATTCAGACCCCATTCACACATGCAGAAAGAACATGATATTTTCCCTAAACAACCCCAGTGGGATACATGTGTGGAAGAAAGCAGCAGGATTTTCAGATACAGCAAAGTTTTAAAACCATCTTTGTATGAACCCACTTTTAACGCTGTTTATTATTATAAACTATCTGTGATATGCAACTTTTTTTTTTTGGTATTTTTCATGTAAAGGCAGTTTTATAATCAGATCTATTCCAATCACAAGTCTGACTGGAGTTACAATTTAGCTTGTGGCTATGCTAATCTCCCAACTTCACCAGTTCTCTGTTGTGACACTCAAGTTCTTTACAAAAATCTCTGTAACCACTCAGTGGATCTTTATGGGAACAACTTCATTTGGCAGTTCACTCTTTTGTTAACCTAATGAGGACTTTAATTCAAATATACCCCTTACAAAACAAATTCTTATCCCAACATTAAATAGGATTAGCACATTGTCTGAAATTTTGTATTTGTGGATCCACAGCGATAAATCTGTAAAGAGTGACTTTTTAATCACATTTTCTAGACTTAAAACAAAGCTGTGGTGTTGTTATCAAAGTATTATTATCTTTATTATCATCATTACTATATACCGAATTTCCCCAAATGGGATTAATAAAGTATTTATTTATCTATCTATCTTTGCCCCTAGAGAAAGTGACTACTTCATGTTAGTTCAGTAACCAATCAGATAAATCACATTTCTTCTTTTCTTGTTTTTGTGATGGAAGTATCTAATCAGAGGCAGTCAAAGGTCAACAAGAGAGAAATTAGTTATGTCAGTTCACAAAATAATTTAAAAAGACATGTGAGTAATGCGATATGGCCCTTTGTCATTTTGAGACAGAAACACTGTTTTGTGACCACACAGAGGCACCCAAAACTGAGTTTCATCTTGGCAAATATCACGTGTTTTATGCTGTTCACATGTGGACCAAAGGACAAAATGCACAGAGAAAGCAGCACGTGGACTTACAGTCTCTCTTCCTCCCCAAAGTGCAGAGACCAATGGTTTAGGACAAGAGGGAGAATTTTCTGTGAAACATGTTTCAGCCTCTGGGTGACGGGCTGGAGGAGGTCATCCAGGTTCTTTCTTTTTTTCTAGTAAAATGCAATTCTATTATAAATTGACATTTGATTGTTGTTGAATTGATATTCAGAATGCAGCATAAAAAGGCATCAAAACTGTGGTTTCAAGAAGAGGGTCAAGACCCCAAGACACAAGGATTGTGGGATGCCTTTAAAAATTTGTGCTGGAATCACATAATATTCTAAAAATGCTCTGCATATGAGTTTAAGAATATAAAACCATTGGTGAGATTTACACGAAAGGAAATACTTTTTAAAGAAATCCTTTCATTGACCTTTCGTCTTTCTAATACTGTTTCATGGATGGTGGGCTGGAAAGTTTGGAAAACTCAGCTTTATTTGTATGGTTTATTAAAGCATAAATGATCCATTTAACTTTCACAGCAGATTTAAAACCCTGAGAATATGTGTCAGTGAACATTTGTTTCCTTACTGGTCCTTAAGCCTTTGGTTGAGTCTGGGGAGGCCCATGTAAGCACAGAGCTCCTGGAAAAGGATCTTCACAAAGATTCTGCTGGAAGATGTCGTCGTCTCCTCGCTCATCCTGATACACTCCAACACCTGGTCGAGAGACATTCACAGGACATGCCACAGACAGAGATAGAGCGAGAATCATGATTATTAGGAATTCAAAGAGATAAGACAACAAGCGTCATTTGTGTGTGAGCTTACACTCCAAGGCACAGAGTCGGTGTAGAGCAGGTGAGCGAACAGTCGAGCCACATTTCTCAGTTTGTTGGTCTCTAGTCGGTGGATTGTGTCGTACTGCTCCGCAAAAATCCCCTCAAAACTCTCCATGTACTCCTTCTTCAGCAGGCAGAATCTCTAAAAACACAAACACACACGCGCGCACACACACACAAGACTGAGTGTTAACATGTGCCTTCAATTTGTTCAGTTTCATTTTTTTGGACATAATAAGCACATGAATCAAACTCAGATCATATGCACCTTGTTAAGTAAAAGCACTCTTTGTGGCTTCAGTGGTTTCCTCAAACTGATCTCCACGTCCTGAAGCCTTTCTCATAATACATGTCAAACTGCTGGCTGATCAGGAATAGATCCAGTCAAACAGTCTCTCCTTCCACCTTGCAGCCTCACACATGCCGACGTTGCAGTTGTTAAAAGGCAAACAGTGTAATTTCTCCCACTGAGATAAGTCATCATGATTTTCGTTAAATAGGTGCTAATTTATTCAAATATCACGGAGGAGGGAGATAATGATTACTCTCACTGGAAGACTGAAATCAGTCTTTTACTATGTTGTTATTCTAAGTGAGCAGAATCATTAACTTAAAACAGCGATTTAGTTATTTATCTGCATGTTCATCTCACTGGTACAGAGATAAGATTATTTTAAATCAAGTTCACGTGCATGCATTAGCTTCATGTTGCACTTACCACTCTAATTCATGCTTACAGGTTTAGTGTACAGTCGAATTAAAAAATGGCACGACTGAAGTTCATGCACAAAAAGAGGAAAAAAACAAACACTGGATTAAAGTCAACAGATTAAAAAGGTTGCCTCTTCCACTATGGTAAGACATCCTAGAAATATTTTGAAAACAAGGATTTCTCTGGCTTTGCAAACAGTCACCAGTTTTAAATTATTTTAATGTGAGTGCACAATTTACAGTCCAACATAAGTTTGTATTTTCATCCCTTCAGACGATTCACTGTAAAAAGTCTGCATATCATAGCTGTAAATCTGTTACGGCAGGGTAATCAGCAGAATCAACAACAAAGATGGTAAATAAAGAGACAGAGTCTCACTCTGTTAAAAATATGATGCACTGACACAGAAACCTACTCACTGATAAATCATTTACAACAAACTGGTGGCCAAATTATTTACAGTAAATGGTTCATGACTGTATTAAAAACTTATCAGACATGAATCGCAGAACAAAAAGTTTATATCATTGACGAGAGATTTAACTTATATGTTTAGCCTGGGTAGCATGGTAAAGAAACAAATGAGAGCTGAACTTTGAGCAAATTGGGAAATTAGGGCGGCACGGTGGCCCAGCAGGTAGTGCACATGCCTCACAGTAAAAAGGTTGTTAGGTTATCGATCAGGGATTTTCTGTGTGGAGTTTGAATGTTCTCCCTGTGCATGTGTGGGTTCTCTACGGAATTCCTCCCACTGACCAAAAACATGATCATTAAGTCAATGGGTGACTCTAAATTGCTCTCTGGATGTGGTTGATTAATTGAACGGCTGTGTAGGACAGGCTCCGCCTCCCCGAAAAGGAATGAGTGGTATAGATAATGGATGGTTGAATAATTCTGATAGATAATTAACAACATCATTCTTTTGCAAAATCTTACATAAAAACATACAATTCCATCACTGACGGGTCAACACTTCTAATCCTCAAAATTGCTACTATTACAAATTACAAAAATGTTACTGCATGAACACAGATGGTATTGTCCAAATAAGAAATTATTTTTTTTACTTTTAACTGGTTTAAAAGGCACAAAATCCACCCAACAATGGATGATGAATGGCACTGTTTAAAACAAGAAAATTAAAATCATAATAAGTAGAGGGAGCAAATTAAGAGGTTTTGGCCCAACAGCAAAGATTTATTGCTTGCAAAACATTAAATAATAATGCCTCTCAGTGCAGGTTTTGCTGCAGTTAAATCAGCTTTTGGGGACAAAGCTGCAAAGAAGAAATCTGTTCATCAGCAGGTCAGAGATGGCAGTATTTTCTTTATTTAATGAAATATTTCCCAAATAAAAGAAACAAATGCTTGAAGTTAATCAGTAATTACATTAAAATGATTTTTTACACCATTCAGTTGGTTTGGATAAGGTGGATTTAAATAAACGAGTGACTGGTAGTTTTTTAATCTACCTTAGACCGTGTAAGTAAAAAAAAAAAGTTTATTTCCGACCCTGTGACCCGACATGTAAATCACTGAATTAAAAATATAAAGTAGTGTGAGTGTCTCACCCCGGCCAGCAGACCAAAGAACTTCTCGTAGGTCCTCTGTTGAGCACAGCAGTCCAGGATCATGTTACACAGCTCCTTCTGTTCACACAAACACAGAAAAACTTCTTTAAATGGGACAAGGATTTAATAAAAACAACACAATTCAGTTCAAATGTAGTGTTTCAGTTGGACTGTCACCAGGAGCTGAGAGTTTAAGCTGGACTAAACTAAAAATCATATAAAATAAGTGAGACAGAGTGATATCTGTGAGGAGGACCACATCCAAGGTGAGGTTCAGCACCATTGCTCAGGTCAAAGTTCACCAACGCTCAATACTTTGTTTTGATTGTGTGTGTGATGTGTGGAGAGCAGCTGTGATGACATGTGCTCAGATATCCGCGATGTCAGCGTCTCATGTTACACAAAAACACTTCAAACGCTGACCTTTGACCCCTTTCTCAGCAGACATCTCCTGTTAGAGAGGTTTTATTAAGATCTCTCTTCATCTCTAAACTTGTTTTCTGGACAGAGTTTAACTTTAGACAATTCAAAAAGGTTGCCTTAGTTGTCCTAAATATTTTGCAACAGAAAATGAAATACAAAAGAAAGTTGTTGCCCATTTGAAAAGAAGTTAAGACCATTAAAGTCCTAATAATTAGCTAAAAATTTGATTTAGACATTCACATATCTGATACTGTCCTCTTCATTATGCCGTTTTCTCTAAAACAGCTGATGACTTAAAAATGTGTTTTCATCTATTAAGAGGGTGATATGTTTAGATTTCATTTATGCAAACTGATTCACACATACAGAAGAATCATAAAAGGCTGCAAGTTATCTTGTTAATGTCAACTTAGTAGGGCTGCTCAATTATGGCAAAAACCAAAATATTTTGATAAATACTGAGATCATGATTATACAACATGATTATTAACTCTTTAACACTTCCACTCTGAGCAAGAGGAAGCAATAACTAATAAGTGGAAAAATATACATAAACCTTAAAATAGCTTGATGGATAAAGAAGAAATAAGAGTGATGTGTCTTGCAACACAGTAATCTTTTAATCTCATTTATTCACTTTTCATAAATGTGGGAGGCAGCAATTGCAATTGATATTAAACTTAATTAATTGCCTAGCTCTGCAACTTAGCATCTTTACTAGGGATGCACGACATTATCAGAGCAATATCACTATCTGCAGATAATTGCCTAAAAAGTTGATCATTAGCATCAGCAGATATTAATACTTTTGCCAGAAATTTCAGCTGATATTTTAGCCATAAAATTGGCCATAATATTCCAAACATTGGCAGAATGTACAAATGTACCAAAATGGTTAGACCTCATCATCACTGATTATAAACTTTTATAAATCAAAGTAACATTTATTACAGAGTGAAGTGTCTTTCCTGCTTCACATCTAGTTCTAACACAGATGGAATGTAACCATGAAAGGATCGTGTCAATTTTATAAAGAGGAGTCTTTGTGCTCTTGACACGAAAAATCGATATTAGTATCCATATAAGCAATGATGAGTTTGGGAATACCAGTATTTCAATACCTGCAATACCAGCAATAATCTAATATCCTGAAACCCTAAACTTCACACAGCACCAAACATCAATATTTTTTCTGTCCATGGCATCAGCATTTTTGGTTTATTTTCATCAAATTCAGTAACATTAAAAAGTCAGTTTGAACCTTTTTATTTCCTATTCATAAACTAAGGTCCCATGTCCTGGTATATTTGCCTGTTGGCATCATATCTTGGATGTCTATTAAGCAAAGATTTGATTTAAATAGAATTTTTGAAAAAATGAAAATTGTAGTCACTGTAGAGAATCCAATACAGCCCCTTTTCCCTCCCCTTTGGAAATGCATGGATCTGAGGGGGTGGGAGGCTACGCGATGCTATGACAATGAGCTCTGCACTGCTTGGCTGCACAAACAATGCCTGATGGAGGGGGAGGAGGAGTTACAGGCCATGGTGCAGACTTTCAAAACAGTCATGGCATGGCCTGTGACAAGCAGAAAACACACAAGTAGGTGGAGGCTGTAAAGCTGTGATGTAGCAAACCTGATGAGGTAAAAACAGAGCGTTTTAAGGGGCATTTCATTTAAAGAGGTACTGATAGTTTAAAGATGTCACTCTTCTGCTACCCAAGGCCCTTTCAACAACATGAAATGCAAAAAAAAAAAAATATATATATATATATATATATATATATATATATATATATATGAATGCTCTTGTCATGATGGCTGAAATGTTTACGTTAATTTAATTAAGGAATGGTCTCCATATTTTTCCTTAAGAGTTTTTAACAATATTAGAGAACAAAATCCGCCCAGAAGTCTTCTTGTCTGCAGTGCTCTCTGGCATCTGCAGCTTCACACTGGTCGATTTGGAAGCAACTAAACTAAGACGTACTCCTTGGTCGTTCAGTACGCCGCTGAGCGTGTTTAAAATGGGGCTGTTAGAAGTGTGTGTGAAAGGATGAGTCTTTTTTGTTGTGTGTTTGTGCTCCAGCTGTTGTGTTGAGTGATTCAGTCCTGATGTTGATGAAGACGAGGTCTGACAAGGTCTTCGGCTCTGACCTCAAATGTATACACACCCACAGCTGGCTTCTGTATACATGTGAGGATGATCTTAGTGTAAGCATATGTAGCCTCACTTAAAATTCATGTCAGTAAAAACTATTTATCTCACACATAAAACTAAACATGAACAGGATCTACTATTAGTGTTTCCCCAAACATTCATCTGAAGGGGTGTAACCTCACATGCCCCAAAATGAAGGCCTGAAATCCCATAATAATGGAAAGCAAATAATTTATGTGCACTCAGGGCGGTAAATTAACACCCTGCTCAAGCCAAATGAAGTAAAAACTGCTTTTTGAATCCCTGACTTGAAATGTTATTTTGTAATGAAAGTATTCTGTTTGTGGTCTTCAGTATTTAGTGACAGGCCACCCCTAACACATAGACCTCAGGTAAATGCTGGATATCATGACTACAGATGCTACACCTGGCTTTACCTTTTTTTGGCTGTCCATCCTTATCAGTATTGAGGTAATGTATTGTGTAGATGCTGTGCAAGCTTTTTCTTGTCTTAATGGGAAATCAATGGATTATATGTCCTCTTAAACTGGAATTTATGCAATGGAACAAACAGAATATTGACCAATGTTGACAGCAGGTAAAAAAAGAGAATAAGACGATTAAAATAATATAATATTTAAAGATGGTTCAGGCTCACAAAAAAACTACAACTGTGCACTGAGCTAAGCTAGGGTCAACGAGCTTGAGCCCCTTTAGTGATACATGACAGGATGTTGAAAAAAGAGCATTTTTGGAAGCTTTACTAGAAAATAGGCAATTGTTCATCATACTTTGTGCCTTTTTCTTGCTTGTGAGAAACATTAAAAATCAAGTTTGATCCAATACCAACGCCATTAACAGAAAAGGTTTTGTGTTTGTGTCAAAAGGAATTTAACCTGCTGTCGTTTATTTAAAATTCGTATTCATCTTTTACTTGTTTTCCTAATGAAAACACATATGAGGAATATAAGAATCACAAAAGAAACGCGGTGGGGAGTGAAGCTGATCCAAAGGTGTAGGCCAAGGCTCAAGTTTACTTTACCTTCTGTTTTTACAAACCCCACTTCCAGTGAAGTTGAGACATTGTGTAAAGTGAGAGGCAACCTTTTATCTGCTGTAGTTAAGAGCTCATACAATTAGTTCAGAAGAGAAACTGAACAAATAGAAATTCACTGCTCTATCAGGAGGTCATAGGTGGTTAAGCACTGAGACTGAAGAACTATTGTTTTATAGCACAATGAGAAAAATCTCAAATGTACCGATCTTAGATTTGGCAGATGTGTATGTATATTCTTTTTTTTTTTTTTTTTCTCCTTACATCTCTTTTTTCAAATATGCATTGACCTTTTCTTTTTTAATCTTGTTTAATTTCTATGCATATTTGAAGTATACTGATACATTTGCCCTGGCGGCTGGTATGGTTAATAATTAACCTTTTCTTAATTTATCATTTGATTTCTCCTGTTCTTCTTGGTATCCTTGCTAGACTGTTTTTATCTTTATATCATTTTATTCTATTTATTTACCTATTTACTTTTTTTCATTTCAATTTTCACTTTATTATTATTATTTAATTATTCACATTTACTCTATTTTATTTATGTTAGTTTATTGTTTATTTATTTTTAAATGTTATTAATATTTCATTCATGTCTGTATGTATATGTATGCCCATAGGTTATATGGTTATGTATATGTATATGTGTATGTTTTTGTATATTTCCCATTATGATTACTGTTATTGCTCTTATGATTCCTTTCATTTGATCTTTTTTATATATCGGTGTACACTATTTACTTGTCTCATTGCTTATTCATTTGTTTGTTCATTTATTATTTATTTACTCATTTATTTTTTCTGTATTGGTTGTTCTGCAATTTCATTAGTCTCTGCTATCATCATTGTGACCAACTTTATTATTTCTGTTAGTTATATGATTTGCCAATGCCAGGATGCACACATTCATTGTAACAAGTGGAAAAACTTTTAAGTAAGTGCCAAAAAATAAATAAATAAAAGGGTGTTGAAAAAAAAAAAAAAACCCTTAAATGTCAAAAAAACTTGAACAATTTGCTTTTTTTCCTAACCAATCATCAAAAATCTAAATCAACCAACCAATTACATGAAACAGGTGAAGCTTGCAAATCCATCTCCTGAAGTTTTGGGACTATACTGAACCTTAAAAAGCATTAGAGCTAAATCACATCCATGCAAATAAAAACTCTTCTCCGTGTTTACTTACTCTTCCTCCTTATCATCATGCCTGTCAGGAGCTGAATGACCACTTGTATTTGGCTTCAAGTTCAAAGACCTGAACTTCAACTACATAATGAGAGGCTGAATACAGCTGTTGATAGTTTCTATATAGTTCAACCCGAGCAACAACGAAACACCCAAATGTTCTCCGATTCACTTCGTGTTTATCTTGAACTGAGCTCAAAATGTTCGGCTGAGCTCAGTACAGTAATTCCACAGATTTCAGAGGCTTCATTTTATATTTTTTTACCCCGAGTTAAAAGCCTGACTGACTGTAAAAACTGCTGCCAATTAAACGTCAGCTTGTTTTATTCATCCACACTTCAGAGTCACTGATATTTTCTGATTTAGTCTCAGTGGAGAGACACACAGTCCTCTCGGGTGGAAAACATTATCCTCATTACTGCGAGTGTGCTACCCAAACCTTTCTACACCAGCCAAGTCTGTGTTTGTGTGTCTGCACTCACCGTCTGGCTGTCAGGGAAGTCCATCTTGATCAGTTTGTGAGCACACTCCTCAAAGTCCAAACTGTGGAAATAAGCAAATCGATCAGCGTATTGATCGATCAGTGTGTTTGTGTGTGTGTGTGTGTGTGAAACTGTGTTTGTGAGTCCCGATCTGTTTCAGTGTTTCATCTTATCCTCCAAACCTGTGAACTGTTCTTCAGTGAAACCATGGTAACTAGGCTGCACACTCGCACAAAAACACACACTGACAGACACACAGTTTTAAACACTGCTTTAAATATGAGTCCAAACCCTTCAAATATAGAAGAAGCTGTAAATAACTGCCAGAACCCTGAGAGACAACTGACTCACTGCCTGAGTGAGTGCATGAGTTTGTTGGCGAGTGTGTGAGCATGTGAGAGTGTGTGTGTTTGTGTGTACCTGGACTGTATAGCGAGGTAGATGGTTCTCCTGAAAGCCACCAGGTTGACTTCTGTCTGATCGAATATGGTGACCTTTTCATCTAAGAGACGGAAAAAGGGCACATTTTAGGAAAGCAAGAGGCTTCTGTTGGTTGTTTGCTTTAAAACTCTGATGAACACTAAACATTAATATTGACCTCCACATTAGAAAATCTAACACGTTTATTAAGATGTCCTGTAACAGTCTTCCTCCTCTACTGTCCTCAAATTGGACTTTCCCTCATTTTTTAACCACAATATGGAAATGTGTCTCCCCCTTTTGGCAGAAAAAGTACTTACAGAAACACACACAACAAGGCTAAAAGTGGCAGTAACTAGGACTGGGAAATCTGGAGCAAAATGTATACCTCAATGTTTCTTTTAGATGAATAGCAATATTAGATATATATCTTTAAAAAAAATCAAGATAAATAATTTTAAAACACAGATTCACAAAGCTTTAAGTTGGATTGTTTTGATGCATAGGGCTACAAAAGCGTGAGGTTTGAGCTGCAGTTTTGCTGTATGCTGCCAATTAGAGCTGGGATATGAATCAAATTTTAA
Organism: Cetoscarus ocellatus; assembly: GCA_037902135.1. Classification (NCBI taxonomy): domain Eukaryota; kingdom Metazoa; phylum Chordata; class Actinopteri; order Labriformes; family Labridae; genus Cetoscarus; species Cetoscarus ocellatus. The sequence goes on along the minus strand of JBAMNC010001432.1, from coordinate 306,115 downwards.
TCAAGATTACAATAACTGCCTTCCACAGTTTTGAGTATTAAAAGATTACTGTGCCATATAACATGTTGAACGCTTTTTTCCTTTTCCATTAGTATTCTTAGCATTCTTTTGAATTCTTATGTGTATTTTTAAAAGTATAATCCTATGTATTGCCTGTTCTTTAATGTTACAAATGATACCATTAAAAACAATTACTTTCAATAAAAGCATGTGCTGCGTGTTTTAAGAAAAAAAAGAGTAATCTTGTTTCATAATTGTGATCTCAAAATCTATCAAAATAATCATGATTATTTTTTTGTGAAATTGAGTAGTCCTGGTGAAATTTGGATAAGACTCACCATGCTCAAACTTTATTTGCCACCTATTTTTGCATTGTCAGCAACAAAACCAAACATAACTCTGCTGCTCAGTAAACACAGATCATCATGCTGCAATATTTTATTTTACCATTCAGCATCCTTTTAAGCAGCTTTACTCCCGTCTGTATTTCCCTCCGTGCTGGCACTACTGACAGGACTGTTGTTGTGAGTGAGTGTTGTGAGTGTTGTGTTTGAGGAGAGGAAGGAAGACGAAAAGGGCCAAACCCTGACAAGAAAATCACCTGAAATGGTGGCTCTCATAATGAAATTTTATCAACTACATCTATATTAATGATACTGTCCAAACTTATTTCTTAGTTGTAAATTAGGGGTGTCAAAAATAATCTTTTGAGTATGCATTGTGATGCATACTCAAAAGATGAAGATGTATCAATGCAGAGACAGTCAATAACTGTTTAATCTTACGGAGGCTGCTGCAAGCAAAAAAAACAACAATATGAAGATGACAGCTTTGAAATTTATTTACTCAAGTTCATAATGAAAAGACATTTTGCTGCAGATGATCTCAAACGCCATTTCTGATTAATAACAGGACTTCATAATTTTCTGTCTGCTTGTATTTTTTTATCCCAGAAGTAGCCTTCTTGACATGGAAAATCAAGGATGCTACTCACTGCGTTGCATTCTTTGATCAGACTATGAAGACATAACGAAACGAAACAATCTTGAGCATCTTTGTAATTAGCCATAACATGCCTACCAAATTTATGGATATGTCTCAGCCTTTCTATCATTACTAAGGATGGTTCTACACTCTTTTATCATATTAAGGTTTTTGTTGATTTTCATATTTTACAAATAGTAAATCATTTACAATATTGATAGTACTGTACACCTTGGATGCTGTATTTGAGCATATTGGAAGCACTTGTGAGGGTGCATTTCTTAGCATTTCCACTGAACAGCTGATGTAAATGTTAAATTTATATCAATAAATACATGGTTTTATTTAAAAAATGACTCCATTTCTGTCTGATATGAAACAGATAACATTATGCTATGAACAAGCAGAACTGTTACATGACAGCAGTCTTTTGAGAAAAAGAAGGACAAAATAAGAGAGAATAAAACAAACATTTAATGTGTCACCTGTTCATATGAAAGAAACCTTCTGTTTTTAAATTCTAAAAAGACAAAGCTTTGGTAGCCCTGATGACAGCACATTGTCAAGGTGGAATTCTCACCTTTCTGAGCCAAAAATGTAGGCCAAGATTAACAATGACATTTAGGCTTTTCAAAGTTATAAAGAGTATGATATCAGAATATCCTATCACACTCACCATCACCCTCGGCCTCATTCTCTTCTTCATCGTCTTCATCTTCGTCACTTCCTTCTCCGTCCTCACCTGAATCACTGCTGCCCTCGTCCAGGATTTCTGTCAGGGGAGGACAGCTGATTAGTTAAACTGTGGTGGCACCGGCTGGTGATTTGACCATAGGAGTGACATATTTATGAAGGTTCTTACCCTTTTTAATGGTTTTATATTTCTCCTCATTCTCCAGAAAATCAGGGTCCAACTTGAACACGTCTGTAAAACAAAAACACAAATTAGAGCCAAATACATGATGAAGTCAGATAAAGCCCCCCCCCTCTGTCTCATGCTTACTCAGAACATCCTCTGGGTTGTACTCGTCCTCCAGTGGCAGCATGTGGGTGAACTGGTCCTCTTCATCCACCAGGTCGAGACCGTCTGGGATTACAGGGTGGTCTTTGAAACCGTCTTTCCTGATGGCAAACATCACCTCGATCATGTACTGGACCCTCTTATCGATGCTTGACTCATGGAGAACGTTCCTGAGACGTTCAAATATGGCTGAGAAGAGAAAGAAGGAGACTCTGTTGAAACATTATTTAATAAAAACAGCTGTATTTGGATAAACAATGTGTCTATTTTTGTACTTTGAACTTCATTTACTTAATATCTCATTGGCTTCTTGGTAAAATGGCCCCACTGACAAAGAACAAAACAATGCTGACCTTGTTTTTTTTTAATGAATTGTATTAAATTTATTTCGAACATGTATGGAAAGAAATAAAAATAGAGAAATACCATTCATATACAAAGAAAAAAGAAATAAAGTAATTAGACACGATCAAAAAAGAGTAGGAAGAAGTAAATACTTCCTGAATTCCTAACCCTTATTACTGATTCTAATGGGTTGTATAAAAATATATTCTGCTTTAACATTTATGCAAATATATTAAACATAAGTACACTACAAAACATATAACCCATATAAATATGTTTATACACGTATAAAAACATATTATATATAATTTAAATGACATAATAGACACAATATACAAATACTACATAAACATCTATATAAATATAATTTGTACCTATGCACACAACACGTACACACTTACATGTATATACATACTACATAACTATCCATATAAACATATTTATATCTTAAATCTATACACTGTATAGCAAATACTAGTCTATTGCAACACAGCAATTTTTATGATTTATTTTATCCCCCATCACTCCCATAGATAACACACTTCCTCTTCCATATACTTGTTTATAAATTGTTTTTATACCTCTTTTTAAACAGATGGTTACAAGACACCCCAAAAACAACTGAACATGCTGTCACAGGTTAAAATGGCCGAGCCAGGAATTGTGTTTAATGTAAATATAAAGTCTTTCAATAATATCATGGAGTCCTGAAGCACAACTAAGCTTCAATATTCTAAAGGAAATCATGAACTGTTCTTCAGACATGCTTATTTGATCCACTGATAGTCAAAAATTCTAAAAGTTAACAAAGGTTTAACTTCGTACCATTGATTCCTCTCGGTGACACCTCAGTCAGTTTGAGTCCACACTCTTTCAGGAAGGCTATGGCGACCTCCACGCTGTCGTCTGTGGGGCGCTCCAGCAGCAGAGTGAGCATCTCCAGACACAAAACCTCATGAGCCTGATGGAGAGAAAGACACAAGGACAGAATGGATGAGAGGTTAAACACTTAAACCAGTGCTTAGAGCTGTGTGTCTTCACTTTTTGAGATCAACTGCAGCAAAAATGTATTTCCATTTGTAAACTAAAATAAAAAAAATTCTAAGATCTCATCTTCTTAAACTTGTTTTTTTCTTCACCAGAAACTAAACTGATAGTGCAGTCGAGCAGCAGCCTCTGCAAGATTAAACAATTATCTTCATCTATGTCTGCATCACAATGCATCAAATAAAAGATTATTTTGACGATCCCACTAATGTTGAAGGTAAATAGTTTTAAAGAGATGAATTATAATGTAATATGACAGACAGCAGGACTTACCACATTCTGGTTGATGAGATGAGCCACAAACTTTGAGGCTGTCAGGCACTGTTGCTGTAAAATAAAAGATGGACAGAGGGTTAAATTCATCACAAAAACTGATATGAGTGCAACTTGTGATAAAACAGGATCAGCAATTATGTTAACGTCATCATTATAATGTAAGGAATGCCATCCTAATGCTCAGGTCAGGGCTTAAGATGGCTTTAAAAATGCATCTAAATAAACATACAGTTCTTTTTAACCTGATTTTGGTTTAGTTTTTAAGAGTCTTAAAAAAACAGAAAAATATATTAAAATGTGACAAAAGAGTTCACTACCACTGTCAGTGTGCTGAGATAAACTGTAAGGATAGACTGTCACACAGTGTGCTCGCATCAAGACAAAATCAAGGAATCTTTTGTCGAAGATTTTACTTTAAGTTATTTTAGTTACAATATGGTTCCAGTTAGTTTTTAGTTAAGCCAAAAAAGGACTGATCAGTGCTGGCATAAATTGTTGGCAATGCAGAGGAGTTGGCAGTGCTCCTCTGTGTTTGACTGAGGAAAGTCTGACAAAATGGAAGGTAAATGTCTTTATATGTGTTGTATGACATGGATGAATAAAAATATGCTGGGTAGGTCTTGGACAAACTGCATATATTAAGGATTTTGGACCCAGGTTACAGATGCTTTAGAGGTGTTCAGGATTGATCATGTTCCCTGTTAAATGCATATGGAAACAGGGTATATAACAGAGTCCAGAGGTTTATATATCATGTTTAGTTACTGAAGCTTTTTTGATCTGTAAAAGAACAAAACTCATCAACTAGCTGACAGGTCGCAAATCTCATTGACAGCAGTAAACTAGATTCTTCATGGAATATGACTAGAAAAAGTAAAGGAATAAATCAATTGGATACCAAACTAAGTAGGCATTACCATGCATGTAAACAACAAGAATTATAATAATCTGTATCAGTGTTAGAGCCACCCCTACCCTGGCTTGTTTCTTCTTCTGGCCACTGAGCAACTGCATTGCAAAGTGTCTTACAGGCCCAATCCAGACTGCCATTTCAGGGCGTAATATTTACCCCTCTGTGGCGTTTCGCCTCCACTGTGAACATCCAGGAGGCGAAATAGGGGAGAGAGTTGGCCCCCTCTTTTTTCTGTCTCCAGAGGTAGTAACAGAGGCATAATATTGAAGAGAAGAGGGCAAAGGGGATTCAGTGGAAGACAGGAGTGCCGGAAGTGAGCGTCTCTGCCTTTGTGTGTATGTGGGGGCACGCATTAAGTTTTTGGTTAGTTTTTCTTCAAGGTTTAAACAAACTGTACCCTGCTCCAAGCTGCCACAATAGGTCAAACTAAGGCTGGATAACATACCGATTAAATTGATTAATTCAAATTAATTTCTGCAGAGAATTCAAACATTAAAAATCAGGATTTTTTTTCTTGACTTACTCCAATAGTAGGTTGTTGCGATGTTTGAAAATATAAATACTGAAAATGTACAGTTTTCATGATGGTATGCCCTGTCAGGTTTTGAAGGAGCATGTTTAAAGGCTTGTGTATGTTTTTTAAGTTACATTTTGATCAGAGAGTTTCATGTTAATAAACTATGAAAATACCTCAGCTTTCAGTGTTTATGTGGCAAACCTGCCTATGTTTGAACTACATAATCAACATTTATGACACAAACTTTAGCTTTAAGAAGGAAATCCTGTATGATTTTGGAATGTATTTGATACCATAAAGGCAAAACTTTATTCATATCATTTTTATGTTATTTTGAGGGGTTTTTTTGAGGGGAAAAATCAAATAAAATCGTTAAATGAGTGTTGTGGAAAAAAATCTGGGATTTTATTTTTAGGCCATATCGCCCAGCCCTAGGCCAAACTATCAGTTAACCAATGATTAGTAAATCCATTCTATAATCGTAAGCCAATTCACACGGTTACATTTATGAAACTGTGACCCTTCACCTCCACTGTGAACACTGCGGCAACAGATGGAAGGGAACAAGTTGATCCCATCTTTGTTCCGTCTCCAGAGGTATTAACAGAGGCGTGATGTTGGAGAGAGGTGGGCACATGGACTCGGCGGGAGACAGGAGCGCTGCGAGTGAGCATCTCTGCCTTTGTGTGTATGTGGGTACACGTGCCATGTCGTGCACATCCACACCGTACTGCAGCGTGAACTGAAGCAGATATTGACAACCTCATGGAATTAATGTGAATGTCTTAAGGTGTAAATATAAAGGAGCCTGGTTGATGTGCTTTTGCGTTTAGGCACTGTGAATAGTGCTTAGTCTTTTTCGGTTTTTAGTCATGTGTGGTGTTTTCATTTGTTGCAATGTTTGTTATTTCAGCACCATTATCCAAATAACATTTTAAATCAAAGACTAAAGCTCAATAAATCTAGCCTGTATGATTCATTCATAGGATCTTTAAGCACATTTTAGAAAAAAGTATTTGCTTCAGGCATGTTGAGACCTTCTTGTCATATCAGAAAAAAAAAATTGTGTTTTAACAGTTTTTTCACAAGAGTGCAAATGTTAAAAAATTCTTCATAGGATAGGTTTAAGAAGGTCTCCTGCTTTCTTACACATATTTCAGACTTTACAGTAACATGTTATCTTTGGAAATTACTTGGAAATAAAAAATAATAATGTTAGAGCTCTGACTGTATTGCTCTCTTTCTAGGATTATCAGTTGTTCTCGTGTTTAGCTCCAGTGTCCTTCTGTCTCTGCTCATTATGCTTATAAAGCTTCAGACAAAGCTGGAACATTTCCATCTGAGTCACAGAGGCCTGAAATCTTTGACATCCTCACAAATACATTCAAAACTGCTCATGACTGAATAAACAGAAGAGTGGGGGCTATTTTTGGGTTGCTACTTCAACACTCTGTGAGCTAAAGCATTCAGCCATGTCCTCAGAGACATTAAAATGTAATAAGAAGCATGACTGACGGTCAAACTAAGTGGTGTTGATAAATGCTGCTGTCTGACAGAGGAGCAGGAAGTGCAACTTTATGATGCGCTGAAGTTTGTTAAAGTGCATAGATTTAGAGATATCTTATATCCTGTATGTAAAACAATTTCAGACAGCAATAAGACTGGTTATAATATCAACATGTTACAATAAATGTGTGTTTTTAGCAGTAGGACTGTAACAATACCAGATTATCTGATTTCAAAACTACTCTAGAGCAAATATAACAATATAAATACTGCTTTTGGTTGTTGCTTTGGCACTTATCAATACTATAAATCAATAAAACAAAACAAATTGAAAAATGAAACTGTAAAGTAACTTTATTATGGAGCAGAGGCTTCCTGCTTCAACACAGTAAAGAAGGATAGCTGTTGTTATCCTTTACACTGTAGATGAGGGGCTTTATGATAAATGCATTATAAATGAGTTTTTAATGCAAGTTAAAAAGTTTTCATATCAACATACTGCCAAAATCCTTAATCAACGCACAAAAAATATTCAGAAAGCTTTGGCAGCCATTTCTAACGTATGTTGAGAAACTCCCTGTTGTGTAAATTATTACACAACATTTTTTGTTGTGTGATAATTTTTAATTTATGTAGTTATTTTGCACTATTTATGTAGCTAATTTGGTTTTTATTAGTATTATTATTATTATTATCATTATTATTATTATTATTGTTATCAATATTATTATTTTTTCTGTTTATTGTGTTCAATTTTATTTGATTTATTTTCATTAATTTTATAACTGCTATTGATCTATGTATGCAAAGCACTGGTGTTCTCAAGGGTGTTCATATTGTGTGCATGTGTGTGTGAAGTATGTAAAAAATATTCAATAAAAAAATTCAAATATATATATCAATGCACAAAAAATGCTGATTGGAAGGACAGGACGTCAAAAACAGGGGACGGAAGTCAGTTTTTATGATATGATAGTGGACGAAGTCATAACTTTTATCCTAACTTTACTCATACATGTTAATAGTGAATCAACAGCACTGAGTAGATGAGGAGCACTGAAGCATGCAGAAATGAGTATCAAGCAGCATCACTGTGTGAACACATTTTCACAGGAGAAAGAAAGCTGCAGTGTTTTAGCTCTGTAGCTTACAGCAGTGTGGAGGCACAAGAGAGCTGATGGTGATCATTTTTGAGCACATGTACTTCAGAACTTTGTGTGCAGTGAAAACAGCACATTTTAATAATCCAGGCACACATCTGAGAATGTGTTATTCTCCTTTCAATGAAATAAACTTCAACTCTCCTGTTTTTATCCATCCTATCAAGCCTCCTATTTCCAGTTTTAACCCCACACTCAGTAAATTTCCCTGATTATTTACTGTTGCGGTCACACTCTGGATCACCCAGACTTGGTGGCAAGCAATAACCTGGGTAAGGTCTGGCTGTTTGAGTTCACTCATACAGCTCACCTGGGTAGAGTCAGGCTAATTTCATGGTTTTCTTGCAAGTGTTTGTTTTAATAGTTGTTGTCTACTTTTGCTTTAACCCCCTTAGCATTGAAAATGATCAAAGATTTGTCATTTTTCTAAACCTTTTCAACTGTAATACTATTTAATTCTAAAACAAACATGTTTAAAGGTCTAATGTCCTGGTATGTTTGAGCATTAACACATCCAGGGGGTCTATTAAGCAAAGACTTGATTTAAGTTGAGTTAAAAAATGATGCCTGGAGAGGATCAGATGCAGCTCTTTATCCCTCCCCTTTGGGAACACTTGGATCTGAAGGGCGGGGAGGCTACAGGAGGCTATAATAATGATCTCTGTGCTGATTGGCTGCCCAAAAGATACCTGATGGGAGGGAGAGGAGGGGTTACAGGACAGAGCAGACTTATAAACAGTCATGGGTCTGCCTGTGACAAGCCGAAACACTCATGTAGGTGGAGCCTATATAGCTATGACGTAATAAACCCCAGGACGAAAAAAAAGAAGTGTTTTAAGGGGTATTTTCTATAAAGAGGCATTGTGCATTTATCTTTGAACTAAGAGTTTTTATTGGATCAATTAACCAGTGCACCATCATAACCATTATAACATTTTTTCTTCTTTTATTTTACTCTTCTCCCATCTTTCCTTTGCTAACACTGAATTGAGGATTATTCTGTTTGACCAAATTTCATTTGTTTAAACTGTTGGAAGTTTCTGTTTTTTCTTGTTCTTTTCTTTAGGAGGGCCACTCGAAAAGCCCCTATGGGTTTCTTTCGCCCTTCCTGTATATCTTCTTTTTTGTTTTTGCTTTGTTTAGTTATGTATTATTATATTATGTATTTTTTCCTTTCTTCTTTTTCATATTGTGTTTCATTTTATATGTGCAATAAAATTTTAAAAAATGAATAAAAAAAAAAAAAGAGTTTAGCAAAAGGCGTCAAAGAAAAGTGATTTTGCAGGACATGGGACCTTTAAATATATATAGTTTTAAAAACTCTTATTACCAGTTTAAACATTTCAGGCCAGTATTTGTGGATAAACTTGATTAAAATGTAGAATGGATTCATTCAAGCTCTAAAAAAAAAAAGCCCTAAAACTTACTGCTACATTGCTCCTGTTCATGTTAACTGTTACAACTGGCTCAAGGGCCAAACAATATACTGCAACAATGCTGTAACATTCTCTGTAAAACACTGCTCCATAATTCAGTTTTATTATTTGCTCCTTCTCTCTCTCGCTTGTTTCTTTTTTTAGGTTGTGATTCATACTTTATAGTCACTAGTTGCAATTTGAATGTTCAGAAATATGCCTGAATGTTTCTATTTGAATAATAAACAGTAAAAGGAACAGACAAAGATACCTCTTTTCTGTTCTTTTAGAGAACAACAAATTGAGGATGTTGTAGTGGATTTTTATAGTAATGCATTGATATAAAAATAATTAAAAAAAAAAACTCATCCATATCAGTTGTCTGCAAGTTTACATTCACTCCAGCCTGATTCAAGCGCTAACTGGATGGACTTAACCAGTCCTGATGCCACTTGGTTATTTTTAATTTTCTCACATCACCCTCTTACAAAGACAGACAGTCGGTACCTTGAGGTTGCGGCGGTAGCTTTTCCTGAAGTTCAAGATGAGACGTTTGAGGATCAGCTCTCCAATCTGAGGGAACTTGGAGTTGATGATGGCGACAACAGCAGCATATACATGAGTGAAGATCGGAGACGCTGCCTGAGCCTGCAGCACCGAGCGAGCCAGCAGACCCCTGAAACACAGAAAGACACAAGCTGTGACGGAGAGCACTGAACCTTAAGAACTTTCAGGTCCCCTGATTATCTCACTTTAGTAGTACAAGAGTGTTAGTGGGAAAAAAAGTCTCACCTCCCCCTGACGATGTTCTCCTGCAGCAGCTCCTGGATGATGTGGACCATGTTTGACACGTTGACTTTGTTGATGAGACCGTTGATGGACTTCTTCAGAGCCTCCCAGCTCATCCTCTGATAGGCCAGGCTGTTGAGAGGGCAGGGCATTAGTCAATCATAATAAAGAAAATGATGATGTTAAAGAGTCAGATCTTAACTTCTGAAAGAAGATGGAGTGCACTGAAGCTGCTGGATGAATTAAAACTGTCGCTATTCTGCATATCGTTGGGTGAAGGAACTGTTTTACAGCAAAGATGGTACTTGGAAGCATTTGCAAAACCTCACAATATTAAATCTAAATTAAATTATCCATGTTGCTTTGTAAGCCACTAAAATCACAGATGTCAGACTACTATCCTAGTTTCCCAAATATACATATAAATGAACTAGGGCTGGGCAATAAATCGATTAATTAGAATTATTTTCTGCAGAAGATTTAGAAATTAAAAATCAACATTTTTTTCTCGACTTACTCCAATAGTAGGTTGTTGCAGTATTAAAATATAAACACTGAAAATTTACATTTTCATGATGGTAGGCCCTGTTAGGTTTTGCACAAGCACACGTTTAGGTTTTCATTTGTTTCTAAAATGAGTTAAATATTGATCAGAGAGTTTCATGTTAGTATACTGTGAAAATAGCTCAAATTTCAGTGTTTATGTAGACAAACCTGTCAGTGTTTGAACTATATAATCAACATTTTATGACACACACTTTAACTTTAAGAGGGAAATTCTGTTTGGTTTGGAAACATATTTTGACACCATAAAGGCAAAACTTGATCCGTGTCATTTTTGTGTCACTTGGAGTTTTGTTTTGTTTGTTTGAGAGGGAAAAAAATGATTAAAATCATAAATCGAGTGTTGTGGGAAAAAAATCGGGGATTTCATTTTTAGACCATATCGCCCAACCCTAAAATGAACTTTAACTGAAAAAAATTTGATTTAAATCACTACAGTGACAAAAATAAATGATAATTAAGATAAGTTTTTTTTCTAGCAGGTTTCAAGTCCCCATATATAATAATAATAATAATAATAATAATAATAATAATAATAATAATAATAATAATAATAACTTTATTTATATAGCACCTTTAAAAACAGATGTTTACAAATTGTTTTAACAGACAAAACAAAGGCAGAAAAATGCATAACACTGGGTAAAATAAAATCAACAATCAGGTCAAACAGAGACCAAAAGAGTCAAAGGAAAAGGCACAGAGGTTCATGTTAAATAAAGCAACAAAAGCAAAGAAAATGGTAAACTGTTAAGCTGGAAACAGCTGAAGTACTTTAGGAATATACTAAATTAGTACAGTTTATTATGTCAACATATACAAATGAAGAACATCAGTGAAGAAGGTATTTTGTTTTATATATAATAATAAGATGAAGATAAGACAATAAATAGAAAATAGATTGATAGATACATAGATAAACTGACGGCAGTTGAAAGTTGACAACGTCACATCAGGAAGATTGAAAAGACGAGACTAGATAGAGGACAGGTAAAAGAGAAAAATAAATAAATACATAAAATAAAATACAATAAAAATAATAACAATTAAAAGGGGAGTATATTAAAACATAAAAAGATGTTAAAAACAGGACTAAAACGATGAAAAACCAGTGAGGAGAGTAAGAACAGAAGAGCTTAAAAATAGTATAATTAATTGCAAAATAAGTATGTAGATAAAATAAATAGCTAACATGGATGGTAAACAACTATGTAAGCAATAAAAGAATCATCATGTAAAAGCAAGTCTAAAAACGTGAGTTTTAAGAAGTGATTTAAAACATATAAAGAGAGGATCTGAAACAGCTGCCCCGTCAAACTGATGGAAAACACACTAAACCTAATGTGCTGATTTACCTGCTCTTGTCAGTGATTTGCTGCTGCATCATTCGCAGCTTTGCAGGTGGGATGTAAGCTCCTCCTGTCCTCGTCAGGATCGGGTCGAGCTCCTCTTTCTTCTTCTTGGCTGGTGGCTCTTCAGTGGCGACTGGCTCCTTCTCTGGTGGAGGGGAGGCCCTGCGACCATGCCTGCCGCGGTCCATGTCACCATCCTGATCCCTTTGCCTGTCGAAACGTCCGCCTCTGTCATCTCTGCGATCATAGTACCGGTCCCTGAATGCATCATAAAGCAGAGACTACATCAAACACTTTAATGATGCAGGATACGCCTTTTGCCTTTATTTCCAAACTCACTGTAGCCAATTCTGGCATTTTTCGTCAAGAGAAAAAAGTCTTTACTCTACCAAAACTAACTTGTTGCTTTCACTGTGACATCTGTTTGAGTGAGGAGCAGGTGTAAAACAGGAAAAAGAACATTTCACTCTTGAATAAATGAAACTCTTGATTATAAAATGTGCCCATGCAGTGATGATAAGGTGAAGCATTGTGGTACATTTGCGTAGTTTGCCGATATTACAGCTGATATAAAGGATACGTGTGGCCAATAAATAAACTTTAAATACTGTCATTGTTCCAGTTTGATCATGCATCCCCACTTACACTAAATCAATTAAACTGAATGACTTTTTAGTTTGCTTCTTTTCTGAGGCTTTGGTTTGTTAACCCTTCAGATCAGGTCTTACGTGGTTTTACACCCTGATCACCAAAAACATGCTTAAAAACCAGCTCAGTCTCTGACATCACTTAAAGGCTGGTTAAAGCTGTGTGGGTCTGGTTTAGTTCTGTTACCTGTTTTGGCGTCCTCTATTGTAGTGATCCCGGTCTCTCTCTCTGGATCTTGATCTGTCCCGTCCTCTGGACCTTGATCTGTCTCTCTGTCCGGATCTGGATCTGGATCTGGATCTTGATCTGTCTCGCTGTCTGGATCTGGACCTTGATCTGTCTCTCTGTCTGGATCTGGATCTGGATCTGGATCGGTCTCTCTGTTTGGATCTGGATCTGGATCGGTCTCTCTCTCTGGATCTGGATCTTGATCTATCTCTCTCTCTGGACTGTAATACATCTCTTTCTCCAGATTGTGATCTGTCTCTTTCTCTGGATTGAGATCTCTCATTTTCTCTGGACCTGGATTTGGATCGTTCTTGTTCTTGGGACTTGGATCTTGATCTCTGGAGACACAAACAAAGAGCGTTATTGGGTATAATGAATGGCCTGGATCATGTCTGAATCCTAAAACATACCATGCACTCTGGACAGAAAAAGAGCCCACATAATACTAAAAAATGAACAAGAGGGACAACATGGCTGCCTTAGACCACCTAGAGTCAGACATGTTGGTACCTGGTGAGTTTTAAATGTGCATAATGAACATAAGTTGTGTGATTGGGCCTTTCAAGATACCCTTTTATTTACCAGAAATGGTTTGAATGTTTGTTTTTTCCATCTTGCAAACGTCTCAACCTTTACATCGATCCGTTGCCATGGAAATAAAATGTGCTGACTGTACATCAGTACAAGAGCAGATATGAAGAACCACTAAATGTTTAATGAAGACAGATTTCTGTTAAACAACCTCAATAACCGAAGCAGAGATGCAGAGCTTCAACTCAACATAAACTCACCGTCTTTGAGTCTAACAGAAATAGTTTGACTCTTCCGGAAAAACACTCCCACAGACAGATGACACACAAGAGGAGAGAGAGCAACCGCGGATCTCTTGAGTTAAATATAAAGCTCTGTTAAGAGGAGAGCTTAGTCCATGTTCTGTATAAAAACTGGAAAGGAAGAAGGGAAAAGTCCAAGTATGGTTCTACTCGGGACTTTCACAGAAAAAAATACATATGCCTCATATTTATCTTTTATACAGATTGAATACATAAGAAAAAAAAAACTTGTTTGGTTGTGAGTTTAGAGGTCCAATAAATTGGATTATATTATCTTTAAATAAAGCCAGGCCTGCTCCCTCCTCTGCATCCTGTCTTAAAGCCAAGCTAAGCATGATAAGGCTCTTTACTGCAGCTTTATATTGACAGCAATCAAGGAAATAAACATCCAAGGACATACTCTCTGATGTGACTGGTGGTAGACTCGGGTAGAGTAGAATAAATGCTGATGCACACAGCTCAAAGGGTACCTTGGGATCCCTCGGGAGGAGCCTGAATACACTAATGGGGGGAGAGGCATCTAGACTGTCTTGCTTAGATGGCAGTTTCAGAAACAGACTGCTTGGTTCTGTAGATAATTCATACAAGTGTTTGCCTGTGCATGCAAATTCTGGAAGTCAGCTCAGAATTTGTGGCCAAAAGGACAAGTCTTGGCATCTGATGCTCTCTAGTTGTTTGTAAACCTGAGAGTTATTGAAAAATCATGCAGAGAATAAAGCTTGTTTCATGCAACAAAAAAAAAAATGGTGTTATGAGCAAAAGGAGTGGAGCATATCTTCTAGATGCAAACTTCTTATCAATTCAGTCTGGTTTATACATCAAAGTCAAATATATGCTTTACCTAAGCCATGGACCCCCAGACTCTGATAGTACCTCTTTAAGTCAGGTAGGGTCATCATATGGCCCTTTTCCACCAGCCTGCCTTGGCCCTACTCTACTCTACTCTACTCGGCTCTACCCGGTTTGCGCTGCGTTTCCACCAGCACAGTACCTCCTAAAACAAACCAGTTTTAGTACCTACTCTGCTCTGGTTCTAAGCGAGCTGAGTCGATACTAAAAGGTGACATCGACTGACTGCCGGCTACTGATTGGTCAGAGAATGTCATCACCGATGAGTCATGAGCGCGATGCCCAAAACAGGACTGCAGTACATACACTTTGTTACTTTATGGCAATAACTTGCTGCCATCACAATGTTAAACACAGGACTTTATCATTACGAGCTAGCTAACAAGCTAGCGGTAGCTTCCATTAGCTTACCCTCATACGTCTTTTCTTTGCAGCCCGATTGCTCTCGTCCTCGGCTTCAAACTGTTGTATACCTTCCAAAACTCTCCTGTACTTCTCAAGGGTATTTCTTCTCGCCGCCTGCAGCCTTCTTCTGCTTTCCTTTTTGTAACAAAAAGCCACAGACCGAGCAGCAAGTATACTATTACCTCCAAGTCCTCCATTGTTTTGGTTGTTGTGTCGCGCTCAAAATGACATAAACGCAGTGTCGCCCAGCTGTTTCATGGCGACCCCGCCCCGCTGGGTAGGGGACCGGGCTGGTGGAAAAACAGACCAAAGCGAGTAGAGTAGAGCCGGGTAGAGTCGGGGAAAGCCGAGCCGAGTAGGTTAGGGCTAATAGAAAAGGGCCAATAGTGTGGCTGTGCGAAACTACTGTAGCATCCTTACAACAAAAGAGGAAACAGGCAACAGAGCTGCCAGCCCTTGTGAGGCTTTCTGTCACCGTGAAGAAATGAATTTTGTTCCAAAGACGGTGACATTCAGCGAAATAACATCCTCTTTAAAGCAGAGGAAAGTCTGGTGAGTCATACAGCATCCCAGGCTCAGCAACGCAAATTGTTAAATTTCATGTAAGAGACCCCTGACTCGTGGCAATACTCTGACCATTCAGAGGTCAGCAGAGATTTCCCCATAATGTTAGGCCCCGTTTACACAACGTTTTCACCAGAAACAGAAAGGTTTTTCCTTTGTGTTTCCAAAAACATACGCGTCCACATGGAGACGCAAGAACGACTTTAAACGCTGTAGCGTGCATGCCAGGCCAGTGAATGGCGATGCAGGTTTGTCGAGAAACAGGGGTGTTACAACACGGGTACGCTTTCTGGTGAGGACAAACTTTTCACAAACAACAATGGCGAATGGATGCACAAAGATGCAGGAGTTTCTTGTCTGGAAAACAAATCTGTCTGGACAGTTTTGTCTGGATAACGAACCGAGCACGGTAAGCAGCACACATGTTGCTCGGTAGACGGCTGAGGCTGCTGTTGTTGTTCCTGGGATGCGCACACAGCTTTCATGTGAAAGAGTACTGCGCATGCGATGACGTCAGCGTTTTAGGGTGAAAGGCTGAATCTCGTCTACATGGGGACGGATACGTTTTCAAAACTTTCCACTCTGGACCTTGGTTCAAAAGTTTGCGGATTCAGGCACTCCAGGCACCGTTCTCGTGTAAACAGGAGGCAAAAACGCAATAAAAACTCTCCATTTTTGGCCGTATTCGGAAGAAAATGAGAGGGGACGGTAACAGAAGAGCTGTAAGGCTCTTAGCTCAGGGATAATTAGACATCACTCATTAGCAGGAAAAGCTACATCATTTGACATAGTAAGCAAGCGTACAAGCCATAAGCCTAGAGGGAATCAGTGAGTCTCTGAACAGCTTTTCTCTCTTAAACTTTTCATAAATATGAATTATGCACACACTTAAAGGAATACGCCAACATTCTTTTTTGTTTTTTCGTGTCTTGCCTCACTCCAAAGTCCATAACAAGCAGATAGACATCATTCTTTCAACTGTGTGTGCAGTAATAAGAAAAAAATGGGCAGAGCTCAGCCACCGCTAATTAGCTTAGCTCAAACACTGAGAGTCAGTGGGTAGCTTTTGTCTGCTTCTGCCTACAGTCATCAGATAAACCAGCAACTCTAAATTGTCTTGTGTGCTTTTTGTGACTTGTTTTAACTGGATTATGTTAAAATAACTATTTTAGACTAAGATTAGCACTTCATGTAATTTTTGTAAAAGATATATAAGAAACTAAACTGCAAGGCGCATGCGCAAACCACCGCGGACCACCATATAAGTAGGCCAACAAAACAAAGTACGTCTGTGGTGGTTTACACATGTGCCCTGCGGTCTATCTGCTTGTCACGGACTCGGAAATGAGGCAAAATTCGAAAACAAAAAAACATGTTGCCGTAACTACAACTCCATGAACTAACCTTTGCGGAGTGATTAATACTTAAATGTGAGCTCCCACTGCAGGTTGTCACTTGAGAAATGTTGTTAATGAAAAGTGAAGACATGCTACAAGCTAAAATTAGCATGCTATCTGTTTACCCAGATAAAGTCCATTAGTGAAGGGAAAAGCAAAATGTAAACGGGGTCCTCTTTCCATCATTCATCATCAGTTCTTGTTGCATTTTCACATGCAAAGCCACAAATATTCATGTTAGTCATTGCTTACTTTAATCTGAGCCACGCTGCTCCTCATCTTCCTCAGTGCCCCATTGTGTTCATCATCATCACTACTGCTGCTGTCGTCTGAGCTGCTGGAGGCAGGACTCCTGGAGGACCGACGGTTTTCAGGACTAGTCTGAGGGGACCGCCTCTCTTTGGGGCTTTGTGCAGCCATGTCATTCTCTTCAGGCTTCTCTGTTACAGGACTGGATTCTTCTTCTGAAGGTCCTGGAGGCGGAGAGGACGACAGAAAGTGTGAATCAAAAATGCAAAATGTGAATAATCAGAGCTCTCCAACAACAGTGATTAAGGCGGATGGTTTTCTCACCGCTGTGGTTGTTCTGTGCAGGACTGGAGCTTCGACCACTGTCTGGAGAGTCCATCCCTAAAATATAAATGAGGAATTGTGGTAAAAGAGGGTAAAATAAATCACAGATCATAATAAAAACACATAATAAAAAAAGCCTACCTATATCATTTTTTTCATCTGCACAGTCCTATTACACTTTAATATTAACATATAGTAACATATCTGAGGTAACTTATTCTATTCTTGATCACTTTACATATTTCTTAATGTATGTGTGTTACATACAAATGTAGTTAAACTGCAGAAAAGACCAAATTCTGTTCTATCTATTCAATCCTATCCTACAGAAGAAATAATAACAGGACTATAATATGGTATAAGATATGGCATAAGGTATGAAATTACCGAGCAATACAAAAGGAAACAAATACTTAGTGTGAGTGTGTTTTTAATACAAATTCTATATTTCTGTAAGCATTCTACGTTTAAACTGAGAATAATTAGAAAAAAATAGGAACCTGCAAAGACTCCCTCTTTCACCTTAATGTTCTTATTAGTGTAATGGTTTGAGTAATAATCATGTTAACTGAGGACTTTTGCTCAGCCAAATATGTCTGAGTTTTTAGTACTTACGAGAAATGCACTGAAAGCAACAAAACAGTTACCATAAACTAAAGACTTTGTGCTCTTGACGAAAAATATCAGCATTTGTTCTGGTTATAATTGTTTCAGACATGTCGGCAAAATTCCAAAACCGTGCATCCCTACCTTACAGCCAAGGCTGCGGTCACAACTTAACACGATTACTCTCTAAACCACATCACCGGTGAGACCAAACAGATCGACGGACTGACACTTTAAGACCAGTTGTATGTTGTTTAAAAATCTACTTATTATCAGACTGTACTTACTGCAATACAAAGATAATAGATGTCAGGACAACGTCATGTTAGGTGGTTTGTCTATGGCTAATGTAAACGAAGGAACTGACACTGTATTAAATGACCACACATTCACTCATTTGCCAATACAGCCATAACAATGAGTCAGTATGTCTTGTTATTGAAGACCTTGTTTATTGAAGAAGGGAAAATCAGACGAGCAGGGTCTCATTATGATCGCCATGTGTGCTAATATGAGCTAAAGTTAGCGGGTTAGCTTAGCCCACCTTAGCCACAGCTAACTCACCAATCCCCGGGCTACGAGCTTAGACGATATAAATCCCCCCTCGTGTGCCACAGAAAAAAAATCAGCATAGTTGCCTCATTTTATGGATATTGATTCAGCTCTTACCGCTGTTTTCCGTACTTATTCAGCCCTCCGGTTAAATCCGTGTCGCTCCTCTAATGGACAACTTCCTCCAATGAAACACAAACACTTCCGGGTCAGACTAACAGTCGAGTGCAGCGCGTGCCTCTGTGGTGCCCCCTGTGGACTCTACAGGAACTGCGTGTCGTGCTATAGTCTATTTTCTTTTCAGAAGTTAAAATTGAAAATCAAACCATTATTTGACTTTTCCTTCCTCGTTTCAGACAACAAAAAATAAAAAAAAGCTGTATTTCCATTTTGATATTTCTACTTTAAAACAAAAATCAAATATCCAGTTGTTTTCCTGTTTTTGATACCTCTTTCCAAACATTTTATCCAATTAACAAAAGAGACACAGACCTTCGAAGTAATTTGAGATATGGATGAAATTTTACTCTCCTGATGGGCTTTATCACAAATCCATATGTAATATTTCACTTCCTCCGGGAAACATCACTGGGAGTGGCAGGACATTTAAAGAACAGGGTGACCGGACAAATGCTGTCTGCTTTCATATTCATACAGACCAATCAAAACTGTTCACTTTCAGAACAACCAAACCAACACCTGTTGCTTCTGCCTCTTTTTCCTCAAAGGACCCTGAATGATCCACTCATTTTCAAATGTGAGCATCTGCCTGATAACAGACATGAAACCTGGCAAATCTAGCTTCTTTGCAGGGTTGACCTAATGAGGTTGAATGTACAAAAACAACAATGAAGAGTAACTTTTTGTCATTTCTGAGTGTTTGTAGACTCCAGGAAAATTCATAAAATTGATGTATCAGTTGTTTTAGATTGATATTATTTATCAATCTAAAAAAAGGATAAAAATATGTTTGAGGAGACTTCACTGTCACTTATTCCACTGGTTCTGAAGTTAACAGTTTAAAGTAAGTCATGATTGTGTGCATGGCAAGAATAAAATAATTTAATTATCATTTTTAAAAACAAGACAAAATGAAAGACATACATCCACAGGCTTTTTTATTTTAAATTCTTTGCTGTGATGATTGCAAATTAAGTTTGTTTTACCATCATCGGGCCTGTTTTTTTCCTATTATTAGTGTTTTTTTTTTGTTATTTTTTTTTAGATTGGTGAGATACACTATATTTATGCTTGTCCTCATATGGCTTCTGAGCTTTCCAACTTTATTTTTTTTGCCTTTCTCTTTGTCCAGCCTTTTATTCTTTCTCTGGTTTTAACTGCAACATTTCTTTATGAAATGAGTCAAATATTACAGATATTTAGCTTGTAATTTTTCTTAAAGGAGATAGTGCTTGGTCCTAGGGTTAGGCTTGTTGGGAACCATGGCTTTAGATCACGATCATGGTGCTTTCAAGAATTTTTTTAGGAAATCAGGGTCTTTATTTATTCTTTCTTCACATAACATCTCACTGAACAGCACACAACACAGCTCACAGAGAGACTCTCCTCTGGTTTGAGCTCTGGTAATTATCATGTTATTGTGCTTTCCCGTGGTCATGGGGGGGTGAGTCTATTTAAAATGATAAAGCAAGACACACATCTGTAAATGTTTGGTAACTGTCTAAGTTCAAAATATAAAATTTACCATTAATATTGCAGAAATAGAAATCAAAAGTTTTTCCATCCAAGATTTTGACAGGGTATGTTTTTCTTTAAGAGACTTGGTGTACTTTAGAAAGATCATAAAATGCATTTCAGCTTTTATAGACTGTCCAGCAAAAAAAGCCTTATATGATGTAAATCTGACAGGCTGAACTTTCTTTCTTTCTTTCTCTGCTTCAGCATCTGCAGGAGGGAAGACTTTCCCCGTTTTCAGTCACGGTCTATGTTCTGTATCATCTATTATGAGAAAAGATCTCCTTTGTGAAGTCCTGGATCACACATTTCCTCCTACAGACTCAGTCTCCCATAATGCATCTGTGAGGTAGAGCTCCACCTCCAGGTTGGAGAAATGATCATCTGAGCCCCAAAATAGCACAGAACAGAAAATCTGACCGATCATGGAGAATCTGTCTCACAAATATCATGATCATCATGAGCTATTTTAGCATCTTTTCGTCATTAGGGCTCGTAACAAAGAAAACAAAGATGAAGAGTTTCTCTCCTTCCTGCGCCTCTCCTTTGGTCTCTTTCTCTCTGATGTCTGGTCCTCAGGTCTTTATCTCTGCTCTGCTCCTCCTCAGGTCTTCATCTCTGCTCTGGTCCTCTTCTGGTGTCTTCCTCAGGTCTTCATCTGTGCTCTGGTCATGGCTCCTCAAGACAAATGATGGACAAGAAAAGTCAAAGTGGACAAAAAACTGTGGAAATAACCAAATATTTATGAAACTTCAAAATAAATATAAATTCTATACTTAGCTTTTTCAAGAGGGGCCGTTCTTCCTGAAAATGAAAAAAGAGTGAGGATGTTAAAAACTCTGTCTAAATGATATAGAAGAAAACTGATTAAACCATTAGTCAGATTATGATAAAGTAAGCAAATAAATGAATACTTATCTTTTTTTGGATGAAGTTTGCAGTGTATGCTGTCCTGTGCTGTCCTGGATCAAAGCCTCTGGTCTCATTTGGTCCTCCCCTGGCCTCCTCAGGTCTTCATCTCTGCTCTGGTCATGGCTCCTCTCCTTCTCCTAGAAGACAAAATTAATCTGAAATAACTCCCCTTTGTCTTCAAGATGCTCCACAACAATGGCAGACTGGTTCCATGTCTGTGATCTTGTTTTATCCTCGTGTCTTTTTCTCTGCTCTCTCTGAAAGACAAATGATAGACAAGAAAAGTCAAAGTGGACAAAAAAAAACTGTGAAAATAACCAAATGTTTATGAAACTTCAAAATAAAACATAAAACCTCTACTTAGCTTTTTCAACAGGGTCTGGTCATCCTGAAAATGTAAAAAGAGTGAGGATGTTAATAACTTTGGTCAAATGATTTAGAGGAACGTTGATTTAATTATTAATCAGGTTATGATGAAAGTAAGCAACTAAATGAAAACGTATCTTTTTTTTGGAGAAAGTTTGTAATGTATGCTGTCCTGGATCAAAGCCTCTGGTCTCATCTGGTCCTCCTCAGGTCTTCATCTCTGCTCTGGTCTTGGCTCTTCTCCTTTTCCTACAAGACAAAATAAATCTGAGTGAAAACTGGAAACCTGCTCATTTTGATCACTCTGATAAATATGTATTACTGTTAAATGTTAAAATATAAAATGATAAAGGTCTTAGTGTAAAGGGTCTCCTCTTCCCCCACTGGATGGTCTGGTCTTCTTCTTCATCTTCTGTCAGCCTCCTCTTCCTCGTCCCCTCCATCTCTTTGGTGAATCAGAGGTGATGTTGACTCTAATTTCAGTCCTGCAGCCATTGAGGTCCAGCGATCTGTAACTTTATCTAAAGGGAAATCTGAGGCTGATGGAGCTTGTGTTCAGTCCACAACATCAAAATCAAATCCCAGCTCCAAAAAGCTCCCTCAGAGTATCCGCCATGGTCAACACTCAGGCCAGCGTCAAGAAATAAAGAAACATGCAGGACGCACCAAAATTACTGACCTGTGTACCACCACCATGATAACATCAACTATGTACAGATGATAGAGC
Organism: Cetoscarus ocellatus; assembly: GCA_037902135.1. Classification (NCBI taxonomy): domain Eukaryota; kingdom Metazoa; phylum Chordata; class Actinopteri; order Labriformes; family Labridae; genus Cetoscarus; species Cetoscarus ocellatus. Next base: position 283,871 of record JBAMNC010001432.1, on the reverse strand, counting down.
ATCATGGATCCAGGTGGAAGACCATGGGGTGGTGTTAGTCCTGCCAGACGCAAAGACTCACCCTCTGAGGTCACAATTAATCAAGCTGGTTAACTTAACAGATGTTGACTCCAAAGAGGACTATGGGAGAGAAAGAAATTTCAGATTAAAGTCAGAATCTTAGGATATGAGGCAGAATCTTAAGTTTTAAAGTCAGAACTCTGAGATCGAAGTCTAAATTTTATTTTAAAAAATCCAGACTTCTGGAAAAAATGAAGAATTACAAGATTAAAATCAGAAATCTGAGATAAATGTAAGATTTTTGAGATTCAAACCAATATTTTAAGTGAAAAGTCAGAATTTTGAGATTAAAGTTTGAATTCAAGGATTAAAGTTTCATAATTCTGACAGAAATCTTTTTCAGCCTCCAAGTTTTTCAGTGGCCCTAATCCTCATCTGTAGAGGACTTACCACAAGCTGCTGTTACAGTATTTCACCGTCTCTCTGCCTCTTCTTCCATCTTCTTGCTTCTTGAGCAGTTGAAGTCATTAAATAAAGTCACAGCTCCCAAAGCTCCGACAAAGCTTCCACCATGTTGAACACACAGGCAGTGCCAAGAAATCAAGAAATGTGCAAGACCCACCAAAATCACTGGCCCGTGTGCCACCTCCATGATGAAGCAAACTTAACAAATCTATCAGGAGAAACCCTCAGGTTTCTCTGATGGAGCAGTGGGAGTTCACTGCTTGGACCTAAAGCTCTCACAGTCTCAGGCGTTTCCTGGGTGGAGCCTGGCTGCTGCTCTCATCATCTGGACTCCTCTTCTTCATCTGTGTAGGAGTCTGTGCATACACAGCAGACTTCCTGACAAACTTACAAAGGACAGACATCAGACACTGGCCGTCCTCATCGTAGATGGTCACCTTCCAGCGGTTGGCCAAATCAGTGCCATCAGAGCTGTAAACTGCTGAGATGACTCTGGTCATTCGTCTGCCGGAGAGCGTAACAACACTGACATTGTTGTCTCTGTTCGCCTTTAAAGAGTAGAGGTCCAGACTCTCAGGATGAACTGGTGACTGGATGGTTGGAGGAGGAGGGTACAAGTCTGGAGGGGGCACCATCACACCGGCTGGTTCCTGCAGTAAAAGACAGTTGCGGTTCTCCAGCATGTCTGACTCTCCAAATGGGGCTCTCATGAGTCTAACGCTGAAGAGGGCCTTGATGTTAATATCAGGGTACACCCTTGACCCTGTGACAAGGTCATAGTACAGGCTGTACATTGTCTTGCTCAGGGCCTTGGTTCCCAAGCTGTTCAGGGGCCTGTTCCTCAGGTTTGTTGCAAACATTTGAAGAACTACACCTGGTCTTGGTAGGTCTGTCAGAGGGAGAGCAAAAAACAGAAAGAAGTATCAGTCACACTGTTCAAAGAATAAAAACGTTTTAGACTGGATTAATAGAGCATCCATGACTTTAAACACAGTTCACTTCAGACTGATTTGCTGTGAAAGCTGATTTTTAGAAATATTATTATCAGTTGTGGATGTAAACTTGTAATCATAGCAACAATTTTTTTTTATTTCTTCCATTATTTAAATATTGCTGTTTGAGTTCAGTGCATCAATTATTGTAATGCACATGCCAGGACAATAATAAACCTTGTTTCCTCAGTCCTCTAATTCTGGTTTCTGTGTGTCAGGTGGGTGGGGTTTTGTATTTTTCATTGTATTGAATTTCCTACTTTTTATTTATTTATTTTGTTTTATTTCTTTGTTTTTATGTAAAGCGCTTTGTGCTCCCAGACATTGTATGAAAAGTGCTACACAAACAAAGTTTGATTGATTGAGTTTGATTGACTTGTTATCAATATTTTGTCCCACACCTTGGTGAAAAACTGTCCAACTGTTTATGAGAATATTAATCAATAGGTGCCTCAGTTGTAGGTAGGAATAAAAAAAATCCTATAAAACAACATAAGATCCCTTGACCAGGTGATTGAGCCTGAAACTGTGACCTGGGAGTTGGCTTTGGACAGACTATTAACATATACAGGACAAGATCAGCACAAAAATAAGATTCAGGTCAATGTGCAGGACTGTCACAACTCCATCAAAACCAACAAATATCTAAAATAAAACTTTATTCATAATTCTGTAGAAAAGCAGCAAAGAATTTCAGAGTTTTTTGAGTACCTCTTGAAAACAATATTTCATTCACATGTTAAGAAGTCAAAAGTTTTACAACAGCTTTTCATCACTCTGGTCAAACACACTTATTGATGTAACATTCGATTTTCAGACTCCATGAATCAGTATTACAGCATTATCTAATATCCTCCTTTACATTGTGGACACAACTGACAGTAACAGAAGCTTCAGTGACCAATAATCTCACAGTTTTTCCACATCAATTTGTCTTATTTATCTTCTTAACTCTCTCTCAGCTCTGCGCTCTACAATTGAGTTTGGGCCCCTTGATCTCACCAAAGGCGAACCCGTGGTAACGTCTCCATGTAGACCGAGCTGACCCAGCGCCATCTTTGTCCTATACTTTCAATGTTAACTGACTCGGAAAATTCACGACGATGAAAGTGATTTGTTTCTCGGCCAGTAAATTCAGAAATATCATATTTTCTACGTGTCGTGTCCACACTTATCAGCTGTTGTAATTTACAGTCAGTTTGGAGCAGTATCTCCAAAAGCAATAAGACCCCCACCAAACAGCATACTAAACCAAAGTGAAGCTAAAATCGCTCACTTTTTCATTTTTTGCCACAGTAACTTCATCTATTTATGTCTCTATTTTACTAGCTCAAAGTAAAAACGCTTTATTGTAAAGATAAACACACAAACAACTAAAATTTGAGACTTACCGTAATGTTTGTCCAGCACTCTGACGATGCCCAGACTCAGCAGAGCCTTCTCTCGGTGAAATCCCGCGGCGGCCATGTTGTCGCTCTCTTTAATGGCTCCTGAAGGTCTTGGAGGTTCACAGGTGTTCAATATCGATTCTTCTCTCCTTAAAATCTCTTAAATTTTTCCTCAGATGAAGATCTCAACTTTGAGAAACTCCAGTCAGCGGTCACCTCCGCAAAGGTTATAGCGTGATTCAAACAAGTCAGTACCTGTCACCATGACAACCAGAGGTCGGCGGGAGGAGCGGGTTCAAGTTAAGCTAAAAACATTTAACTCAAAAACATTAGATTCATTAAATACATTGTTTTTAGGCGATTTAATTAAAATAACACATTTACTGTGTATATAAATTCTAACTGAAATATTTTAATAGAAAAATATTTTTTGTAAAAACTAAAATGTGTGTGTTTATACTGTCAGAAAATAGCTTCATCCAAAGATTAGCTCAGGCAGATTTTTTAAATAAAAAGGTTTGATGTTTACAGCTCCACTGAGGGGGATTAAAGGAGAACAGCTGGGGAGATCCTAGGGGCCCATGACTGACAGAGGGCCCCATCAGTATTTTTTTACACATCGGTTTATTTACATTTTACCAAGTAAAAGTATCCGCAAACAAACAATATCAAACTTATCTTGTTTTATCTGAAAATATTCAGGCATCCTTTTCATCAGGGTCCGTGTCTCTTTTGGTAATTGGATAAAATGTTTGGAAACAGATATCAAAAATAGAAAAACAACTGGATATTTGATTTTTTGTGAAAAAGTAGAAACATCAAAACTGAAATATAGTTTATTTTATTTTTTGCTGTCTGAAAGGAGGAATGAAAAGTCAAATAATGGTTTGGTTTTCAATTTTAATTTCTTAAAAGAAAATAGAATATAGCATGAGACATAGACATGAATAGAAAAATGGCCTGTGTAACTGTTTTTGATTACTGGAAGTTGTCATGACAACAATATTGCTCATACAGACCAGTAAATGGTGACAGTGTGGTGCCTACACATGCCAACCATCAGAAAGCCCTTGCACAGGCATCACCAATGGTGGACCTCTGGATCTGGATCCGGACCAAGTGATGGTTCTGTCCGGACCTGTGACCAATCTCTGATAAATTCACGAGAGTAGATTTTCATAGATTTTTGTTTCCAATGGTCGTGGCTATAGACAGCAGGCGCTGCTGCTTCAGTTAACACTAGAACCGCTACAAACGCTTCTGAATTTCTGCTTTTTTCTTTACTCAAAAATTAGGTTTTCTCCTTTTTAGTGAACTTGTTTCCAACATATTAGCATATATTTTGAATTCATTTTTGTAATATATTATATGGTAGATCTGATTTACGTAAAATTATACCTCATTTTTAAGTAACAAAAAAGCAGAAATTCAGAATTATTTTCACTAAGGTGATTGTCAGAGGCACACAAGTAGATGGAATACCACAGACAGGTATATGTCAAAGTTTAGTCAGGATACTGTTTTAAAATCATTTCAATATTTTCAATGGCAACTAGAAAAGCACTCAGAGAACGCAGACCTCCGCCAAGCAGCTTCAGTCCACTTAGGCGAGAATAGCAATGTTAAAGAATCCTTAAAAAAATTCCTGTATCCGGATGGTGATCCAGATCAGTCCCAAAATCTAATCATTTCTTCCTTATTCCATTCCACACATTTCCTGAAAATTTCATCCAAATCCATCCATAACTTTTCAAGTTATCTTGAACACAAACAGACAAACAGACTAACCAACGCCGGCAAAAACATAACCTCCTTGGTGGAGGTAACACTGGCCCGTAGGCAAGGGGGATTGAAGGGTTCGTTCTCACCTCTGCTGTCTGTTGTCTGTCTCTGCTTCTCTCTTCTGCTGCACGTCTCTGTCAACATGCATTAATTCATTGAATGAATTTAATGGAAATGCACCATCTCTATTATCATCCAAACATTCCTTTTACTGTGAATCAATGAACTGAATTAAATTTAGGTGTACTATTTCTCTTCTATCGAACGGTTATCTTTCTCTTAGTTGTAGCTCTCCTTGTGTCTCTGTTGCTCTCCTTTGTTGTCTGTCCATCTCTGTTGCTCTCCTTTGTTGTCTGTCCATCTCTGTTGCTCACCTTGCTCATTTCAAAATTAATTTGAAATTAAATTAATTTTAATTTCAAAATTAAAATTAATTTCACACACATACATATGGTTAACACACAGAATTATAATGAAGTTGTTTTAAAATGTTATATCTTAATGTGTGTGTGTATATATAATAGACATCTTCAGCTATTACATAACATCTATCCTACTGATGTATACATATCCAGACTTTCTGATATCGATGACAGCTGTACCTTCTGTAAAAAAGATCAAGAAAGCATCATCCGTTTTTTTTTTTTATAAATGTCCATTTTGCATCACCTTTTGAAAGATTTGGGACACTTTCTTTTTGTTAAAACTACAGTCAAGTATCACTTTTATGAGAAAAAAATAATTTTTGGCTCCTTCTCTCAAAGTAATAATTTTAACATAATTAATCTCTTCATATTACTTGATAAATTACATATACATAAAGTCAGAATATCCAAGGCGACCCCCTCGTTCCCATTATTTTTAGTTGAATTAAAAATTTAATTTGAGTGTGTCACATATCAAATCCAACAAAAAATAATCAGCTATTCAATTTTATTCCAATTACATTAAGTGAAGTTGTCTGTCATGTTAATTTGCCCGTGTTTAATTTACATTTCTTTCTCTAAATTTATTTACATTTACTTTTTTATGTACAAATATATATTTTACCATTTCTATATTATCTATATTAGTTATCAATAATTGTACATTATTAATTTATTCATCTGCCCCCTGGTTGTGCGCGGATCTCAGTGATGACTTTGGACAGAAACCCGTCTACTGATAATAAAGTTAAAAAAAAATAATGCTAACAGAGCTAACGGAGCTAATGACCGCTAATCGATACACGTCAGTCGGTGCCTGGACTTAGCACCTTACCCATTTTTGCCCTTTTTTCGGAAATTCTCGCCGATATTTTGGGACATATTAGCTGCAGTTTTTTTGGTTTTCTTTCTTTATCTTCCTCTTTAACCATTTTCTCGTTTTCCTCCTCTTCTTCTTCTTCTTCTTCGTCTTATGCGGTTATAGGGGCATTACCGCCACCCTCTGGACTGGAGTGTGAACAGGAGCACAGGAGAAATGGACGTTTGTTTTTGCAACGTTACAGTTGTCTGTCAACTCATGCCCCAAGGTCCCCAGACTCGGTGCTAGGGCTTCGATCTGCTTAATGACCTTTCCCTTTTTGATCAGGTTAGAATGATTTGGGAATAGTTATTTAAAAGGTGACAGCCATTTATATTTATTTATATGACATGACAGAAAACCTTCACCGAGGCGGTGGGGGGGATCGTAGGGTTCAAACAAACCCTTTGATCCCCTTGCCTACGGGCCAGGGTGCTAAGTCCAGGTACCGATCCGGTTGCCTTGCATTGTGGGATTGGAGCTGTGAAAAGTCCCCTCAAGTTACGAGCGGAGCGGGTACATGGACCGAACTTGTGTCGATGCGGACTTAGTATTGGAACAGGACTTCGGCTGTGGTTGATGACGTATCACGAGTGCGCAAGTCCGGAAGTTTGCTGAAGTACACATATTGAGAAACACCCCTTATAAAGTATGAGGCTCCTGATGGGGCTGCAGGTACACACATAGGGATGTAACGGTATGACAATGTCATATCACGGTTATTGTGACCAAAATTATCAGGGTTATTATTATGATCGTGCTATTGTTGCAGTGTGCTGAAAATGTTTTTTGCTCTTTTTCTATGAGAAATAAAAGTAAACAATTCTGGCAAGTCTTTGTCATTATTATGTTATAAATGCTTAAATAGTGTGAAATTACAAGAAAAGAAAAGAAAAAACAACAGATTTAAACTTCAAACAGGATTCTCTTCATAAACAATTGTAAATGAACATGTTCAAAGTTTTGAGATGTCCAACAATAAGCTTAACCTGTTTTACATACACTCACACATTTCTGTTTGCTGGCAGCATTAGTGTCCATGTTACAGCTTGTTATATCAGACCATGTCCAGGCGTTTTTTTTTTTTGTTGTTGTTTTTGTTGTTTTTTACTGATGTTACGGCCTCCATATCACCAGAAAAATACCTGGCTCAATGTTAACCAAAGGAGACCAGAAACATATTAAAAAGGACGCCACACAGAGGACAAAGTTGATTATCTTTGTTGAAGTAAAAACACTCAAATGAGAAACAAGCTAAATGAAGCAAAAGGGGCTGGAGTTGTCGGCAAAAATGGACAAAACAGGAGAAAATGATCAGGCCAACCCATAAGGGGGCGTCGCACCCAACGCCTCTCCATAGGCTGCCTGACCAAAAACTAAGTAAACCAAGGTATAATCAAAACTGAGCAAACAGGACCACCGACAATCTCCAGCCCAAACTAAAACAACAAAACCCAGCAACTTAGTGCTGCTGAGGAACAAAAGAGGGAAAAGGAGAAACAAAAATAGCTGTAAATCCAGAAAACAAAGGAGTACAAAGAAACCTCCTGCTCCCCAGGTCTGTGTGTGTGCCCAACCATTGCTCCTCTCTCAGCTCCTCCAAATAGCCCTCCCCTCCCTGAGCGCAGATCACTCTCAGGTGCGCAGCAGAGGAGAGGAAGGAGGAGTACCAGGGAGAAACAGAGAGAGAAACAGGGCCACACAATAGTCCCTGAGGCAATTCATGTCCAGTTAACCCCTTTCCACAACTCTCCTCTGGTCTGTCCTCTCCCTGGCAGATGTCCTCCACCAATGCTGCTTGCGGCTTGAATTTTATTTGAGTTTTCATACTGATGTGTCATCATATTTATCTACCTGTTTTTTTTTTTGCTTGCTGCTCAGAACCTAAACCATCTAGCAGAAGCCTTTATGAGATTAAACAAGTATTGATGGTCTATGCATCCAAACATCTTCACCCACATGTGCTTCATGACGCATCATTTATGAGATTGTTTTCAACATCCCTATTTGGTTGGTCTCTGAGGTGGAGTCTCTGGCAGAGAGCAACACACCCCTGACTCGTGGTTGACCTTGCTTGGTATTATCAGTGTTACAGACTTTGTGTCACATTGTGAATTTACACTGATCTGCTATATTGAAGTGAACCAAGATGAAAATGTCTCCAGCGTTCCTCTGCACAGACAGAGGAGTTGTACAACGGCCTAAGCAATGTGTTGACAAAGCCTGGAAGACTGACAGTCCCAGAGAAGGTGAAACCACGAGTCAAGTGGATTGCTGTCTGCCAGGTACTCCACCTAATATTTCACCCAGAGATTGGAGCGGGCAGAGGGCCGAGCTGGTCCCCGTCCCGGGTGCTCGTGCCGGCCCTCGCATTTTCCTTTCATTTCCTAAACACATTTGGGATGATTTCTTGACTTAGGGTGCTCATTTCTTGTCTATTTCTTGTCAATCGTGGCCAAGCCACATCCCCAACAGTATAAAAGTCCGCCCTCAGGTCTACACTTCCTCATTCCTACACATCATCAATCAATATCACAATCATCATCAGGGAGATCACAGACGAGGACCAGAGGGCGGGAGCATATTACTCCAGTTTTAAAGTCGCTGCATTGGCTCCCTGTGCGCCTCAGGATCAATTTTAAGGTTCTTTTATTAGTTTATAAATGTCTTAACGGCCTCGGGCCTCCTTATTTATCTGACCTGTTTTTACCGTATCAGCCCTTGCGGACCCTGAGGTCCTCTGGCACCAGCCTTTTAACTATACCAAAAGTTAGAACTAAGACACACAGGGAGGCGGCTTTTAGTTATTATGGTCCCCGATTGTGGAACAGCCTGCCAGAGAATCTCAGGGCTGCAGAGTCTGTTGATACTTTTAGAAAGAGGCTCAAAACCTTTTTACTCAAGCTTTTAATTGATTTAATTGACTTACTTATTCCTTCAATATGTATTCTTAATAACATAGGCTTGTGATATTGATTCATGATGTGTAGGAATGAGGAAGTGTAGACCTGAGGGCTGACTTTAATACTTTTGGGGGTGTGGCTTGGCCACGATTGGAAAAAAATGGACAAGAAATCAGCACCCAAAGTCAAGAAATCGTCCAAAGTGTGTTTAGGAAATGAAAGGACAAGGTGAGGGCCGGCACGAGCACCCGGGACGGGGACCAGCTCGGCCCTCTGCCCGCCCTGATCTCTGAGAGAAATATCAGGTGGAGTCTCTGGCAGACAGCAATCCACTTTGACTCGTGGTTTCGCCTTCTTTGGGACTGTCAGTCTTCCAGGCTTTGTCAACACATTGCTCAGGCCGTTGTACAACTCCTCTGTCTGTGGAACTTTGTTAATTGACTGGTAGAATGACGGGCTAATCTTTGTACACAATCGAAATTGATTGATTGATTCTGGATAAAGGTCTATGATGTGCCAAGAATTGAGGAATTATTTCAGCTAAGGCGAGAATGGTTGAATACCAGCCAGACAGTCTGGCAAATTCTATTTAGTTTTTAAACCAAGATGCTATGAGGGACCGATTATTTTAGAACCCCCAAGAACACTGACGAGAAGGCATAAGGTTTACAAACCAAGGACCTGTGCATGTGTTTACCATTCATGGGGAAGGTGATGCTGATCTGATCAACGAGAAGGGGGAGCAAGAGAAGGACTTTGGCATGACTTGAAATTGATGTTGAAATAAAGTGAGGAGGAGCTGGGTAGGAGGAAGCACCTCAGTAGCTGAAAGTGAAGTAATTTAGTACTGTTATGGCAAAAGCTGAATACTTCGGATGGACGAAAGGATAAATTGTTTAAATGAATCAAAAGAGAGATTGGAAAACTGGGGTAAGTCAGGTATTCCGGTATGGTGGTTCCCTTGGCTGGTTCTCAAAACACTTTGGTCCTAGCTGAAATAATTCCTCAATTCTTGGCACATCATAGACGTTAATCCAGAATCAATCAATATATCACATGACTCAGTGTTATATAGAGCAATAGGATATTGTGTGATACAATGAAACCATATGGAAGATATGATATGATTAAAAAAAAAAAAACAGGTCAGATAAATAAGGAGGCCCGAGGCCGTTAAGACATTTATAAACTAATAAAAGAACCTTAAAATTGATCCTGAGGCGCACAGGGAGCCAATGCAGCGACTTTAAAACTGGAGTAATATGCTCCCGCCCTCTGGTCCTCGTCTGTGATCTCCCTGATGATGATTGTGATATTGATTGATGATGTGTAGGAATGAGGAAGTGTAGACCTGAGGGTGGACTTTTATACTGTTGGGGATGTGGCTTGGCCACGATTGACAAGAAATAGACAAGAAATGAGCACCCTAAGTCAAGAAATCATCCCAAATGTGTTTAGGAAATGAAAGGAAAATGCGAGGGCCGGCACGAGCACCCGGGACGGGGACCAGCTCGGCCCTCGCAGAGGGCCGGCACGAGCACCCGGGACGGGGACCAGCTCGGCCCTCGCAGAGGGCCGGCACGAGCACCCGGGACGGGGACCAGCTCGGCCCTCGCAGAGGGCCGGCACGAGCACCCGGGACGGGGACCAGCTCGGCCCTCGCAGAGGGCCGGCACGAGCACCCGGGACGGGGACCAGCTCGGCCCTCTGCCCGCTCCAATCTCTGGGTGAAATATTAGGTGGAGTACCTGGCAGACAGCAATCCACTTGACTCGTGGTTTCACCTTCTCTGGGACTGTCAGTCTTCCAGGCTTTGTCAACACATTGCTTAGGCCGTTGTACAACTCCTCTGTCTGTGCAGAGGAACGCTGGAGACATTTTCATCTTGGTTCACTTCAATATAGCAGATCAGTGTAAATTCACAATGTGACACAAAGTCTGTAACACTGATAATACCAAGCAAGGTCAACCACGAGTCAGGGGTGTGTTGCTCTCTGCCAGAGACTCCACCTCAGAGACCAACCAAATAGGGATGTTGAAAACAATCTCATAAATGATGCGTCATGAAGCACATGTGGGTGAAGATGTTTGGATGCATAGACCATCAATACTTGTTTAATCTCATAAAGGCTTCTGCTAGATGGTTTAGGTTCTGAGCAGCAAGCAAAAAAAAAAACAGGTAGATAAATATGATGACACATCAGTATGAAAACTCAAATAAAATTCAAGCCGCAAGCAGCATTGGTGGAGGACATCTGCCAGGGAGAGGACAGACCAGAGGAGAGTTGTGGAAAGGGGTTAACTGGACATGAATTGCCTCAGGGACTATTGTGTGGCCCTGTTTCTCTCTCTGTTTCTCCCTGGTACTCCTCCTTCCTCTCCTCTGCTGCGCACCTGAGAGTGATCTGCGCTCAGGGAGGGGAGGGCTATTTGGAGGAGCTGAGAGAGGAGCAATGGTTGGGCACACACACAGACCTGGGGAGCAGGAGGTTTCTTTGTACTCCTTTGTTTTCTGGATTTACAGCTATTTTTGTTTCTCCTTTTCCCTCTTTTGTTCCTCAGCAGCACTAAGTTGCTGGGTTTTGTTGTTTTAGTTTGGGCTGGAGATTGTCGGTGGTCCTGTTTGCTCAGTTTTGATTATACCTTGGTTTACTTAGTTTTTGGTCAGGCAGCCTATGGAGAGGCGTTGGGTGCGACGCCCCCTTATGGGTTGGCCTGATCATTTTCTCCTGTTTTGTCCATTTTTGCCGACAACTCCAGCCCCTTTTGCTTCATTTAGCTTGTTTCTCATTTGAGTGTTTTTACTTCAACAAAGATAATCAACTTTGTCCTCTGTGTGGCGTCCTTTTTAATATGTTTCTGGTCTCCTTTGGTTAACATTGAGCCAGGTATTTTTCTGGTGATATGGAGGCCGTAACATCAGTAAAAAACAACAAAAACAACAACAAAAAAAAAAAACGCCTGGACATGGTCTGATATAACAAGCTGTAACATGGACACTAATGCTGCCAGCAAACAGAAATGTGTGAGTGTATGTAAAACAGGTTAAGCTTATTGTTGGACATCTCAAAACTTTGAACATGTTCATTTACAATTGTTTATGAAGAGAATCCTGTTTGAAGTTTAAATCTGTTGTTTTTTCTTTTCTTTTCTTGTAATTTCACACTATTTAAGCATTTATAACATAATAATGACAAAGACTTGCCAGAATTGTTTACTTTTATTTCTCATAGAAAAAGAGCAAAAAACATTTTCAGCACACTGCAACAATAGCACGATCATAATAATAACCCTGATAATTTTGGTCACAATAACCGTGATATGACATTGTCATACCGTTACATCCCTATGTGTGTAGCTGCAGCCCCATCAGGAGCCTCATACTTTATAAGGGGTGTTTCTCAATATGTGTACTTCAGCAAACTTCCGGACTTGCGCACTCGTGATACGTCATCAACCACAGCCGAAGTCCTGTTCCAATACTAAGTCCGCATCGACACAAGTTCGGTCCATGTACCCGCTCCGCTCGTAACTTGAGGGGACTTTTCACAGCTCCAATCCCACAATGCAAGGCAACCGGATCGGTACCTGGACTTAGCACCCTGGCCCGTAGGCAAGGGGATCAAAGGGTTTGTTTGAACCCTACGATCCCCCCCACCGCCTCGGTGAAGGTTTTCTGTCATGTCATATAAATAAATATAAATGGCTGTCACCTTTTAAATAACTATTCCCAAATCATTCTAACCTGATCAAAAAAGGAAAGGTCATTAAGCAGATCGAAGCCCTAGCACCGAGTCTGGGGACCTTGGGGCATGAGTTGACAGACAACTGTAACGTTGCAAAAACAAACGTCCATTTCTCCTGTGCTCCTGTCCACACTCCAGTCCAGAGGGTGGCGGTAATGCCCCTATAACCGCAGAAGACGAAGAAGAAGAAGAAGAAGAGGAGGAAAACGAGAAAATGGTTAAAGAGGAAGATAAGGAAAGAAAACCAAAAAAACTGCAGCTATTATGTCCCAAAATATCGGCGAGAATTTCCGAAAAAAGGGCAAAAATGGGTAAGGTGCTAAGTCCAGGCACCGACTGACGTGTATCGATTAGCGGTCATTAGCTCCGTTAGCTCTGTTAGCATTATTTTTTTTTAACTTTATTATCAGTAGACGGGTTTCTGTCCAAAGTCATCACTGAGATCCGCGCACAACCAGGGGGCAGATGAATAAATTAATAATGTACAATTATTGACAACTAATATAGATAATATAGAAATGGTAAAATATATATTTGTACATAAAAAAGTAAATGTAAATAAATTTAGAGAAAGAAATGTAAATTAAACACGGGCAAATTAACATGACAGACAACTTCACTTAATGTAATTGGAATAAAATTGAATAGCTGATTATTTTTTGTTGGATTTGATATGTGACACACTCAAATTAAATTTTTAATTCAACTAAAAATAATGGGAACGAGGGGGTTGCCTTGGATATTCTGACTTTATGTATATGTAATTTATCAAGTAAAATGAAGAGATTAATTATGTTAAATTTATTACTTTGAGAGAAGGAGCCAAAAATTATTTTTTTCTCATAAAAGTGATACTTGACTGTAGTTCTAACAAAAAGAAAGTGTCCCAAATCTTTCAAAAGGTGATGCAAAATGGACATTTATAAAAAAAAAAAAACGGATGATGCTTTCTTGATCTTTTTTACAGAAGGTACAGCTGTCATCGATATCAGAAAGTCTGGATATGTATACATCAGTAGGATAGATGTTATGTAATAGCTGAAGATGTCTATTATATATACACACACACATTAAGATATAACATTTTAAAACAACTTCATTACAATTCTGTGTGTTAACCATATGTATGTGTGTGAAATTAATTTTAATTTTGAAATTAAAATTAATTTAATTTCAAATTAATTTTGAAATGAGCAAGGTGAGCAACAGAGATGGACAGACAACAAAGGAGAGCAACAGAGATGGACAGACAACAAAGGAGAGCAACAGAGACACAAGGAGAGCTACAACTAAGAGAAAGATAACCGTTCGATAGAAGAGAAATAGTACACCTAAATTTAATTCAGTTCATTGATTCACAGTAAAAGGAATGTTTGGATGATAATAGAGATGGTGCATTTCCATTAAATTCATTCATGTTATTCATTCAATGAATTAATGCATGTTGACAGAGACGTGCAGCAGAAGAGAGAAGCAGAGACAGACAACAGACAGCAGAGGTGAGCAACAGAGAGACAGACAAGGAGAAAGCCACAGAAACACTGGCACTGAGAGGGTTGAAAATGGGGAATTATACATTTGAAAAGTGGCCATTATCAGAATTTTTTTTATTACAGGGTGAAAATTGTTGTAATAGGCTGTGTTTGGAATTTGAACATTAATCTAAAAATAATCACCTGTACCAAATGTGATGAGTACCAGCTCATCCACTGCCACATTAGAAGAGAAAGTATGCCTATAGTGGCCAAAAATGGTCAAATCACAACATTTGAAGGAAAAATTGAATGATATAGAGACAGTACACTTAAATTTAACTCAATTAATTAATTCATGTTAAAAGAAAGTTTGGATGGTGGTACACTTAAATTTAATTAATTCATATTCATTCATGTCAGCAGAGGAGAGCAACAGAGACGTATAGAGGAAAACAGAGAGACAGAAAAGTCTGAGGAGAGAAAAGTCATGTAAAAGTGAAGGCGTAATCAATAAAAAGTATAAATTAAAACGTATGAAATGTGCTTGTGTATTTAGGGGGGCGGGTGGTAAAGACCACTTTTTAGAATAAAAAAGATCCCCCCCTCTGTTTTGACTGTTTATAAAGCATAAAGTGTAAAATGATCACACCATTCTCATCACATATGACATACAGACATGGAAAAAATTGTTGGTACACTTCTGTTAAAGAAAGAAAAACCTACAATGGTCACTGAAAAAACTTGAAACTGACAAAAGTAAAAATAAATAAAAAATTACTGAAAATGAATTAATGAAAATCAGACTTTGATTTTGAGTTGTGGTTTACAGAATAATTTTAAAAAACAAACTAATGAAACTCATTTTCATTATTAATACTAAAATCCCCTCTGTGTTCAACTTTGCTCTCAGAGCAAAGTTGAACACAGGTCTTCAATACTGGGGGAGCAGCATTAAATGTCTGTCTTGCAAAGCTTCAAGTTGACACAATTCTCTCCAGTTAGAAAATGGCCGGGCTTTAAAAGACAAAAAAGCATTTGCTGTTGTACTGAAAGTGAGAAGTAACTGCGATCTCTGACTGGCCTTTAGTGAATCTGACAAATCAGCCTCTTGTTTTGTTTAAAATATTCTGCCCTTGCAAATCAATGTCTACAAGATGTTGCACAGATGGACTTGAATATATCCCATAGATATGTGAAGCAGTGTGTCAGGTTACATCAGCAGCCCCCGTTAAGAAATCAGTCAAAAATGACCTGGATCCTAGAAAGCCTAAAAAGTCAGAGCACACCCAGTGACACACAGTCATTTGTTCCTTAAAGAGACTTTGGGGGTCTTACCTTCAGAAAGATGACAGATGCAAATTAAAAACATCTGTTTCCAATTGATTCGTCCATCCAAAAAATATTAGAACATGCATAATTACCACCCCCACACACACACACACACACCCACACACACACAAGTCCCTAACTATTAAGAACGCCGACATTTCAGAAGTCCCTAACAGCAGGAACATTCTTTCACACAGACACACTGACATTGTAAAATAAAGGCAGAACTCCTCTTTACTGAAAATAAATACATCTTTATTACTCTCGTCTCTACAGAGTGGTCCCTCCCCTTCTTCCCGCTGACATCAATACAAAATACACATCATTAATAATAGACGACACATGGATAGAAATTATTAGACGCCAACGAACAGGCAGTGAAGTAAAATTAGGAGTTTCTCAAGGATTCTTGATCTGTAAAAAAAGTTTTTTATAAAAGAACATGTAGCTTTACAGTGAGTGTTGGTCCAGCAGAGCAGAGTTTGTGATCAATAACAGAAAAAGTCTCGACAAACACAAAGTCAAATTTACAGTGGAGAGATTTAAAGTTTGTGGGTTTGAATTAAAGAGATCTGGGGCATGCACATTTCATACAGGTCACAAGTCTTTCAAGGAGTCTGAGCTGCGACTTCAAGATAAAAATGAAGGGTATTTGAGGCCTTGAGTTTATACTCTCTTCACTAAGAATTGTTGCAAAAGATGTAAAACGAACTTTCAGTGAATAATCAACATATTCTCCAAAAGTTATACTTTCTAAAGCAAAATGAATTCCATTGGAAGTCTGGGATGGAATTACAGAATCCATGAAGAAGATAAAAAACAGGTTCCCAGTTTGAATATGTTGAATATGGTGCTTGTTTGAGCTCTCATTGCAAATGCTGAAAGATTTTCCGTGTTTTAATGGTCCTTAATGAACTTCGAAACCTATCACAGACAACACAGTCATCTAAAGTTCAAGAAAAAAAAAATAAATGAAATTGTTAAAATCCCGAACAATTTCCTCTTGCTAAACCTTTCATGTTAATTCCCTATTGGTTACACAGAAAAAGAGTTTGTGCTTAAGTGTTGAAGGAAGACTGATGGCACCTGAAATGTTAGAAGTAGATATATTAGTCAACGAAAATCCCAGTTATCAGCATAAACTCTCATGTTATTGCACACAGACAGAGTAAGCCAAGATTTTAGCCACAACTGCCTGCTGACCCTTTTGCTCCCAAAGTTCCTTCCTCTGACAAGTCACAACATCATCATCATCACCACACTGTCAAAACAACGTACTGAGTAACCTTTAACCTTAAAGCCTGACATTCATATACAAACCTCAAACTTCCTTAGTGACCACCAGGACAAAATAAAGTGTGAATGTTAAAAGGTCGATTTCATAGCCTGAAACACCATAAACAAAATCTTCCAGTAGACCATCTGGGAAAGAGACCATAGAAAGTGTTTTGGAATGGGAAGACCCTTTCATGATTGGACGTTCTTTCCATCAATCACATTCACTATGGGCCAATCAGATAATGTAGTAAGCATGCCCCACTGCCACTCTTAAGGACAAAACGTGAACCACTCCACAAAACTAACTCTTGCCAAAGCATGGCAGAAGCAGAGTGACATTATCCTTACTATACAAAAGTTTGTTTTATTATGTGTTCATCATTTAATAAAGAACAGTGGTCAAAATCTGATAAAATGGCTCTTTAAGCTGTTAGCGTCTATGCTAATCTCACTTCCTGCTGTCATCTTGCTCGTAGCTCCCGCCTCTTCCTGCTTTTAAGGTCACTGATTGGGCAGTGCCACTTTGGGCCACTTACGACCATTAAAGATTAGAGCTTGGCAAGGTGGATCTGCCTGATTCCAGACATTGAATCAAGCAGATCCAGCTGCATGGCAAAGTCACTGATCAAGGGACCAACTAGCTTAGCATAAAGACTGGAAGTAAAGGGAAACTTCCAACATATGACAACAGAAACATAATTGCAAGTGTGATTCTTTGTGATGAGTTTACAATAGTTGAACTCTAATCCCAGCACATTAACTCCTGTTAGGTAGTGGTGATCAAATATACAACAACTGCATTAATAAACAAGTTGTCAAAAAATATTTTGCCTATCCACATAGCTGGGAAGGCAATGTGTCAAACAAAAGTTCCAGCTAACTTCCCTCACACTTTTAAACTGAAAAGATAACTTATTTCCTGTTCCCGTACTGGACAGTCACTTTGTCTTGACAAGTCTCAGACCAAGGTACAGCTCATGTCAAGGACAACAGTGTGCAGCACTTCACCTGGAAGTTTAATTATTGCAGTTATCAAGTTAAACACATTAAAAATGAGACTCCTCTACAAAGGAATAAAAGGTACATGACGATGACAGTGACGATGATGATGATGAATGAGTGTTGACAGCTGTAGGATTATAATCCCTTAATCCCAAGCCAAAACGCCCTCTTCAAACCTTCTTAATAAGGTGAAATGTGCATGGAATGTTTAATATTAAGAGGTGAAGGCTTAGTGTGGTCCTAAACAGACTCTTAATGCAGAATAAGGAATGTGTAACCTCTTAATAAAGGCATAAGAGCATAGATGTAAAGACATCGTATTTTACAGTACATTAAAAATCCCGTTTGTGTTGCTCTGAGGCCATACGCTCATGTGGCCACATGACACCTATCCCTCGTGGTATCTTTGTACAGGTAATTTTGGAATTTCTGTCTGTGATATTTCTGCCTTCTTCTCAGGAAAGAGTAAAGATGCTGACTTAACAGCATCTCAGGTGTTTAAAGTAATAGAAACTACAATAAGAGTTTTAACGATTTTGTTTCCTTGATCAGCACCTGTTAATACACATTTTCACACATACAGAAAACTCCTGAAAATGTCACAATATTTTTGCAGGGAGCTGTTTATTGTATATAGAGGTTGTGTTTTTCATCTGTTTTCTTGTATATTGTGTCTTTGTAAAGAACCTTGAGGCTTATTTCTGTGAAAGGTGCAGCATACATTGAATGCTTCCTTCCAACTTTACCCCTTAACTTCCCAAACATTTGCTGCCCGTCCCCCTGTGCCCTCTCTACACATGCACAAAACTCCTGGAAATTCCCATTTTTTTCTGGAGGAGGAGCTGCATGTGTGAACAACAAAATTTGCAAAGAATTTTGCATCTAAATCCTTTTTCACAAAAGTGCTCCTTAAAATTAATTTCGTGGCACTAACTCTCATATTTGCAGAAGGCAATAAAGACAACAACCAGATTTTTTCCTGCCAATACTTGAGCCCAATCTGCACAAAAATCCTGAATTGTTCCTATTTTTCTGAGCTGGTACCATTGTACTTTTGCCATCCTGCATTGTAATCCAGACAGTTTTCAGGGTCAGAGGTCCTATAATTTTCCAGGAATGTGCAAAAACAGCTCCAGTGAATTTGCCCTCTGCACCAATCCTTCCTTATATGGCAGATAAAAACTCCTACTGACAGGCACAGAAAACAAGAAACTCTGGAAATTGGGGGCTGCACTCCAAAGAAATTTTCAGGAGTGTATGTGTTAAAACAGTTCATAATAGCCATTTAACTCTGATTTTACTTTTTGAAAAGATGATGGCAGTCTAAGGTAACAAAAAAGCTGCTTCATTACAGTCAACAACAAGAAAACAATCTACACCAGGGGTCGGCATTTTTTGGTCACCATAAGGGCCAGGTTAATATTTCCCTCACTGCTAGAGGGCCGGATTGTTGCAATTTGTAAGATACTCTCAATTTAATGGTTTGTGTTATCTTTAAGTTACCAAAGGGAACAAAAACTGTAAATAGCTAAGATATTTTAGGTCAACATTTATATATTTAAACTTAAATGCAACAATAAATATTTGTTCTAATTAACTGAACACAGTTAAAGGCAGTTTCAGCTACTTTTTTGATGCAAAATACTGAGCCTTTCTGTGTTATGAGGAACCTTTACTAACATTTCCATTTTCAAAAAATTCATCTAATATTGCACAAGAGGGAGTTTTACCAAAACTATTACAGTTAATTTTACCTTTTTTTCCACCAAACTACTTGCTATTTTCAGTGTTATGACTTAAATTTTGTCAGATTTACCTCATGTATGTATATTTTTCCATTTTTAAAAAAAAATTGACTGGCAAAGTGCATTAAGGGAAAAGGGTGGTTGCATGTGTCCCCCAGGCTGCCATCCTCAATCTACATTGTTTTATGGTATTAAGAAAAGGCTTAGATTCAACAATCCATAATTTAAACTATGTACCTTGCAGAAAAGAGTACATTAAATCCCAATATCTGAGGTAATTTGGCAGCTAGTTCAATTTTGAAAGCAAGAAAGGTGACATCTGAAGGAGTTGTGATCAATTTTTCAATATTGGTAACAATAAGTTTGAGCCACCACAATATCAGCCAAGTCTAACATTTTAAAGGATGTGCATCTCAAAAGTCACAAAAATGTACCTAAAGCTGACTTCAGAAGATATTCTGTTGATGTTAGTAGCCCAAACTCAGAGCACATTTTGAAATGAAGGCAGAAATTTACAAAGACAAAAATGTCCCTATTTACAAACAGTTCAGAATATATTACTATTATTTATTTATTATCAGGACTTCAGCTAAAGTGCTGATCTAAACTCAGACAGGGATCATAAGTATTAAAACACTTAAAGGAGACATCCACAGGACAGGAACTAGTAGTGGTGGTACTAACAGAGAACTGTTAGAGGCACTGGATGTAGCACTTGGAGTATTAGTGGCAGTGGTTGTTGTTTAAGGCTTTGTTTGATCAACAGTTTGAAAAAAAGGAAACGCAACGTAAGAAAAAGACAACACATAACTGCTAGTGGTTCTGCTTCGACGACCTCCCAGCATGCATCACACCACCACACTGGAGCAAACCAAGTCCTTGTCGAGAACGTCCTTGTCGCCCTCTGCGGGGTTTCCTCCCGCGTAAGCGATGTGTTCAGCTCATAATCAGTGTTACAGACATACAGTGTTACAGACGCATAGTGTTCCACACAGACAGTGTTACTCAGCTATACAGTGTTGCACACAGACAGTGTTGCTGCTCAGGCTGTGGTTACTAAGGCTGAAGGTGAAAGGGGCGATGCTCTGATGTTGCCATGACTACGACTGTTGTTGCCTGGTGGGCAAAGATGATCTTTGTGGTGAAACAGAGGCCAGAAGCTCGCTGTATATCTCTCGTCTGACCTCTTTCGCCACGCTTTCCCGGATCTAGAAATAAACAATAGTGAAACAGTGTCAAAGCAACATTACAGGTCTGTTTTTATTGCAACAAAAGAGGAAAAAGAGAACAAGCAATACTTTTTTATTTAGCACGTAAACATTTCACATGCAAGCACAACATTTCTATAGAGCCACATAAAACAGAAAGAAGCTGGTCAATAAAAGTAGAAAATTCAGTGGAAGTCCTGATTGATTCTGGACTCCCAAAAGATATGATGCTTATAATAACCGCAAAGTATATGTTGACTAAACAATACTCAAATGAATGAACAGAGACATTCTTCAACTAAAAATCAAGATAATTAATGAATTCTAAAATCCAACTGTTAAATACTCAGTTCAAGCATCAAAAAAAAAAAAATAACTGGATTTTTTGGGAATAATCCCTGTAGTTTTTTTTCCCCAGATATCACTCTGCTTCTTTACAAATTTTGGGCGGCAGTAGCTCAGTCCTGAAGGACTTGGGCTGGGGACCGGGCAGTTCAAGTCCTGACTGAACCATGTCTGGAAGTTGCTTTAGTATCTGGAGAGGTGCCAGGTGACTTCCTGGGCACTGCCGAAGTGGCCTTGAGCAAGACACTTAACCCCAAAACTGCTCAGCAGTGCTTCTTAAGGAGCAGCAAGCCCTCACTCTGACATCTCTCCAGTGATGCATGACCGTAGGACCTGTCTGTGCATGTGTATTTCAGCCTGTGTGTGTGCAGCATGTTTCAACAACAGACTGTGAAGAACTGAATTTCCCAATGAGAGATTAATGAAGTTTGTCTTCTTCAGCAACTTCTTCTTCTTCTAAGTCAGGTGAGAAGTGTTTATTTTCATCAAGACCTGGTTTTTAAAGTTATGTCTCCCCCTGCTGGTCATAAGTAAGAATGCAGATTTCAAGACACTGCAGCGATCGTCACTTTTAGAACTAAGAGCTCTCATGATTTTGTCTTTCAAAAAAAGATTTTCTTTTTCTCCCTTAATTACATTTACAATAAGGTGAAAGTGCTCTCTGAGTTTTACCTCTTTGATAAGCTGCCCCAGGCTCTCCACGCTGAGTCCTCCTGTGGCTCCTTCCTCTCCTGGAACCTCTCCCTCTCCCATCCCTCTGTCCCTCTCTTGCTCCTCGTCCTCGTCTTCCTCAGAGTGCACGTTTGGTCGAGGAGGGGGTAAGGGGGTGATGTTAATTGATGCTCTGTACACGCTTTGATCTCCTCCACCTCCTTGGACTGGACTGGAGGATCTGGTGGAGGGGTGGGTGGAGGAGGTGTTGCCATCGTAGCTGAGCTCTGATTGGAGGTAGAGCTGCTCTCTGAGAAGATCTGACACCTGGAGAAACGAGAGGAAACACGTGAAAATGGTACTGCTTCAATCAAATCTAATGTTTTTGGATCCATGTGAAACCTTGGTGTGTGTTTCAGTGAGTCCATTTACCGGCTCCATTGCTCTCAGTGCAGAGGCTGTGGACAGATTGTCCACACTGGTGTCTCTATGAAGACCCTGTGAAAGAAAGACAGACTGGTTATTGTACAGAGAATGGGAAGTTTCAGCATGGCATGGTTGAAAGATGAGCAGGTCTGTATATTTCAGAAACTGACAAACTACTAGGGTTTTCAGACACAACCATCTCTGAGGTTTCACAGAGAATTGACCAAAAGAGAGAAAATATCCAGTGAGCTGCAGATACCAGAGCAAGAATGCCCTGTTGATGCCTGAATGGTTCAGGGTGATAGAAAGACAACAGTAACTAAAATACACACTCATTACTACAGAAGTATACACAACACCATTTCCTCTGAATCTGGCGTTACACAGAGTGAAAGATGATCCATCCAGGCTTTTAACAACACTCCAGGCTGATGTTGCTGTAGTGGTGTGGGGATATTCTCTTGGCACACTTTGGGACCATGAGCACCATTTAATTGCTACAGCCCACCTGAGGATCGTTGCTGACTACATCTATCCATTATTGATACTTACTCCTACTTTCAGAAGGAGAATGCTACAGGTCATGAAGCTCTAATCATCTCACACTGGTTTGTTGAACATGACGATGAGTTCACTGTACTCCAGTGGCCTCCACAGTCACCAGATCTCAATCCAAAACAGCACCTTTGGGATGTTGTGGAACTAGAGATTTGCATCATGGATGTGCAGCTGACAAATCTGCAGCAAAAATTAAGGCAGCTCTGAGGGCAAAAGGAGGTCCAACCCAGTACCAGCAAGGTGTACTTAATAAAGTTACCAGTGACTTTATTTGTAAAGGGTGAACAAACCCTGTTGAGTGTATTCTGTTGATATATATGTTTTATAAATCCTTTTCATGTGTATGCCGTGTTTGAGTCAATAACATGTTTTGAGAGTGTATTTTTGTTTACATCAGAGGTGGGTGTCTTTGATAACCAAGACATCAAGGGCTCTAATTTCGTAGACCAGGCGCAGGCGGGGCGCACCTGCGCCGCGCCAACAGGGTGTGTCCAGGGCATTTTGCAAGTTTCGTGCACGGCACAGTCCGGCGCACCCACGACTCCGTCCCTCCTACCGGCGCACGTAGCAGAGAGGGAGGAGATAAGACTTGAGTGGGTTTAACACAGCCGAGTGTGATCTTCACCAATCAAATGAACGCCTCTCCTCGCCTTTAAATGCGCCGTGGGCGAGGCGCAGTGACAATTTCACCTCGGTGGAGAAGAAGGTCAGAGCCGCTGTCACTTTTACAGCAGCTGGGAGAGCGCAGGGGCCACCGGGCCGCGCATCGGAGGACAAAATGCGCGTCACCATCTTCAATTGTCAACTTGGGGGTGGTGAGGATCCCCCAACTTCCCAGTAGCAAATTCTGACCTTGGGGGGCGTTCCAGATGAAACTTCCCACTCGGAACTTGGAAATCCCGACTTCCCGGCACAACTGGAACTCAGCAATACTCCCGGCTGAGAGAAGCAAGTGTAAACGACCATGTCAGGGAATTACCCTTGCAGACTACAGGGACATTTTAATGATAATATCAGGGTCGCAGTGTGAAAAGGGCCTCAGAGAAACAATTGTTTAAGGTAAATCCTTTAATTACATTTCCTAATTCATGCATGGTGTCATATTTTTACTGCAGGTAGAAATTACACTTGACAGATAGTGCATGTTTTGGTCATTTTTACAATTTGTTGATTTTTGGGAAGGACTGGGGGGTACGTTTGGTGAGGTGGGGGGCAACATGTGGTCTCTGGGCTGCCAGTTGCCTACCCCTGGTTTACATCTTGTGTTTTCCACGCTATGTTTAAACATACCCTTCTGTTTAAAGTAATGCTTATGGACCATTTTGCACATATGCAGACAATAACTATGTGTTTGTTTATTTACCCCTTGTGTAGTCAGCTCGATCAGTCTGTCCTCCAGCTGCTGTTCCAGCTCCTGAAGCTCCTCTCTGACAGCTGACCTTAAAGACTGAAGCTGCTCTATCTCCAGCCTGTTTACACACACAATAAGGCACACCATGTTTGTTTTATATCAGCGTATCACATCACAGCCCGTGTTAGTTTGTGCCGCACATGTTTGCGGTTATGACTAACCTGTCAGCAGGGCTCAGGTGTTTGTACACCAGAGCCTGCTGTCGTATGATCGAGAGCTCCAGGTCCATCATCTGACTGCGGAACAAGTTCAGACTTCTCCTCTTCTGCTGAAACTCTGCCAAAGACTAGAGATTAAAAAACACACATGAAACACCTCTGATTTGACTGATCACGACAACAATAGTGTCCTTATTGGTGACTGGAAACATGAACGTCATTCAGCAAACTAAAGTATGTAAATAAGATTATGCAAAGCAAATATGTAAATATTTTACACCTCGGAGAACACATAGAAGGGAAATATTTAAGTACTATTCACGGTTCAGCAAACACATGTGCCACTGAGGGAATTTCTTCTTTTTGTTGATCCAAAGGTGCTGGGGTGCAATTTGGTAATTTTCAGAAAAGACTGACCCTCAAAAAAAAGAGAAAAACAAAACAGCAATCTTGTAAAAGAAAGGAAGGACTGCAGTACCTGATTGCTAGATGAAGATGATCTGGGTCCAATAAACGCATCTGGAGTGTCTGCTCGGTTCTGGACAGAGAAGAAGAAGATATAATTTATCTCTCCTGTTAAGGTTGTAATTTTACACTCGTTAAAACTTGTTTTACATGTACAAGCTCAAAAAACACACTTGCACATCCAATGGACTTCATCAAATACAGGGGTGTCAGTGAGAGGGGCCACTGAAGTCAGATGTTCTGAACTTCAACTATGCTTGGAGAAAAAAAAAGAGGCTTGAGGAAATCAAAAGAGCTCCGGCAACACTTTTAGTCCATGAAACAACTTTGTTAAAGCGAGGCATTTCATGGCCTTCATCAGGATCAATAGGAGGAGCTATACGTGAAGGTGCTTGAACAGTAACGGGGTTTCAGTGCCTTGCTCAAAGACAACTCTGCAGGAAGTGAATTTGCAACTCTCCACCACTAAGGATGGGATTTTATTGATATCAATGCCATCTAGGATTCTGCTAACTGACCTGATTCTTTAACTATTCCTTTATAGATGCTTGTTGATTTTCTGTGTGGAAAAAAGTTGGCGTTCATAGATTTTCAGTTGCAACAATGTTAAACACATGACACTCCTAATATTCAATGCCGTGCTGCATAGATAGATGCTTCTGCAAGTTGCTGGTGTTTCCACTTACTGAAAGTTGTGCAGTAAGCACCTTTTTGTTGAAAATTCAGACACAGTTTTGGTCACTTCTGCTCTCTGTCATGATTTTTGACTTCTTTAATGTTGTTTGTGCTGACTGCCTCTGAAGAGGGCGAAACGTCTTTGCTTTGCAAGGCATGCAGAACAAAGTGGAAGGAATTAATCAGCAAATCATAAAATATAGATTACTCAAGGAAGTTGTTTTGACTCTCAACTTGAATTTGTTTTCGATTCCCATCCCTACCAACTACCAGATCAATTTCCCGACTTTGGTCAATCGGGACTTAAACCAGTTCCCAACCCAAGTCTGAGCCCCCCCCCAGTGAGATTGTGACAGAAGTTGAGAAAAAGAAAAACCCTGGCAGGAGCCTGTTGTGAGCTCGCCAGGACAAAGCTATTAACTAAAACACAATGGACAACAAAACAAAGAAATATCTCAGTCCAGCCTCTTATATCACATATTTTACCAAATCATTACTTCCTTGTGAAAGATTTTTGGTTTGAAAGAAGATCAACGAACACACATTTAAATTCAGATCAGTAATAGTCATTTGGGGGACGATACTGTGTGTGTTAAAGCCCCAACAGTTTAACAGTGTCATTGCCTGGTGTCAAAGACAGGACTTGGGGGTCAAATGCAGCAGGCTGCAGCACAGCAGTTAGTCCCAAGGCTAATGCAGTGTTCAGAGACTGAATATCATGAACAGTAAATGAGTGGAAAAGTTAATTGGTCTTTTCAGAGACTGAAATCCAAGAAAAGTAAATGCTTCACTTGGTTGCCAGAGTAATTATTTCCAAATGTTCTTTTCAACTCCAGTACCATCATCTGAGTTGTAGAAACCCTGAGGAATACCATTAAAACTAGATACAAAAGGATGGCATGATCAAGCCTAAAATAATTAAAGTACCAGACCTCTAGATAATTCAAATTAATTTAAAAGGTAGAAAATGGGGAAGAGAGGGTGGTAAACAATCCCAACTATCAGTGGGAAAAGTTTAGCATTCACAGTAATGTAAAAGTTTACTTTTTGATGAATCACTTTTAGATCTCTGGAGGAAAAAAAGAAAAAAAAAAGTATCAGGTACTCGCAGGCTGAAGTATTTTTAGTTAGTTTGGTAGAAAAACTTAAATCAAGGGCAACGGTCAATCTTGCAGGTAGCATTAGAGTACTTATTCCAGTATCTCCATAATTCAATTATACATTCATTATAATTGTACATTTTTAGATGAGAATATTATCAGTGAGCAGATAACATGATATTTTTTCTAATCCAGACCTATTTCAGCCAATCAGTGGAGACAACAGGGACATATCAACAGGGTTCCCACTCTTTTCTACAAATCATTCTCCAGGACTTTTCCAGAACTTTTTCCAGGACATTTTCCCCCATTACAATATTGGTGTTGGCAATTCTCAGGTTAATCTAGCCTTGAAAAAAATAAGATTAAAGGGTGATGACCAATATCTCTAAGTAGCTCCACCGTACCATATTGAACTTAAAATTTATTTATTTCTAACTCTCAGGCATGAACATTGTCTATTAGCTATCTTTTTAGTCTCACTTTTATGTAATGTCTCACTATCATAAATTTATGGTTTAAACTTATTGATTTGTCTTTATTCACTCCTCTTTTTCATAAATATATATTTTGTTGATTTACTGTTTAAGTAGCTTAAATTTTATTTTGCCATTTTGTATTATTTCTTTTTGTCACCATTGTTTTCAGTTTTTACATTTTATTCCTTAGCTTGCATTATTTTATCTACATTTTTACTTCATTTTCTATGTTTGAATTTTGTTCACTCACAAGATAGAAGGAAGCTAAATAATTTTCCAGGTCAATTCAAGTTTTTCCAGGACATTTAACTTTTTTCCGCATTTTCCATATGTTTTCCATGACTGGAAAATTGGTCAATCATTTTCCAGGTATTCCAGGTTTTCCAGAACGTGGGAACCATGATCAAGCCAAGTTAGGAATACTGACATCATCATGGCTCATAAACAAAATGTACGACTATTAATCCTAAATATACACACAAAGTATATACATTGTTTTTGTGTCCTTGAAAATTCAGGAACTGCAGTTTCATGAATTTAACCCTCAGCTACATTTATCGACACTACAGACTGAGGCTTGGTTTTAACTCTGGATCAGAGTGGTGTCTGATGTGCCTTGTTTCATGTCAAAACGCACAAGTTTTCCTCTAAATATGCCAAATTTATAATCTGACATGCCAGACTATTTTACATATGCAAGTCTGTTTAAGTAGCACACCAAAGATTGTTTGAAGAGAGGAGTTTAGGAAAGGCAAGACCTTTCAAAGAACTTGGAAGGTGATCGAACATGTTTTTACTATTCTGGACTTGCAGTTGCTTTCTCTTTCATCCACATCCAAACCAATCCTGTATCCATCATATTTCTCTCAGCAAAAGATGCAGATTATTGGGATCATTTTCTGACAAGAAACAATAATTAGCTTGAAGCTTTACAATATAGAGCCCCCTGATGGACATGAAATTTGAAAAAGAGCTAATTCAGCTGCTATGAACGGTTTACAAATTAAAGGCAATATGGCATGGCGTCAAAATCGGAGTTAAATTATAAAAGAGACTCCAAAAAGAGAAGAGTCTAAGTTGCCTGAATTTAAATACTTTGAGACTGAAAGGACTTACCTGACTCAGACTCTGGACTGTTCCTCTGATGTCATGCAGAACTCGTCTCAGCTGCATCTCTGTGCTGGACGGAGCAGGAGGACTGAGCCCAGGGTAAAGGCTGTGACCTGGGCTAAGGTTCGAGGCCAGACTGGGGTGGAGGCCTGGAAGGAAGGGGGCTAAACCTTGTTGGAAGCTATGTTCTGGACCTAACGGCGGAAAATGAGGAACAGGTTGGGGGAATCCCAGGTGTGGGCTCATGTTGTACCCATGGTAACCGAGGTAGGATGAGGCGTATGGCGAGCTGTGAGGGCTTGAATGGTACAGGGAATGGTGAGCGTAAGGATGACTGTAGGCCTGGTGGTGCATTGCTGGGGTTGTTGGATGCAAACTGGTCAAGCTGGCGTGGTGAGGAATGGTAGACATTGGTGGGTGATGCAAATTGGAAAGACTGGCATGCTGGGGTAATGGTGAAGTTAATGGTTGGTGAGGGCAAGTAGGGCTGGAATGATGTAGTGAGGACGGGTTGTGTGAGGGATGGAGGTTTGGAAGGCTGCCGTATGGATGGAGAGGTGTGGGGTACTGGGGAGGAGGGTTTAGAGAGAAGGGATATGGGTTAGGGTTAGGACTAGGGCTGGATCTTGGGTTTAGTTGCTGAGCAGCAGGATTCGGAGTAGGGCTGGGATTGCAGAACATCATCTGCCCTTGACTCCAGTTTTGCTGGTTTTGATTGGAGTTTAACTTCTGCTGGAAGTGTCCAGGCTGCTGACGACTGGAGCACAACTCAGGGACGCTCTGGGTGCTCCAGGAGTGGCTTTGGCCACCGGGTGACCAATCAGGAGGAGGGCTAGAGCTTTGTAAGGAGAAGGACGACCGCGTCAGGTGGCGTGGGATGGGTTTAGGAGGGAAGAGTGTCTCTGGGGGAGGCCTTGTTGGTGGTTTTTTAGAGTCCGATGAGGAAGATGGGTTTATAATCAAAGTAGAAAGACAGTTTGTTTGTCCTTCTTCTACGTCTTCCTCTACTTCCTCTTCCTTGTCCTCCCCATCCTCTTGAGTATATTTAAAAGAGTACCTTGGCTGCGAGCAGGAAGCCTGGCCTCGACCAAACTGAATCCTGACCGAGGACACGATCCTAGAGGGTGAGAGGAGTGATGAAGGCAGGGAGGAGGACCTCTGAAGAGGGAAGCCTCTTCCCCGAGCACGCCCCCGTCCTCTTCCTGGTGATTGGGAAGAATCACTGGGGTTAGGGTTTGCGCCCTGTCCTGTCCGGCTAAGTTGGTGCTGTTTGGCTCGGTTCAGAGCACTGAGAACTGGAGAGGGTGGAAGAGGAGGGAAAACCACATCAGAATCCTCCAAGAAAGCTCCCTCTACTTGGGCCTCACCACCTACTGCCTCTGTGGCTCGTTCTGTGTCCGTGATTGTTTCCGTCTGGTCCGGACTGTGTTCTGGCTCTACGGCAGGCTGATTCTGAGCAAGCTCTAATTCTGGTTGTAGTTCTTGTTCTGCAGCAGATGTAATCTCCGGTTTTAGCTCAGATTCAGGATCAGCCTGTTCCTCAGGCTGGATTGTCTCCTCTTCCTCGTTTTCGCTCTGTTGCGTTCTCGGTAGACTCTTCCTCAGGAGCTGGTGAGCTGTGTATTGTGGAATCTCTTCCAAAATCCCATCGTGCTCATCTTCCTCCCTGGAGTTACTCCTCCCATCAGCCTCAGCCTCAGCCTCAGCAGCAGCAGCAACAGCAACAGCAACAGCAGCTTCTTCCTCCTTACCATCTGGCAGAATGAAGGCAGGGTGGTCGAGTGCAAGCGGTGTGGCCACATCTTGGGAAGGATGTGATGTCACTGTTGTCTCGCTGTCACAGCTGTCACTGCTCTCCTGCACCTACGATGAAGAAATGATTAGTGAGTGATGGAGGAAATTCATTACATCTTAATTTGAAAATGAACAAAAATAACAATCAATATTAAAAGCACTAAATTTGTTGTTCATTTTATTTAGCTCCCCGGACCTGGGACAATTCACAGAATGCACTACATCTGAAATATCTAGTCCTACTGGATCATTCTAAAGCAATACTTACAGTCCATTTAATTAAAAATGTGTATTTTGCCTTATGTATCTGATTTGATGATTTTCTTTGGGTCTGTTGTTGGTATGTTCTGTTTACATGTATTTTCCCCCTTTTCTACCTGTAACTGGGGTGCTGTCTTGGCAGGTTTCCCTCCCCCAAAAATATTAACCTGGTTGGATAAAGGTTAAAGTGAATGAAGTTAATATTTGATAACTGATGGTTGGTATCATTTTGAGCTCATTAATGTTTAAGCAGTATTTTTCTTTAGCAGCTAGATGAGGTTTGAAGCTACCCTACTTAAGGATGCATGATACTGAATTTTTGCCAATATCAGATATTGCTGATACTATCCGATATTTCCAAACTTACTAATGCTTTCCATCCATTATCTTTCTATTCAGCGTATCCCTTTCAGGGCACATTTTCTGCAGGGTGGAGCCAGCGGAACAGAGGACAGATAGTTCTCATGTCAGCTGGGGTTTGAGGACAGGCCATGGAAACAACTTTTTCATTAAAAAAAACAATAAAAAAATATATTTCACATATAATGTGACCTTTGAAAGGTACTTTTGGGATTTAGGCCCTGAAGATTCAGTTCAGTGGATGGAACTGAAAACTAAGGAGAAAAAGTGTGAAATGACAAGGAAGTAAAGGTGACAGAACAATCAGACCCATGTCCAGTTTAAATAAAACATGTGAGGAGGTCTACAGCCTCTTTCCATGGGGCGCACAAACACAACGTTAAGGCTACTGGTTTTCAAACTTATCCTGCTCAAGGCACACAGAAGACCATGCTAAAATCTAAAGGCACACCATATTCATAACCATAATAAAAGCACCTTAAGCAGTGTTAAAGTACTTTAGCGATCTGTTCAGGTCTTTTTTTGGCCACCTGTGCCTAGTTAAATATGACCAACAACTGTACTACTCTATAAATATTTACTTTATGTGGAATTTATTTAAGTTTTGACATTATTTGGGGATCCAGCAAAACTTAAACCTGAATGGTCACAAATTTAATATTAGATGATAAAATAAATGGGAATACCCTCTAGCTGCTTCAGTTCTATCAACTACAAATCCCTTAAAGTTTTTGTGTTATTAGATTAGATTAGATTAGATTAGATTAGATAGAACTTTATTTATCCCTTGGGAAGGCTCCTTCAGGGAAATTAAGGTTCCAGTAGCGTTGTATTGTACAAGGTATAAAAGAACACAGGATATAAAAAGTAAAAAACAATTTATTAGATATATATATATAAATCTAAATAATGAAATAAAATAGAATAAAATAATAAATAAAAATAAATATAATATAGCTACTTGCTGGCTACTACTACTGCTGCTGCTCCTTCCTGTCCTCAGTCTTCCTGTTACTACTCCTCCCCCTCAGTGAGGAGGGGGAGGAAAATAATTATAACATAATTAGCAGTTGAATAAGGGAATTAATGTACACAAATAAATGACAGAGGGAATGAAATACTCATGCAGCAGGTTTTCATATAGTTGTGTAAGTTACGGTCGTTAAAATAATAAAGGCGCACCCAGACTTGCCTCAAGGCACACCAGTGTGCCCTGCCACACCATTTGAGAACCACTGGTCTGGGCTATTGAGTGGTTTTTACTAAAATTTGGGTTTAACTTAGTGGAACTACAAACGTTACCATATATTTCAAATAAATGTATATATTCAAACCAGCAAACATTTAGTAATGTAAAACTAGATTCCTAGGGACCTACTTCAGATGTTGGAGAACTTTTTACAGCCATGAAACCCTCTTATGCAACTCGTGTCTGGAGGTACTCCACAACCTGATGTATATCTTAAAACTTTTACGAGTTTAACCTTTCCTCCATCAGACATATGCGAATGTGCAGCAGTTAAATTGGTTCTGCATTTTCCAAATGCCCTATATGGTTTTATTGCAGTCCATAAAATAATCTTCCTCCAGTTTAATTGTGATTTATGTGCAGGATGTATCTCCTCTGGGTGAGATAAGGCTCTGAGTGAAGCCATACAAGTCAGCGCAAACAATTTAGAGGTCAAAGATGGTGACCTCGAGCTCCATGTGGGCAGTAAAGTCTTGAACATAACACACAAACAGACCTTGAGGTAACTGTTGGAGTCGGCTGAGGGCTCCTCAGCAAAACCGCTGCTGTCTGACTGCTGGCTGACAGTCCTCAACAGGTCTGGAAGAAAGAGAGAGACAGATACTTTCACAAAGATTCCTGCAGTACCACTGAAGAACAGCTGATGGTGGAGTAGAATCAGTTATAGTGAGGAAAGAGCTGGTGCTGAGACAGGACGGTCTGTCCTCACTGACATAACTGTGACACAGAAAACGTTTTTATGAGTACAGAAACAGGAAACACATAATACAATCATGTAAACACTGGAAATGAGATGATATACAAAAAAAACATCAACAGATACTAGAGAGGGTTAAATAAGAAAAACAGCGACTGCAGTTAGAGAGTTAATTAAGAGTTGTTTAAGAAGCACTATTTTTGACAAACTGAAGTTATTTTTATCATGCATTTAATCTTAGATTACTGCAATCATCTTCTCTTTAGCCACCTTTAAATCTAAAGAAAAACCTAAAGTTGATCTTGTATGAATGATGACTCAGGATTTTGACACCTTTTGCAGCCATAAATTGGTCTTCACATCCTTTATTTACTGTAAGATATATATTGCAAAGCCATTAATATATATTATCAGCAGGATGACACAAACTTGGAAAAACTGACTAATCACAGTTCAAATGTTGAGCAGAAATGCAGCAGGAAAGAGTACAAGTGAAGAGCATTCCTGCCAGGACGTAATACATTTTAAAAAATCCATTTAAAGCGGTTAATGCTGAAAGATATTGTCATCTGCAGGTTAAAAACAACTGTGCAGGCAAAAAGGAAAAAAGGTCAACATTGACCTTCTGTTTCGGCACATAAAAGAGAAACAAACTTCTTCCAGAGAGCCCTCAAGGCAAAATTTTCCTGCATGACGGCATGACGGGAGAGGAAAATTCAGCTAACAGGACTACCGAAAAATCAGTAATGCAGGCTTTAAAATGGTTAAAAAGAGTGGGTAATTGTGATGACTGTAGATTAAATCTATCAATTGGAGGTCAACCAAAATGTGGAGATCAACAGAGAAAGACAGCAGCATTGAAGTCTGACATTCAGGTTGAAAACTGACAGTAAAGATAAAAACTCACCACTGCCTCTGGAGGTTCTGGATGGCAGAGCTTCATCTTCATTACTCTGAATCTGAAAGACAAGAAGAAGAATTTTCAGATGAACAAAGGTAGAGATGGCGAGGGTCATTATTAATAAAAAAAATAACAATAATTAAAAAAAAGTAAACATAAACAGGAAAGTTTATCAAAGTTTTCTGTTAGTGTGCTTTATTCTGTGGTTCTACTCTGTTCTGCAAATAAAGAGGGCAATTTCTCTCCCAATGAGCGGGTAATGGGTCCACTTCTCAGAGCACTGGGGTGCCTTTGCTTACTGATGCACTGCAGCCCAAATATGAATGGACACACACACAAACACACAGTGTGCTGACCTGTTGGCGTCTATCTGCAGAGGAGAAAGGCAGTGACATACTGGAGGATAAAACTGTTTAAAGCAACTCTCTGTCATAACAGATGATCAGCACAGGGCCAACGGGGCATCAGCACTGATATATTTCAGCAGGCAATTTAAAACTTGAACATTGTGTGATAAAATTTTTAACAACAAAACTGTGGACAGAGAAAAAGTGGCCAGTAATTTTGGAAAATTGTAGCCAGAGTGAGCAAAAAAGGTTAATATCAAGGTCCTTCATTGATTTCTGTAAGGTGAGGCAGGCCACAACATTTATGCATGGTTACAGTCCCACCTGATAGCTACTGGGTGTTGGGATCACAAAAATTGGTAATTTCATCTCGTGTTGTGTGTCATAGTGATTTACAACACAAGGCCCATAATTATGAATCATGAATCCATGGGGTCGTATGATCTTGTGATTTTGTGTATTTTTAATTGTCTGTCCTTCTATTGAAGCTGCTGTGACACTCAAATTTTCTCATGAGGGATTAATAAAGTACCTACCTACCATGAACTAGCCTGATTGCTTTTGTCCTGCCTCCTACAATTCTTCCTTCACATCAAGACGTTATCCAATGCGAGCACAGGAAGCTCTGCATTTGCTACAATCACAGATGTGATTTGTTGTTGCCTTAAGAGTTACAAGCCAGTTTGTTAAACTCTGAAAATAATGTCTCCGTCTTTATGTTGTGTTGTAGAGGAGAAACCACCGGACTATAAAAAGAGAAATGTTAAAGCAGAGGAGTCTAAGCACTCTGGTGAGTTACTGTTTGCATTTATCATCCAGCCAATCATTCAAGATTATGTTTGGCAGAAAAACAAAAGAATCTAAATACAGAGTGGTTCTTTTTTGCCGTCTGCAGTGTCAGCCCTCCTTCAAATGTCATAACGTTGGTCGTTAAAATCCGTTCGGTTTCAGTTGTGTTGTCTGTCATTCTTGCTGGGAAACTCACAGCACGATTTCATTGCTCTGTTGTTGCCTAATCTGACATAGTAGCTGCTGTAGCTGATAAAAAAAAATGAGTAGTCTGACCTTCGCATTAATTATTCCTTTGGATTTTCTGTATTGAAAAAGTCAGCCTACACAGGCTTTTAATGTCAAGCCCATAGCACTCCTAATATTTAATGCCATGTTACATCTGCAAGTGATTCCACCACTTTTTATACCATGCATTAATTAATTCATGATCCCTTCCTTAACTCCTCTGCTAATGTTTAGGATGACCTCATGGAAGAATGTCATGTTGCAAGACACATTACACTAACTGTGGGTTCTACTTCATCATAAATATCATCCCAACAATAAGCTTTAATGGAAAATTTAGGAAGAACTAAAATAAATCTTCTCGCAGTGAATTGACTCATTGGATAACAGACCTGGGAAACCTGCAAAATCAAAGCATTCTGAGTGGACAAGGAGAGTGTCTCCACAGAGGAGGCAAACTGAGCTTTAACTTTGAGAGGCACAGACAGGAAGAGTAAATGAATGGTTAATATTTTTTTGTGACATTTTTTACTGCGGTGGACACACATACCTGCCATAACAAGGTATAGATAACTCTCTATTATTCATTTTTCAGACTGTTTTAGCCGAGATACACAGGCGGCTCCTAATCTGAAGTTTTCCCACTGGCAGTCTGAAAACTTTGACTTGATAAAAATGCACCACTACCATCACCCAAGTAAAATGCTTACTGTACGAAACGGACCTCATTGTAAGGCACTGACAAGGGAATTATTGTGTATAAAGGCAAATTAAACAGATTCCTCAAATGGGTTTGGACTGGTTCTCAATTTGAATCAGTTCTCAACTCACAAAACTACTCCTACCCTGAAAACAAAACTAAATGAACATTATCTCCTGATAAATATTAACTTGAGGCACCATATTTCACCCACTGTTGGAAAATTAAAATATCAGTAAATGTTCAAATGCTTCTCTCTATCTAATCTTGAGACATAGTAATCCAAACTGTCTTTTAAAAATTGTTAAGGCCTGTTTATAATCAGCTGGTATCGTGAGGACAGTGAGAAAGAGCCCAGGAGAACAACATACCTCCTCCATGTCAAAGGAGTCAGCGTTTTCATTGCGTAGCTGAGCCAGCTGTGGTGGAGCCAGAGAGGGGGGAGCCTTCTCCGGGGTCGACGTCAGATTCTCCTCGTTCTCTGGTTGTTGCTCTCCGTCGGCTGCTGGTTCAGCGCTGCTCTGCTCAGGACTGATGGAAGGAGAGATGTCAAAGCATGACCAGGACCACTTCCCATGCACTTCTGTATTACATAATATGTCGAGAAGTTGACCCACTTTCTTCAATTTGCTCAAAGTTTAGATTGACTGAACTTTAACATGTGGAATTTGGAGGGCCTGTGATGTGAGGCCAGTTTAAAGTACGGACCAGATTTGCCAATTAAGTTAATACTCGGTGTATTTGTTCTTGCTTTATAACTACACAGTAAAATAAATAAGCAGCAGATAGGAAGGGACTTGTGTGTTGACAAAGAGGGAAAGAGTTTGTTAAATAAACAAACAACAAAAACATATTCTAATTAGTTTGAGCTTCTGTAGCTCATTTAAACAGTGTTACCTGTCCTCTGACTCTCCATCCCCGCTGGTTTCTTCTGTAACAGTCGCCAAAGAGCGCCGGTTGTGTTTCTGGCTGATCATGTCCGCCTGGTGGTCAGGATCAGTACTGCAGCCGTCCTGTTCTGGACCGGTGTGCGCGTGGCCGTTGATGTGCGTGTGATCAGAGGGTACATGTCCATTCTGCTGCGTCTGCTGGTTAGACAGGTGTGCATCAGGTGACTCGGAGGAGGCGGCGTGCAGGTTGTGCCTGGTGATGGTTTTCTTGAGGAGTTTGGCCATGTTACGAGCCGAGTTGGTTTTCTTTAGAGGAGGAGGAGTCGACTCATCTCCGCCTCCATCTTCACCTTCTCCTCCTGCCGATGAGATGTAAAATGTAAGACAACATACTTTTCAGCCCATTGCCCAGTACTAAGTAATTTCTGGAGAGAAATATTCAATTGGTTTTCCAAACAATATGAAACAAATATTCAGCCAGACTTCAACTTGGCAATCTTCGGCAGTTCCGACTTGACAAGGCCGCGTCCCTCCCATAAAAAACATGTTCTCAATGCAGGCATGGATGCAGCTAAAAAACTGATACTGCTAAACTGGAAGTCTACGACATCCCCATGTTTTAAAAGGTGGATCAATGAATTGCTCCTCATTGCTAAGATGGAACAGTTCCGTTTTAGCAAGCAGAACTCTAGCTGGTATTTCATTAAGGTGTGGAAACCTTTTCTGACAACGTTGGATAAAACTAAAACCTATTAATTATGGTCTGTGCTGCTATGTTTTGCCCATATACGTACAAACTCTGCCTAACTTGGCGTACTGACTGATGATTTTGACTGACTCCCACCCATATATGTGTGTGTGTGTTTCTTTATTTGTTTTGTTTTCTACTCAGGACTTTTTTTTTACAGAGAGGCAGTCTCTTTTTGAATTGCTCTTGCTGTCAGCTTTGGACATCTAGACTGTGTCCCTTGCCTCTCTTCTTGCTTTTCTCTCCATCGCATTTGTGATACTGCTGGGTGTCTTTGTTTATCTTGAAGTCTGTATTATAAGAAAAGTTATAAATTATTTTAAAAAAACGTTTTCAGCAAAAATATGTCTACCTTTTTTAACCCAAAATATCACAAATTGATTTTGAAAATCAAAACCACAACTAAATTTTAAAGAAAACTGTTGTGAATTTTAAAAATATTTAAAGGTACATATTTTAGAGCAAAAAATACATAAATGACTTTTAGCTGTGTGTGTCTGTGGATATGTTTGTACTCTGATATATTATGACACTGTAATAAAAAACAAACCAAAGAGAAATTCAGGAGGACTCTCTGTTTTCATCATAAAGTGTAACACATCTAAGAACATTATCGGTTAAAAGCCACTTCTTAACACAGTGAAGTATTTCACTGTGACACCAGAACGTAAAGTAAGAGCACAGCGAACATGATGCACTGATACTGACGATGTATTTTCTGTCCACTGAGCTGATCTGTTGTTTCTATTGATTATTACTTTGATTATTGGTTTTAATTATGTTACTTCTAAACTCTGAACTATCTCCATGATTTTAGTTTACTTCCCACACATCAGGTAGTTGTTGCTGTTCGGCCTGGGCTTTCTCGTGCGCCTTGGTTATCTTCAACTTCTATTGAAAAGTATATTTACAATTGTGCTAAAATTCTGATACAGTTGATCATGTACATGAAGGTTAAACATGTTTTTTTGATCCTTCCTTTTTTGGGCATCACAGCTGTGATGACAGACAGCCTAGACAGACTGATTAATGCATGTGACAGAATTCATTATTTTTTTTAAATTAAGACACCCTGAAATGCAGAACAGACCAATAACTAAACATTAATGGCTCTTCTTTGGCATGTCAAGGACCGAACACAAACAAGTCCTGCTTGGGTAAAAGGAGCTGTTGCATAGTTGTGGACCCTTTTGTTGATACCTCTTCACTTGTTGATGTGTTGTGGGGTTTGTTTTGTTTGTTTGCTGTCTTCTCTTAATTTTAAAATGATTGATATTACATGTATTTTTACAGCGTCTTCAATAAAGAGATTTAAATCACCATAAAACAGACTATATTTATATAAAAGAAGAGACAACCCTTTGAACTGATCTGAGACTCAATTTGACTAAAACAAACACAAACATTTTGCTTTTTTACGAACACTATTAATACATAAAAAAAAACATTCAAACAAACTGAATAATGATCCCAGTCTCTCCAGAAAATTTATCACACTGGACTAGTCCAAGACTTTTTCCTGCCCTTGATGCTGCGGAGGAATAAAAACTCAACAACCCCTCAGTCATGTCGTGTCCTTACCTTGGTCCCTGGAGCAGATGCGTTGGACCGGCTGACCAGACACCTGACTGTAGAGCTGGAAGAACTCGTTGGCGACTGTAGTCAAGACCTCGATCTGTCTGAAACGGCCTGAAGGGGTCAAACAAAAAACAAAGATAATAGTTAGAAAGTGATCCACAGAGCCACCATGCAGGGGAAAAAGAAGAGACCATGTGAAGAGAAGAGAACAGCAGTGCCTGTGAAAGTATGATTTATGTAATTGTGCTTTTAGGAATTCATGGGCATTAAAAGATGGAGATGCTTTTCTGAACTTGCAACAACGAGGGGTAGAAAGAATACATAAAAAGTACAAGCAGAAAGATGATTCTTTTTATTCTGAAATTCTTTAAATGTAGTCAGTTCATTCATTAAAACATTAAACACACATACCCTAACAACAAATACAATAATAATCATACCTTTTGCAGAGTCTTTGCATAAGAACATAAATGAAGTTTAATAACCACCTTGAGGACCTTAAAGTTTGAAGTTCAGGTTAAGAATAGTCTTATTTCTT
Organism: Cetoscarus ocellatus; assembly: GCA_037902135.1. NCBI lineage: Eukaryota > Metazoa > Chordata > Actinopteri > Labriformes > Labridae > Cetoscarus > Cetoscarus ocellatus. The sequence goes on along the minus strand of JBAMNC010001432.1, from coordinate 244,816 downwards.
CTTCTGTGGTTGTATAAGTGGAGCTGTCAGTCTTGACTTTAACAGCATGATGACTTGCGAACATTCCTTCCTTCCGCACTCGTCTCTCCGCCCCTCCCCTCCTCTCTTCCATCTCTCCATCCCTGGCTGTCTAAATACATGTCAGTGTGTTATGAAACGCAGACTTCTGTCTTTTGTCCGTCACGCTGTAAACGCCTCATAACTCGCTCTGATGTCATCACACTCAGTGCGGTGCAGCTGAGGCCTGCTCTCTCAGGTTACATTGACGTCTTGAACAGAGAGCGTTTAAGATTCGCTTTCTAATTTTATCCTCAATGGAAAAAAAAATCCACCAGATGGAGAAAAACTTCTGTGATTCCAAAAACAGTGCTTTTATTGAATTCTAACTACAGTTTAAGCTTACAAACACTAACACATCCTGACATGAAAGAAAAAGAGCACAAATAAACACTTTTAAAAAGGAAATTCTGCTGGTTTTTTTATAATTGATAGCCATTAAAAGAATAGTTACTGTGGAAAAATTAATGGGATGTTGCAATCATATAGGTTGCATCACGGCGTCTCAGCTGCCTGAGGATGGATGGATCACCTAAACTTCACCACAGAACTAATCATTTCAAAAAACAGGAGCACCAAGATCAAAATGCAGCACATGACGTACAGCTACAGTGTGGCATAGCACTTGAATGTAACGGCATGTGAAAGAAATTAAATGTGTTTGCTTTAGTGTGCAACCTTTAATAATGTAAATGGGTTGGATTTTTAATGTCTTTTAAAAGCTTTAATGTCCTGGTTATTGTCATTTTATAGATTTATCTTTGCCTGATGAAGTTCAGTTTTGTTGACCAGAGTCCAAAATTTAAAAGAGAAGTAAAGAGTGAGGGCAGCAGATCTCTGATCAACATGGAAGAGTCTAGTTTGGTGGTACGATGATGGAGTGAAATACAACAGGCAGAGTTTCAGCGACAGAACAGACAGCAGCCGAAGAATAATATCGACCACAATAAACAGCACAAAGCATGTTTGAAAGACAGAAACAGAACAGCAGAGCTAAGTGGCAAGAAATGCTTTCTTTTTTATAACATATTTAGTGCTCAAAAAATGTATTAGACCACCACCCACTGTAAGGTTTATGCAACAGCTGCCCAAAAACAACAACATTGGTAATTACCAAAATCATTTTATATTTCTGTAATGGTTAATACACTGGTATGCAGAAGCTCTTTCACTGAAATGATATTTTTGATGCTAAAATATATTCTTGTTGCCCAATAATTTGCAAATTTACTGTTTTACACAAGAAAAACAGAAGAAAATAATTAATCACATTACTATTTCTGATTATAATGTCAAATTATAGTTATTAACTTGCATTCCTGAACAGAAAAAAAGCTTCAGTGGTTGAATTACAAACTTGATTAATTTCTGACTTATCAGAGGAGCACAGTGATTCGGCTCCAATTTGGGTCTAAAAGGGTGAATTCAGTTTGAAATTTCTCATTCCTGTTCAGAATGTGTCCAACAACAAAAACATTTTCAGTTTTAGGCAAGTTTTTTTTTTTTAAAGATTTCTTACAGATACTGTATATTTTTCTTGTTTTTATGGCAGGTGGTCTAATAAATTTGCTGCACTGTATGTATACATAAATCATTATACATGAGATAAATGTAAATGTTCTTTATTTATACAGCCCTTTACAACAACCCTTTCGGTGAACCAAAGTGCTTTACAATAGATAGTAAATAAAGAGGAATAAATAAAAACAATAAAAAGCAATAAAAACAATAAAAACAATAAAAGCAATAAAAACAGTAAAAGCAATAAAATATAATAAAGTAAAATAAAGTAAAAGTGTCACCACACTACTGGGTATTAAAAGCCAACCTAAATAAATACGTTTTCAGTCTAGATTTAAAGAGGCCCAGGTCAGAAATGAGACGTATTTCGACGGGAAGCTTGTTCCAGAGCCTGGGGGCAGCAATGGAAAAGGCTTGGTCACCCCAGTGTTTGTACTTTGACCTGGGCACTTCCAGCAGAAGTTGGTTAGATGACCTCAGAGTTCGACCAAGCTCCCGCACAGTTAAAAGCTCAGTTAAATACAAAGGGGCGAGGCCATTAAGAGCTTTAAAAACAAACATTAAAAGTTTAAAATCAATCCTGTATTGGACGGGAAGCCAGTGAAGGGAATTAAGAACAGGAGTGATGTGCTGTCGTCTGTTGGTGCTGGTTAAAAGATAAAAAACATACTTTCCAATTTTCTGTTAATTCTACAAATTAAATCTTTAACTACGTCATAACCAAACACTATGAAGCCTTGTTTAATTAGCCAACCGTTTTTTATCCTACCAGTTTCAACACTGGATTATTAACGTTAACCTGCAGGATGTATGACAAAGTCAGAGGGACCTTACAGTGGCCGTGCTGTGTGGAGTAAAATGACTGACCAACAACAGCAGCGAACAAGCTGACTATTTTTCCAGACAGTAGAAGATGCTGTATTTGCTAGTCTACCTGACACATGTTGTCTGGAAATTCATTTGGTCATTCTCATCACAGAGTGCTTCTTTGAGCTGCAGTATCAATGAAGGCTATTTGGTTTGGTGATCATCAGATGATGAGTAGAAGTATGTCATCTACTGAAAAGGACCAAAAAAGGTTTTAGATAAAGTCTAAAAGAGCTTTCTAACTAAGCAAGATGTGGATGCGGTTGAAGAAATCTTTGAGAAGATACTTTTTAAAGTGAACTGCTCCTTTAACAACCTTTCATACGTTCGCTGTTCCTGGAAGCTTTTTTCCAGAACATTCTCATACCATTTCATCGGTTCCCCGGATCCCAGACACATGTATTTGTGTGTGTGTGTTCGTGAGTGTGTATGTGTGTGTTGTTGTTGTTTGTTACATAAGCTCTGTTCTCACCATTAGAAAAAATCTCTCGGGGATGAAAAGAGAGAGAAAAAAAAAGCGGGAGTACGTGTCGTTTTCTCTTATTCCTCACTTCCTGTATTAGGATCCTCAGAATGAGAATTAGTGCTGAGTCAGCAGCCAGCAGGAAACACACACACACACACACACAGTATTACTATCATCATACACAGCTGCTGTAATAAGAGGTTCATGTTCTGCAGTCGTATCCAGATGTGACTGAAATAACTCGACAGTATTTCTGTCTGCTTTGAAGCAGGACTAGGACAAAAAATTTGCCCTGAAATGAAAGAGCGCTCCTGTTGGACAGGAGAAGACTTGGGAGGGTAGACATGAAAAAAAGAATCTGCAAAAGTCATATTGTATTGTTTACAACATACTAAAGATGGCTGACTATTCCAAGGTGACACGTTTAGCCTTTAAATTACTCTCGTGTCCTTTATGTGCAAATAGTATTAACGAAAGAGTGAAGAAGAATATACTGATGCGCCAAAAAAAGAGCATAAAGAAGCTTAAATACATCAATACAGATTGAGCTGGATGTGTAGCAGTTGCAGAATATAAATATTGTAAAACCCTCCCGCCTAATGTTTCATTTTAGAATATCTTTTGCGTTCAGATGAAGGATTATCGACTTCATGCTGAAAATTTTGTGAGGGGCTCTCAGGAAGAGTCCAGATTGGAGTATATCGGGTTCTGTTTTATCTGCTTTCTGCGATGGACTTGACCTGCATTTCAGCGAATATGACTTGTTTTCAAGTAAACAATACAATGTGAAGGACTGGCAAAGGCGTTAGAAAGTTCCTGGGAGTTTGCCAGTGACCGCATGAAAAGCATTGACCATAACAATGCTTATTACAGCAGCTCTTCCAAACATCTCTGTGATCAGCTGATCGTGACACCTTGTTATGTAACAGTGATGATGACCTGTCCCACTGAGTTTGGAGGTAGTTTTACAGGTTCACAACAAGACGATGACAACTGACTGACTGGCCTTTATAAATGTGTGTCAATACAAAAATGCACAAACTTAACATGACACCACACTGGAAAGACATATGGTTTGTTGAATATCAGAGACATGACACTTGCTTTTTACCAAATTAAATAAGATTGTTAAATTTCTTCGGTAGTCAGTTTAAATTTGTGTTTTTGTGTCTATAAATATGACTCCAGACCACTGCTGTAACAATGACTTGCTGGGTTTTGAAAGTAAATGTTTTCAAGTTTCGTCTAAGTGTATGTCTACAGAAAGTGACCTGCGACCAGGATGCTGGTGGACTGTTGGTGCGTTTACCTTTAACTCAGATGGGGAGAAAGTGGGAATCATGTCACTTTCCAATTTGATGTGTTCCAGTTATGAGCTGGTGCAGTCGGGGTAGCCAAAGACCGTCCGACTTCCCAGTGGAAAATTCTAACCAAAGGGACTATCCTCAGTGACATACAGTATCTAATTTGCATGTGCAATTCAAGTTCCAAGATCAAATGAAATGCAACATATTTAAGCACATTTTTCCACAATGCCATGCTGTCTTAATATTATCACACGCTGAACAGGATAGTTTGGCATTCACACTGACACCACTGCGTTTTCCTCACACCTGCACACACTACGTCAGGCATTATAATGTTCTGGACCTTTGTTTGGGTTCATTTTCTGGAACCAGTTAAACTGCAATTGAGGACCCCTGCTATAAAAAACAAAGCAATCCAAGTACACTCTTTTGTTTCTTTGTGAAGCATTACTCCTAACTAGGGCTGGGAAAAATATTGATTAAATCGATTAATTTGAATTATTTTCTCCAGAAGATTTAAAAATGAAAAATCAAGATTTTTTATTCTCAACTTACTCCTACTCCAATCGTAAGTTGTTCCAATGTTTGAAAATATAATTACTGAGAATGTACAGTTTTCGTGATGCAAGGCCTTGTCAGGTTTTGCACAAGCACATGTTTAGGTTTGTATTTGTTTCTTAAATGGGATTAAATATTGATCAGATGGTTCCATGTTAATATACTGTGAAAACAGCTCAGTTTTCAGTTTTTATGTAGACAGGCCTCAATACTTTCGAACTACATAAACAACATTTTATATCAAAGTTACAGCATAGATTTTGAACTATAAGAGGTAAAATCTATTCAGTTTTGGAACATATTTTGATAACATAAAGGAAAACTTGATTCATGTAATTTTTGTGTCACTTGGATGTTTATATTTTTTGAGAGGGGAAAATTGATTAAAAGTAGTTTTTTTTTTTTTAGGTCATATCGTCCAGCCCTACTCCAAACATTTATTATTTTTTGCAATGCTTGTCATGCCTCCATGATGTTCCTGGCGTCATTGTATCTATGTTACATGTCCTTTTTTAATTGTTTTTTAAGCTTGTTTAATTGTTCTTTGTTCCTGATTGTTTTTATACCATAATTTCTCAATTATGACATGCATTTTTTGCTTTTAAATAAGCTCAAATTTTCCAGGTGCATATAATACACGAGTACGAGCAAAATACATAAAATATTTGGTCTCACCAACACCACGATACAAAAAGATGAAATATTCTCTTTTTCTGCGAAAACACATGCAAACACAGGACATGGCCAACTTGTGAGTAAGGGGACGCAAAATAGCTGCGCTGGCATTGGTCGAAGACATCGGCATGTTGATAGCTGCTCTCTGGTTGGTCGGTACACTACGAGTGAGCAAGCTTGAGCATAAATCGAGCACTTGCACATGTGTGAACCAAAAAGTGTTTCCGCATCCGTTTGAGAGAGAAAATCGTGTACTATATTTATTGTGAAAATACTGAAATTTCATGGATAAAAACTTTGAATAAAGGTAATTTCTGAGTTGTCTGAGAGAGTAAGCTTTGGGCGAAATTTGGGTGCGTGTTATCTTCGAGAACAGTGTTTTTCCAGGCAAAAATCTTGAAAATATGGAATGCGTGTTATAATCGAGTGCGTGTTATAATCGAGTAATTACGGTATTTAAAAGTTGTCCTCAAAGTCATAAAAATTATGAATACATTGAAAAAAATACAGATTTTGGATAAATGTATGCATAATCTGCAACACAATCCTGGTCAGGGAAACCAGAGAAAGCAAATTTAACAACAAAAGAAACAATGTGCTAAAGGGAACAGCTGTACGATAGCTGGGATTATCTAAAGGCTTACATCTCTTTACTGCAGTCATGAGTAATCATCAGTAAAGATGCAAAATTGCAAATAAGACAAGAGATAAACAAGTAGCTAATAAAAGATCAATAATGCAGAAAAAAAACCCAACTGGGTACTTGCTGAAAATGTGTTTTTTTTTTTCAAACTGAACAACGTAATTAACTCTCAGGCTCATCCAGCAGTCATAAGAAAAGTGTCAAAAAACAATAATCAAAGAAGTTTTATGTTAATGTGTAAACATCCAGACAACTTTAACATGAACAAACTTGGATCTGTGATGAGTTCAAAACTGTTGAAAAGCAAGCAGAGTGTATATTCACATACACTCCAGAGACTCGAAGCTATGGAGTGATTCATCCTCACGCACCTAAAGGATCTTTGGGTGAGACTTCTTTTGAAGCACAAAGATCATTAAACTGTCAAGAAGAAGAGACCCAGCCTTGCCTGTGAGTTAGTGTGTGTGTGTGTTAATTAGGCAGTGAGTACCTTCATCCGAGCACAAGTTTGAAAACAAAAAGAGGCCAGGATGTTAGCGGAGCAGGTCTGTGCCGGTGTGTGTGTACGTGTTAATGTGTGGGTCCGTGTTTGTGTGAGCATGTGTTGTGTTGTGTGTGTTTGTGTCTGGGACAAACAGATCTTTGTCCTTGTTGGTCCAGGCAGTTGGCAGAACAGCTAAAAGAGTTGGAGGACCCCACAGAACACCATAAAAGTGCCAGGAACAGGACACACACTCACTCTCTCTCTCTTTGAGCTTCACTTCCTCTGTCTACAGTTTCAGGACGTGAACCTTTTAGCTCCTCAGTTAGCAGCACTGAGGGTACGAGTGTTTCCACATCTGAACTGAACACGGTCCAACACACGGATACTGCTTACATCATATCCAGTGTTGGGGGTGAGCATCACAAAGCAACCCATAGAGTACTCAATATATCAAGTAATGTAACAACTCTGCAATTCAATTCAATTTCTTTTAGTTTAACTATTGGTTATACTGTTCAATAAAAGCCCCATTATCCTTTTGGTATTGCAACATTTGGTCCATATTCATAAGCTTCAATGGAATATGCAGAAATACAGACCAAATGTCTTCAGAGTAAGGACAGAGAGCTCTGTATATGACAGTATTCCTATCAAACATGGAGCATAGATGAGACTTTACAAGAGAAACAGCACAAGGGTGAGTAACTGCTGATAGCAGTGGCGTTTAGCTAACTTATCACGCATTATAACTGGGTAGACAAACAGATGAAGTGTAGTTCTGTAATACACTGTTGTCTAGCCCAGCTGTTTTGATATGGAACCCTTGGGAGTTCTTAGGACACTGTGTGGAGGGATTTCAAGATTGAAGGGGGGCTGCAAGATCTCTTCCAAACTACAAAAAATGTTCCCAAAATCAGCTTCAAGGTCTCATGGGGGATCACAGGATGCCTTTCATAAAACATGGAATTCATACATCATCTAAACCACTTACCCCTTTCGGGGTCACGGGGGGCTAGAGCCTATCCATCTGACCTTGGGCGAGAAGTGGGGTACACCCTGAACTGCTCCCCTGCTGATTGCAGCCCTTTTTTGACACATGCAACTCTGGTTTTATCAGGAACATACGCAGGCAGCCTTCCTTGGTCCCCTGACATGGTTGTTCACACTTGATCCTCTCAGCAGGAAGAATGCCCCCGGTGACCCCCAGCCCCTGGGGAGTCGGGGCTGGGGGTCACCGATACGCAGCACATGATGTCACACATATGGGTGAAAGTCAGTGAGAAACAGGTTCCTTGCATCCTCTTCACAAGTCTACCCACTGTCTCTCTCCTCTATCAATTAAGGAATAAAATGCCCAAAAATATACTTCAAAAATCCATTAAATGTTACATTATTTCATGTTTTAACTAACATGAACAGTGTGGTCCTCAGTCATTGGCCTTGTTATTTTGGAAGCTGCAGATTGTTAAGTCTGTACACCCTTGATGCAGTCTGTCAGTCAAGCCACGGCAGGATTTTAAAGCTCTGATTGCCTAATCTGACACTGTTACAATGGTTACAGATATTAAAACCTTGTGTATTAGAGCTTTAGGGGCAAGAGGCAAAAGCTGTGAAAAAAACTGGAAAGACATCAGCAGGCAATACTGAGAGTCAGGATGGTCACATGTGAACAGACACACCAAACATATTTGAAAGTTTCAGACTCAGTTGTGGATGTAAAGAGTGGAGCAAACTGAGAAATAACAATGAGGATGCAGGTGTACTGTATATAGTGCGGAGGTACTTACTGGTCAGAGCGTAGTTTGGGTTCTCCTGCTCCATACGCTGCAGCTGAGCTCCCAAGTAGACCTGCAGGTGGACACCAGAAATTGTTGTCACAGATTATACCAACAACTTTTTTACATTACAAACTGGCTCTCATTTCAGGGGCTGCAGCCTACAAATCAGTAAAACCAAAATAAGATCTAATCCACAGGAAGGCCCTTGAGTAAATAGTAAATAGATAACAGGATACTGAAGCACATTGCATTCTCAAGAAAGAGAAGAAACGAAACAAAATGCGCACATACACTTTTTTATTGCTTACTGTACAAGCACAACTTTGCTCCCAATGTTTTTCTCTAGCATTTTAAGAAGCAAAGGAATTTTTCAGTAATCAAATTTACAACTTATAAGACTTTTAGAGGATCAGTGGGGACCCTGTTGATTTATCACATTGTTGTTGTACCTTTATGTCAATGCCTCGCGCTGTGGAGGAGCCATTGAAAAACCGTGAGGGAACCCTTGAGCCTAGATCAGGTTCTTCTCGCCCAAAACCAAGATTGAGGAGGATTTCCTCTGGGTCCTCCTCGTACATATCTAGCAGCTCGGACACACTGTGAACACACAAATATTCAGTCAGTTATTTTGTGTGAAGTCTGATTGACTTCCACTTACCTGTCAATGATACAAAGCAACACCACTGTTTGTTTAGGGTGTTGTCATACCACTGGTTTTGCATGAACCCCACCCCAAACTACATTTTCAGCTGAAACCTCCTACAGCTTCAGTGGATTCTGAGGAGGAGAACTGACCTGGACACAGTGCTGCTTTTCCCTGATCCTGTAGAGTTCATACTTCTTCCTCTTTCTTTAAACTGACTCCTCTTTTGATCCGCCACGAGACCAAAACTATACAAAGAAACATTAGCATACATATAAAACAAAGCGTTAGTTCATATAAAAGGGGGTGGGACTGAAATATAAGTCAGCTGAAACTTGAACATAGCTAAAGTGAACTTACCAGGATTCAGTTTTATTGCTAGCAGACTGAAGATGGTTAGCTGCAGAGAAAAACAATGAAATTAAAATTAATTAAATATAAAAAACATGTTTTCAATCAAACATTTAATTGAACTGAAGAAAAAGGCGACATAACCCTATAGGCAAAATTTTCCCCCTAAGCTCAAGCTAACTTTTCTGATTGTACCCTTTGAAAACAGTCTCAGGATTTTGATATACATTTCATTTAACAAACGTGCTCTAAATTCATCATAGAGAGGACGATATGAAAGTGACATTCATTCATTAATTCACATAGTCTTAGTTACTCTGGGGTGTTTTTATATCTGCTTTCCTCAAGAGCCAGAGGAAGGATTCCTGCTCTTAACTGAGCAACCATCCCGGAGTTATTGTTAAATGTGCTTTAACATACCATTCAGTAACACAATCATGCTTGATTTGAATATATGTGTATAATTTGGGTTTTAACAAGATCTCATTCAACCATTTTTCTTTATATGCAGCAAGTAGTGTGTTCACGCTGGTAAATTATTTCTATACACAGCACAAATTGTAATTAAGCTTCTCCCAGAACTGCAGTGTATTTGATGAACTAGCTCAAAGTAGAACCTTTGCTTGGACACGGTAAAGACAAAACTGGTATCAAGCATTTACACAATGTTTTTTTTCTGTTTAAATGGTAATTCAAGATGCTATTGGTCATGCTGAAGTTGTGCTTATCGATTCAATTCTTTAAGGATTCCCTTTTCGATTCCTGCTGATTTTTCTGAGTAGGCAAAAGTGGTTCTACAAAAGTTTTCTCCCGCCATTAGCTAGCAACAGGCACTAAGCCATTCGACCCTCTATCTCTCTGTTACATTTACTGTTGTCAATTCTGTCACTGTGTCAGACAATAACAGTTCTGCATGATTATAGTCAAAGACTGATTAGACACTATAGTCTTATGTGTAAAATATTAAGTTTGCAATCCTATAAATATGTTTTGAGAAGTCAACTATTAAATGAAAAAAGGTACATCACAGGTTATATCATCATAGTATATTATGAATTGTAACCCTTTGTAATGCAAAATGTACAGTATCACCAGTTACCAATACACACCCCTAGTGCATTTTGTTTTAATCTTCTGTAATCTTTTATAGTGTATTTCCCACAAAGAGATACCAAATGTGAATCGTATATGAAAAAATCATCCTGATTTGGAAAATTGCTCTCTCCAAGGGGTTTCCAAGATACAACAAATGAAAACAAGATGTTTTCAATTTCCATCTCCCTGAAACCACTTTAAATCTCCAAATCTTTTGAGATCTAAATCTGCTGCCATTAGTCATAAGTCTTAGTCTGTCACAGAGCTAAAAGTCATCACATTTACAGGTGTGACCTTTGTTTTCAATTCCAGTTTAACAGAACCTGTTACGACTTGTCACTGTCTGAGTGTCTCCCAGGCTCCTTATCCTTTCAGCTGAATTTCTCCTCCTTTCCCTCAGTGTTTTCTTCTGTGATGGAAAACCGGATTAAAAGACCCAGAAGTGGCGGTAACTGGCCTCCTGACTCCGATTCACTGCCTCACTTCCACCCTATTCATCCTGAATCCTTTCATTTACTAATTCACTTCCTTTCAGTTCACACAGTAACACCTTAATCCCTCCTGTTCTCTCTTAGATATGTCTGAAATCATTACAGCCCATTAGGATGTGTTCATACATGACATCTCCAAAGTCCTCTGCACCACAGAGGGCGTTAGCTGCTGCTGACAAATGTCATTTAGAGCATGAGAACAGGACTTACTGTCAAAACATAAAGACACAGCATAAGGAGAGATTTGGACTGACATACAAACTTGACAAGGCATATTTGACTATGAGGCCTTTTAGTTTAACACAAATCCATACTACAATATAATAAAAAAGAGAAAGGATTTAAGCTTTCATAAGGGGAACTTACAAAAAGTCAAAGTGGCAGACGCATTTTTACAGATTACATTAAATGAACTCCTTATAACTTTGCATACAGGATTAAAATCTGTAAACAAGTTATTTTACTACCCAAAAAGTTACATTTGATACTTGGGCTCTCAGCAACAAAGCATTAATTGAGATGCCTTTGAGACATAAAACTCAGCTGATTTTTTCCATCACATTTATTACAACTAGTTTTTCCCTTTAGGCACACAATAATTTAGCTACTGTCTTCCTGTCCCTACAGTTTGGAAAATAAAAACCTAGCAGCATCTTTGAGTGTCTCATTTCCCGTTTAAATACTTAAAACAGGGTGCTGACAGCCTTGTGAGTTATGTTCTCGAGCTCCATGTACAGAGGCTCTCGTCTTAATGAGGGCGGTCTGGGTTCTGTCCCAGTCTGCAGCTTCTTTCCTGTCAGACTTCCCCACTCTCCCACCCAACTTTCCGACTCAGTCCACTTTCTGTCAAATGAAGGCAAAATCTGAAAGAAATTAATAAAACATAAAGTTGAAAATAAAAAAATGATTCCTCAAAGAATTCAGTAGAAAAGTCTAAAGTAATTTGCACTGTGTGATATCAAAGATTTACTTTTCTGAAAATCCATTTGGCTGTTTTATTCTATTTTACAGTCAACCAAAAAGTTCACAGTTCCTCCAATCAAAACAACAAGTAAGAACCTTTAGCTTAAGTAGGTACAAATTACAAAGTAGATGCATAACATGGGACCATTTCTAAAGAAAATGGTTTAGCTTGAATGGAATTTCTAACTGGGCTTCTTGCACAAACACAAGCCCAATTCACCCTAACATATCAAGGCGTAATATTATGCACCAGTGAAGTGTCGCAACCACCTAGAATGCCGTGAAGACAGAATGGGGGGAATGAGTGATCCCCCTGTCTGTTCGTCTTCAGAGGGAGTAACCGGCGTGATATTGGAGAAAGGGAGGCATGAGGGCTCAGCGGGAGACAGGAGCGCTGCGAATGAGTGCCTCTGCCTTTGTGCGTATGCAGGAGAACGCATACACAAAAGAGAACTACGTGATTTATGCACCATAATGGCCCAACTCAATGGTTGGACATAGTTGGTCGTTCTGTCTCGTGTAGTGTATCATAAGGACCGATAACAACAGACAAGTGTGGGATGCCTGATGACTACATGACAGAAAGTCCGGCAGGTTTAACTTTGGTCCTGCTTGCTATGATTTGTCCCTCCTCATCAGAGAAAATGAACAATGAGAGCACTGGGGGCTTTGCAGGTGTGACAATGACCAAAGTAAACAAACTGATATTTGTGTCTTGATAGCTTCCTGACAGAGAAAAAGTTGTCAAGCTCTGAAAAACAGCGTCCCAGCCCTAATTATGTATTGTTAAAGAGCTTCTACCAGACTGTAAAGAGAGACATATTGAAGAAAAAAAGCACATGCAACATTGAAAAAATTGTGAAGGCTAACCTCATTATTTGTCAAGAAGCTCCCTAAAATTAAGTTAAAAATAAGGGTAAAAACAAGAACATTGACTTTTTATCGTATCAAATTTAAGAAACTATAGAGGACTTTGGCCAGGGTAAAAACTTTAGCTCCTGGGTAGAGATGCTCTATGCTTGCCCAACTGCATCTATTCTCACCAACTCAGAAAGATCTCCTCCTTTTGGTTTACAATGCAGCGTAAGACAGTGCTGCTCTTTAAAGGATAAGTTCGTTTTTTTGACACCTGGACCTTGTTTTTAGGATTAAATACGCTCGTAGACTTCCCCAGACAATTTGGGCGGAGCTCGGAGCCGTTTTCGAGCAATTTAGATCCATCCGACGGCATTTTTCCTCATGCCATAGTAGCAGACGGGGCCAGAAATCGAAGCCCCTAAATTAGACATTATCTGCTGCGAAACTCGCTCATTTCAGCTACATTTTATAAATGAATGGCCAGTGTTATCACCATGTCAGCTCAACTTTGTTGTTATGGTCATCTGGGGCTTTACAAGGATGGGTAACTTTTGGTGACGTTATAGACAAGAACATGAGAAGAGCCGCTGTTGTTGCGAGGCTACACAGCTACACGGCTATTTTTGTGCAACATGGAGGAATATTTATCTGATGTAGAAGTGTCTGACGACGACTTTGAGTATAATGGATGCCCGTATCGTTTTGAGCCAGAATATACTGACGAGGAGCTATTTGAAAGGAGGATGCAGAGGGAAAGAGCCGAACAGCTGGCCAGAAAACAAGCAACCACTGCACGTCCACGAATGGGGGCTAACTGGTGGTGTTGTTGTGGACATTGCACGGCAAACACAACAGAGGAGGAGTGCCTTTGCTGCTCAGAGTGGGACTTGAGACCAGAGGAAACACGTATTGATGCCCCCCAAAATACGATTTCTGGCCCTACTACGGCATGAGAGAAAAACGCCGTTGGATAGATCTAAATTGCTCGAAAACGGCTCCAAGCTCCGCCAAAATTGTCTGGGTGAGTCTACGAGCGTATTTAATCCTAAAAATAAGGCCCAGGTGTCAAAAAACCGAACTTATCCTTTAAGCCCCCTGTTATTTGCCTTAGGCATAGAAACTTTGGCTATCAGCATTTAGAAAAGATCCAAATATCACTCCCTTACATCTGGGAAAATAGAAGATCAGAAGATTTATGGGCTCAATCACTCCAAAGCATACACTCAAGGTCAATTAATTCAAGACATCAATTATTTCAGTATAAAGTCAAACATAGACTCCACTACTCATGCACCAAACTACATTCACCTGTCTTACATCCATCTTCTTCACCAATATGCATCACATGTAAACAATGATGGAACATTAGCTCATTTGTTTTGCCCCAAGCTCAACAACTTTTCAAGAGGAATCTCTCTTTCCAAACCCAGAAACTGCCATTTTAGGCTGGTCTAAACAGCTGGACGCTCTGAGCTGCTGGAAAGTTTTGTCAATTCAATACAGAAAGATAATAGCAAAAAACAATTTTGAAAGTCTGGAACAAAGAGATTTCGCCCAGTTCTGAGGTAGTTTCTTGTACTTTTTATTAGGAGAAAATTCAATATGAGATGCCGGGGAAAACATCCAGGTACAAGCACATTTGGCAGCCCTTCCTCGGTCATTTTTCAGGTCTGAAGGACCCTCATGACACCTCAATGCCTTTTTGAGTTTTAGCTTAATATTATTTTTGTTGCACTCTCCAAATGTTATATATCCGTATGAAAGGATGACCCACAGACATTTGTCAACAAAGAGCACTACAGTCTTTACTTTTTTATTTATTAATTATTATCTTTATTACCATTACTATTTTATTTTATTTCATTTTATTTTCTCATATGGCATGGGGCGGGAGGTGGGGAGGCAAGTAATGTTCTTGTTTATCAACTGCCTGTATGCTATTTTCCTTAAAAACAACAATTAAAATATTTTAAAAATCAGTTAAGACCTGACATTTTCAAACTTTATAAGGAACTGCAGGAACCCTAATATATGGAAAAATTGCTTAAGTGTGTAATAGTTACGAGTGCGCGGGAGTCTGGCTTTAATTTTTGACAAACACAAAAATTCACAATATTGGGTACCTTGGACCTCTGTTTTTGCTGATGTGGATACAAATAAGCACATATTTTTTAATTTTGTTTTCTACTCAAATAACAGTTGATAATTTTGTTATTGCGACAACTTTTTCCTAATTTTGACAGTGGCAAATATTGATAAACATAGCCAACTATGGTGATATAATTTTTGACTCACATTTTAGAGCGCCACACCAGAGCACAAAAATGTTCTGTTGCAGTACTATTGGGTGGCATGATTAGCACTTTAGCAGAAATGAAAATAAACAAGCTCTTTCTAGATCACTGACCCTCCAAATTCCACCTCTAAAGAACTGTAAAGCACCATTTAAACCCGAAATCTAATGGAAAATATCTTGAGCATTTCCCTGAAGGATTAGTCCAAAAATTCCCTCCACAAACTGATACTTCATCCTGATCACGAGTATACGTGCGGGACAGGTGCCTGACAAACAAAACAGTGTCAAAATCAACACAGTGCTTCACGCTCATTCCTCAGTCCTGTTTCTTCACGAGGGAAAAGTCAACAGTCGCAGAGGCCCAGAGACACACTGCACGCTTCAGCGAGTGTCCTGTGTGTGTGTGTGTTTTCATCACTCCTGTGGTCTGCTGTGAACACAACAGTAATGGCCTGAATAGAAAGTGAGTGTACAGTCAGAGTTAACAAAAGGCTGTAATGACTTTATGTTGGAGCAGTCAACACTGACATGTGGGAACTTCTGGTATGTGTGTGTTATGAATCTGACACTGAATAGCTGCTAATGAGTTTATACTGAGAGGTCAGAGGCTGTCTAGATTTAATCACAAATACGTTTGTTTCAGATTAGAGGGTCTGTCTAGAGTGAGTACGCCAATTTTTTAAATACTGGAAAAAACTATTATCACTATTATCTTCATTGATATTAAGGTCACAATTATGAAAACTTACACTTAAAAAGAATCAGACAAAGACAGTGGCTTCAGCTATTTGATTAGCAAAGGAGCCTCTAGATCATTCTTGATTGGTCATAATGGATGCTGCCATACTGTTCATGTCATCTCAACTGAATTTGAGCTCAGCCTACTTACAAATATAGAGGTTGTGTTGAGGCAGGACTTAAGGTCATCTGACCAACAGGGACTCCACATGGACGTGTAGCCCTGTCTGACATGTTCCTATTACCTAAACCAGACATCCACCAACAAATTAAACAGGTGCAACATAAAAAAAATCCTCCCCCGTACAGTGAGAGCACATCGGTGTATCCCATATTTGGACCAAGGTAATTTTTTTAACCAAGCTATAAAGATGTAACTTGATACACCAGATGAGCTGTTCAGTGTATTCCAGTAGTCCATCTGGGAAAGAGCTCAGAGCCAGTGATTGGGAATGGGCAGAACTTTTCAAAAGCATATCCAGCAGGTGGTTGGACAATTGTTCCATCAATCACATTCATTATGGGCCAATCAGATAGTGTAGTAGGTAGGCTCTACAGCTGTGGTGTAAAGGACAGAACATGAGCCAAATTGTAAATCTAACTCTTCCAAAACATGTTAGAAGTGGAGTCGGAAAACCTCCTTATGTCTACTTTTTCCCTACAGAAAATCCCCAGAATTGAGGAGGGCATCGACGAGAAAATGTATCAAAAGGCAGAACCGATAATGACATCGGTAAAAAAAACATCTTATCATTTCCCACCCTTTTCCAAGCCCTTCTCATACATTTTGCAACTGAACATTTGTTGTTTAATAATATGTGGTATTGACTGGTCACAACAACCTTCTGTCAGTTTATGAGATCCAACCCGACCTGCTTTAATGGCAGCAACCATACCCCTCAGGGCTGACAAAGACCTGCCCAACTCCAAAATGTCCTGAAGGAACTGAAGAAGTACACACATATTTTTGAATACAAAGAACATGGCTACATCAGAAGGCCAGTTTTCACGAGGAACTATAACTGCAGTATTAAATGGCACTGATGTTGACACTCACAAACACACTTCAGCCACAGTTCAGCAATAAACTGTGAAGCGTGTCCTGTCACCGTTTCCTCCAAGGGGTCACATTCTACAAATGACACCAGTCCAGGCACTTCCTCCGACAAAGTCTGATTTCATGGCGGAAAATGGCCACAGACCAGCAAGTTAACGTTGATAGATCACCACACTTCAGCAGCTTGTGCTGTGAAGACAATACAACAATCCTGAGAGGAGCCCATAGACCAGCTCCTCACAGAGTAAGTGGATAGACGCTGATGTCAGACACACTGCATTAACGCAGTACACACACACTTCAATTGCTTTTCTTTCACACATGTCTGCACTGCTTGACTGTGGAAATCGAAAATCAAAGATGCCACACATGCGTGTGGCTTATACAGCCACGGCTGTCTTATCAGTGTGTGGCCAACACAGGTGGTGTGTCTTCAAGAGGATCCATGTCAGATGCCCCGTGGGGTCCGTCCCCTTAAACGTAGAATATGTACAGGGGGAGAGTCTTGACATGATAGAGAAGTATCATTACCTCCACCAAGGAGGTTTTGTTTTTGCTGCTGTTTGTTAGTTACATAATTATAATGTGAACAGGATAAATCAAAAATGTATGAAGGGATTTGATGACATGTTCATGGTCAAAGCAAAGGCTAAAGTGATCAGACTTTGTAGATGATCCAAATTGGGATGCAGATTCAGGATTTTTTCTAAAAGATTGATACATTTTCGCTGCTAACTCAATAAGTTCTCAACAGATTTTGATGACATTTTCAGGGAATGTTGGTCATGGCACAAGGGAGTAGTTGTTTGATTATGATGGTGATCAAAATCTTGATGTAGATCCAGGAATTTTTTAAGGATTAACAGTGCAAGATAGGGCAATTTTTCACATTTTGTTAATGCCTTTGCCAGAAGTTTGTGCTCTTTCAGCATTCCTAGTATTATAAATAAATAAAACTGAGAGAAGGCAGATGTTAAAAAGACAATATAGTGTCCTATCCTTATTGTTTTTGCTGGCATCCCTTGTTTCAATCAGAAACATGGCAATACCTTACTAACTAAAATATTGTATGGGCTAACAAAGCAGGGGCGTAGACAGACAGGCTATCTGGACAGAAAGAAATTGGACAAAAGAAACCATCACTCTATGAACATTAAAAAACACTTGAAATCAAGTTATGACCAACATATCCATATTTTAACCAAAAATGACCCTTTTCCCAAAGACTTTTCTATTTGAAATTTTATTGAAATACCAAAAAGACTTGTGGATCATCTTATTATATTCTTAAAATATTTCAGTTAAAAGTAAATAACTTTATGAAATAAAATAGTTATCTCTGTACATAATTAGTCACATTGTTTTGCCAAAGAAAGGGGTGTAGTCAGCCATCCTACATTAAAAACAACAGTGTTTAACTATGCTTAAGGTCTACTTGCTGACATTTTAGAAGAAAAAACAATCTCCCTTACAGAAAATGTCAATCTGTTCTTAAAATGGTGGGGTCTGTTTTGAAAACTAATTAGTAAAACAATCCAGGAAACTCTTGACAATGAGCAGTGACCTGTAATTTTGTTTGACTTGTGAGTTTTTTCTCTGCACTAACCTTCGGCTCCCAGTGAAAGGTCATCTTCGAAGCTGCAGCCGTTCCTCAGCACCCCTGTTCTCACACACAGGTCACACAGACTAGTTAGGTAATCCCTTCACAAAGTTCTTCCAAATTTACACACAATAATGTCAGAGATATTTTAAAACAAACTCTGACATTTAGACACACAGTTAACAACCAATATTCTGACTTTAAAGACATGCTGCAAGACTGCTCCAGAATATTTAGTCATAAACCAAAGTCCCCACAGCCACAGCGGAGGTGGTGTCAGTGTCCTCACAGGTTGGGTTTCTCACAAGATAATATGTAAACGACACAGAAAAAGAAAATTACCTTTGCTGGGAGAAGCAATCTGATCATCTAAAGAGGCTCCAATGGGAGTCCTGGAGAAGACAAAAAGAGAAAATTATAAATCAAAACAAGTCATAAAGTGACTAAAAAACACAACAATCCCCTCTGTAAGTGTGACCAGAGTTACTCTTTCTGGTTAGCTGTAAGCAGGGCAAATGCACCAGCTGCATCACCTGTTATCATGTTATGTAATGAAGCAAATACACAAGATTCAGCACACATGAGAAGTTGGTGGTACAGTTACCCAGATGAGCTAAAAAGCATGGACAAAAGCAACTAGTATTCAGTATTTTATTACTGAATGCTGGTTGATCTCATTTGTGAGCTAATAAACCAAGGTTGACTCTTCCTGGCTTACTGACTGTCAGACTGAGAGCATAACTCGAGCAATAACTGAGTAAGTTCTGTCAAAGTTAACAGAACACCCCTGAGTCACATTTATGATAAATTTACCGATCTGGCTATTAGGCTAAGGCTTACTATGACATACTAGGTTCTTGTTAGGGGAAGGACAACTTACTGGCTGAGGTTAACTGACCGCTAGTCATGCAGAGGTTTGTGAACAAATAGTTCAAAAACTGTTTGTAGTGGGCTCATTAACCACAGCTACTTCTATTTCAAGTTAAGGGTGGATAATCTTGGCTTTCTGTTAAACAAAGCCTTATTATCAGTGTTAACTGCTCCTAAAGTTAAGAGCATGGACCCCATACCATAACCTTGCAGTGCAGATGGATCAACCTGTCAGCCTATTAATGTTTTAAACCAGACAGATCTATCTTGACAAGCTCCAACCTACAACAACTGCACCCATCCCAAAACAGCACAGCCAAATTAACGCCCTTTAGAGCAGGAAGAGGTAGGAACTACAAGCAGGACGACAGCAGGAAGTGACTGCTTGTAGAGAGATTAGCATAGATGCTAACAGTTTTAGCAGCATTTTTATTAGATCTTGACCGCATTTCTTTATCAAAATGAAAAACAAATAACACTTACAGAAAATATACTTTTGGTCCACTATTGGCATATTTTTGTGAGAGTTTATTCTATGAAATGATAGTTCAATCACCTGCAGGATACGCTTTTAAAAGGTTCTGCCCATTCCCTAACACCTTGGGCGCTCCCCAAGCTAACAGGCCAACCGAGTGTTTCTTCAAAGCTAATTTATTCATGCTAATTGCTTGTTGAAGGTGATATAAGCAAGTTAACCACCTATTAGGTTAATGATTATTCAAAATACACTGTCTGGCCAAAAAAAAAGTCGCCACCACAATAAAAGGTCACACACTCTAATATTTTGTTGGACCAACTTTAGCTTTTATTACAGCATGCATTTGTTGTGGCATTGTTTCAGTAAGCTTCTGCAATGTCACAAGATTTATTTCCATCCAGTGTTGCATTAATTTTTTCATCAAGAGCTTGTATTGATGATGCGAGAGTCTGACCACTATGCAAAGCCTTCTCCAGCACATCCCAAAGATTCTCTATGAGGTTAAGGTCTGGACTCTGTGGTGGCCAATCCATGTGTGAAAATGTCTCATGCTCCCTGAACCCCTCTTTCACAATTTGAGCCCGATGAATCCTGGCATTGTCATCTTGGAATAGGGAAAGTAAAATCCATTGAAGGAATAACCTGGTCATTCAGTATATTCAGGAAGTCAGCTGACCTCATTCTTTGGGCACATAATGTTGCTGAACCTAGACCTGACCAACTGCAGCAACCCCAGATCATAGCACTGCCCCACAGGCTTGGACAGTAGGCACTAGGCATGATGGGTGCATCACTTCACCTGCCTCTCTTCTTACCCTGATGTGCCCATCACTCTGGAACAGGGTAAATCTGGACTCATTAGACCATATGACCTTCCTCCAGGACAGTTCTTAATCAAATTTTAGTAGTTTCTGCAATCTCCTTAGATGTTTTCTCTTCTTGATGCATGCCAATGATTTGACCCTTTTTGAACAGACTAACATCTTTTCCATGAACATAGGATGTGTCTTTCGACATGGTTGTTTAAGAAATGAGAAGCTACTCATGTCATCAGCTGGGGTTTAATAACTTGTTGCCAGCTGAAAGACAATCGCCAATGCAGTAATTATCCAATAGGAGGCTCGTACCTATTTGCTTAGTTAAATCCAGGTGGCGACTTTTTTTTTGGCCAGGCAGTGTAGTTAACTCCGGTAAGTGCAAAGTAAAGCAGGCTAAACGCAGTCAAGCAGGTTAACTGGCTCTAACTACCTGTCAGGTCAAGAATATATATAACCCAGACTAAGCATCTGTGCAGTAAAAGGTAAACTATTCCAGTGGTAATTGTCTGTCAATCTAAGTCTAAGTTACCAATGACAAACCCAGCCTTAATTTCTGTCTGGTTGAGATTATCTGACCCAGTCTTAATATCTGTGAAATTAAAGCTAACCTCTTCAAGAGATACTCTTCAGACTGGAGCTGAACAAAATAATGTCAACCCTCAACAGCAGCCATATCTACCTGCCTGTCAGGAAAAAGACTAATCTTTCCAGCGGGATAAAGCCAGGAAAGACAAGCAAACCACTCAAAAACAAGCCAAACTAGGGCTAACAGTCAAAATACCAACTATTCTATAACCTAAATACCAGGCTTAGGCTGAGTAAGGTAAGCTAACCACCTGCTAAAAGAACACTGATAATCTTAGTGTTTATTGCTTGTCATCATAGACTAAAAAAGCCAACAAAAAAATCACATGAGGTGGGGTGCTGTTTGCCAAGTGGTTAAGATCAAGCACTCTATGTACAGAGGCTGTTGTCTTCATAGCAGGTGGTTCTGGTATAAGTCCAAGCCCTGACTTCTTTTCTGTATGTCTTTCTGCACGATGTCTCTTTAGTTTCCAATTCTATCCTGTGTCTTATCTTAGCTAAAGGGAAAAAAAGTCCAATTAAAAATCCTTAAAAGTGCTCAAGAGGTGAGGATAACCATACTGAACCAACTCCTGTTGAGGAAAGACTAATTACTCTTTCCCTCTTGACAAGTTACCCTCAAAATAAATCCTGTTTAAGGCACATTTCCAAGCTGCTCCACTGACCAGACTAGTTGTCCCCGGCAACAGAGTGGACAGATCAAGCTAGTTAAGAGCAGTAGTAAGCCAGCTGTTCTGAGCTGCTGCCTGCAGCCGAATGCTGCAAACACTGAGCTGTTACACAACCTGCAAGTCTTATCAATGGGACAAACTTCACACCACCATTTCACACAAACACACACAAGCATCAAGCACTCTCAGGAATGGTTGTGCAACAGTGCGCAGCTGCAGCCTTGGTTTAACCTCCCTCTTCCAAACGGCAGCCATATTGGCCCCCAGCTCCCTGCCCCTTAACTGTTGCTATGGTTATCTGAGATTCAGTTCCTGCTGGTCAAGTTACCACAGTGACGTTACCGCAGCCATGTCTGAGCGCTGTAAAGCCGGAGCACGGTGAGTGACAGTGCATGTGAGAGTGTGATAACAGTGTTGACTCAGCAGGATGAACTTCTTCTCTGTTTACACTCCTTTCTTTTTCTGTCTTTCTTTCCTCCTTCTGTCATTTTCTTCCTGCCTCTCTCTTCTGCTTCACCACTCTACATGTCTTATCTCTGGGCGTGGGACTCCCACCTTTGTGCCCATGTGATCTGTGTGCTGTATGTCTAGGCGTTGGCTGTGTGTTGGTTTCTACGTCAGCCGCTGATAACTCTGCTCCTAAACACACAAACGTAACACCTCCAGAAAACCAATAAGCTGATCTGTCCCTGAACCTGTCAGTCAGGATTCAGGACAATAAAGTCTGTTTACTGTACTTTCCTGCAGATCATTTCCCAAATGTCCAACAGATTTTCTCAGTTTTTATGCTGGATGTTATTTATTTTTCTTGCCAGTTTACTTGCAGAAACTTGAAACCTGCAGAAAGGGAGTAATCAATGACAACATTTCTTTAACTTGACTCATCAAGGCGAGCTTGTCATAATAGTTTGCAGTGTTTTGACATGTAACAGTAAGATTGTCAGCATTTTTAGATACTCTTTTGATACCACATATTTTAAAACCATCAACCTGAACCATTGTATAAAATACTTCAGGGGCTAACACTAATACATCCTAAACTTGAAAAAATGTTTCAGCTTGCAGGAGATGTGGTCAAGGACCAGACTATTAAGCAAATTTTGTTGAGCAGCACAAGCACTGCTTACTTGTGTGGCTACACAATAGATAATTTTAAGCCAGATTTTTGACCCTATTTGACCCAGGCTAATTTAAAATATTTTATCTTTTTCTCCTTAACCTACTCTTTAATAAGTATCTCAAACTTGTATCGTATGACTACAGTAACTATTCCATAATCTCCAGGCTAAATACATTTTATTTTTATCATATTTATTTATTTATTTTTAATTTGCTTTAATCTTTGTCTTTAGTTATTTCATTTTACATATTTATTTATTTAAGTAATGACCTACAGCAATATTTAATTTATTGACATATGCAAATTCATTATTATTTTATCTATTTTTGGTCAAACCTTTACATTCTGTCATTTCTTTAAGGCGACAAACAATCAAAGTATTGCCTAAGAAATTAGATCTATGTATTCTTGTCTCAATTTATGTGTCATAGTCATTCAATTCTTTTTAATCTTACCTTTAGGCTAAAACATAAGTGATAATTTCTTGTATTATTATAACTATAGTTAGGGTTATGTTATTCTCATTAACCTCGTTTTGTATTTCTGTTTTTGGTCATTTTTAGTTTTTCATATTGTTTTGTTTTAGTACATATACAAATAAAAAAGATGTACTTTGCAACAGGAATTTGCTTTAAATTATAAACTTTGCAAATTTAAAAATAGTGTGTGGTGTCAATACCACTGTCTCAGAGCTCCTGGTTTGACTGGTGCCTCTGCGTTCTCCCGGTCAGGCTGCCTACAGCTAGCAGACCAGAAAATAAAACAAACTAGATGTTACTGACTTTTTTTTAGAAAACAAACAGACAACAAACATTGAGGTTATTTAACTGTTTTTCCAGAAAGGATCTCCTCATGTTCTACTCTCATTCATGTGTTTTTGTTGCAGCCAGCAGAGGATAGTGATGTCAGGATAAATTAGCATAATCTCCTTCTGGATGATATTTGTTAAAAGGAAAAGGGCATATTCTTGTTTTTTTTTTAAATTGTTTGTTTGATTGATTGTTATATACCAAAATGAGGTGACAGCAAACGATGCGAAGTAAATAAGAGTACAACTTCTTGCTAAAAAACAATGGTGGAAATTTCTTTATGTTTTGGTTTACCATATTTTAGAGGTCCGGTATTTCACTCCTTTTCAACACGTTAACACTGATCCCAGTTTTCCCCAAAACACATAAGTAAGTTTACTGTCTAAAAAGGCACTTATTGTATTCTGGCTTGCCTATAAACCACTTTCATTCAGCCCTGTTCAGAACAAACTGTTTTAATACAAATCCTCATGCATGAGCTGTGCCTGATCAAAGTCCTCTCAGAACATGGGGGTGGCTTTAACTCTCCAGTGCTGTGATCTGATGTTTACTGTGGCTCCACAGACATGCCCAGACAAGTTCCTTTCACTTGAGCCAAATGTAGGCTGAACAAACACCTGGCTCAGGGAGCAGTAACCGTGGCATATGACCTGATAACTGAAATCAAATAGACTGCTTCAGGACACATTTTCTAAAAGGAGGGGGAGGGGATTTTTCTTAAAGGAAGACTCCAACATTTTTGTTGTTTTCTTGTCTTGCCTCACTCCTGAGTCCATGACAAGCAGATAGACACCATTCCTTCGACTGTGCGTGCAGTAACAAGGAGGAGACGGACAGAGCTCGCCCACCGCTAGTTAGCTTTAGCTCAAACACTGGGTGTGCTTGTTGTGATTCAATTTTTACCCCTATATATTACGTTATCTTCTACTATCTTCGTCTACTCCTAAACAGAGACTTTGTTTTATTGACCTACTTCTGTGGTGGTTTTCGCAAGAGATGTGACGTTCGCGAATGAGTCAAGTCTCTTGAACGGCTCTTTTAAATGAACGATGAGAACAGATCTTCAGTTGTGAGTGAGCCGTTCGTTTGCGAGCCATTCTTAAATGCAAATTGCCTGCAAATTTAAGAATGGCAGTCAAGTCAGACTGCGTCTGAGGTCGAGCCGCATCTGTATCTGTTGCACCATGCTGACTGTCCCTAACTACTGCAGACTGGTGTAGACTTGCCCAACTTGGACTTGTGGTTAAAATCTGGCAAAAAAAATCTTGTAGTGTGTCTTCAGCTTTAGAGGGAACATGCATTTTACTCAATTCTGCAACCTTTCATAAACTGTTTTTGCAAGACAGTCCCATAAATGATAATATAGAAACTTGATGTCAAACATATGACATCCTCTTTGTTTCTTTCTGCTTCATCTTTCTTTGTAACTATAAATAAGAACACATCCAGTCAGAAGGATATGTAGTCAAGGGAAGTAGAAACACTTTAAAAAAAACATCTACTTTTAGAACAAGTGCACAGGAGAAGAACCAACCCATTAAATAATTCAAGGTGAACTCTCAAACACTGTCAAAATAGCACAAGTGTTTGAGAGTGTTGTGTTTGTAAGTGTTGTTAAATAACATTAGAAATTTTTGGGGCAATTTTAACATTATTATCATATCAACATTACTATTGAAAACAAGACATCATTTTGGTTGCTAGCGTATCAAAACACATATCAATGGTATTTGGTTTGTACTAGTAAACAACCTTTTGTGACACTTGGCAAACAGACTTAAACAGGAAATTAAAAAGCAATGTCTGGTATTTAAGTCATCGTACCTGCATTCAATCAGCCAGCTGGCTATCTTGTTGGGAACTCGCCCTGTCAGAGAGAGAGAGAGAGAGAGAGGGAGCACGTTAGAGCAATATGTCAGCAGATGTCGTGTGTAGCAATAATTATGCTGTAAAAGGATCAGTGCAGAGTTTGACTGCAGGATATAACTCTAAACATTATTGCTAATTATTGCAGCAATTCACTTTACATGTGCATGACCTACATCTTCTTTCTGGTCACACTTCTGCAGCTTATGAATATTGACACGCTGTGCAGTAAGAAAAGCTCATTAAAGCCCAACTGGCTGTCTTAAACTTTCTTCTTTATAGCAACAAATAAAATATAATAAAGACGTGCAATTTAACTGCTTATACTTATAATAAAACGTTTCCACCAGCATATATGTGTACATTTTCAATGACTTTAACAATAAACCATTATCAAACTCTAAGTGCTCATAGGCAGTATTTAGTAAAGCAAAGCCAGCATTACTTAAAAAGATTGTGCATGTTTGAACAAGACTAACCCAGCGTCTGACAAGCGTCACGCTAGCGTCATAGCCACATGATGACAGAGCTATTGCACACTCATCAGTCAATATCCCTCCTGTCTCATGCAAAAGATAAAGTACACAAGATAAAACAATGAGAACGTCCTAATATTCTGTGATGTAAAACGTAATAAATTAAGTTTTCGATAAAAGAAAAGCTTGTTTGAAAAATATGGAAGCCTTTTGATTTGGTGCAGACTATTAAACAGATAAATTAAAAATTAAATGAACTGTAGACTCCTCAGTGCACGTGCATGGATAGTCGGAGAGACTCTAAGCTATTGTTTGGATGAAACATTGAAGTAATGTTCTACAGACTGTATGCAATTTAACCAACAAGCTTCCTGCAAAAATGTCAGTTTAATCTGGTAGGAAGACTGTTATCTATTTTCATGTTACTTTTCTTTGCAAGCTTGGTAATAAGATGATCAGGACCAAATACAAAACAGTCTAATGTTTTTGTGAAGTGATTTTCTGACTATTTTTATTGATTTGGTAAAAAAAAAAAATGATACACCGATAATATGAGACGAAACTGAAAGGGATGTTGATCCCACAATCAGTTCTCTAAGGACTGCAGCCTCTGGGGAGCCTGTTCTGCCAAAACATTACCCCAAAGACTTAAAACCAGAGGAGCAAATTCACTTAAAAACCTCTCAGGTTCTCTGGTACAGCCCTGCTCTCTGTCCCCCGAGTCAGAACCAAACACCGAGAGGCTGCTTTTAGGTTTTATGCACCAAAAATCTGGAACAAATTATCAGGAAACTGCAAGTCTGCTGAAAGATTTTTAAATCAAGGTTAAAGCATTACTTGTTTGCAGCCTCTTGGTTGTATTTCCCAGCTTTTAAGGCTGTTTTAAAACCCTCCACTACACTGTAACAGTTTTAAAAGTCTTATTATTAATCTATTATAGCTGCTATTTTATTTACAACACTGCACTGGGCCTTTATAACACGACTGGAGTCTGAATTTTAATCAAAAATCATTTTTTATACATTTTAGCTCTTGTTTTATCTCAGCTTTCTTCTCTTCTTATCTTTGTACCAATTTTTTTTAATGCATGTCTGTCTCTCTATGTGGCCTTGCAATCAGCTGGCAACTGGTTCAGGGCGTACCCCGCCTCCCGCCCAATGTCAGCTGGGATAAGTTCTTTTATAGAAATGGATGGATGGATGTTTTTTAATATTTTTAATACTGATGTTTTTCTTTTGTCATTGTGCTTTGAAAGGTGCTAAGCAAATAAACCTGCCTTGCCTCAAATCAAAACAGAAATAAAAAACTAATGTTGGCAATTGATGGAAAAAATAGGGATCACAAAAAGTGTTTATATAAATCTCTTAAATTTGAGAGTTTCTCCTCATGTTACAGATCACGATTTTTAGACTCAAGCACTGGCTGATATTCCCACTGGTGCCACAGAAATAAATATAACATTAGAGGAAAAACGCGGTTATTGGAGGGGGTAGCCCAACTGAGGGGACCAATTTATGTCAGTTGGTTCTCATCAAAAATACATTATCACAAGATCTGCATTATTGCTTGAAGTCACCTATATGATGACTTGTGATAATAACTGTTGGCATCAACTGGGTGAAGAAACAACAAAGTTTTGCATCTACACGTGGCAGCAGAGCCAAGACTCATCACACCAGGCAACAGTTTGACAATCATCTATTGTCCAATACAAACTGCAGCCTCAGTTTCCTGCTCTTAGCTGACAAGAGTGGCACCTGTTGTGATCTTCTGCATGCAAAAAAGGCAGAGTTTTTAGTTGGTAAAATGACTATTTGATGGAGGATAAAGCTAAATATGGTCAATACAGTGAGCAGTATTGGCTAATCTTGCTCAACATGACCTTTAACAGTAGCAGAAAACATAGTTAGGATGTCTATACACATCACTATTAAAGTAACTAAACCAAACGTTTTCAAGATTGACCAAAAATAACACTCAAATAGAGAGGTTTAAGGCAAAGCTTAGTCAGGAAGAGGAAAAAACAACTTTTTCTTCCCTTGCAAATCAAAGTTAAAACACGGAGTGAGAATGAGTCCGATAATAAAGGGCAAGTTACAAGGACACTTTTTCAGTAATAACCAAGTTTCTGATTTTCAAGAGTATTTTTAAAACTTCAGTCTGCATTATCTAAGTTTGCAGAAAGACTTGACCTGCCCTAGTACTTTATTTTCCCCAAACTGATTTTGTTTGAGCAACTCTTCTGAGCACCACTGTGGTCCATGTCAAATTAAGAACGAAGATGTACGCAATCATCTTTACAGAAATAAACTACTAAGGTAAATTAAGGTTTCCTCCTATTACCCTCCACTTGCAGAGTGATTTCACAGTGTTTATGGAGGCTAGAGGGCACCTCTGCTCCACATACTAAAGCACTGAAGTTTGGTCTTTAAAGCCAGTTTTAAGCCACTTTAATATCAAGACTTTGAATCGGTAAACAAACTTTAAGCGCTCTTTGTTTGACAGCCTACGCATTGGGACTCTGCTGCTAGGTAACCGCAAAAAAACAATATAATGTTGCCCATTTTGCTCTGCATTTTTTTCTTATTTTTCTTTTTCTTATCAGCTGAAATATAAAGTGCAACAGATACATAACTGGACCGGCAAATAATAACAATTCAAGATATAAACAGAGGCTCTTGTGTTAAGTTTAATACTTTTAAGACCTTCAGCAAGACCGTCTTCATACATTACAGGACCTGACCACATCTTCAATTTCAAACCACTTACAACAGCGATACTTTTATACTGCATATTTCGTATTGACTGTAAGATGATACAGCGGAAAAGTCTGCGTGATAATTAAGGATTATTGCAGGATTACTAGGTTTGAGGTTTAAGGCAGATCAACACAAGACAAAAGGAGTCGAGTACTTAATCTGATGCAAGGTTTATTTATACAAGAAAAACCTAGAAACCTGCATCCAACAACAAACAGAAAAAAGAAAAAAGTTCTAAATATAAAGATGTCAAAAGATTCAGAAATTCATATTTTGAATAATTTTACTATTGAAAATATTATATTGATAAAATAATAAATGGTATTTCACAAAGAGAAAGATGAATGTTGGAAAACGCGTCCTTTAAGCTGTTTAGATGACCTTTAACATAGAAGGTTGAGCCCTACCTTGTTATTTTGCATTTAGGACTTTTAAATAACTTTGAAAGGCCTACATTTTTTGCTTAATCAGTTTATTAAGGTTTAATACTGTTTAAGACCATGCAGTCACTCTGTTATTATTAATATTGGCAAGTCTACTGAAGATGTATCATGCATGGATATTGTCATTAGGTTTTAGGGCTTTTCGCAAATCTGCTGTTCAATTGTAGGGTTTAATTCAATAGTAAGCTTCATCACAAAGGGGCACAATTTTACTGAGTGCTTTCTGTCGCTCCCTGTGTCAGCAGGTTGTTACAGAGATGTTGTAGCTCTGGCAAAGCTTTACTGTTACTGTAATATATATATCTATATAGTACATATAATACAGACAAAGATATTTAGTCTATTAATCCACAACTTTTTTTGCAGGAGATTTGAAAAATAAAAATCAAAGATTTTTTCTTGGCTTACTATGCAGCTAATTTTACTCCCAAGGGGCTTCAATGGTTTACACCCTAATCTCATTTCCTTCCAACAGACACAACAGCTCAAAAGTGTCGATGTAGATAAACCTACCTTCATCCTACCTACATTGTGTACTTTTTCAATTCCAAGAGGGAAATTCAGTTTACTTTGTTCCATATTATTACAAAGCTCAAGCAAAACTTTTTCTGTGTAATTTCTGCATCACTTGTACGTTTTTTTCTTTAGGAGTAAAGCAATAATCAAAATCATATATGGGGTTTTGTGTAAATAAATATTTGTACATATATGTATATACATATTTATATATACACAGCTGAACCAATTTATTAGACCACTACCCAGTGCAAAGTTTATGCCGCAGCTGCTCTAAATTAACAGCATACGTAATTACCAATAAAGCTCTTTAACTGAAATGATATTTTTAATGCTAAAATATAATTATTATAGTAATCCATGAGTTTTCAAATTTACTGCATTACCAAAAAAACAGAAAAAACACTAAAGCACTTTATTATTTCTTGATTAAGATGTCAAAATACAGTTATTTACTCTGAAGTAAAAAAATAGTTTTAGTTGTTAAATATTTTGCTTGATTAATTTTTTACTTCTCAAAGTAGCCCAGTGATCGTCGCAAATTTGGGTATAAAAAGGTGAATTCAATTTAAAGTCCCCATTCCTGTTCAAAATGTATGTCAAATAACAAAACCAAGATCAGTTTGAAAAAGGTTTTTGAAAGATTTCTATAATATTAATGTTTTCTTCCTTTATTGACAGGTGGTCTAATAAATTATATATATATATATATATATATATATATATATATATATATATATATATATAATACAGTCACTTTTGACTTGGAAAACAAGACATCTATCACTTTTAGTTGTATCAAATGTCATATTTGATCTTTTAATATTAATCCATATTATCTGTAAAGGGACAATGCACAATATTAGACATTAATGTTTCTATACAATGTATCCTACCAGAGTTAGCTTTGAGCTTAATTACATCTTCACGATAAGAGTGGTAAGAGAATTTTAGTACCTTTGCTGTTTTAATGCTAAAAAAATAAGGAGTCTTTATTGCTTTATTAGTATCAGCAACAGCTCAAACAAGTTTGTTTTTATTTATTTAAACAGTTTAAAGTTACAGGGACAGTGCACTTCCATAGCATGTCTGTAATGAGCCAGTTTAGCCATCATGGCTCATTTGAAACTGTAGTACCTGGGCAGGTGAGTGTCAACAGACACAAAGGTAAATCAAAACGGATCAACAGTCACACCTTTCATATGACACTTAATTGCAAGACAGCAGTAAGTAAAACAGAGACTTAAACAGAGGATCTGTGTCATACATCCAAAAGCACATAAAACTACTCTGGCATATCTGATATCTGCAAAAGCCTGATTCTATGCATCCCTTGAACTGAGCAGTGGACGTTGCAGAGAGAGAAAAGTCATAAAATAGTCACTAATATCTCCAACTTCAAACAGACTCAATGGTAGTTAAGCTCAGTCTTACCTGGTTCATCGGATGGTCTCTGTGTCTCTGCTTCCCTCTGGTCCTGCTGTGGCTCCTGAGGGCCACATGTCTCCGGTCCCGATTCCTGCCAGACAGAGTCCCTGCTCTGAGCCCAGGCCCGGCGCCGCAGGCAGGCGACGTTGGAGTCTGATTGCACTCTGGGATCTGAGGGTAAATCATGCAAGCAATCAGTCTGAGCGCCGGTGTGTGCTGTGTGGAGTCATCAATCAGGTCTGACAGGTATCCGACCTGACAAACAGAAACTACAACTGATTCAATACAAGCAGAAGGTGAGCGGAGGCAGGCGATCACATGCATAAGCCCCCACCTTCACATTTAGGTCACATTACTGACCACCCGTGAGCATTAGTCACTTTCAGATTATAATGTTTGCTTTAGCTTTGTTGAAAGAGGCTGGATCTTCAAATGGTTTTCTACTTCGACAGTGACATAATCTACTGACCCTTTTAGCAAACCATCTGTTTTATTATTGCTTTCACCTTAGTTAACAGATTTAACTGCTTTACCTTTGGCTGACTGTTTTATCCTTTCCGTCAAGTTTACTACTTCTAGCTTACTGTTTCAACTGTTTACCCGCTACCCTTTAAGCAAATTATAACAATGTTAGACTTTCCACATCACTTTTCACTTACGATTATCTTATCTGTGTTTTTTGCCAACTGTTTTAAAATGCATCCCATTTCTTTGGCTAACTCTTCGAGGATCTATCTTTAAAATTTAGTTGACAGGGTTTACCAATTAGCCTAGTTTAGGCTAACTTTTTACATTTTAATCATTACTCTAGCCAACTTTAAAAACTGTTTTTTTAATATTCAGCTTACTTTTTGATTGTTTGACCCTTACTGTTTCACTAATTACAACTTTTTTGTCATTTCTTTTTCTTCACTATACCTTTTTTACTTCTTCTTCAGCCTTCTAAACAATGCTTTACC
Source organism: Cetoscarus ocellatus (assembly GCA_037902135.1). NCBI lineage: Eukaryota > Metazoa > Chordata > Actinopteri > Labriformes > Labridae > Cetoscarus > Cetoscarus ocellatus. The sequence continues at coordinate 212,570 of JBAMNC010001432.1, read as the reverse complement.
CATTCATCTACTCTGACTGTTTCTCTTTTACCCATTACTGCTAGCCAAATGTTGCATGCTCTCAGTTTTTCCTTTCCACCCATTTCTTTTAGCCAACCATTTATTTTTCCCCATTACTTTAATCTAACTTTATTTTTGGCTTTTTAACCACAACATCTGAGCTTTTTATCCAATATAAACTAGCTGTGAAGCCTTTTTATTAATTTTTACAGTTACAACTTTAATTATTTTGTTTTAGCTAAACATTTTATTTCCTTAGCTGTTACTTTAGCTTATTAAACTAATCTTTAAACTTTGTCATGTTTTTGTTTGCTTACTGACTTATCTTTTGTGTTAAGCTAAGTATTTTTTATCAGCACTCATTGCTAAATATTGTTAGCTTCAGTGTTTTTAAATCAAAATGAATTTGCTGTTTTAACTGTCTACCAATTTTTTTTTTTTTTGCTGTGTTTCAATTTTAGTCTGTGCTTTCAATTCTTAACTTCAGACATTAAGTGTACAATTAATTAATTATTTTTAGGGGGGGAAAGAAAACTGTATTAAACAAATTTGTATTTTTTTGTATGTATAATACTTATATTTTAATTCAAACTGTTTTTATTTTAGATAGACAGATAGACAGAACGATAGACAGATAGATAGATAGATTGATAGACAGAACGATAGACAGATAGATAGGTAGATAGATAGACGGATAGATAGCTAGGTAGATAGACAGATAGATAGATAGCTAGGTAGATAGACAGATAGATAGATAGATAGACAGACAGATAGACAGATAGATAGATAGACAGATAGATAGATAGATAGATAGATAGATAGATAGACAGACAGATAGACAGATAGATAGATAGATAGATAGACAGACAGATAGATAGATAGATAGATAGATAGATGCATAGTGTTCAGTTCTCTGACACCTGTAGCTGGTATCCGCCAGAGTTTCATGGATTATTTGATAAACAAGTACTCGGGTCTCCGATAACCAAAACAGAAGTATGTAAGGAAGTATGACATGCTTTATGGCAAAAGACTCACATCACACGTAATGGGATTTGACTACTGCATGCAGACAATTCAATCACAGTGGAAAAGTGACATTCAGCTCGAATGCTAAGTAGTTTAACTGTTTATTTAATACTTAAATTAAGTCTAAAAGCTCATTATTTCTGTTGTCTAGCTGCAACTTGACTGCTAGACCATTTTGGTTAGAACTTGAAACCCTACATTTCACATTTTTTTTTACAATACCAACCATTTTAACTCTCCAACTGTGACTTGTCTTAATTGCTTAAGTTTAATAAACTTGACACTAGCAAGATGACTCACCAGCAGCAGTGCTAGTCTCCACTCCCAGAGCTCCACTTTCCATATCTGGCTGTCTGTTGTATGTTTGGGTCAGTCAGAAAAGACTGACAGTTTCACAGCAACATCAGAAAAACTTGCACTCCTGCAGAGAAAAACAGAAAGTAGTGTAAACTTCTTAAAGAACGGACGCAGCTTAAAACAAAAAGCTATTACAGCCTGTATGAAAAGATGGATATAAAGCTAGTAATTAATTAGAAATATATTTAAACAGGCTCTCAGGACATAACAACTGACTCATACTGGATGGACAGAGCGGTGGGAAGTTATTTTGTGGTGAGATGAGAAGCTGAGAAGTGTCTTTTATTATTAATGATCAAGTTACCCACACTGAGACCAGCTGAGATTACACAAACACACATTAATGCTCCCCCTCCTCTGGTCCTTGTTTTTTTGACAGATGACTCTGAGTTAAATTAAGACTGTACTTGTGATCCTTTGAGGACACAGATGTTTCCTAAACAGCTATTATTAAAGTATTTTATTTTCTTAACCTCATACCAAGTTATATAATCCAGTTTATTAAAGGCCCTTTGAAGTGTTGTACAGTAATTTTGACAACAATCCTGATCTCTTAAATCACGCTTACAATTGTCTACGCGATATAAAAGTTGTAAAAGCAAGTTATTGCAATACGACTCATCCTGAGGTTGTCCCAATACAATATGGTAATTTAAACTTAGATGTATTTGTTAAAAATTAAGAAGAAGATACATAATTTGATACCACCGCACAAAAAGTAGCAGTCACCAAATATTGGATAATTTCTTGTTTTTGATTGCCACATGACAGATAATAGCTTAAAAGTTAAATATCAGTATGTGTAGATATGAAAAATTCTTCTGATATTTACAGCTAATACATCCACCATGCATATCCCCTATATCTGCTGAAATATTGGCATAATATTAGCATAACAGCACCAAAATGCTTCACCACACTTAATGTCTACTTTAAGACAGCAACAGTATGCTTTTTAGAGAATAAAATGATGTTTTTCTTGTTTCACAATGGTTTCTAAAACAAATAAAATGTCAAAGAATAAGGATTAGATCAATTTTAGGAAGGTAAAGACGGCATGCTTTGTTAAAAAAAATATCAGTATCAGCAATTATGAGTTTAGAAATATCGACTTTTCAGATATCGGCAAAAATACAAAACTGTGCATCCCTGCTAGCTTAAATATAACAAACATTCTTGAGACATCATGTTCACAGGAATGACCTTGAACCGTGCAGACACACAACCATACGGACATACAGACTAGGGCTGAACAAAAAAGTGTTTTTATACATCGAAATGACAATCTGCTCACGTCCGTTACTCACGTTGCAGCAATGCTCACTATGTGACTTTATTCAGTGAAGACTTTCAGCTTATATCTGCCTTTTTTTAGTAGCCTTTCAGTCATAACTGTGAAAATACCTTTTCTACGAGTGTTTTATTAACATCTGAACAAAGAAACATTTGTTAGGACACTCAGCATCTTCAAAAATGGTCTTATCATGGACAACCACAGACACTCATTTCAGCAAAATGTTGAGCTTTAAGAAGTTAAAAACACGGGGCTGCTCGAGGAGAATTAAATTTAAACATCATCAGAAATGGTCATTAATATACTGTATGTGATATAAAAATTCATGCCAGTGCAAGCCACAAGCTTTTTTGTAATGTTTATGAAGAAAAGTGACACTGCATTTATCAGAAAAGACCCTTTAAAAAAATCACAATACATTCATTGGTAAGTCCTGTTACAAACTAACAGACAGATAACCTAAATACACAATGCCTCTGCTCTTAGCTATCAGCTACAGGAGGGAATCAAAATTAGGGCTAAAACTATAAAACTGATATCACAAGAGCATTATTCAATAAATGAATATTTAGTTGATTGATTATTAAGATGAGCTATCGAGTCAGCAGCCAAATTAAAGCTCTATTCCTGCAGATATAAGATTTGATGATTTTGTATTTGTTCTGTCTTAATGAAAAGGGTTTTTTTCTGTTGTAGAAAGATATTTTAAGTCTTCAAATAGTAAGTAGTACATAATTTATTTGACCAATATCCCTGATTAGTGGATTTATTTCAAACATGATCCTTTAGAAATCCTGATGTGCCCTGACATCTGTATTCTGGGAATTATTCCAGAAACTTTGACCCTGAGAACTCATGATATAAGCTGTTGAACCTCCGTCTCATACATAAGAAGTGTCTCATAGGAAAAGTGTTCATTGTCCTTCGTTGAGTCTATGGTTTACCAAACTCTCCTCCTGCATAGCCGTTGAAATGCTTACTAACACAATTAAAAGAAAAAGTCATATCCTCATTAGATACGGGATTCATTCCTCAAACTTGTAGGGTCAAGACCTGATATCCCACAAAATTAAAACTTCTTCTTTTTCTTCTCCATTGGTTGATACTGCTGTTTTTTTGTTCTTTTGTAATGATATCTAGATATTTATCATACACTTACCCACATGGGTGTAGACAAATAATCTACTGTCATAACTGATAGTATCATTTGTCAACAAAAATTGTTTTGTTATTTATCATCAATGATGTCTGAAAATTCATAGATGTCCGAGAGGAGGGAGGGAGGGTTATGTTGTTCAAGGGAGACCAACATTGTTGCCAATCTATGTTGTAAAAAGATGTAATGTATTAAAAAGTTAATACACATGATCTGTAGATTAAAAAAAGCTTCAAAAGCCAGGCTGAGAGAGAGCAGCTCCTGCAGCCGCCTTTCACCTTAAACTGTCTGCAGATATAAACCTATTAATAGATCATTTGGTTACACGGTACTATAAATAGCTAAGGTGGAGTTACAGGCAAAAAGTCACAGACTAAAATAAAACTTCAGGCTGCAATAACAACAGAAGGTCAAGAAGGAATATTTTCCCCATGGAGTTAGAGAAAGGATGGAGAGACAGAGGGAGGGAGAAAGAAGAACGTGTGAAACAGGAAACCAGTGTTTAGAATAAAGAACAGAGCCACTTCCTGTCAGGGAGAGATGGAGGGGCTGATTGAGGGACACATTTATTTTTAGATTTCTCTTGTAAATGCAAAACAAACTGGAATGTCAGAAAACAACAACATGCAGATGGACAGCGAGCAGAGAGCAAGTTCTCTGTCAAAGTCTTTAACTCACAGCTGTCAGACAAGCTGCTCCGATGTTCTTCAGCCTCATCCCTGACAGGCCTGAGTATAAACACTTAGCTCTCTCAGGTTTAACAGACGCTGTTAATGTAGCATTAGTGTCTGGGTTCTTCACAAGTTCTCAACAAGATTTGGATAAAAGCATTAACATGTCACATTTGTGGGGTCAAGCGGGACCCTCTGGGGTTAAAAACTGGAGCCAGGGCAGAAGTGTAAAAAACTGCCTTGATGTCCACTTAAGGCCAGAGATGGAAACTGGGAGGCGGTTGAAGTCAATAACAGGTTTGAACTATTTTGTGGCATTGATGACATTTGTCTCTACACCTCATGTTTCCTTATTAATCAATTCTTTCCACTTACATCTACAAAACAATGATGTCACACTCTGAATACAGCCAATCAGCACAAAGGAGGAGGTAGCAAGAGCAGACAGGAGGCAGAAATTATATAATGCCTTAAATTCATACAATATAAACAAGGTGAAGTGTCTGTGTCCATTTCATTGTAATCCAGGGTGGAAAGCAGCAACATGCTGAGATGGACTGTGTCACATAGCCATGCATTATAGACCCACCAGCCATACATTGCTAGCACCAGTTTGGACCCCGTTTTGAGTTTAAAGTTTAAAGAAAATCTTAAAAGTGTTCAAGGGATAACACATTTACGAGTGATGAATGGACACAAGCCCCAAAGACCTTGACCACTTACCTCCAAAATCTTAGTTGGACAGTAACATTTCTCATTAGGTCTGTAACCGTATACTTGATTTGTTAAAGTGAAAGCCCTATATCTCATTCATTCACACAAAACTGTGGCTAGTGTGTCCGACAGGTTCCCTGTAGTTGTCTGCTAAGAGGCTTGAGGCTCACAATAATTCTGTCTTTTTCTGTTTTTTGATTGATTCAAAGTTAGCTTAAGATCATGTTAACAATATGGCATCTATCGGTGGGCTTAACATAACAAAATCAGTGAATGACATCCCTGATACCATGTCCATATTTCATTAGATCTATGGTCTAAATTTTAAGCTCTGTATGAAGAAACAAATTTCGAGCAGCCATGATAATCTAAGACCTAATTCTGTTCAGCTGCAAATCTTTTCTTAAGACTACCACAACTAAATTAGACTTGTCTTGTTTATTTACATCAAAAAGATGAATAAAAATCACAGAATCTGGAGCCATGCTCACAGGTGTTTGAGATTGTTCTTAGACAAACCAGTGCTTTAATCTGAAAGTTAACATCAACATGCTAATTCACTCCCAAAAATAACACCAAGGTGCTAAAACTAAATGGATGTAATCCTTGAGTTCACAAAAACCCACTTCTCTTTGTATAAAGGCCGGCCACCCTGAAGCTATACTTTGCATAACATACAACACACAGCATAGCAGGTCATTGTGTACTATACTGTGCATCCTAACAAGCTCAGTCTATGGAAAATTGTGGCTTGCTTACTTAAATGCATCCCATTTTCAAGTTTAAGATCCCGTGAACAAAACGTGTTTTTGGATCTATCAAGTTTCTTTTGTAACATAGATTAAAGCATAGCAACTGTTTTTTCTGTAGTCTGTTATTTAATTTAGGTTGTGACAATAACATACCTACTAATGATCAATAAATACAACATACTAATGGAAATGTCATACATTTGCAGGTGTTTAGTGACGATAAAACCAGGTAGCCAAGTTTTAAAACATCAGAGAAATTCGCTGTAGATCACAATTCATATTACAAAAATTTATTATTGAGGAATAATCCATATATTCTACTAATGCATTTCAAATAAGCAAAGTAAACAATGAAACACTACTTATTTTGGCCAATAGGTGGCGCTCAGGGAAAAGCTCAGGGATCAAAACAAAATTTAAACAAAAATGAACTAATTTCAGTGGACCCAAAACTGTCTGCATCATTTTTGTTGACACACTAAAACAGCTAAGATTAATGCTGTAGCTATTGCCATCAAGACAAGCATGAATACACTCACTAATTTTCCGTCTTTTGCTTTCTGACACCAGTTTCAATTTCAAAACAACCAACACCGTCACACTAAGAGCTGCCTTTACAAATCATAATGTGGGGTTGTTTAATCAAATAGATAAAATGAACTGTCAAAAGTATGAAGCCAAGCTACAATGTGAATCAGTGTAAACTGAAATAAAGAACATCTCACTACCAGCTGGACAGAAACTGTCATTCTGCTGGTGCTGTTTCAGGTCAGTCATCTTACTCCACTCAAAGCAGTCAAGTTAAAATCCAAGCCTTGTTATAGGTCCTGTTAATTTCAATATTATCTTTTATTCAAATGTTAAAATCTGTGTTAAAGCCAAAAGGATAAAAGCATGTTTGACAACTGGACAAGGTACCAACAGTCCTTCTATTGTCTTGTCAGCAAGCCCAGTGCAGACCATGGACCATGGACAAAATGCAGAGTATACTGTAGACAGAGTGATGAACCATGAAAACATCCCACAGAACAGCGCTAAACTGACCAATCACCGCAGACCAGACCAGTTGACCTATCAGAACCAACTGGGCCCAAGTTGTGAAGGGGGCCTTAAACTGACATGAGCTAAAACAGAGTGTCTCACACAGAGTGAGAGTACAGCTGGATCAGGGGGTACTCAGTATGGAAAAACATACTCTAGCAGTCATCAAAATCTAGTTAAGGCAAAATAAGGGTTCTTTAAAAATTACTACCAGACAAAGGTAATGGAACTTCTTCAACATCTGTTTGAATGGAACTTTGAGAAAAGAAAAACTAAGATTGCCAAATTCATTTGTTTGGGATGAATATTGTTTGTTCTCTGAAGGTCCCATGTCAATTTTCTTTTCTTTTAATGTATTAAAATGGGCTTGGTGAGCTGAAGAACACTGCACTTTTTCCAAATGAAATGCACCATGCCTCTCTATAGAACACTCAATTTTTTTTATTTCCAAGGGTTGATTATACAATAGATATAAAGTTTAAACCTTCATACTGTAGGTGTTTTTTGCTCATCACAGGCAGACACCATGACTGTTCTGAAAGTCCGCTCCATCGCCTGGAACTCCCTCCTCCACCCTCTCATCAGACACTGTTCGAGCAGCCAATCAGTGCAGAGCTCTTTACCACAGCCTTCTGCAGTCTCCCAGCCCTCTGACATCCATGTGTTATCAAGGGGGAGGGAAAAAGAGCTGTATCTAGTCCTCTACAGAGTTGAACCTCTACAGAGGGTGGCCCTAGTACTGTCCGACTACTAAACCAGCAGCAAAAGCAAAACCAAAAATATGATTGTGTCCGTGTCAGCCGATCTCATGCTTACCTTAATAAACAACCTAAAAATATTCTGCAATTTGACATATGATCAGTCTTGATCAGTTTTGATGTCGTTTGTCCTCATAATGGGTCTATTTTTTCCCCTCCTAATCTCAAGCATCAAGATAAAAGGGAAACAGCTGCAGCAGAAACAAAGACTGCAGTAATAAACCCAACAGTTCAATATTTGTTTTACTAACAGCCTCACTCCTGACAGTTATGCAACTGAGACCCCAAACACTTGTGTATCTGATCACACTTGGCTCAGTTTGGTGTCGTTTGATCCAAAAAACAACAAACCACCGTCATCACTGCAAAGGACACCAAGCAAAGAGATTTTCAACTTATTTTGGAAAAGGTTTCTTAAAATGAGTTAAAACACACACGAGATAGAAAAATTATAAGGTGTATATCAGATAACACCTAAATAAACAAATAAGACATTTTGTCTAGAAAAGCATTCTTTCAGATTCTACATATATATCACAACTTCTTTCAGTATATTAACATTCAAACTAACGAAACAAATATCTTATGAAGATACTGACTGATAAGTAGGAAAATCATTAAAAGTATGAGTCAAAAGTGAATAAAAATTTAGAACAAATAGATTTCAAAGTTCAAGAAATAAAAATTTAAAAAGCAATGAAGAAAATTCACTGAACAGGACACCCATAAACTCTCTACAATAGGACACATCAGAAAACTGCCTTAAATTATTTTATACCAACATTATTTTATACCATTTCTTGGGAAGAGTGATATAACCTGAACAATATCGGTACTGGCAAAGTTGATTATCTGCATTGGCAGATATGTCATTTATTCCAGATATTTGCAGCTGATATATTTGCCATATTTATCACATATACTGGCTGTAATGTTGGCAGAATGTGCCATTATTTTTTACCTCATCATCACTTCATGTCCATTTTTATAAATCAAAAGTGTTGTTTATAAGAGAATAAAAATTTGTTTTTCTTGCTTTATATCTGTTTTTAACACAAGTAGACTTTCATCATGAAAGGAATGGCTCAAACTCTGTTAAATAGAGGCTTTTCAACTTTTGACAAAATATATATATATATTATTAATAACAGTACAGTCGATAATAAGTTTGAAAATATCATACCAGATATTGGCAAAAATTCAATATCAATCATCCCTAGTTATAACAACTTTATGTTGTCACTGCCATCTGCCCTTTCCTCACGCCGCTCCATAAAAAAGGCTCAAAACACTTCTTTATTAGAACTTGAGCCTCTTTAACATGTATCACTGCTGGCAATTTAAAAACGAGTTTTCCCACTGCTGGCTCATTTTCTAACTACTGATTTAGCTGGCAGAATTACTTCCACCAATTCACCTCTGCCTGGGTATCACCTTAAACAGATTAACCCCAAGGAAACATGTCAATTACTCTATCAGTTTAAGCAATTATTATGTCAACTGGTGACTTTCAGCTGGGTTTGTCTGTGGCTGTGTTTGTTTTAAGTTAGTTTTCCACCAAATATTTCATCTGATCTCTGTCGAATCTTCTTATTTGTAGTTTCCAAACCACACTTCAGGTAGATGAATCCCACCTGAGCACTCTTATGCCTCCATGTGATATCCCTCAATAGTACACGTAGGGATGAGAATTGAAAACCAATTCCAGCTGAGAATTCATAACAACTTCCTTAAGGAATCAATATCATTAGTCTTTTTATTTATCAGTTCCCTTATCAATTCGTACCACTTCCTCTTCATACCTTGCAAATCAAAGGACGTCACACTCTCATCAGAGGTAGTCAGCATTAATGATAAAAAAAGTCAAAACCCATAGCAGACAGGGGGAAAAGGTGGTCAAAATTGTGTCTTAATTTTCAAGAAAAAGACACTTGCTGCACATCTTTCAATAAGAGGAACACCAGCAACTTGCAGAGGCATTTACCTGTAGCTATGCAGAATGGCATCGAATGTCAGATGTATCATGTGTTTGACATTGCTGATACTGGAGACCTTTATAGGCCAACTGTTGTCCCCATCTGTAAGCACGTCCTTTATCGTCAAATATGTTTAAAATGAAGCTCATAACGTAGCTGGATGAGAACAAGAACACAAGTTTAAGACAAAGAGTTTACCTCAAGCCTTACTTGTACTGTAAATACAGCTGTGGCAAAGACAGGGAGTTTTTATGTGGCATATTCAAGACACACAGATAGGTGTGAGAAAATCCTATTTTTTTCAACATAATAAATGGACAAATATCCCTTAAAACCAGAAACCAGTACATTCCCCAAAAGAACAAATGTGGTATGAGGGTAAAGTTACAATTCAAAAACACTAACCCAGCAAGTATCTATATAAAATTTTAAACTAAAAGCCCTTAAGTGCATTTCTTTATTCATACCCATGAGTTTCTTTGTGTCTTATTAATAACTTTCATGCAGGTTATTTTTGTTCACTTTATCTCCAAACTCTTCTTTTTCCAGTCTTATCTTTTGGAAGTTAAATTAGGAAAGCAGAGTATTATCAAATGTGTAAACCAATGTTATGCAATCCTGCAATAAAATATACAAAACTGTAAGGACTCCCTGTGTTATATCACGGTAATATAATCATTCATAAACTAAACGTCTCTTAAAGGACCTGTTCAGTCTGACAGAAACCAGATTCAGAGGTTCACCGCTGCTCAAACTAAATCTTAGAGCTTATTTTCTACAGACCAGCAGCTGAGAAAACACCTCAGCTCTTGTCTATGTGAGTGATCATTTTTCATTGCAAACAAATACTAAAACAATAATTATTATTAGGTTTTAGATTCATGGTTAGTGGTCATAATGAGCTACTGTAAAAATGCCACAGATGTTTTCCTTACAGAGCATCAGCTGTAAAGAAAAGACAGACTTCATCCACACCAGTGCTTTACTTGCTTTTAATTTTAATGAACAAAACTCAATTCCAATGAAGTTGGCAAGTTGCATAAAACATGAATAAAGACACAGTCCAATATCTTTTTCAACCCATATTCAATGGAATATTTTACAAAGACGAGATATGTAATGCTTATATTAATTAACATATTTTTTTTTAAATATGCAAATATTCACCCACTTTGGATTTGATGCTTGCAACATGTTCAAAAAACTAAGAGAAAGGCAACAAAAGACCCGGAAAGTTAAGGAAAGCCAGAAAAAACACCTGTTTGGAACATTGCCCAGGTGAGCAGGTTAATTTGAAACAGGTGAGTGTCATGACTGGGTATTAAAGGATCATACCTGAAAGGCTCCGTCATTCACAAGCAAGGATGGAGCAAGGTTCATCTCTTTGTGAACAACTGTGAGAGCAAATAGCCCAACAGTTTAAGAATGATTTTCAATATACAATTGCAAGCATTTTAGGGATTTCATCTGCCTTTAAGCCAAGAGGTAAAAAATCAACATTGAATGCCTGTGACCTTTGATCCCTAAGATGGCACTACGTTAAAAACTGATTTTGTGTAAAGGACATTACCACCAGGGCTCAGGGACACTTCAGCAGACCATTTTCAACTAACACAGTTCGTTGCTACATGGGACGATCCTCGACCCAAATTAAGTCAGTTAATGGTGCTGACTCCGGCCCGATAATCATCAGACAGCATCTACGAGGAAAGAGTTTCAAAAACAAAAAATATCTTCAAAGTCCAGATCCCTCAACACCACAAAACTGCCAGTTTGGACTTGCAAAGGAGCACCAAACATGAGACATTGAAAGGTGGAAGAAAGTTCTCTGACAATTAAAATTAAACCTTGACAGTCCTAATGGCTTCCAACGTTACTGGCGTGACAAGGAGATTGCACTGGAGATGTTTTCACATGACACAGTTGAACGGGAAAACGCTGCAGTTCACAACGCCCGCCTGGCAAAGGACTTCTTCCAGGAGAATAACGTCACTCTGTTGGACCATCCTGTGTCTTCCCCTGATCTAAATCTAATTGAGAACATTTGCGGATGGATGGCAAAGGAAGTTTATGAAAATCAGTTTCAGACAGTGGATGCCCTTTCTGAAGCCATCTTCACCACTTGGAGCAACATTCTCAGTAGCCTCCTAGAAACGCTAGAGCTACTCATTATTGAGTCCTTTTTGACATTTTTATTTCTGTTTTCAGGGAGTTTCATTTCCTTTTAGCTGTGGTCTTAAACGTTTGTTAGGCCAATGAACAGCCTATTTCAGTTTAATTGTTGTTTTCAATAAATTAATTATTTATTCAAATATTTTTGTCTCTTGCTCCCATTTCTCTTTTTTGCATTTGAAGCTCTACTTAGAACCTTTGTAAGATCAAACAGTGCAAAATAAAAATTCTTGCAACTTTTCAACTGGTCTGAAGTTTTTGATCAGGAGTGTAGAGTATTGTTGATAGGAAAGGTAAAGTAGCAGTGGTAAACATACTCCTGTCCCAGCTTTTCTGGAACATATTATAGGCATCAAATTAAAAAACGAGTGAATATTTGAAAAAAAAGTAATGAAGTTTATCATTTTGAACATTAGCTATCTTGTATTTGTTGTCTATTTAACTGAATATACAGTACGTCCAATGATTTGAAGATTATTGTATTCTGTTTTTGCTTAGGCTTTACACAACGTCACAAGTTAAGGGTTTGTATTTTCACAGCTTTACTTTGGTAATTGTCATATTTTTGCAACTTTTACTTTTCTTCCACTTCATAATAAAGGGAAACCTGTCTCAACAAGTGCTGCAGAGTTTTGTTAATCACTCATTTTAGCCTAATTCACAACAATCATTAGATAGTATTTAAATTGATCTCAGTCATTGCCCATTTCTCTTTAATCCTTAAGCAAACAAACTTGTCTTTAAGTCGGGCTGAACAATTCATCGCTTTAACATCACAACTGCAATGTGTGCAAAGACAATAGATGCTTTGTAGGATGAGCAATGTCAGCCACATAACTCAAAGCACATTAAGCTGCCGTGTATGTTGTTACATGGAAAACTAAACCACCAATCATCTTGTTTCCTTAACTGTCAACAATAAAAGTCCATCTGATATCAGCACTGCCTTACAAAGAGATCAGACCAAGGTGTGTGCCCAGCTTGTGTTACCTGCAGGTCAAAAAGAACAAGCTACAGATGACACTTGATACAGATGGACGGGGTTACAATCAGAGAGTGACTGTGTTATATGTGGACAAACAGCTGATTTTTTTCTCTTTCTTAAGCCTTTGACACTTAGTGATACAACACAGACTGCTGCAGAGTGCAATGGAAGAACGTGTGACTTCAAAAAAGTGAGTTAAAGATTCATTTGGAAAGTTCCCTTGAAAAATTGTATTACATATCGTAGGAGGAAAAAATATTGCAATATGATTTTGTTCCTAACATCTTTCAGCCCTTTGAGGAGGGATGTAATAAATCTAATGTTGCTCTGTTCCAGTTAGGTGTTAACAAGGCAATGCATTTCCAGGGGGACAGTGGAGAATTTCATTACAGGTTCTTGTGAAACCTGCGTCATTGACAACTGAAATAAACTGATCACACTTTGAGCTGTGCTGACCTGAAGGCATTTGCTTCAAGTGATGAAGAGAGAAAACAAAAGTCTCTAGATCCATTCAAAAGGATGGAGATACAAAGAGGATAGAGATGGGAACCAAAAACCAATTCCAGATAACAATCAATAAAAACTTCCTGAAGGAATCACATCATTAGTCTTTCTACTTATTTATTTTCATATCAATTCCTTCCAGTTTCTTCGGCATGCTTTGCAAATCAAGGATGTCACACTCTCAAAAGAGGCAGCCAGCAGAAATCATAGCAGACAAGGGGCCGAAAAGTTCAAATCTGTCTTAATTTTCAACAAAAAGACGATTTCTATGCGTCTTTCAGTAGAAATACCAGCAACTTGCAGAAGCATTATCAATTCCACATAACACTGAATATCAGGAGTGTCATGTGTTTACATAACAGCCAATGAAAACCTGTGGAGGCCACCTTTTTTATCCACACAGAACATTAGCAGGAATTATGAAGGAATCGTTAATGATTTGGATTAATAAACAGGTGGCAATGGTATCAATAAAATTGTATCAATTCCCATTTCTAAAGGGAACAGCTTCTTTAACAAAGAGACAAAATTAGGTTCACCCAGAACTCAATGAAAAACATGACAAAGGATTAAAAGTTAAAGGTTTTGCTTTGCTATTCATAGTACCTGAAGCTCAATACTATCAAATGTAAATTTTAATACTTGAAAGGAGCAGAGGGAAGATTTGCAGTAATAAGGTTTGTGCAACATCTTAATTCAAATAAAAGTTTCTAAGATCATCTTTGTTTAACACTTTCGTTAACGGTTTAAGTTTTGTCAATTGCATAAAATTTGTGGAACAATTAGCTTTGCCTACTATGCATGAATTTAACTATACACTCTCATGTGGATTTATTAAATTAAAGAATAAAAAAAAGAGATTTTAGTAAAACATACTTTAATAACTGCCAAGGCATTTTCTGCTGAGTTATTCATAAAAAAGAGAAAAAGGCCCTATTTCAAAATGTTAAAAAATCCTTACAAAATACCTGGATTGGCATCTGAATTCAGAGCACTGCCAAAATCTTCACGCTTGACCAACCTTCTCTGAAAATTTCATTATAAACCATCGAGAACTGTTGGAGTTACTAGCCAAAACGTGGAAAACTGCCACATCTGGCAATAAAGGTCAAAAAAGGCTCCATAAAACCTAATCACTGCTTCCTTGTAACATGGCCAACATTCCCTGGAAATTTGATCAAAATCTGTTACCTTGCTCATTGATTGACAAACAAGAGACAGACAAATGCCAGGAAAACATAACTGCCTTGGCAGAGGTAATTACTAGGGATGGTAACCGAAAACTAATTTCAGTTGAGAATCACTAACAACTCTTTTTGCTAATCAATTCCCTTATCAATTCTTAACACTTTGTTCTACATACCTTACAAATCAAGGACATCACACTCTCAACAGAGGCAGTCAGCAGAAAAGATAGCAGAGTCAAAAATCATGAGCAGAGGTTGTCAACATTGTGTCTTAATTTTCAACAAAAAGTTGCTTACTGCACAACTTTTAGTCAGCAGAAACACCAGCAGGTATTGATAAAAGAATCGCTAAAGAATCGGCTCGGTAAGCAGAATCATTGATGGCATTGATATCAATGAAATCTTATCCATTCCCATCCCTAATGATTACCATCGAGTACTCATCCTTAATAAAAGCTTCTTAAATTACGCATAGTCTTTATGTTGAATTAAACATTGATGCTTTTAGTTAAGCTAATGTATTTAAATGTGATCATGACAAATATTGATAAAGACTGTATATTTGCTACTAATCTCAAATCCAGAGTTCCTGCAGTTTTCAAAATCTGCTCTCACACAGTGAGAACTGATCAAATGTGACCCTCCTTGTCGTCAAAGCTGCCCACCCCTGTGTCATATTATCAAAAACAGATCCTGCAATCTTTCTTACCATCATGAACCTAACACAATAACCACAAGTTAAACCTATTTTAATGTTCAGGCATCTCAGTGTTGTTTTAGGACCGACTTAAATAAAATTGTGGCCCAACCCTTAAACAAAGTATTTCTTGTGTGAGGCACCAAAGGGCTTCACTAAATTTAACTAAAAGCAGCATGTACTGTTCATTTTTTTGTATCCAGATTTCACAATAACACCACAAAATATGATGCCTAACAAGCAGTCTGGCTAAACATGAGGATATTTGCTCCGTTTCAAGCAGCTGCAACAGTAAAATGCTGCTTTAAAATCTGGTATTCAGATGTCTTAAGATCTTAGTTCGGTAGATTCAAAGGTATTTGAATATTTGACATCTTAAATAAAAGGGGAATATTTTTCACAGTGCAATGTGACAGGTTAGAAGGTTAAAGCTGCATCCAAGTATGCAATAAAATTGTTCTATAGTTCATAAAAGGAGCTGGCAATCTAAGTCATTTTCCACAACTGTTTGGACCAAGTTATCATCATACACATTCCTCTGATGCAGAGAGGATTTTCAGGATATATGTCAACAAGAAGGGTAGCAAACCAGAGGTGACAGAGATTCTTTACTTGTGTTATAAGTGGAAAAATCTCCCAATAGAAACACCAGTCTTGCATTTAAACTCTGACTTTATCCTAAGTCTGCAAGCATTATAGATATTACATAACCAACACTTTTTTTATGCATCAGTGTTTTCATCTTCATGCTGCAGCAGATGAAGGTGGGGCTTGATTTAATAATGTCTTGGATCAAAGTACAAAGTAACATGAGATTAAGCAAAACAGTGGATCAAGTATTTATGACACATCCGTAAAAGCAGAGACTCCAGTTTATACAATAAAAAGCTGAATTCATGCACAAATATCAAGGCTGTCGAAATCACTTTGTCAGTATTAAATGTTTAAAAACACCAGCCTCTATTTTAATCACTGGTTTCAGCTTCTTGAGCATCTTCAGTTATACTATAAGCCTCAGATGCATCAGTTTAACTTGACTTCTGGGCCAAATCGTCTCTTCTTACAAACATCAGCCATTAGCAAATAACATAGAATCAACAGATGTCAACCGCAAATATTTGTTTGTTGTGTCACATCACATAACGCTGGCATGAAGCACACATAACTGCTGATTCAGAGAGGAAGATTTTCAATGTGAAGAAATAGCCTCTTAGAGAAACGTGTTCATGATTAAACAAAAGAGAAAATGCTGCTGTTGTGGGGGAATAACATCAAGAGAAGAAAATGAAAATACTTGGCATCCATACAAACAATCAGTGAATTTGTTATTTTAAACATCACGATCTGCATTGGTCATGACTTTTACAATCAAAGCATCTATCCATCTTTCTATCTATTTTTTAGTTCATATTAGAAAAGATTTTTCAGTACAGCGGTGAAATCTGGGCACCAAAATGGAACCAGAATGTTAAAAAAGGGGACAGAACTCAATAAACTCTTATTTTCGTCAGAAAATGCATATTATTTAATTTGATCAGTGAGAATCTCCCACTGTAACTCGGTGGTACAAGGAAATGTTCAGACTTTTTCCTATGGAAACACTAAGTGCAAAATGAAAAGAAAATGACACTTTCACCGACATAGGGCTGTCTCTAATGGATTACCTGCCTGAGGATCTCAGTGAAATTATCCAGAGAGGAAACAGCAGGAGTGTCATGTGTTTTACATCATAGCCAATGAAAACCTGTGGAGGCCACCTCTTTTTTTCAACACAGAACATAAGCAGGAATTATGAAGGAATCGTTAAAGATTTGGATCAATAAACAGAATTGTTTGTGGCAAAGGTATCAATAAAATCTTATCAATTCCCATTTCTAATGGGGACAGCTTCTTGAACAAAGAGGCAAAATTAGTTCACCATGACCTCAATGAAAAACATGAAAAAGGACTAAAAGTTAAAGGTTTTGCTTTGCTACTCATAGTACCTGAGCCGACAGGTGATAAGAAATATATCTTAACAGGTACAATGGGGACACATATTTCTTAATTTGTTGACAGGTTGGTGCACCCCCCTCTTTTTATTTACTTATTTATTTTTATCTTGTTTTATTCTTTCCTTTTATTTTCTATTTTATTTGAATTTTGCTTATTCATTTTCTCCCCTTGCTCAGACCACTACTCAATGATGTATGCTTATATGTATTGCTGATATGTAAATTCAGAAAAAAAAATCTGATTATTAAAAAAAGGTGACAAAACAATGACTGAATGTTTCACACCGAGTTCTGTAACACCACCTTACATGTACAAATACAGACCCCGAATTACGCATGTAGAGCAGAACTCAACTACCTCCTCATTTTCTAAATTCAAGAAGAGCAGCCAAATATTACCACTATCTAAAACTTAGTGACCCCTGTCCTAACATCACATCGACCTAAGCTGCCAAGAGTGGAACCTAGAAAAAAGTCCCCTCAACATGCTGGTTTACGGCTTCTCTGAAACCACATGAACCTACCTGAAGAGCACCAGGACCACAGCAACCAGCCAACACAACCAAATCAGGCTCAGGACCCCAACATCCCTCAAATTAGACCAAATCAAGTTATTAACCAACAGAAACTGATCTATGTAAAATACTGGAAAGAAGGAACTCAGACACAAAGCAAATTCAAATGGTTTTGGCCCTAAACAGAGAATACAAATTGGCAGATCACCAGAGCTTTGTAAAGATCCGACACTGAGAAAAGTCCTGACGAGGTACAGACTAGGATTCTAGGCCGTCACAAAAAGAGCTGGCTCCCAGAAGAGGACAGACTCAGACAGGTAGAGACAGAGCTCCACTTCCCCACACCCTGCCCTAAATATCAGGCTGTTGGAGAGGGAAACTATCCCCAAATAACACGACACACATCCAGAATCTGAACAAGCGATACTCAGAAAATCTCACATTTACTGGAAGAAATGTGAAACTGTGAGATTTCAGCGGTCAAATGTGTGAAAATGTTTGAGGACCTGAGGACAACCAGTGGACCCTGAACACACAAAACATGCACACACATTAATACACAAACATGCACACACAGCTACAGATGCACACACAAACACAGAAAGAGACAAACACATTAAACCCCCATTATTTTTTTCTTCTATTTTGTTATTAGATTTTTTTTCATGTATATTTAATTATAACCTTTAAAAAAAGTTTTAGCCTTTACTATCATAATACTACTAACTATACTAACTATAATTATTTTCTCTTTTATTAAAAAAAAATTCCTTTTTTTATTTTTTACAAAAATGCATTAGCAATATTGCCATTCAACATTTATGCCAAGAAAGCTCTTTGAATTAAATTAAACTAAATCCAAATGTTCAACCTAAGAAGAGAGGGAACTCAGGGCACCATATTACTAAAAACATATCCGCTTCAAAAGTTAACCACTGATTTCAACAGATAGAGAAATGTTTACTGATATTTGCCAATACCATTGAGTTAATTAGGGTTGTGGAGTTTTTGCACACATGCTGTTAAATTAGGGCTGAGCAATGGTGCAGCAGATAGCGCTCAAGTCTCATAGCTCGAGGGTTGCTGGGCCACCTTCCTGGTAGTACGTGGCCTTTCTGAGTGGAGTTCCCATATTCTCCCTGTGTATGCAAAGGTTTCCTCTGTGTACTCTGGTTTCTTAACCTTGCAGTGCGGCTAAAAACTCCTGATTCAATGTCTGTAATCTGTCAGATCCATCTTTCGAAGTTTACAATTCAAACGACTGGGCTCAGTCTGCAGAGGCATTGACCAGTCGGTGTCCTTTGAGGGAAAGAAGTCGGAGCTACAAGTGTGACGACAGACATGGACAACCGCAAGTCTGCAAACAATGACTGTTTGTATGGAGATTAAGATGGAGGCTGCCTGCTGTAGTGACAGTTTTATCAGAGCTTAACAATATTTCTTCATTAAATGTAGAGGAAAGAATAATACTGAAAAATGTTTCCTGTGGAAAAGATATCTTCACTCCTTTCCTGATTTTGGCGAGAATTTGAAATACAAATTATTTACTTTGTTCCACCCACTACACTGTCTGATAGGACCTTATCAAACATGACTGACAGGATGATTGCCCTCTCACCTTTCAGACATGTTTTTAAAAGTTTTTTTCACCCAACACTTGTGAAACATACTCTGCAGATTTTTAACAGTCTACCTGGTGATTACCTCCCGCAGACTTAAAACATGCTTGTTGCATTAGTTGGTGACTCTAAATTGCACTTGTGAGTGTGAAAAGTTGTGTGTCTCTTTGGGTCTGCCTTGGGATTGACTGGCAACCAGTCCAGGGTGTACTCCCTCCTCTCACCCCTCTCTAGCTGGGATAAGCTCAAGCCTATTGTAACCCTAAGAGGGTGAAGCAGAATAGATAATGGATGGACGTTGCTGAATAAAAAAGTACATTTTCATTTAAAGTATAGGCTCCAGAAAAACAAGGTCCTCACATCACTGTTGGTGGGGTAAGGACTTCTCTGCTCTTCCTGATTTGCAAAAAGGACTAAGATGATAATACTTTCTTTCTACCAGATGTCCAGGATAAAGGGTAGAAAGCACTGGTACCGACAATCCCTCTCTCTCCTTAGTTTACTGTACTGAAACCAAATTGGCCCATAACATGAGGTCTTATTAATCTACATTTATCCCATTTGTCAATTCTTAATCATTCTTATTATAATCTTAATCAGGAATTTACATTATCTGATCATCAATGCATATTTGATCTGCTTTTGCTAAACTTCAGGAAACGAGTCAACCTGCATCAGGTATAGTTTATGACATTGCAATTAATTCCTCTTAAGCATTGTGTAGACATAATGTAAAGTGTGCCATAACATCAAAAAATTGACTCCTATAGGGGTTCCAGCCTTTAAGTCAAAAAGCTGCTTGGGACTTGTTTTCTAAGTCACTAGTATACAATAAACTTCTTTTAACAAGAGCACAGATCCATGAGAGAAGAGCCACCGTTAGCTGGTGTGTTTGATAAAAGCATCTGGGGCAGGCTATTCCATCAGGTTCTTTATTAGAGGAAGCAGGTAGGCACCAGGACAAAGGTAGTAAGTTTATCAGACGGCTCTTCAAGCTGCCAGCTTAAACAGACTCTGGTTGCACAAGCCTGCGCAATCACTGCTAGTCCCAGTGTCTGGACCCTTCAGACGATGAGATGGACCAGTACCCCTATGTAGGTGTTAACAGTGACACCTAACAAGGTCTTAAAGGAGGCAGGTAGAGAAAGCTTTACTGTTACTATTAAAAATACACATGGCATATAATGTACAAGTAATAAAATAACGAAAAACTCTCAGTTGCTTCCTTATAATGGTATTGCGTCAGAATCAGCTAACGTTTGGAAATATCACTGTTTCTATTTCCTACAAAAAATCCATTATTGCACATCCCTAATAGCCAAACCAAAATGTTGTCAGCTTATGGTATTTACAATATTAAGACAGCATGCATTAGTCTGCCTGCATGTGTTTTTAAATAAATAAAACAATGCCAAATATTGTGTGCCAAGGACTTCCATTTTAGCTTTGATATCACAAGTGTCAATGATGTTTAATGTTTCTTGGAGTTGTATAAAAATCTGATATTTGGACATCTCTAGCGAAATTTCAAAATGTCGGCAAAGTCACTGAAGTTGAATGATTAGTAGTGTGTCTCAACTTAAGGATATCATTGCACAATGAGGGCAATAACAAATGTCAGAATAATGTAATATACTGAACAAGCAGCTCAAATCACTTGATCATTTTACAGAAACTACTCATGTCTTTTTAATGGTAATGTTTGGAGCATCAAACACTGTTAGGTACATTTTTCAAGTAAAATTCTCAACTCAACTTTATTTATAAAGCACTTTAAAAACAACCACAGCCGAAACAAAGTGCTGTACATAAATAGACAAAATGTGTTGAACTCCAAGAACAAGGAGGATAACCGAGTCACTGAAGTGTAGGTACATCTAGGAATTACTTCTTCAATAGCACATTTCTGCTTATTGACCTAATTAAGAAAGCTAAACGTGGAGCTCTAAAAACTAAAGTACTAGGTCACATTACAGAAATAAGCTTAAATTTAACGTTACATTATGTTCTGTTAAGAGAAAAACTGACAGGTACACTTAGAGCATCACTTCTTACTACAGTATTGGGGATTTCTATTAAACGTGAGGATTGCGCAAAACCACAAGTTCCTCTAAATTGTACTTAAACTTAAGTGTAAAGGAAAAGTACTCAGCTACTTATAACAACTGACAGCAGAAGTGTACATGACAAACAGAGCAGAAACTACTTACATTGCCTTTAAGATGCTGATGTAAAAGAGTAACCTCAAATATCTGCTGCTTCCCACTGACACGGTTTAACAAAAGATAAAAACTATATCTGAAATACCAGACGTCACAAACTTTCCTTTTCTTCTTGAGATGAGACTAACTTGTTTATCCAGTTCCTGCTGTTTGACACAGATACACGGTGACAGCAGAACAAACTGTCCACATAAACAAACACAAACGTCCGCAGAAACGCGCCCCACGACAGACAAAAGTGTGTTAAAGAGAGCCGTAGAGTCACTCACCGTCATGTTTGTCCGCAGTTTGTGTCTCAGCTCCCCAAACTGTCAAACTTGTCCAAACTTTGCTGAAAACACTCCAACATTCCTGCTTCCGCTTCCTGAAACCTGCAGCAGCATGGAGGGAGCGCGAGCAGAGGAGGAGGGCGGAGGGGGCGTGTCCTCTGAGAGCTGGAGCCGGGAACCGGCGACACCTGCTGGACAGAGACCGCAACTACGTCGACGTCAATGTCAGCTTTATAAATACACAGGCCCGTAGCCAGCCTTGTGGAGGGGGGGATCTTTTTTTTCTAAAAAGTGGTCTTTACCACCCGCCCCTCTAAATACACAAGCACATTTCATACGTTTTAATTTATACTTTTTATTGATTACACCTTCACTTTTACATGACTTTTCTCTCCCCAGTTGTCTCTCTGTTTTCCTCTATACGTCTGTTGCTCTCCTCTGCTGACGTGAATGAATATGAATTAATTAAATTTAAGTGTACTACCATCAAAACTTTCTTTTAACATGAATTAATTAATTGAATTAAATTTAAGTGTACTGTCTCTATATCATTCAAATTTTCCTTCAAATGTTGTGACTTGACCATTTTTGGCCACTATAGGCATACTTTCTCTTCTAATATGGCAGTGGATGAGCTGGTACTCATCACATTTGGTACAGGTGATTATTTTTAGATTAATGTTCAAATTCCAAACACAGCCTATTACAGCAACTTTCACCATGTAATAAAAAAAATTCTGATAATGGCCACTTTTCAAATGTAATGTAATGAATAAACATGAATGAATTTAATGGAAATGCACCATCTCTATTATCATCCAAACATTCCTTTTACTGTGAATCAATGAATTGAATTAAATTTAGGTGTACTATTTCTCTACTATCGGACAGTTATCTTTCTCTTAGTTGTAGCTCTCCTTGTGTCTCTGTTGCTCTCTTTTGTTGTCTGTCCATCTCTGTTGCTCACCTTGCTCATTTCAAAATTAATTTGAAATTAAATTAATTAATTTTAATTTCAAAATTAAAATTAATTTCACACACATACATATGGTAAACACACAGCATTATAATGAAGTTGTTTTAAAATGTTATATTTTAATGTGTGTGTGTATATATAATAGACATCTTCAGCTATTACATAACATCTATCCTACTGATGTATACATAGACAGCTTAGTATTGGAACAGGACTTCGGCTGTGGTTGATGACGTATCACGAGTGCGCAAGTCCGGAAGTTTGCTGAAGTACACATATTGAGAAACACCCCTTATAAAGTATGAGGCTCCTGATGGGGCTGCAGGTACACACATAGGGATGTAACGGTATGACAATGTCATATCACGGTTATTGTGACCAAAATTATCAGGGTTATTATTATGATCGTGGCTATTGTTGCAGTGTGCTGAAAATGTTTTTTTACTCTTTTTTTATGAGAAAAAAAAGTAAACAATTCTGGCAAGTCTTTGTCATTATTATGTTATAAATGCTTAAATTGTGTGAAATTACAAGAAAAGAAAAGAAAAAAAAAAACAGATTTAACCTTCAAACAGGATTCTCCTCATAAACAATTGTAAATGAACATGTTCAAAGTTTTGAGATGTCCAACAATAAGCTTAACCTGTTTTACATACACTCACACATTTCTGTTTGCTCACAGCATTAGTGTCCATGTTACAGCTTGTTATATCAGACCATGTCCAGGCGTTTTTGGTTTTTGTTGTTTTTTACTGATGTTACGGCCTCCATATCACCAGAAAAATACCTGGCTCAATGTTAACCAAAGGAGACCAGAAACATATTAAAAAGGATGCCACACAGAGGACAAAGTTGATTATCTTTGTTGAAGTAAAAACACTCAAATGAGAAACAAGCTAAATGAAACAAAAGGGGCTGGAGTTGTCGGCAAAAATGGACAAAACAGGAGAAAATGATCAGGCCAACCCATAAGGGGGCGTCGCACCCAACGCCTCTCCATAGGCTGCCTGACCAAAAACTAAGTAAACCAAGGTATAATCAAAACTGAGCAAACAGGACCACCGACAATCTCCAGCCCAAACTAAAACAACAAAACCCAGCAACCTAGTGCTGCTGAGGGAACAAAAGAGGGAAAAGGAGAAACAAAAATAGCTGTAAATCCAGAAAACAAAGGAGTACAAAGAAACCTCCTGCTCCCCAGGTCTGTGTGTGTGCCCAACCATTGCTCCTCTCTCAGCTCCTCCAAATAGCCCTCCCCTCCCTGAGCGCAGATTACTCTCAGGTGCGCAGCAGAGGAGAGGAAGGAGGAGTACCAGGGAGAAACAGAGAGAGAAACAGGGCCACACAATAGTCCCTGAGGCAATTCATGTCCAGTTAGCCCCTTTCCACGACTCTCCTCTGGTCTGTCCTCTCCCTGGCAGATGGCCTCCACCAATGCTGCTTGCAGCTTGATTTATATTTGAGTTTTTGTACTGATGTGTTGTCATATTTATCTATTTGATTTTTTTCTTGCGGCTCAGAACCTAAGCTAGCAGAAACCTTCATGAGTTTAAACAAATATTGACAGTCTTTGCATCCAAACATCTTCATCAACATGTGCTTCATGATGCATCATTTATGAGATTATTTTCAACATCCCCTATTTGGTTGGTCTCTGAGGTGGAGTCTCTGGCAGAGAGCAACACACCCCTGACTCGTGGTTGACCTTGCTTGGTATTATCAGTGTTACAGACTTTGCGTCACATTGTGAATTCAAGAGAAGATACACTGATCTGTTATATTGAAGTGAACCAAGATGAAAATGTCTCCAGCGTTCCTCTGCACAGACAGAGGAGTTGTACAACGGCCTGAGCAATGTGTTGACTAAGCCTGGAAGACTGACAGTCCCAGAGAAGGTGAAACCACGAGTCAAGTGGATTGCTGTCTGCCAGGTACTCCACCTGATATTTCACTCAGAAATTGGAGCGGGCAGAGGGCCGAGCTGGTCCCCGTCCCGGGTGCTCGTGCCGGCCCTCTGCGAGGGCCGAGCTGGTCCCCGTCCCGGGTGCTCGTGCCGGCCCTCTGCGAGGGCCGAGCTGGTCCCCGTCCCGGGTGCTCGTGCCGGCCCTCTGCGAGGGCCGAGCTGGTCCCCGTCCCGGGTGCTCGTGCCGGCCCTCTGCGAGGGCCGAGCTGGTCCCCGTCCCGGGTGCTCGTGCCGGCCCTCGCATTTTCCTTTCATTTCCTAAACACATTTGGGATGATTTCTTGGCTTAGGGTGCTGATTTCTTGTCCATTTCTTGTCAGTAGTGGCCAAGCCAGATCCCCAACAGTATAAAAGTCCGCCCTCAGGTCTACACTTCCTCATTCCTACACACCATCAATCAATATCACAATCATTTAATCACAGGGCCAAATGTCATCGCACCTTTCTGTACTCTACTCAGGTATATCCAATCAAATCCTATCACTCCGCGTCATATCGTATCCTTACTCATCATATCACGTCATATTGATACTGAATCATATCATTCTTAGAAAATCATATCATATCTTCCATATCTGCCACGGCGGTTGCCACCAGCGGGGGGTCACAACATGACCGAGGTCCCCCGCCACCTCCACCGGACAGCACCCAGATCTCACATCGGCCAGCTCCAATGACTGCGATCATCGGGGACTCCATCATCAGGGAGATCACAGACGAGGACCAGAGGGCGGGAGCATATTACTCCAGTTTTAAAGTCGCTGCATTGGCTCCCTGTGCGCTTCAGGATCAATTTTAAGGTTCTTTTATTAGTTTATAAATGTCTTAACGGCCTCGGGCCTCCTTATTTATCTGACCTGTTTTTACCGTATCAGCCCTTGCGGACCCTGAGGTCCTCTGGCACCAGCCTTTTAACTATACCAAAAGTTAGAACTAAGACACACAGGGAGGTAGCTTTTAGTTATTATGGTCCCCGATTGTGGAACAGCCTGCCAGAGAATCTCAGGGCTGCAGAGTCTGTTGATACTTTTAAAAAGAGGCTCAAAACCTTTTTACTCAAGCTTTTAATTGATTTAATTGACTTACTTATTCCTTCAATATGTATTCTTAATAACATAGGCTTGTGATATTGATTCATGATGTGTAGGAATGAGGAAGTGTAGACCTGAGGGCTAACTTTAATACTTTTGGGGGTGTGGCTTGGCCATGATTGACAAGAAATGGACAAGAAATCATCCAAAATGTGTTTAGGAAATCAAAGGACACAGCTCGGCCCTCTGCCCGCCCTGAGTTCAGAGAGAAATATCAGGTAGAGTCTCTGGCAGACAGCAATCCACTTGACTTATGGTTTCGCCTTCTTTGGGACTGTCAGTCTTCCAGGCTTTGTCAACACATTGCTCAGGCCATTGTACAACTCCTCTGTCTGTGGAACTTTGTTAATTGACTGGTAGAATGACGGGCTAATCTTTGTACACAATCGAAATTGATTGATTGATTCTGGATAAAGGTCTATGATGTGCCAAGAATTGAGGAATTATTTCAGCTAAGACGAAAATGTTTTGAATACCAGCCAGACAATCTGGCAAATTCTACTTAGTTTTTAAACCAAGATGCTATGAGGGACCGATTATTTTAGAACCCCCAAGAACACTGACGAGAAGGCATAAGTTTTACAAACCAAGGACCTGTGCATGTGTTTACCATTCATGGGGAAGGTGATGCTGATCTGATCAACGAGAAGGGGGAGCAAGAGAAGGACTTTGGCATGACTTGAAATTGATGTTGAAATAGAGCGAGGAGGAGCTGGGTAGGAGGAAGCACCTCAGTAGCTGAAAGTGAAGTAATTTAGTACTGTTATGGCGAAAGCTGAATACTTCGGATGGACGAAAGGATAAATTGTTTAAAATGAATCAAAAGAGAGATTGGAAAACTGGGGTAAGTCAGGTATTCCGGTATGGTGGTTCCCTTGGCTAGGTTTTCAAAACACTTTGGTCTTAGCTGAAATAATTCCTCAATTCTTGGCACATCATAGACGTTTATCCAGAATCAATCAATATATCACATGAGCACCCAGGATGGGGACCAGCTCAGCCCTCTGCCCGCTCTGATTTCTGAGAGATATATCAGGTGGAGTATCTGGCAGACAGCAATCCACTTGACTCGTGGTTTCACCTTCTCTGGGACTGTCAGTCTTCCAGACTTTGTCAACACATTGCTCAGGCCGTTGCACAACTCCTCTGTCTGTGCAGAGGAACGCTGGAGACATTTTCATCTTGGTTCACTTCAATATAGCAGATCAGTGTAAATTCACAATGTGACACAAAGTCTGTAACACTGATAATACCAAGCAAGGTCAACCACGAGTCAGGGGTGTGTTGCTCTTTGCCAGAGACTCCACCTCAGAGACCAACCAAATAGGGGTGTTGAAAATAATCTCATAAATGATGCGTCATGAAGGACATGTTGATGAAGATACTTAGATGCAAAGACTGTCAATACTTGGTTAATCTCACAAAGGTTTCTGCTAGACAGCTTAGGTTCTGAGCAGCAAGAAAAAAAATCAAGTAGATACATATGATGACACATCAGTACAAAATTTCCAAGCAAATTCAAGCTGCAAGCAGCATTGGTGGAGGACATCTGCCAGGGAGAGGAGAGACCAGAGGAAAGTCGTGGAAAAGGGGCTAACTGGACATGAATTGCCTCAGGGACTATTGTGTGGCCCTGTTTCTCTCTCTGTTTCTCCCTGGTACTCCTCCTTCCTCTCCTCTGCTGCGCACCTGAGAGTAATCTGCGCTCAGGGAGGGGAGGGCTATTTGGAGGAGCTGAGAGAGGAGCAATGGTTGGGCACACACACAGACCTGGGGAGCAGGAGGTTTCTTTGTACTCCTTTGTTTTCTGGATTTACAGCTATTTTTGTTTCTCCTTTTCCCTCTTTTGTTCCTCAGCAGCACTAGGTTGCTGGGTTTTGTTGTTTTAGTTTGGGCTGGAGATTGTCGGTGGTCCTGTTTGCTCAGTTTTGATTATACCTTGGTTTACTTAGTTTTTGGTCAGGCAGCCTATGGAGAGGCGTTGGGTGCGACGCCCCCTTATGGGTTGGCCTGATCATTTTCTCCTGTTTTGTCCATTTTTGCCGACAACTCCAGCCCCTTTTGTTTCATTTAGCTTGTTTCTCATTTGAGTGTTTTTACTTCAAGAAAGATAATCAACTTTGTCCTCTGTGTGGCGTCCTTTTTAATATGTTTCTGGTCTCCTTTGGTTAACATTGAGCCAGGTATTTTTCTGGTGATGTGGAGGCCGTAACATCAGTAAAAAACAAACAAACAAACAAAAAAAAAAACGCCTGGACATGGTCTGATATAACAAGCTGTAACATGGACACTAATGCTGCCAGCAAACAGAAATGTGTGAGTGTATGTAAAACAGGTTAAGCTTATTGTTGGACATCTCAAAACTTTGAACATGTTCATTTACAATTGTTTATGAAGAGAATCCTGTTTGAAGGTTAAATCTGTTTTTTTTTTCTTTTCTTTTCTTGTAATTTCACACTATTTAAGCATTTATAACATAATAATGACAAATACTTGCCAGAATTGTTTACTTTTTTTTCTCATCAAAAAAGAGTAAAAAACATTTTCAGCACACTGCAACAATAGCACCACCATAATAATAACCGTGATAATTTTGGTCACAATAACCGTGATATGACATTGTCATACCGTTACATCCCTATGTGTGTACCTGCAGCCCCATCAGGAGCCTCAAACTTTATAAGGGGTGTTTCTCAATATGTGTACTTCAGCAAACTTCCGGACTTGCGCACTCGTGATACGTCATCAACCACAGCCGAAGTCCTGTTCCAATACTAAGCTGTCTATGTATACATCAGTAGGATAGATGTTATGTAATAGCTGAAGATGTCTATTATATATACACACACACATTAAGATATAACATTTTAAAACAACTTCATTATAATGCTGTGTGTTTACCATATGTATGTGTGTGAAATTAATTTTAATTTTGAAATTAAAATTAATTAATTTAATTTCAAATTAATTTTGAAATGAGCAAGGTGAGCAACAGAGATGGACAGACATCAAAAGAGAGCAACAGAGATGGACAGACAACAAAAGAGAGCAACAGAGACACAAGGAGAGCTACAACTAAGAGAAAGATAACTGTCCGATAGTAGAGAAATAGTACACCTAAATTTAATTCAATTCATTGATTCACAGTAAAAGGAATGTTTGGATGATAATAGAGATGGTGCATTTCCATTAAATTCATTCATGTTTATTCATTCAATGAATTAATGCATGTTGACAGAGACGTGCAGCAGAAGAGAGAAGCAGAGACAGACAACAGACAGCAGAGGTGAGCAACAGAGAGACAGACAAGGAGAAAGCCACAGAAACACTGGCACTGAGAGGGTAGAAAATGAGGAATTATACATTTGAAAAGTGGCCATTATCAGAATTTTTTTGGGGACATAATAGCCGCAGTTTTCTTTGGTTTTCTTTCTTATCTTCCTCTTTAACCATTTTTTTGTTTCCTCTTCTTCGTCTTCTGCGGTTATGGGGGCATTACCGCCACCCACTTGACTGGAGTGTGAACAGGAGCACAGGAGAAATGGACGTTTGTTTTTGCAACGTTACAGTTGTCTGTCAACTCATGCCCCAAGGTCCCCAGACTCGGTGCTAGGGCTTCGATCTGCTTAATGACCTTTCCTTTTTTGATCAGGTTAGAATGTTATTTAAAAGGTGACAGCCATTTATATTTATTTATATGACATGACAGCAAACCTTCACCGAGGCGGCAAGGGGGGGGGGGGTCGAAGGGTTCGAACGAACCCTTCGACCCCCCGTGCCTACGGGCCAGATACATATATTACAAAGGACCTCTTTCACAATACATGTAATTTTGCCCACAGCCCAATTTTTTGTTTATTGTGTGGTATTTGTAGTACACCCAGAGACTCCCAAGAATATACCTTTAGAAAATCCAAAAGTCATCCAGGGCCTGTACTATGACCTATTTTATGATCATTGCCATAGGTGTGAGCCAGGGTGCACACTTTACCCCAAAACTTACTCAAACACAAATAATAAATCATCAAATTGGGTCAAATCACCTTCACTGAAGTCTGGTGCATCTTTTGAAATCAAATGTAAAGCTATGTATTACAATTGAAAGAAGTTATTGAATTTTAACTGGAAAAAAATTAGTTTTTTTTATGATTTTTTCAACAAATTCAATTCTTTGGAGATGTGTCTGACCAACTTACAGTTGCTGTACACCTAAAATACTTACAAATTATTTGGCCACATATATATTCTCAAAGTGGGAAAAAAATCATCAAATTCTGAGACCGGTAAAGTTGTTCAATTAACAGGTTGGGTTACTGTGGTAGAATCAGGATACTGTTCCATATCTTGTATATCAGGGAACCTTTAAAGATTTGTTCAGAATTCATCCTTTAAGTATGATTTCTTTTAGAATTTGAATGCTAGATTCAAAACAAACATTTCACATGAAATGTTAATCATTTTAATATTGAACAGCCACAAAGGGCCTGTATATTATGCCTTTGTGATGAGATAATAATGAGCCATTGATACAAGTAAAAACCGATGCAGTTTTGGATTGTTGTAATCAGATTGTATATATCTACAATGACAGCAATACATAAACATTACTTCTGTCAATTTCTGTTTCTAGTACTTATATATACATGTAATCTGTTTTATGGCCTTCGTGTCTTTTTGCATAGCAACGGCTTGAACAATTTTAATTTGTAGACTGGAACTATAGTGAGGGAAAGGGGATCTGAGAAATCCATAAGATGTATGATTGGCTGGTTATTTCATAG
This sequence comes from Cetoscarus ocellatus, assembly GCA_037902135.1. Lineage (NCBI taxonomy): Eukaryota > Metazoa > Chordata > Actinopteri > Labriformes > Labridae > Cetoscarus > Cetoscarus ocellatus. The sequence continues at coordinate 181,847 of JBAMNC010001432.1, read as the reverse complement.
AATGCAGTCTTTGAATTTGCTTGTGTATGGTTGGAGGGGTTTCTGATTTTGAAAATGTTTATAATATCCCAAATAATAGATTACAGATGCAACATGTGCACACATGCCAGAGGTTCTCTTTCCAGCGGGACAGAGACAATAATATGCCTTCACAGGATCATCTGATGCATTCTTGTCAAATTGAATCCAAACATTGTATTTTATTTGAGATCTGTGACGAGAATGAATCTGTCCCCTAATGAGATCAGCATCATGCTGGTAAACCCAAATCTCATAGTCACCATCATTTTTTTGATGCTCAGCAATGTAGCCAGGGGACTGTTTGATTTGGTATGTACCACATGTTATGGTCTCAAGGTATTCCAGATCCACATGAGGGAACGAGATATCAGATGCTTCAAGCTTCTGCCATTCACTACGAGCTCTACGTGACATATTTGTTTTTTATTTTTCAAACCTTTCATGGAATCAAATGACCATGCTTACTAATCTTTCCCAAGCTACACTGTCAAGATATTTTCATACAATTGCAGATATTTTGAAAAAAAAAAATGACGGTATATATATATATATATATATATATATATATATATATATATATATATATATATATATATATATATATATATATATAAAATACAATGTTTGGATTCAATTTGACAAGAATGCATCAGATGATCCTGTGAAGGCATATTATTGTCTCTGTCCTGCTGGAAAGAGAACCTCTGGCATGTGTGCACATGTTGCATCTGTAATCTATTATTTGGGATATTATAAACATTTTCAAAATCAGAAACCCCTCCAACCATACACAAGCAAATTCAAAGACTCCATTCTATGAAATAACCAGCCAATCATACATCTTATGGATTTCTCAGATCCCCTTTCCCTCACTATAGTTCCAGTCTACAAATTAAAATTGTTCAAGCCGTTGCTATGCAAAAAGACACGAAGGCCATAAAACAGATTACATGTATATATAAGTACTAGAAACAGAAATTGACAGAAGTAATGTTTATGTATTGCTGTCATTGTAGATATATACAATCTGATTACAACAATCCAAAACTGCATCGGTTTTTACTTGTATCAATGGCTCATTATTATCTCATCACAAAGGCATAATATACAGGCCCTTTGTGGCTGTTCAATATTAAAATGATTAACATTTCATGTGAAATGTTTGTTTTGAGTCTAGCATTCAAATTCTAAAAGAAATCATACTTAAAGGATGAATTCTGAACAAATCTTTAAAGGTTCCCTGATATACAAGATATGGAACAGTATCCTGATTCTACCACAGTAACCCAACCTGTTAATTGAACAACTTTACCGGTCTCAGAATTTGATGATTTTTTTCCCACTTTGAGAATATATATGTGGCCAAATAATTTGTAAGTATTTTAGGTGTACAGCAACTGTAAGTTGGTCAGACACATCTCCAAAGAATTGAATTTGTTGAAAAAATCATAAAAAAAACTAATTTTTTTCCAGTTAAAATTCAATAACTTCTTTCAATTGTAATACTTAGCTTTACATTTGATTTCAAAAGATGCACCAGACTTCAGTGAAGGTGATTTGACCCAATTTGATGATTTATTATTTGTGTTTGAGTAAGTTTTGGGGTAAAGTGTGCACCCTGGCTCACACCTATGGCAATGATCATAAAATAGGTCATAGTACAGGCCCTGGATGACTTTTGGATTTTCTAAAGGTATATTCTTGGGAGTCTCTGGGTGTACTACAAATACCACACAATAAACAAAAAATTGGGCTGTGGGCAAAATTACATGTATTGTGAAAGAGGTCCTTTAAGACAGCTAGTGGCCTGCCAAAGTGCTCTATAGTAAAATAAAGAGAAAACAATAAAAACAAAAAAAACATACAAGTTAAAAAAACAATAAAAAAAACGAGCAATACAGAGAAAACACAACAAATACAAGACCCAATAAAAGGGGACTATATTCCACCAAAGGCCAAAGTGAACAAGTGCGTCTTAAATGGAAAGTTCAGTTTTTTTTGAAGTGGGGTTGTATGTGCTCCATATGGCTCTAAGTACATTAGATGCAGTAGAAAGTTCTCTCCTCTCCCTCAGTAAGCCCCAATTTGTAAAAGTTTGTGACGCAGAACCAGCCACAAACAGGGAAGTATTGTACCAAATACAAAGGGTATTTTCTCCGCCTACAGGAACCCCTATCAAAAAGTAATACCACAGTTTAAAAGTACGCTACCTAGAAAGTTTTTTAAGTGCAATAACTTTTCGGTAAAATAAAGTTTATCTGGAACTAACGGACTCTTGTCTCGTATTCCTCCATGCAGCGCTACCGCGCAAGACAGTTAGACTCCATCACATCAATCATTCAAATCCCAACTCAATACTCACCTGCTCAACCTGGCATATTCCCTCTAACTAGACACTGTGCACTTCATTTGTTTTTATGTTCATGTTTCGTTTTAATAATGTCTGTGATCTTTTATGCTTTTATTTTCTTTAAGGTAACCTTGGGTGACTTGAAAGGTACCTCCAAATAAAATTTATTATTATTATTATTATTATTATTATTATTATTATTATTTACTGACCTAAGAGCTCTGGAGGGCTGATGTACTTGAATAAAGTCGGACAGGTATTCCGGGGCCAGGCCATTCAGAGACTTAAAGACAAATAAAAGAATCTTAAAATGAATCCTGTACCTAACATAAAGCCAGTGAGGACAAGAAAGCACCGGAGCTATGTGTTCACGTTTCTTTGTCCCAATTAGGAGCCAACGAGGAGGTCATGAAGATCAGTCCCAGGGCTGGACCAGAAAAGGACCAGAGATCATTTTGTTGTCAATTATGCAGAACAGCAACAAAAACAAGCGTACTTATTAAACTATACCGCCACTTACAGCTCTGCTATTAATTAAAGGGATTTTAATCCTTGGCATAAAAGTAAAAATAACGTTGTAAGAAACAATCTCACTGAACAATCATTCCCTGGAAGACAAAACAGAAATGACATTTTACACAAATTTAATAAAAACTCAATTTGCAAGTAACGATTAATGTTTTGAAATTCCCTGTACCACCAAAAGCCAAAGAAACTTACTTTAATTTTAAACATTTGTTCTCCCAAGATGATCACATTTTGATATTCATGATAATTTATGTTCAGTTTGTAAAAATGATATTAAAACAACCGACCTACTCATGCAATGCTATTATACATCCTGGTTTGACATTAATAAATTGATTAAACAGAAGATAACATCCTTTCCAGCAGTGGTATCTAGAGATACTGCGTTGTAATGTCATCCTGTGGATATTGTTAATATTTTTATACATAAAAAAAGAATCTTGCAAGCATCCCCTGAATTGGTTGTTTTCCTAAATTAATTTCAATTTTTTAAAAAATCTAAATTTGTAATTTATAATATTTGTTAGGATTCCATTGTTCCATCTGGTAAAGGATGGGATCATGGGAACACTTTTATGACACCAGCTTTTGCAAGTTTTATTTTTATTTCATGGGAATTGATATTTTTCAGTTACACATATTTCAATACATTTAAAGAATGCAAAAATGCTATCACAGCTGTAATCTAAAACACACCCTTTTTAAATAAATAAAAAATACATTTTCTTAGGTATAATAGAATTATTTAAATCTGTTCAATTAAAATAGAATTATCAGAAGTTCTTTTTAATAAAATACAACCATTAAAAGACAAGCAAGATAACAGAAACATTATTCACATTAAAGGAGCTGCAAGTGTTTTCATTTTTTTTTTATCATTATTATTATCATTTTGATAACTCATGCGCTCTTCCATGTTTTTCAGAAGGGAATTTGTACAAAATTAAACAAGAAATCATAAATCCTAGTGAAATTGAAATTGCCACATGTAAATTTGTCCAGAAGTTTCTGAGTATGATTAGTTGTATATATGATATTTTATTCCTTTTTAGCTGTACAGTTGTTGAGGTTAATGTTAAAAATTAAAGATTCAAATTAAATGCTGTAAGTAAACAGTGTTTACATCCTTTACTGTGGTAAATGAAGGAATTAAAATATTTGAAAGAATAGTTAAAACTCTTCATTTAAAATTTCAAAAGTAAAACATTAACCCAAAATGAGGTCACAGAACTGTTTTGATATTTTGAAGTATTTTTCTTATCACTTGTTAATATGCCAATATCATGGGTTTGAAAAGTTTTGGATTATAATCCTAAAACTGTTTACACGATTCTTCATTGAATTTATTGAACTCTGACGGAAATTAGATTCTCAGAGTTATGTTGTGCAAAGTGTGATAAAAAGAAAACACTGAAGTGAAGTAGTTTTAAATTATTAGTAGTCAGAAACACAGTAGTTCAATCCACCATCGCAGAGAACACTGACTTGATCTTTCCCTGCAGCACCGTCAAACACCAACAGATGGAGACCAAACACCATCACACTGCAGCAGGTCTTCACTTTGAGATGATGTTTGATCCTGTTGGACACAGAAAGAGCAGTGAAAATCAAAGCATCAGTGCAAATGTATTTTTCAGAGTATTAATGAACTTTATAATCTTAAAACAGAGACCGTCATCATATTTCTTTCAGAGCAGTACAATTTTAGATTGTTGATCTAATAAAATATTGATTGGTGACGAAGAACAAGTGTGGGTGTGTGTTTGTGTTTGAAAGGTCAGATTATCATATTCATTTAGAGTAACCGGTGAAATGAAAATACACATGCTCAGCGTCAGGCTGAGGTTCAGGTTACTTTATTTATATCCATGGATAGGTCTGCTTGTTTGCCAGCAAAAAAGAGACTTCTATTTGAACACAAAAATTATAAAACCGGTGTTACTTTAAAAAAAAGACAAAAAAAGAAACTATTCCACCCAATCATGGCTTAAAGAAGTTGTTCTGAAAATGTTTAAAGATACTCAAAATTCCACCAATCTGGGCATAAAAGACAAAACAATCAACCAATGAAATTGTTCAAAAATCACATGAGAATTCAGTTTTTATTAATCCTAGACTAGAAACAAGCATGAGCTGATCATATGACAAACAGTTATTGTGAGTTTTATGCTGCTTTTGTCTCTTTCAGCAAGAGTCATCTCCAACGATTTATTGACTGTTTCATCGTCTTGTTTTCATATATCTTTTTATCTGTAATAATTAACCGCTACTAAATCTCAATTTCCCTGAGGGATGTTTTTCCCAAGGGGATTAATAAAGTACTATCTTATCTAATCTAGTCTAATCTAATCTACATTGTTGCTTTTTGTACAAATATCAATAATTCAGCTTTTTCGTGATTAATATCTACAACATCATAAAATGATTTTAAAATATTTCGACCATTAGAATTGTTTAAGATAATGTGTCCTTTAGGTATTTTGATTTTCCTTTGAAGTAGTAGCTCAAAAATGTGTTCTACCAAAGGATAGCACAGAAAAAAACAGTTTATTATCATTATTATTGTATAGGTAAAACCAACCTCTGGCTTTCTGCATTCATGAATCTTTTCGGAGACCGGCAGAGAGGCAGACAGATTGATTCTGAGTTAAACATTAGCTGTCAGAGGACACACACTGATGGACGGACACACAGGTGCTCTAAAGTTGCCAGGTAACCTCCACGCTCCCAGTTTATCATCCACAGCAACCACGTTACAGGAGAGCGGCCTGGTCCAAAGTCCTCTGATTTCCCCCGGATGCAGCCAAAGTGTCATGATTAACCACCAGAACACACAAGAAATCACCTGCTGGTTCAAAATGCCGTCCGAACATGCTGTACTGAGGGGGACTGAATTATCTCAGGTATTTTTTTTTTTTTTTTTTGGCAGGTGTGCCAGACAGAACATGAGCAGTGAGGGTGGAGAGGACGGCCTGAGGGGATTTTTGTGTTAGCATGATCGGAAGAAACCTGTTTCTGTAATGGTGAGGGGGCAAACCTGACACTTCACATGGACTTTTTCACATGTCTGTCAGTCTGGGCAACAACCCACAATACCATCATTTCCCAGGTTGGAAGGAAGGAATCAATCTATCTATCTATCAATCTATATCTCTCTTAGGGCACACCTTAACCACACCTGTAGCTGCTGCATCTTACTTTGTAAGGACTCTGATTGGTCCAGTCATTCTCTGACTGCAAACAAACAGTTCTGCTTAAAGCTCTGTAAGATGGATCTGTGTGGTGATTGACACTGAATATGATAAAATAAGGCTGCTTTTCAAGTTTAGTAGGTGCATGTTTAATGACTCAATAGATTTGATGTCACAGTGAAACTGATCTTGTACCCCTCATCCTGAAGTCAGGGTGAATATTCATGTAAAGTCTGATGTCTGTGTAGGGTCTCAGTCATCTAGGTCATGGTCATCCAACGCTGGACAAATGTGGCAACTGTTGCCACTTGGATCACTGATATTCGATATCATCAATAGTCGAGAAAAATTCTTTTGAAGCAGGGGTCACTGACCTTTTTGAGCCTGAGAGCTACCCAAAAGATGAGAAGTATTAGAGAGGGCTACACATTTGATCTAATGTTTCTCAGAAATATTGTTTTTTATAGTTTACCTTAAAATAATTAATATTATGCATTTAATAAGATACATATGACACTGTTTGTTTACTTTTCACTATCACTGTCTCTTTCAGATGGTCAGATTACTACAAATAAAAGGGTAGTATCAAGAAAATAACACAAATACATGCAGTTCAACAAAACAATACATTTTCAGCTTTCAATAAAATGTACCTTTAAGTTTTCAAGCTCATAAGTAAAGCTCAAATGAGCTTAAAATGGAATAAAAAGCCCATTGATTTACTTTTTTTTCATGCAATACACTAAGATATACTTTCTTAGTATACTTATGGTACAAGTTAAGTCCCACTGATAATAAAACATCTTTTAGATGAGTAAGCTAACCAAGGTGTCAAAAATAAAAATCATGGTTATTGGTGGATATTAAAGTTCACTTGACCACTTTTGTCCCAAATGCATTAATAATGCTTTATAACAGACCATCACAGAAAGCATTATCGCAAATTAAATCTACTTACTTCCTATAAAAAATAAAACAAAACCAGAGAGTACAATAGCCATATTTTACATTTTGTAAGTTGTAATGCATTTACCCTGTGTAAATGGTTTCTAGGTGGCAAATCAGCCTAAAATTCTTCATGGCAGATTTTTTTTTTTTTTTTTTACACTTAAGGTTGTTATTATGGGAAATTTAAAACAGCAGGCAGGCCACACTGTGAGACGAAGGGCCGCATATGGCCCCCAGGCTGCCAGTTGCCCACCCCTGCTCTGAAGCATTGATTTAGTCAGAAGTGTCAAGTTTCTCTCACTTATTGTGGGGGCCCTCTTAAGCTTCTGGGGCCAAGATCAGGGTCTCTTTCTGCAACATCATCAACATCATTGTTTAGAAATCCATAATATATAACTCCATCATCATTAGCATCATTTTTATATTCATTATCATCATTTTTCCCATTAATATCATCATCGGCTTATGCATTTCTTCTTAAATCAATAGCTTCATTGCTGGCTTTCAACATCAGCATCATCACCTCCATGTTTTTCCCTCAACAATTAAGACTCTAAAGCCTTCCACTTGCAGCATCCAACAAAATATTCATGATCAGATCAAAACCACCATGTTGATATGAAATGTGTGTCTATGTGTGCACAGATGGCCAACTTTCCTCACAAAGACAGAGGGAGAAGGAGAGAGAGGGGGAGAAATGTCTTTCGCTGATACAAATGGAAGATTTGTCACGTGATCCCCAGGGCCGTTTTAATGACGTACGCACCATATGGCGCGTGCCGGCGGGAGGGTGGGGCCTCGATATGCTAATCACCCCCCCAACCCTAACCCTCTACCCTGTGTGTGTGTGTGTGTGTGTGAGATGCTGAGTATAAAAACAGCATCATCCCGCACACACACCTCAAAACATCTCAGAGCGGATCCCGCAAAGTCACGCACCCAGACCCACAGAGCGCGCGCGGGGATGAGTGCGATCTGAGGACAGCAGATTAAAACAACAGGTAGGATTTTACCATAACTTAATCCTATTTTTAAACTTATTTTAAACCCTATAATAATGATAATAATAATAATAATCTATTTTTGCATGAAGAAACTAGGCCCATTAGGGTGATACATTTGATAGATTTTGGGGTTAGAGCTCGTGCCAAATTAACAAATTACGCAAATTCAGATGGGAATTAAGCCACTAATTGCAATTTAACTGCCGTATAATTTGTCCCAAATTACTCATTGGTGAGAAAATGTGGCAAACGCTTCTTAGACATTTAATTCATTTAGCTCTGTCTTTTTTCCTTCTTTAAAATGAGGATGAGAAGCCAACACGTAAGAGGGGAAATTGGCCTTCTAGTGCAATTTGTTGGATATTTCACAAGTCATGGGGTCCCACTTTATACATTTTTACAAACTTTATTTTCTACAAAATAAATGAGAAAAAAATAAAGCAGAAATGATGAATTAATCTCAAACGCAATCGCAGTTTTTAACAGGTGCTACTGAAAAATGGGACACGGCATTGTCAGAGTACCGTGCATTCTCTGGCTAAAAATGTAAATAGAGAAAAATAAAGACTAAAAGATAAGTCATTTCCGATTTTAAACATACTTAAATTAACCTTAAAATCTTAGCCCTCTTGTGGTTATATTTGGCCTATTTTTATCCTTCAAAACATATTTCCTCTTCCTGGAATAAAATAAAATAATAAAATAATTATTTTATTTATAGACCCTTTTAGCTTTTTATTATTATTATTTGTTTGTCTGTTTTGTGTTTATTTGTTATATTACCCCCACCCGTGTCCGCGTGCCTCCACCTGTCTCACCCCCACCTGTCTGTCGGTCACTTCAATCACTCGGACCACAAACAAACGAACGAGAGAAGAGCCTAAAATGGAGGAAATCGGGGTAATCACGACCATTCTGAAAAAGCTTAGGGGCAAAATCATTTCTAGGCTATTGTTGTTTTATCATTTCAAATTAAACATTTTCCACATTGGCACTATATGATTAAAATAACTGTGTTTTTTTAAAATACTGCATCACTGGCTAACTTACTTAATTCCGATCCTTGGATTTCGAAAAAATAAAATAGATAACTTCACTTTTCTACAGGGGGCTTTAAAACACAAAAACGAACCAAAACTGCTTCAGTTACCGTCAATAACACTGAAGTTCTTCCCCGGACGACCCAAAGGCTGTGACATTCTGTTCTGATACTCTTCTCCTCTTGTTTTATTGGTCTTAAATTTAGTTTAATTAGTTTCATCCTAACTTGACTTTAGTTATTCTTGTCTTCTTGGCCAATGTTTTATGTCCCGTTGTAAATAAATGGACCATCTCATTGTCTTTCTACACTTTCATTGTTAAGCACTGCTGTTTTGAAACGATGACAATGGCCTTTAAAAACATATTTTACTGTGAAATGTCAAAATAAAGATCTTTTACACTTTTTTTTTTTTTTTTTCAAAAAAATTGAATTTCTACAATAAATGTTTCTTTAAAGTCCATTAGCAACAGATTACAGCAGCTCTTCAAATAACTTCTTGCAGCTGGAAAAAGTATGAACATTTCGACTTTTTGATTTGATATTTTTTGTATTTAATTACATGAAATATCTCTTACACTTTTCTTCTGCATTTTGCCCAAACTGTAATTTATTCCAATTCCAACTCTGTTTTTTTAAGAACAATACTAACTGCTGCAGCATAATAAATATCTACCCCCCCTTTTAAATCTACTTATATCTATGTTATTTTTATGTAAAGAAACATCAAAGTTAATATACAAACCTATATTCATAACCATAATCATACCCACAGGTTCTCTACAGCTGGGTCAGTACCCAAAAGTGGGTTGATGGCCCATTTTTATTAGAACACAAACCTGTATCTGAAAAATGTGTCAAAGTGTCTGGAAGGTGCATTTTCAAATGTTTATCCTGTTCTCTCTTTATTTTTTTATTTCTTTGTTATGTTTTGCACAATTTGAGGTTCAAACTGCACCACTCATCACCAGATGAATCTGACTTGTTGGGAAAAAAGATAAATTTGAGCCATATTTTTCATGAATGAATCTGTGGGTCTCAGGACTAGGCCAAATGAGAACCACAATTTGATTTATGGGAAATAAAACTTAATAGTATTTAAATAATGTAAAATCCAATCTCTCATAAGACCAACTTTAAACACGAGTTTCATTATAAGAATCTTATTGACAAAAAATTCAAGGAAAAAAGAAATAAAACTAAATGCTGAAAAAAGTCAACAGGTAAAGAAGTGCTTTACTTAAATACTTGAAAAAACGCCTGTAAGAATATGTCCCTTCAATTCAACAGGCCTAAGTTCAATCAATTTCTTTTACACAGAGGAATTATTAAATAACAATCTCCTGTTGTTTTATAGTTTTTTAATGTTCTTCTTTCTTCTGTCAAACAGAGAATAATCATCATGACTCGGTCTGTGCGGGAGGAGCAGGCGTCGGTGGAGTCGGAGGATCAGCCGGAGCTTCACAGCCCAGCAGATGGAGAGATGGAAAGGGATGGAGTAGTAGGGGAGGGGGAGGAGGACCACCTCAACCGCCTGGAGGACGAAGAAGATGAGGACGAGGAGGAGGAAGATGAGGAGGAGGACGGGGAGAACAAACCCAAGAGACGAGGGCCCAAGAAGAAGAAGATGACCAAGGCTCGTATGCAGAGGTAAAGATTATTTTAACTCCTCTTAGGCTGAATATTAATGAATATGTTCAGGTGAAATGCAGATGAATATTAAGTTTGTCCTGAGGGTGGTAGTGGAAGGGAAAAATCTATAGATGGTTCTTATTTTGAGGAGAGTGGTCAATTATTTCTAAGTTAATCTGTTACTCTGTCAAAGATTTACTTTGAACCAGAGAGTTTTGGGGCTTCTTCACCTTTCATTGCAAAAAATGACCCGACTTAAAGTTTATAGAACACATACAAAAGTCACAGTCTTTGACTAAAGCAATGAAAATAAGGTGAAAATGAGAGTCTATCAGTTGGCACTATAATATAATATAATATAATATAATACAATATAATATAATAAAGTCAAAATAGTTTTTTTTCTAATTGTTTGTTTTGTTATTCGTTGCGGATATGAGAGTATGACGCATAAGTTCCAATAAGGTCACAGAGTTAGAAAGTCTAACATCAACTTTCTAAAAAAATGGGACAAAGACATCCAGTAAAATGTTAATAAAATCAGAATCTAATGATTTAAAACACATAAACTCCATATCAAACTAGAAAATAGCAGCATATCAGCAGCGTGAACTGAGAACTTAATTGATTTTTGGAAAATCACATGGTCATCTAGATTTTGGAAATTCCAGCAATGCTATTTTATGCAGCAGGAAACCTCTTACTTATTAGAAACCTTTCGTTTATTTTACACCTTTGTTTGATAGGATTTAAGAGAGTTTGAAACTGGGGATAGAGAGTAAGAAAATACATGCTGTAAAGAAGCCACGGGCAGAATTTAAAACCACAGCTGCCTGCCTTTATGACAACAGCTCTGTGGATGGGCCACATCGATGCAACGCTGAGGCTATCGGTGCCACAACTAAATTATTTTAAAGATATGGAGGATTGTTGTTTGAATGCTTTGATTGGAGAGAAAGGAGAGTAGAGAGAGATGCAGATCAAAAGGAACCAGTGTGGGGAACGTCACAAGGAAAAGAGTCAAAGGTTGAAACTTGGGCCACTTGCCATGAGGACCACAGGCTCTGAACATGGAGTGTGCAAATGAACTGCAGCTCCACAAGCACCCACTAAAATACTTTAAAATTAAATCATTGTTTAAGTTGAACTACAGCATTACAGAAAGCTTCACTATGTGCTCTGCCTTTGATAGGGGCAAGCTCCAAAAGAAGAAGCTTATTTATAACATTAAAATCTCCCAAGTAGTATTATCTGACTGTCCAAACATCCGTCCATCCTTCGTCTTTACCGCTTTTCCCTTTTGGGGCTGAAGCCTATTCCAGTGAGAGGCAAGGTACACCCTGAGGCTGCCCGTTGTCCACACAAACAATGCAAATGACAGAACAAAAATTGATGAAAAAATATAATAAATATAGTAAAAACAGGGCAGCACGGTGGTGCAGCAGGTAGCGCATGTGCCTCACAGCAAGAAGGTCACTGGTTTGATTCCCGTGATGGGTTTGGATGTTCTTCCAGTACATGCGTGGGTTCTCTCCCAACACTCAGGTTTCCTCCCACTGACCAAAAACATGCTCATTAAATTGATTGGTGACTCCAAATTGCCCTTAGATATGAGTGTGAGCGTGAATGTGGTCTGTTTGTCTATGTGGCCCTGTGATTGGCTGGTGACCGGTTCAGGGGGTACCCCACCTCACACCCAATGTCAGCTGGGATAGGCTCCAGCCCCTGCGAGCCCTATAGGGATAAGTGGTATAGATAAGGGATGGATAGTAAAACTTCACTGTTTGTTTCACAACAGCCCCCTTCCTTTAAAGCTCATTGCTGCTCTAAGTGTAAAAAATTGCCAGTTGGTCCTCACACGGTGCTGTGGTTGAAACTAAAGTTCTTCCTCTCATGAACAGAGACTGTTTAAAGAAGATGTAGCCAACATACTGTCTTGTCCTACTTTATGGATATGTTTAGCTGCAAACATTACAACAATCACAGAAAATCCTTGGGAGCTGATTGCGACTTTACGGATTTCACAGAAATGCTTAATCGCTGAGGAGAAATAAAAATAAATCCACTTTGTGTTTCTGCAGATTTAAAGTCCGTCGAATGAAGGCTAATGCCAGGGAGAGGAACCGCATGCATGGTCTGAATGATGCTCTGGAGAGTCTGCGAAAAGTCGTCCCTTGTTACTCCAAAACCCAGAAACTGTCAAAGATTGAGACGCTCCGCCTCGCCAAGAACTACATCTGGGCTCTGAGTGAGATCCTGCGCTCTGGGAAGGCACCTGACCTCATGAGCTTCGTCCAGGCGCTCTGCAAAGGTCAGTGTCAACATACAACAGCAAATTGAATCAGGTCAACCTTCAGCCTGTTAGTCTGGAGCATCATGTCTGAATGTGTGAATCAAATGGCAGAGAAAAATAGAGAATGTGGCCTTGACCACTAATGATTTTTATGGATGTAAGTTAAACTGTCTGTAATCCAAACAATGTCCTATAGTTCCCCCTTTATCCAGTTTAAAGAGTATTTGGAGTAATTTGAACCTACATCTGTACAGTTTAGTGCCAAGAAAATAACTGCAGAAAACTATCATGTTGAAACAAACAAGAACCAGAAAATAAAGCTAGTAGCCGAAAAGTAACATTAATAATGTTAACATGTTTATATTTTTATCATAATTTTGCTACGTTTATCTCTTGTCTTAACTGTATCAGCACAGAAGTATAGAGTGGTGCAGAAATGAGTTCAAAATGCACGAGTTAACATTTTAGCACTTATGGTTCCCTCGGCCCAATGGGATTGTAGAATGGCTTTTCAGATAGATGCCTGAAATAAGGACTGTGGTTAACATTTTTTAAAGGAGATTCAAATTTCATTTTGCACCACAAAATGCATCTGATATTGCGCCACCTTTGAATTCTAAGCGTTATTATCGGTTTACAAAGATGGATGCTTCTGAACTGCTAAGAAGGAGAACAAAAATGACAGGGGACCTGAAAGCAAGCATTTCTGATCGTCTTTTTAAATAAACAATAATTCATACGCCATAGCCATAGCCATGATTTACAATGACAGATATCCTACCAAGTATTATATAAGCAGAAGATTGCCACTCTCTTTCTCCTTTCGCTTTGCCAGCTTCACCCTGCATAAGCACTGTGCTCTTGCTTTAACCCCCATCCACTTTCAGGTGCTGATAGGGGGTTCATATGGGGGGCGGTTCATCAATCTTAAAATTCAACATGTAAAATAATTCGACAGGGAAAATTATTATAACAAAATCATACTTTTTTATGCTGCTGCTTCAATTAATGCATGAATAAGACACTAAAGTGAGTTGTCTGACAAATATGATTTCTGAATATTTAGATATAAAGTAAGTTTTAATAAGGACTGCTGACAAAAATGGACAGATATGAGCATAATTATTAGTATTAATGGGATCTGGCAGGTAATGATGTAACACTATTCAACAGAAACAGACATTGATAACTACAGTTAAGTACTGAAAATGTTTTATAGGTTTACTGATCTGAATCAATAAGACAGCTGCAGATTAGGGGTAAATTTGATTACTTTTCTACTAGTAGATTTTTGGTTTGATCCCCAGCTTCTATTGCCTACAACTCAACTTAAATATAAAATTGGCATGCCTATAAACCCTGCTTTCTCAGCCCTGCTCAGAACAGGCTGTTAAACTGCGTTGACACCAAGCAGCCCAGCTCAAGTCGGCTCGGTACAGTACGCAATTATAGGTGTTAAATAAAGGGTAAGGTACCTAAATAACTGATCCATGCCGTCACACCTTTTTGGCACCCCTCTGCCGGGTTGCCAAGTACGCCAAGCCGACACCTAAGGGTGGAGCTAAATGCTGCCATCTGTTGATTGGTCACAAGAATCGTAACTTCACATGATAAAAGTGAAGGACTTTTCTACTACTGTTGCTATAAAGAATGCTTGTATGAAACAATGCTCCATGGTGTAGATCAGAGGTGCACACCTTCCTTTCCATTGTTGGAGAGAAGGACGTGCAGAAAGACATGACGTAGCTGGCATGACCCTCATCTTGCCCAAAGGTTAGGGTACAGCTGACAGTGGAAATTAGGGCGAGATTAGGGTTTACCGCTCCAAAATGCACCAAACTGTACTGAATCAAACCAGACAACTCAGTTAAAACGCAGCTATATAGTGTTAATACTCGTGAACTGCGTCTGACCATGCCCTCCTAAGAAAGCAGGAGTGGCTTTAGTCTTAAAGTTCAATGCTCTAATGTTTACTGTAGCTGCAGACATGCTAAGAAATGCTCATTGCACTGGAAAATGTGGTGGGTTGAACAAACACTTTGCTCCAGGGGTGTCATGGAAGTGGAAATAATATTATTAATGGAAAGTTTTCAAACTGTTGGATCAGTGATTTTCTGTAAGGTGAACCAAGCTACAGCAGGAGAGGAGGGGTCTCTATTAAAAACCTGAAAAGTGTATTTTGTATAAGAGGGTGTGCTTATACTTATGAACACATTGTTTGGCCTTTATCGTGTGTGAGAGTGTGACTGACCTGTAATACAAAAGTGTTTTGAGAAGTCTTTCAACTAGAGAAGCACTCTTTTATGTTCTATTCTGTTTACCTTATTGACTGATTATTTTCTGTCTGTTCTCAGGTCTTTCTCAGCCAACCACTAACCTGGTTGCAGGCTGCCTGCAGCTAAATCCTCGGACTTTCCTGCCTGAGCAGACACCTGACATGCCAGCTCACCTTCCTCCTGCCGGTGCTGTCGCCTATCCGGGACACTTCTCCTACCAGAGCCCCGGACTGACGGCCGGCCTCCCCAGCCCGCCCTATGGCACCATGGATCCCTCCCACATCTTCCACCAGGTCAAAGGCCAACCCTATGGGCCGCTGGAGCCCTTCTTCGATGGTGTCCTGGTGTCTGACGGTCCAGCGTTTGACCCGCCCCTTAGCCCACCACTCAGCATCAACGGGAACTTTACGTCTTTCAAGCACGAGGCCGTGTCAGCCGCTGACTATGACAAGAGTTTCTCCTTCAGTGTTCATTACGGAGGCGGAGGCGGGGGAGGAGCAGGGGGACACCCAGCCATCTATGGAGGAGCGGGGTCAAATGGACGGTGCGCTGACCTGCAGGTGGACGGACTGATGGGCTTTGACGGACACTCGCACCATGAGCGGCTGATGAACGCCCAGCTGAATGCCATCTTCCACGACTCCTGAGGACGAGGATGATGAAGGACTGAGAGGCTGATGAAGACAGAAAGACAAAGAGAGAGACCGTTACAACGGGAGACAGACAGTTCTGTGTCATTTAATCAATTCATATCCGTCTTTCTCTCTGTCTTCTTTCTTTTCTTCTTTCTGTGTTCATCAGTTGCAGTGACCCCCTTCAGTTTGGTCATAAAAGCGATGATGTCAAAATGGCGTCAGGTCATTTATGTAACCATCTTTGTAGCGCTTCGTCCAGCAGGAGACGCACTCTGAATGTCTTTTTATTATCCATATTATCATTTAAAAAAAATCAATAATCAATGAGCAATAATCTGGAGGAAAACTATGCAATTTTGTTTAAGTCTGAGCAAAGCTTGGCTGATAATTCCAAATGTTGAAAGAATAAAGATTTCTCTATTTTTGGTCAGTGTGTGAGGCGGTGTGCCACAGGCGTCCGGCCGAAGTGTTCATGTTGTTCATGTGGTTTTTACTTTTTGCTTTTTATAACGGTTCTGTAGCGTTTCTTTTGACATTTCATGTGATTCTTGTTTATATTTTATAACATAGATGTTTATGAAGGCCTTTCATTAAAGGAAATTCAGTGTGATTCTTTTGAAAGACTCTGTTCTTTGGTATCAGCATAAATGAGAAAACGACCAATCCAGTTTTTTAGATGAGTCTAATCATACACACACAATAATAAGATGTGAGGATGCATTTAAAGTGTGATTTATCACATTCTGACAATCAATTTGAAAGTATTTTTCAACCAATTATGTTATGGCTTTGACCTAAATTAACTTACATGTTCAAACAGAGTTAGTTCAAATTTTAATTACATTTGTGATCCTTTTTATTTAGTCGATCATCTTTGAGACACTTTGGAAGTATACAAAAGAGTTAGGGAGTGAACGACAGAAAAGAAAAATAATGTTTATCTTAAAATACACAGTATGACCATAAACAGACATAAGAAGTTCCCCAATTGAAGCATTTTAAAGAGTGTACAACACTTAAAAACTTAATTTAAAGACTGAAATGTGATTATATAAAGTTAATCTGTAAAATATTAATATTACAGTGACTGAAAACATTATCTTTTGGAGCTCCCAGAATTGGAGGTTACTTGATATGATATATGTTGGGACATGAATTACGATACAGTGATGAGAATTCTGAGGTAAAGAAAGATTTTTAATCATGTGAATAGTCTTAATAGTGACAATGACAATAGAGGTATTATGCATGTCTTTACGTATTTTTAATTGATCCTAAATATTCAGTTTTAATTAAAATACACTCATAAATACACTAAATACAGTAGAGGGTGTCAGTTAAATATCACGGAATGTTTTTTTTAAATTAAAACTCTTTGATAAAAGTGTATTTTATGAATGTTAAGCTCTTACAATTTCTAGTCAGGACTGTTAAAACCATTTCTACTAGAATTCTTGAAAAAGTTAAAATCCCAGGTAGGACTCAACAATATCGACATAAAAACTGAATCAAACTATATTTAAATGGCAAAAAAAAAAGTACCTCAATAGAAGACAAGTGGTTGTTACTGTACCAGAATTACAAATTTTGATAGGATTCTGGTAAAACAATACTGAAACATGTTTGTGACAGAAAAAAAGCATTGAAAAAAGAAGCCATGATCACCAAATATTGGAGATATCCTTTTAGCAACAACTATTGCAGACACTCCCCTGCACACTGTTACAGTCCTTGCTCAAAGTAAGTAGGCTAACTCTCGCATCCTCCACATATTACACAAATACATTGGAGACATGTAGGCATAATAACATTGCCTGTGTATTTTTATGCAAACTGAGATAGTGCTCTCTTTTTACAGGAGCTTTGATTAAAAAATGGCTTAAGGTCATACTTTTTTCTTAAAAGGCTTAGTGCTCTTCACAACAACTTTTCATCACAATGATGGAGTATTTATCATATTAAAGCAAAAGGCACACACAGTAAGTACAGTAAATTCATACATTTGGGTGGCAGGCATTCTTTTTCAACTACACACTTAGCCAAGAGAAAATGATCTAAAGTAAAATTTCAAGCAGTCTATATAATCAAACTTCCTTAGAGCTGCAGTTGAGCATAGTCTTAACTGTACAGCAGTTCTGGGAAAAATGGACCAGAAATTATGTCTCAGTATTTTTTTTGCAAAATGCGGTCCACATCTACTGAATACCAAAAGTCTCACAGGCCCTTTAATTAACAGTCAACAGCACAATGTACATTATCAACATGTAAATAAAGGATGACAATAGACTAGATTATATCTTTGTGAAAATATCTTTGAAAGTAAAAATGCTCCTTAAATCAAATGAGATAAATAAAATGATAATTTCCCATTAAGACTAAACTTTCTAAATAGATTGTTGAGTAATTGAAACCATACTAGCCGTGGTTTGTAATGTAAACAGTCTTTTATTGGGCCTGGTATCTTGTTTACTTAATTCAAAATTAAGATATTAATATTGATATACATGATATTGTCCTACACTTTCTCTTACTTGTAAATATGTTGATTTATTTTAAAAATGTAGTTCGTGGTCAGCCCTAAACTGTGCTGCAGATACTGGTATAGACAGTAACTGATAACTAAACCAGGTCCAAACTTTGCAGCGTCCAAAATGAATTTACACCATCTGCTTAAACAAGTCTGATATCCTGGTGAATCAGGTTTTCAGTGTGACAACAACCTTATTTAAAGTGGATTTATGGCACCAAGTATGATCAACACTTGAGGAGAAAACACATATCTCCTTACAGAGAAAACCCTGTTAACACGTTAACAACATTATCCCACTAACTGAAGGACAAAACCTGGATTACTATGTGTGTGCTTGTGTGTGTGTGTGTGTGTGTGTGTGTGTGAAGGGCACAGATGTTCGTTCTGCAGGCAAGATTTTAATTTATGAAAATGATCTTGTTTATGCATGAGAGGCCCCCTCTATACACACTCTTCTCCTGCTGTGTGTGAACGTGAGTGTGTGTGAGTGTGTAAGTCAACAGGGACAATATGGTGGCCATATCCCACCATTTAGCCTCCCAGTTAAAGCAGAATAATAATGAGTAAAAGTCATAGTTTGGCATTAAGATACATCCTACTCTAACAGGGAGGAGTGTTTCCTGCACATATATTTATTTAAACATCTTAATACTTTAACTATGATATTATAATTATATCAGAAATAAAAGAAAAGCTACAGTAAATGCACTCATAAAATATAACAGAATTGTAATTAAAGTTTGAGGGGACTCCAAACATAAATATATCAAAAATAGCTTTGAATTTTGAAGACATTTATGTTTAATTGTTCATAAGAGGAATTTTAACATCATCCAGAACAGAAAGAAAGCTCGTGCGTAAGCAGAAGCCGTATTAGCAGTATTAATAATAGCATTAGCAGTATTCTCTCTAATATAGGTTTTGTTTTTCAGTCTCTTGGCTGATCACAGCGCTGATTAATGCAGCTTAAAGTCCACCATCTGTCATCAACACACACGTACACACACTTCAGTTTGAGCTCTGCGGCGTTTAGACTACGGTGAGGGGAACATCCTGTTCCCTGATTGGTTATCAAGTGTTTGTGAAAATGATACAAGACCTCTAACAATCAGTGCCCCAGGTAAATTAAACTGCAGTTGCCAAAGCCGCAGTGTTAAGATATATCCCAAATCATAACCTGAAGAGTATTTTGTCTTTTGTTCTTCAGACAACAGTAGCTGGACTAGAACTGTGAAAACATTAGTAGTGTATAGTTTCTCATTGTGTATGGTTGCCTTACAGTGCTAAACAAATTTATTAGACCACCACCCAATGTAAGGTTTATACCACAGTTGCACTAAATTAAATGCATTGGCAATTACATAATCATTTTTTATGTTCCAGTAATGGTAAATACACCATCATGTAATAGCTCATTAACTGAAATTATATTTTTAATGCTAAAATATAATTATTGTTATCCATGAATTTTCAACTGTTCTACAAAAACTGAAAAAATAGTAAATTTAATTATTATTTATTGATTAAGATGTCAAATAATAATTATTCACTTGCATTCCTTAAAAGAAAAGTCAGTTTTAGCCGTTGGATGTTATGCTAGATTAATTTCTCAGAGAAGCCCAGTGAGGTGGCTCATATTTGGGTTTAAAAATAATGAATTCAGTTGGAAATTCCTCATTCCTGTTCAAGATATATGTCCAATAACAAAAACATTTTCAGGTTCAAACAAGTTTTTAAAATAAGTTTTTATGTTTACTCATTTTTAACAGGTGGACTGACGAATTTGCTAAGCACTGTATTTTACATAGTTTTTGTGGTGTATATGCCTAATTGCACAGTGACCTTTATGAAGATTTGATAGAGGCTCTCCTGTCTCAAAGCCAACCAAGGCTAAGTTCAGTAACTTATAAACCAATGCATGTTGGGTCATTAGTGCCTGCCTCTAGCTAACACTCACCTCTTTGGCCAAACTTCGATCAACAGATGTAGTTTGCCAACAGTTTGGGTGTCAAATGCTCTAAATAGCACCGACTTCTTCTCTTCTGATATCTGCCATTTCAACATTTTAGATCCTTGAACGTCTATTTATAGAACAACATTAGAGGCAGAAGAGTTACAATTAATTGAATTCCAATGGCTCGTGGGAGTTTAGGAAAAGGAGGGTTGTATTTTGTAACAAGCTACATTTTACCAAAGCAACCATAACTGCTATTGTGCATTTTTCTAATTTAAAACAGGCTTAGTCCAAGGAAGCTCTCCACTTTCCACCCTCCAACGGGCTGCCTTTCTTACAATAGGATGCTAGACAATCTAACATCTTGACTAATATAAAGGAAGAAATCAAAACCTTAACATATTACAAAGATGAATGTTAACTTAATAGACTCAGAAATAAGGAAGAGCATCAACCGTACAGACACATGCGATACTTACCAGACTGAATCACAACAAAGGTTTGGTCCTTCATTTGGGCACAATTCACAAAACTCCAGAACCAAAGATGCTGAACCTCCTCTTCTGTCCCATATTTCCCTCCTGCTAAAGAAACAAAAATTACCAGTTACAGAAGAATCATAACACGGGCCATGTACAGCTGTTACATATGCTGTTTCTGTCCAGTAAAAGGATTGGTTTAGGAATTGTTTCCAAAGTATTGATTTAGTAAAAACACCGAGAAACTACCCACTCAAATATGGTCTGCAAGTCATGTGGTAAATTTCAAAACATTTTATTCCTAACACAAGGTTTTGTGTGTTGAAATATGCAGAACTCCACACTCAAAAACTGACGTGTTTTTTTGTGATGATTGTTACAAGGTGGGTCTACAATATTTAATGCGCCAGCTATGGGCAGACTCACCCACATAAATGGCTGGGCCCCTGAAAAGGTCTTGTAAATGGCCCCCCTTTAGGTGTCATTTAATAATATCAGTGTATAGCATCACGGTTGATTTGCACATCCCATGAATACGCTGTAGTCTTTGAGTGGCTGATATGGCTTGTTTGTGGCCTATGGCTCCTTTACCCTGACTTATTCAACGCTTTCTCTCTCCAACTCTTAACCCTATCTGCTGTCCTGTCACTCAGATAAAGACATACAGTGTCAAAAAATGAAATTAATGCTTAAAAAAGACAAAAATAGCATTAACGTGCAGATTAGACAAGACTGATTTGTGCTGGTAACATTCACCCTCTAGGAAGCATTGGGGCTGGCCATGCCTGAATGCACCAAACATTATAGTGCTAACTGTCAAATTTAATGGTCTCCTTCACATCATAAATATCACAGAAACAAGGACTGTACCATGTCAGGGAAGGGGGGGGTGGGGGTTTCACTTTCAAACAGGTTATGACAAATATAATAGCCTCCCTGCTTTAATAAGAAATGGCGAATATTTAGATTTAAGAAATACAAAATCATCATCTACAGTAAATATAGAATGAACCACCATGTCCTTACTAACCTTCATGGTGTCCTATGTGACTCTGGGTCACAGAAAGCTTTCCCCTTTTACCTCCCTTAAGGGCTATAGGAAGTAGTAAACATGAAAAAGAAGAAAGCTGCTCAGATTTTACACAGCCTTATTAAAGAAGTAAAAATACTCAGTTAAAAATAAAATAACTTGAAGATGCTTTATTGGAACGAGATCTGGTGCCTGCAGAGGCCTCAGGAGTACAGTGAAGTCAAAGTCACGTTCAAGACAGCTTGCTATCTTGCTGGAAGTACCATCAGAAGATGGTAACACTGTGATCATAAAGGGATGGATGTGGTCAGCAACAATACTCAGATAGGCTGTTGTGTTTAACCAATGCCCAATTGGTATTATAGAGCCCAAAGTGTGCCAAAGAATATACCGCACACCAAAACAACATCACCACCAGCCTGAACTGTTGACAGGACAGGATGGATCCAATGCTTTCATGTTGTTTACATCAAAATCTGACTCTACCATCAGGATGTGGCAACAGAAATTAGGATACATCAGACCAAGAAACATTTATCCAAATATCTGTTGTAAATCTTGGTGAGCCTAGGCCAACAACAGCATCAGTTTTCTGTTTGGCTGACAGGAGTGGCACTCAGTGTAGTTTTCTGCAGCTGTAGCTTATAAGAAGGCCTGTCCCCCAACTCCTGATGAAAATTGACAAACAGCTTTATTACTTATGAAATATTTAAAATTGGATTGAAGTTTCCCCTGCTTTTTTCTTTTTCTTGATGTTACATTTGAACACTTGGTGATGATGTTTTATTCAGATTTAACTACCAATCATCTGAAGGTTCAAGGTTCATGGTTTCTTTATTACTACCTCAAGGGTAAATTTGTTTAGCAGACAGGAGATCAGCAATTCCAAAATTTAAATCAATAACAGCAATTCACAATTCCACATGCATCAAGATAATTAAATTAAATACAATCTCCAAAAATGTTGAAAACAAAAATCACAACTTTAATAAAACAAATCATGATAAAGTGCTGACTAAGACATCATTCTAAAATGTAAAATCTTCCTCTCCAGTAAAGTGCATCATCTTGTTGTGCCTTTTTAAGTAAAGTTGTAGAAGTTATTTGTCTTAACTGACATTAAACATACCACAATGTTGGCTTGTTAGTGAGAAAATTAACTTTTATTTAAACATGTCAACACAGATGTCAACATCGGATTCATATTTTTAACTGAAAGGACTCAGAAGATGATCAGAGGATTTTACTCAAGCTAACAGGTAGGCTATGACATTTTTGGTTGAATTTGATGAACCACACTGATGTTGTTGGAGCTTGTGTACGAATATTTATGCACCTGTGGTAAGATAACATGACTCTATGTCACAAGAGTTAAGAAACACAGTTACAGTATCAGTAAGTATCAGTATCTATATTATTGATCTTTATGTTTTGAAAAAATGAAGAAAGGGTCTGTTTTGATCATGGCCCTGACTTGCTCATCATGTTTATGGAGATTTAGAGTTAACATTAGAAATTAAAACATATAATTAAGTATGTGTGTTTGTATGAGTAAAAAACTGGGTAATCTGAGCATTGTTAAGGACATGTGTGATGTTGATAACCCAATGAAAAAAAAAATAAAGCATATAAATTACTGATCGTTTATTAGATGTTGTTTAATAGAGTGGTGCATGGATGGCATATTTTTAGGCCATTGCAGAAGTTAGCATTGCACTGGTTCTCTTGACTGCAAGTTCAGTCCACTAAAACCCACTAAAATGGGATTAGTCACTGTGTTTTGGATCACTGCTTATGAAACTTAGATGTTCTGCTCTTGTGACAATATCAACAAACAAACCTACTTTTCACAGTGTTTTAAGCTTAAATGCAACTGGTGAGGGTTAAAAGCTTTTAGAAAGCTACTAATGAACTACCACACCAACTTTGAATCAACTATAATATTTCTGATGTATTACATCTTAACCTCTTGTTTGAGAGTTTCCTCATAATCAAGTGACCTCATCAAGTTGGCACTCATGGCTGTGGCAATAGTGTATGAATAATCGATTCCTAGAAAACAATCAGAACTGCTTGCAGTGGGGTCCTGGCCATTGTTAGTTAGAAACAGTTGTTTTTAAACAGACAAAAAGGCTTTAAAATTAAAAGCAGGCAGGTGTTCACCATGAACCTTATTTTAGGCATTTATCTGAAACAGGTATTCTAGATCCCATTAACTCTGGAGGATTGGGAACCAGAAGTGCTACATGCTCAGTCGCTTTTGGCGCTACAACCTTGAAAATGTGTTGCACTGTTACCTTACCAGAGTAATATGTGAGTACAAAGGGCCATACTCCTTGTGAAGATGTGGGGTTAAACAGGCCTTGTGGGTCGCACAGAAGCAATCTCAGAAAACGCTCGGGTACCTCCATTTTGTCCACAGTCAGCCAACATTTTAACACTTTGAATCACACAAAACTGTACCCAGGTAGGCTACATCGCTTCAGTAAATGCACTTAATAAGTCTATATATCAAAGGATCTACTATTTATCTACTTTTTAATGCTCCAGTGGGGCCTCAGTCCTTGTAAACTCACCTCTTGCGCGCTCCCGCATGAAAGACTGTTGTTCACGGGAACGCGCACAGACGTTGATTAGACCCTGGTGGACCTGCCGCGTGCCCGCGCCGGGAGTTCGGCAAAGCTGTGTCTTGTCTCCATAGCGACGATAAACCGGAAATACACGGTAACCTGCGGGTGGTGATTAGCTTATAACATGTTTACCTGTCGAACTAACTTATAACCGTCGCCTCTGTTTGGTAATTTGATTGTTTGTTTGTTCGTTGGTTTAGCGGGTAAACATGTCGGAGGTCGAGGAAGACCTGCAGGAAGAAAGCACGAAGAAGAAGAGGAGGGAAAGACGGAGCGTGAAGAAGAGGGAGAAGCGGGAACAGGAGGAGCTGCAGGTGGAGGAGGAGGATGAAAGGTGAGTGTTTGTACTGAGGTTCATCAATTTATTGTTCTTAACACACCCTCACTTATTAATTGTCATTTATGGGCTGTATTAAAAAAGTTCTTAGTTTGCACTGTAAGACAAGACAATGACATTTGTTACTCAAGTTAAAGTATAGAAATGAACAAACTCGTTTGACTGGCCGCCATGCTGTCAAAACGTAACCAAAGTACATGAATAAAAAGAAAAATAAATGATAGGTAGACTGGAATAAAAAAAGATTTATGTTAGACTAACAACATGAGGCCACCATTGTGAAAGGGCTGGAAAATATCAACCAAATATTATGTCAAAATTTTAAGATGAGTGCTGATTAAGGGCATTAGTGCATGTTTAAAGATATAAATACTGGTTGCTATAGGAGTTTGGTGAAAATCAAACAACGTGGTCTGAAACCCTACAACAGCAACATAAAACAGAGGTCCTACATAGGCTGCCAACCAATCAATGTCAGCTGTGATAGGCTCCAGCCCCTGAAAGGCATAAGCGTTATAGAAGATGGATGGATGGATGGATGACTTGATTATTGTCTATCTACAGAAGCTTTAGTTCCTCTTAAGTACATCAGTTGGGCAGCACAGCTAAATTGTGGATTATTTCCAGCCTATCAATCCCCACTTTCTCTTCTTTGTTTCCTAGAGGTCATTGTTCAATTAAGGGACAGGACTGAGAACCAACTCCCAAGTACTTTAAGGCATCGATAACATCTTTGCTTCATGATTCCCTTATCATATTTAGTTCTGTGTGCCTTCAAAATAATGTCACACTGTTGCAAGAGGCAGTCAGCACCAACAACATCATTGAAATTGTCAAGAAACTACACAATTTAAGTTAAATTTAAATTTATGGTTGTATCTTCATAGAGGGAGTGTGTCGTCGTAATGATGAGCTGCCTTGGTTCAGATCCTCCCTGTGGCTCCTTTCCCACTTGTCATTTCCCACTCCTTCTTTTACTGTTTAATATCTACTGTCCAATCTGAACAAAGTCATTACAGCCAAAAATAAAACAAGATGTACTGTACTGATGTTCTGTATTGTTGTCAGTTTTTGGCATGGTGGCGCAGTCTGATAGTGCGCTTGGTTGATAATCGGATGGTTGCAGGTTTGAGCCCAGCTCCGGCTGTCTCATGACGATGTGTCCTTGGGCAAGACGCTTAACCCTAAGTTGCTCCCACTGCCGGTACAGTGGTGTGTAAATGGACATGAAAGGGCATGAATGTGCTAACTGATGCTAATGGACAACTAAGACAGAGAGTGAATGTGAGAGTGAATGGGTGTGAATGGGTGGAAGTGACCTGCGGTGTGAAGCTGCTTTGAGTAGTCAAAGAGACTAGAAAAGTGCTATAAGCTCAAGTCCAAGTACCATTTACCAATTCATTTACAACCAAAAGTGTGTGTTTTAATGGTTATGATTCAAGGAATGTTTGCTACTTGCACTTTTTGTTTGGGCCAGTGGGCCTTTTTGGAATAAAAAAAGAGTTCCCATACAAATGTAAAAGAATAAAATAAAAAAAAATACAACTTGTTTTTGCTTTTTAAAGGGAAGAAAAACAAAGGCAGCACTTATATAGGCTGTTCATTTTTTCTACCATTGATTTGCAAAACTGCCATTTAATTAGCTTGCATGTATTTCCTTATTACTGCTTAATGCCTTTTGTTGGCATGCTTCGTCCCAAAAAACCTGGAGAATTTGGTTGGAATTACTCTTAAAGATCAGTCTAATCTCAAACCAACAGTCTGTTCTACAGTCACTTCATAGATAAATGTGAACAGAACTCATATTTACTCTGAATCAGTCTGTTTGGCTCAAATGAACTCTTCTTGTTTATGTGTTTGTGTTTGTCAGTGAGGAGGTTGTCCTACGCGGGATCTTCAAACTCGGGAAGAAGAGCCATGACGTCCTGCTCACTCGAACCAGACTGACCTGGACCCCCATCATGCCGGAGACCCCCACAGGTCGGTAACCATGGTGAAGGCTTGGTGACATGTTGTGTTGCTGCTCACATAGAGACAGACAGGCAGACTGTGTGAGCAGCTGGTGCTGAAATGGAGAAGTTTTGTCATGTTGGGACCACCTGAAATATGACATCTGGACGGCACACAGACACACACACACACCCATGCACACACACACAGTGTAATCAGAGTAATGTGGTTGTTATTCAGTTCTAGTGATCTTTCAGATGGACAATGTTAGCATTTAGCTTTGAGCACCACTGCAGAGATGTTTGCAGTTTTTTTGTTTAGCCAACAAAAGTAATGTGAGGAAGCAATGTGCAGTCTTCTGACATTTTATTCACTGTCCAACACCGAGTTTATGTTGTCAGATAAAACTGAAATTGGTATTTTTGTTCTAAAACAAACACGATTTTCACTATGTTGCCTCGAACATGATGTCCCCAGGAATAGTTTCTGCTTCCACTACCAGGGGAACCTATTATTGCCAGATCAGTGTTGGCTGAAGGATTGTAAAATAGTTCACTGTGCTCTGTTTCTGGAGCTTAATTGTCTACTCAGCTAAAATTAGTGTCTGTTTAACTTTTACAGGGTATAATTGGATTAATTCCACTTTCTCCTACAGAGCTAATTTTTAAGATACTAGGCAAAAATGCACCAAGGAGTTTGCCGTCTTTAGCCCAATTCATACTGCCATTTCAATGCGTGATATTGACCTGTCAGTGACGTTTTGCCTCCACTGTGAATGTCCTTGAGGCAGAATGGGGGGAACGAGTTGACCCGCTCTTTGTTCTGTCTCCAGAGGTAATAACAGAGGCAGATATTGGAGAGAGGGGTGAAAACAGACTCAGCGGGAGACGGTGTGAGTGAGAATCTCTGCCTATGTGTGTATGTGGGGGCACGTGCTGTGTCACGCATATCCAAGCTGTATTGCAGCATGAACTGACGCAGATATTACAGCCTTGCAGAATTCGTGTGAATTTCACTAGATGTAAATATTGTGAAACCTTGTTGAGGCGCTCTTGCATGAAGGCACTGTGAACTGGGCTTTTGATGATTTCCCTATAAGATTTGGACATAACATCACACAACTTTTTCTGTTTCTGGCTGAAAATTTCAATGCAGCTATGTGCTTGGAAATCTGGTTTCTGATTTTGTAATTCGATTATTGAGTTCAAGGTACATGTAGCAATGGTTCCCAAAGTGAGGATCAGGAGTTAAGTGAATACTAAGCACACATAAAAAAATTACCTTGGTTGTATGCGTTCACAAGGTACAGTTATGGAACACTGGAAGTATGATGGGTCTGAAAGAAAAGGAGTGGTTTTGTGGTCTTTGGAAGTCTTGTTTGTTGTATGGTGTGGATGCATGTTTTCTACAAAGATTTGAGCTCACCCTAACTCTTTGCTTCATTCCCTACAAATCTAATCACTTCGTTCTTGAGTCTGTGCCAGCGCCTGCAGCAGACAGTACGCACATCATTTATTTCTTTCTCTTGTCTTTTGACCGATATCTAAGACGCACAGTGGAGAAATATTGTGGGCTTGGAGTGTTGTAAAGCACACCTCTACAGACTATATGCTGTTACATCTCTTACAAGAAAACAAAACTTTGTTTCCACCAAAGTTTCAGCACAGAAAAGCTACAGTTATAACATATTCAGTGGATTTTACATCTTTATTTATATTAAAAAAATATTTCAGTCCCTCATCAGACTGTGTCTGTTAAGCTTATGGTGGCGTCTTCTCAGCTGTGGCTCTTCCAGTACATATTTCATCTCCACCACAGTAAAATGACTCGTGACGATGTCCATGTATTTTGGTAATAATCATATTGGTTAGATTCACTGCTCCCACCTTGTAAAAAACTTAACTTAAGATTTACGAGGTGTGTCAGAAAAGTTCCAGGACTGGTGTCACAAAAGATTTACTTAGAATCCAAAATACTACAAGTTTTCCCCTTCGTAGTAACACATCGAAGTAATCCCCCTGGAGTCTAATGCACTTTCCCATCCTTCTCTGCCACGCTTTCATGCACTCCTGGAAGGATTCTCCCGGGATCCTCCGCAGCTCCGTTGTTCCGGCCTTTTTGATGTAGTATCTCTTTGTATGCCGCAGTATCTCTTTGTAGACATGCTGGTTGATCGTCTGGCCCTGTGGCAAGAAGTTTGAAGTTTGGGTTTGACAGAAATCTTTTGAGACACCAGTCCTGGGACTTTTCTGACACACTTTGTATGTAACCCAGACAAACAACTTGAGTTGACTGACCGGTGTGTGACACTCAGCTCTACCGTCTGAGATTGGTGTAAATAGCTCTGCGCCACAACAAGTGATGTAATAATCATGTAACGCAACAAATTGATAACCACGTTTGTTGACATCATTTTGAATTATGAAAGATATCCAATTTTATTGACTCATTGATGCTTCCCTACTTCTGTGCACTCTGTTTCTTTTGTGAAATTATCACAATCCATATCGTTATTACAGTACTGAACAATGGCATCACTTAGTGCATGTTTTTCTAATATTGTGCGGGCCTATTTTTAACTTCCGGCATTTTTACCAGAAGTTAAAGCCACTGTTGGTCGGCACGGTGGTGCAGCAGGTAGTTAATGTGCCTCACAGTAAGGTCGCCAGTTCCCTGGGCTGGGGAAGTTTGCGTGTTCCCCCTGTGCGTACGTGGGATATCTCTGGGAACTCCAGCTTTCTCCCACAGACCAAAACATGCTCATTAGTTTGATTGGTGACTCCAAAATGCCCTTAGGTATGAGAGTGAGAGTAAATGGTTGTCCATCTCTCTGTGTCGCCCTGCTATTGGCTGGCGACCAGTTCAGGGTGCACCCCTCCTCTCGCCCAACGTCAGATATGGGATAGGCTCCAGCCCCCAGCAACCCAGAAAGGGATAAGCAGTATAGATAATGGATGGATAAAGCTACTGTTTGAAATGTTAGTTTAGGTAATCCTTTAAACAAATTGATTCATCTTATATATATCGAACAATCAATTAATCAGTCAATCAGTCTTTATTTGTATTGTGCCAAATCTTAAAAAATATTATCTCCACACCCTTTTCAAAAGAGTAGGTCAATGGCATACTCTTCATTTTAAAAATACTTTTTAATTGACTTTTTTTAATTGTATTATTATTTTTTTTAAATAATTTATTCGTTATTCCAGACCAACATGAATCCACCATGAGTACAGCACTTTGCCATTATTGGCAACTGGTACAGCGGTAAGATAGAACCTTCTGCTTAGCACTTGGAAATCACTGCATAATGATCTGTCTATACTTTATACCTGGGATGGGCAGCTTCACTTACCATTAGGGATGGGATTTTAAAACCAATTCCAGTTGAGAATCGATAACAACTCCCTCAAGGAATCAATATGATCAATGTTTTTGCTTATCAATTCCTTCACTTTGTTGTACATATTTTGTAAATCAAGGATGTCACACTCCTACTAAGGCAGTCAGCAGATTACAAGTTTAGGATCAGATTACAAAGAAGTTAAAATAACGGCAGACAGGGGGCTGAGGAGGAGGTCTTTTTTTCAACAAAAAGATGCTCACTGCACAACTATCTGTAAGTGGAAAGACCAACATGCGAGAACATTTATCTATGCAGCACAGCACTAAATATCAGGTGTGACATGTGTTTGGCATTGTTGCTATTGAAGATCTATGTTGGCCAACTTTTTTTCCACATAGAAAATCAGCAGGTATCGATTAACTGTTAAGAATCAGATAAATAAGCAGAATCGTTAATGGCATTGGTATAAATCGTATCAGTGCACATCCCTAGTTACTATAAGGGCCACCTTACTATTGTTCTGATTGCCAGTGGGCTAAATTGTTGGAAAATCTAAAAAACTTTTATCTTAACAAGTTCTGCTTACAAAATTAACAAAAGGAGCTAATATTTAGCTAAGAAGTTACAACATCAGCATGTGTCTGTTAACACTTAAATACAAGCATTAATTCTTAATTTATTGAGCTCAATGAAGAATTCAAGACAGATTCAGCCTCTTTTTCAACACAACTTGCAGAGAATTGTATTTTCCCAAAATTTCTATTTCTATTTTCCGAAATGCATTTAGTAAAACAGAAATTGGATTTTTCTGAAAAACAACTACAGCCATATGCAGCACTATTTTGTTGGTAATAAAGCTATTTTTGTAGTTTTAAGTCAGTTTTGTCACGTTTTTTCATACATATTTTTTTAAGGTTTTGAACTGACTGGTGGGCCGCCATAAGGGAGTAGACTGGCCATTTGTGGCCCTCGGGCTGTCAGTTGCCTACCCCTGCTTTAGACAGAGCATTGTAATCCATATTTGCAACAATTTCCTTGTAAACTGTTTAAAAATGTTAATCATTATTTGCTACCACTGTCCTGACTGAAAAGCAGCTCTTGATTTTTCTTGATGAAGCAGTTAGCACAGCCATGAACAGCACAACATTTGGCATTTTGACAGCAGTTCTCCAAACAGAAATATATTCTCTGTAGTGATGTGATGCCACCTGAAAACATAATAACAACAGTTTAGACAACTCGGGTTCTAGCAAGGTCCAGATTATGACCACATATTGTCCTGGAAATTTTAGGTTCATATTATAGGATTGCAGTAAATCACTCAGCCATATTTGTTCATCTAACTAGATTTAATATGACAGCACATTAAGACTTTGTTTTTCTTCTGAAATGTGAAAGGTGAGTTCAACTGGAGCTGAGGGATTAGACTGATTGAGTCATGTTGCGGTTGTATGGTAATATTTTCCCAGCGCTGTG
This sequence comes from Cetoscarus ocellatus, assembly GCA_037902135.1. Classification (NCBI taxonomy): domain Eukaryota; kingdom Metazoa; phylum Chordata; class Actinopteri; order Labriformes; family Labridae; genus Cetoscarus; species Cetoscarus ocellatus. Next base: position 150,198 of record JBAMNC010001432.1, on the reverse strand, counting down.
CTTATGTTGAGGTATTATTTGATTATTTGTTAGGATCCTGTGCTGTGAGTTAATTTTTGGTTGAAATCCATTGAAGCCAAACTGGTTTGTGGCGCAGGATGAAGGTGGGTGTGCTTGTGTGTGTGTGTGTGTGTAGGTGTGTGTGTGTGTGTGTGTGAGTGTAGTTGAAGCCAATCTGTTTTGCTGAATTTCATCCAAGCTAATGTCATTAAGCCAGCACTGTGAGTGTGTGTATGTGTGTGTGCTGGCAGTAGTATAGAGCAGTTGGTTCGGCCCGTGGGGGGTTATTAGAGTCTCTCAGTGTGAGGAGATTAACACACACACACAGTCAGCCTGTCTACATGCTGTGTGTGTGTGTTGATGAGATATTTCTATATAAATGGATCAGCTGTTATTGTTTATTTCCACACATGGTTGTATGCTGTATCACCCAGCAGCGTGTCTCTCTATCTGTCTGTTAGGGTAATGAAACAAGAGCTGGAACAAACAAACATATAATGATAGAAAATGTTTGATGTTGTGCACTTTGTGATATGGAATAGTTTAAAATAATATGTTTTAAATGGTAGTTTGTTGGTGGGGAATAAATCAAAGGGTCTGATCAAAAAAGTCTAGAAGCTTACAGATTTTAAGGACTAGAAAAGAGAAGAGCAGTCTCCCAGTTTCAGTGCAGTCGTTTCACAGACACAACTCGAGTCAGTCGTAGCTTTCTAAGTCTTGGATCATTATTAAACAGTAATGTTTTTCCAAACTTTGTGAAACAAATTTTAATTAATAATTAATTCATAAAACCACATAAACTGAAATATTCATCATAATCTACCCTACAGCCGTTGTACTCTTATTTTTTATCATCACTCAACCTCTGATGTCACATTGAGCCCTTGTTTATTTGCCTTGTATGTGCAAAGCAGCCAAGCCTGTGCAACTCTTTTTTTGTCTGTTGCTTCTCAATGGTTACATGATTCTCTCTCATCTCTATGGATGCACGATATTGAATTTTTGGAGATAACCGATATGCTGATATTCCAAAAGTCATTATTGCTGATATTGATATTGATACCGATATCTGGTGTCAAGGGCACAAAGTCTCTACTTACATAAATCAATGTCTTTCTTCATAGTTACCATCCATCTTTGTTAGGAACAGATGTAAAGCATGAAAAACAGCATTTATTCTTCAATATATTTTACTTTTGGTTTAATGGCAGACATTATGATAATGAGGTAAACCGTCATGGTACAGTTGTACATTTTGCCAGTATTACTGCCAATATGTGGGATATTTACGTCCAATTTCTTCTGGTCAATTATTGTCTATAAATAATGGCAAAAAAAATGTCATATCTGCAGATACAGATAATCAGCTTTTTTCTGATAACTTTCTTCATTGAAAGCAATTTCACAGGTAATACGACAATTTTAATGTGACAGAAAAGACTCCCAACCTTTCATTTTTTCCCAGACTTTATATCCCTCCCACAATTCCATCTCACCCGAAATTCCCGATAATCAACGTTTTAGGCAAATATTGGTCTGATAATATTGTGGATCCCTAATGTCCATTAGAAACCATGCACTTTGAGGCACTAGTTGTTTTTTTTTTCCTTGATTACAGTTGAAATCAACTTCTATTTTCATTTTCTAAAAAGTTTTTAATCTGTAGCACTTCACTGTGGGGGAACGTAAAAAAGTCATGTTTAGCCCTCAAATAGGTAGCTAGGTACATACATTTATTTTTGATGACTGCTAAGATATATTCATTTACATTGTACCACTGATAGTGCTGTACTCTTATGTACACACGTAGACGGCAGTTTTTAAAAACAGAGGTTTTCCTGTGTGTTTTGGGCTTCTGTTCACACATAAACGGTATTTTAAGTCACTGGAAAAACACATTTTGGAAAACACCAGCCAAGGTGAAGATTTTTTCAAATACGCCACTTTGGGTGTCTCAACATGGATGAGGAAAACGGCTTTATGGGCCAGGGTAACATCGCACTCTGCACTGACCTCTCCATTGGGTGATATGCAACATTCTCATTGTTGTTTCCAAGTGTCAAACAAATATCGACTAAACATGCCTGCTATCACCAGGTAACATCGCCACAAGTTAAACGGTAACACCAGTTGGACATAGTTACAAGGTAATAAACAGCGTTTCTGTTTTAGTAAATTAATGCTTTTTCTTGTGAACAGGGATATTTTTAAAACAGAGGAGGAAAACCTCAGTTTTTAAAATACCCGCCTAAGTGTGAACACAACTTCATTCTGTCTGAAATGCTCTGTTTGAGCTTCTGCCCCTTCAAGGCTCTCTTGTACAGTATGGGCCCGTCACAGGTAGGTCTTTGTAGGTTGGCTGGGAAAAGAAGATGGTTTGGCAGCTGCTGGCAATGCATAGAGGGGGAGGGGGAGAGGTCTTAATGCCTCTGACTTTTTGTCTTGTTCATAGAAGTGCTCTATGAACAAGACAATACATGTGTATGCATGTTTTACTTAGATGTAAGATTATGACCTAATCATGGATGGGAGTTTTCAATAAAGTCAGGGTGTGTTCAGTGTGTGATTAAGGGAGCTGCACTTGAGGTCATCACAGTACATAACTCAGCATTTTATAAACTATTGTAAAATTAGTGTATAGGTCACAGCCAACTTTATGGTATTAAAGGTTCAACAGTGCATCAGATTTTAAAGCTTCTGGATCAGGATCAGACCAGTGTTTTTTCTGTCTTAGATTTAAAAGGTGTGTTTTTACCCACACAAAGCTACTCTTTTTCTCTGGTCCGAAGGCTTGGATTTACTGCAGTGAGCAAATCCTTGAAGGTTTATGAATGAAACATGTGTGAAAGAACGATAACTGATAAATCAATTTACAAACAAGCTATAAAATCAGAGCAGCAGACGTGTTTACATGATCAATGTCGTCAATGACACTGAAGGAGTGATACAGCACTGTAGTCTTATGTATGTGAGTGTGTCTGAGGAAGCTGCTGTGGACCATGCATGTGTGCAAACTACGATCCATTACTCCCTGCAGTGAGCCACATGGCCTGGTCACCATGAGACCGGACTGCCACTGTGTGAGGACGCTTATGTGTGTGTTCAAGTGTGTGTGGTATACATTCATCCCTGCATGCTAAACCATTTAATTGTCAGGATTTCTGTTGGTCTGTTTTTGCTGTAAGGAGAAAATTTAGCCTCATAAGTAACTTAAAGTGATCAGTAAAAACTGGAATGTCTTTTGAAGTATAACTAAGATATTACAATGCATAGTCTATATTGTATTTATTTGGTATTTTGGTTTCTGCATTGCCTGTATGTGGGCTGACACAGCAGTGGGTTGGTGTGGACATGATGGGAAACTCATCTCCATCTGGAACCAACCAACATGCTACCAACATGTTACAGGCAGCACAGTGTGTGTCTGTGTTTGCTCTCGGCCGCTCTGCAGGTTCTGTCAGCTCATATCAGAGTCATCTTTATTGGTCAGGATGTAAAATCTGTCTTTCTCCTCTTTAGTTTGATGTACAGAGACAGTAAACAGTGATGATGGGCACCACCTTAAGACAATATCTAGTTCATGTTTGCTGCTCATACTAGCATCACCTGTCTTTATATTTCATTCAATACTCTGTGGGTATATCTGCGTGGGCTCAAACAGTCATCCTGAACAGCAGGTGCAGAACAGCACTTGCAGTATTAACTCCAGGCAAGTGTCAATTATAAGGCCTGAGAGGCTGCAGTTTTAACATGAGACATCACAACTCAAATGGTCAATTTATTTGAGCTCTATATCTCTTTGGTCTCCAATTTTTGCACATGTTTGCAATGGCAATATGTTCTTTTAAAAGGTTGGCTATTATGTAGGGATGCCCTGATCAGGCATTTTGCCACCAATCATCTATTTGTGAGATCAGATCATACTGTTTCATGTTTTGTTACAACTGGTTTAGGAACTGTCCACATGGAGAAGAATTTAGGTGTATCCACAAAGCTTTTAATCATATTGCCGTTTTGTCCACATGTATCTGGCATTTTGTGTGCCCAAATGCACATATTTGAAAACTAATGATTACAGCAAATCTTCAGATCCTCTACTACCACTGTGAGCAACAAGCAGACACGGAAAACAGCCAATATTTGTTAACATTTCTCATGATGCATGTGTATGATCCACGCCTTCTCTGGTTTAGATTAGATTAGATTAGACTGAACTTTATTAATCCCTTTTGGAAACTCCCTCAGGGAAATTAAGATTCCAATAGCATTTCAAAAGTACATAGAAAGATAAATAAAAAAAGATAGCTATAAACAAGAATATAAAAAAATAAAAAATAAATATAAATAAAAATATGTCTACAGGCTGGCTACTGTTTTTTACACTGTTTTGGAGTATGTCTGCAGTCACTCACAGGGCTTGCATACATACTACACCATTTTCCGTGTTTTTATGTGAACGCACACATTTCTCAAAACAATGCCGTAATTAAAGTGAATTTTTTTTAGAAATTAAAACGTTCTCGTCTCTTTGTGGACAGAGCCTTAGTGTTTCCACACAAAGAAGCACAAAAAGCTCTCAAGGAGCAATGCAACAAGTATCTGACAGTAAGGACAAGTGAGTGACACAATACAATGACTAATTTATTACTAATTTTATGTGTGAATTTAAAAATTATTGACCGACTAAAAGAAGGAAATTTTATCTAAAAGTCTAAACAGTGCAAATGGTCTAATAGATTAAAAGCAATGCATTTAAAAATATTAATTCAGTTACTTCGTGTAACTGATGTAATTACTATTTTGCTTTGAAAAAAAACCAACTCTCACCCCCCCATCAACATTATTTATTCATGGTTCAGCCAAAATGTATTCTTCCGTCTCTTAAAATTTCAAATTCTCATTTTACTGAGCCAACTTGAACGTATCATAATGTTAACATCTGGACCTCAAATGCATCATAAAACACAACATATGTGTAGTTTGTTTAGCTTAGCTGATTAGCTTTTATCTTGTTGGTCTTAGAGCATATTTTTAACTTAAAGGACTTAAAGAAAGTTTTAGGGACTCTACCACAGCTCATTTAAGAAAAAGACAGGGCAGATGAGTGGATGAGTGAGCTGTTGTTTGTCAACATCGAGTAGGTTAATTTTTATGTATTTGGATCCCTGTTTGTGAAGTAGCTTCCTGGGGTCCACAGTCCACACAATACCTCACAAAAAAAAGAAAAATAAGCAATGGTAAGCTGGGAGCTAATCCCTAGGTGATCACATCAGTGACCACAGGCGTTTATTCAATCAGCTAGTCATGTATGTTTAACAAATATCAAGTGATATCGATCAACATTTGATCGTTCCTTGCACCTTTACAATTATGCCTGCATCCATGAATACAGATGGGAAGCCTGCCCAGTTATTTAATTGTACACTGTTGTTTGAAAATGAAATTCACATTTACAACCCTTATTGAGTCTGTGAGCAAATACAGAAAGCAGATTTTTATATGTTTTCAGAGTAATCAATTGAAAAAGGTAGCCGTGATGATGAAGTGGGGTTGTATGAGATTCACGTTAACGGTAAAATAATTAGCCACAGTTTAGGAACCACCTCTGCCTCTGTGAGGTGAGAACAGCACAGAGGCCAGGCCATACAATACTGCTCTCTGGGCCAAGAGCTCAGGGTCATTTAGTCATTTTTAGGTGAACATAAGCACAAGTAATAAATAAAAAATAGCAATGGAGTGATAATTTACTGTTATTGACATGTTTAAACACTTAACTTTGCTGCTAGCAAACCCTTTTGTTTTGTACATATGAAGTTTATGTAACCCACTTCAAAAAAACTTTTTCTTTAACACGTTGTGTATTCAAACTAAGAAGGAAGACTAAAGGTGACCTTTAATGTGTCTTCATATACAAAGTGAAATGCATTAAAAATCGCATCATCCTCACTTGCTCTTATGGTGTTAACGGAGACAAAAAAAACTCTCCCTGGGTTGAAAATATTCAGACTTTAATTCAGTAACCACTCAGAGCCTCTTTACAGACAGGCTGTCTTACATAAAGAAATCTTTTGCGCTGTTTTACACCTGATGGGCTGAATATTTACAATTTTAAATAAACAGAATGAACGACGTGATGCTGCAGCAACAGACAGACCAGCACCCTGCACACTGTGACCCTGACATATGGACGCTGCCTCTGCAGGTTGAAGACGGACGGGTGGTTTTAGATTTTTGGTGTTTGATCACAGCAGGAGGGTCAGTCACACAGTGGGGGGTTAATTCACTATCATCATATATGATTATTTACTGTGGATCACAGATGCTGTTGATTCTGTATTAATTTGACTCTTTCCTCATGCACAGCCACTGGTTATTATGTTGACACAGTTTTGCTGTTGTGTGTGGTGTGACGTTTGTAGCAGTGGAAAGGTCAAGCACTTTTATAAATTCATACATAATTTTAAAAGCTTGAACTACTGTTGTTGAAAATAATTGTGGCAACCAAAGGGGTGCATGGATACAAAATTTAATGTCTTGGTAACAATAATGCTTTCATTTGCTGTTATCAAAATGTTAAACACTAAAACTAAGAAAATAAATAAGTGATGAAATGCCAGGCCTCTTATGAAAAAAGAACAAAAGGACTTTGTTTTTAAGGAAAAGTGTTTATGAAAAAAATGCACTATTTTGAAGACTTAGTAAATAAACATACAAGGGCAACACTGTGATTTTAGCTTTAAATTTGGGACAGCTGCATATCACATTTTAATTAAAAAGGTTTTAATCTGGAGAAATGAATAATTTAAATTTTGTATTGAATGAATATCAGGTGATTAAAATAGATTAATTAATCTCATTTAGGAGTTTGTTTTTTCATCTGCAGATGTTTTCCCACCCGCTGTGACATTTGTATTTCCCTCTTACGTAAATTGGATTCATCATAAATAATGGATTTTTTTCATGTCAGACTCACAAACAAAACAAATGAGATGTTTTACTATCCTGCAACCTTTATGAACTCCACCAAGGAGGTCATGTGTTTGCAGGTGTTTTTTTGGTGATATAGATGCTGATCCAGGAATTCTTTAAGGATTTGTGGAAGTTGCAAGATTGGGTAGTTTTCCTCATTTCCACTTAAAACTCAAAAAGTTCTCAAAGGATTTTGATCAATATTTTAGGGAATTTTGGTCATTAGACAAGGAAGAACTGAGGAGATTTTGGTGGTGATTTTAATCTGGATGCAGATCCAGGACCTTTTCTAAGGAGTTGTTATCATTACGCAAGGAAGCATTTTTTTCACATTTTTAATAAGAATTTGGCTGAGAATGTCAGAAATGCCTTGGTGTTCTCAGAGCACCTCTAGTTTTTTTACTACGTTTGACAAATTGCAGAAAATTCAAAGGGTATTGAAAATGTCCCCAGGATCCAAGATAAATCTCTTTGAGCCTTGTTTCTCTCACCATCCAGGAAAATCTGAAAATAATTTCTTTTCAAATGATCTAAAACAATTAAGATTACCAGGATTTTCTATATAACTTTGTTTTATAAGATAATTCATTTGAAAACCAATTAGGTAGTCAGATGAAAGTGATGGTGAATTACTGGTACAAGTTAAAATTTTCATCAGATTTTGCACTTTTGTCCACTCCGACTCAAAGATAAACCAGTCAGATTTTGGATGTCATAGGTAGAAGTTCAAAGTCAAAGATTCTCATGTCAACCTACTGCTTCAAATTACTGTGTTGTTAATGCAATATCACAAGGGACTTTCTTCAGACTTCAAACTTTGATGTTGGTCAACTGTGGCACAGGGACAAATGGACAATATGGTTTAAAGGTCATACAGTAGGTCCAAGGTCAAGGCTGTGGAGCCTCTTGGCTACCCTTTGCTTGTAAACCCAACCTTTCAACAATAATTCCAGGCAAATCTTAAGATTAAGTAAACCGACCAGCCCCAGTTCAAGGAATTTTCTAAGCATAAAAAAGCTCTAATTTTAAGGATGTTGGCTAAATTTTCAAAAGACAAATTTGTTTGAGTGTCAAAATGATTAATAACATTCAGTGGAAGATTCACTGTGTTTGTTTTTGTGTGTTATGTAAGACTGAGTAAGTTGTTTGTCAGAGCTTCGCTGACACTATACTTAGAGGATTGAATGATCAACGGACCAATCAGTTTCCAGAACTCTCTGCTTATGTTGTATGATTGGCAGGTGCACTTGTTGATCTGCTTATCCATAGATTACTGATTAATGCTTTTAATTATATTATGTAATATTCTTACACATGTTCAGGTTGTGGAAGCATTCCTTAACACACACATAATGTGAACAACTCAACTTTAGCCTGAGTAATAAGAAAATGTTCTGTCTATCACAAAGGTTTATTTATGTTTATAATAATCTCATTGTTTGCCGTGCAGTCTTTATTCTAATAACATTTTAAAGGCATAATATCTCTCAATAAAAACAAAACAAAGATGGCTGTCGATATATGTGTTTTACTGAATCCTTGATTTTATGCAAATAAAAGTGAATTACCTTATTTTAAGGAATTATTTAAAGGAGCATTTCCATATTTTTGGAATCCCCCGCACATACACACACCTTCCAAAAAGTGTCCATGACTCATTTAGCCAAGCTCAACAGAAGTTAACTCAAGAGAACTGCCATATTTCCATCAAATAGACTCAATATTGAAGCAGTTTTAAGAATATCTTGGATCATTTGTGTTGACACTACATAAGACAAAGGTCAATCAACTTGAGACTCTGCTTCTTTGTGGCAATTTCTAATCAAAATTAGCTGTGACAGAGCACCAAAGATAAAGATACATCATGTTAAAGTCAGATGTGTGTGAAGGTTTTATTTTTAAGCCCTCCTTCCCTCTCTCTGCAGGTGAGGTGTGTGTGCAGCAGCCAGGTGTGGTGCTGCTGCAGGACGTGTTTGCGGTGAAGGTGAAACGGAGGAGATCAGCAGGAAAACAGTCGGGGGGACCGGTGCTCGGCGTGGCTCTCTTCTGCTCCAAGAGAAAAGGAAAGAAGTTAGAGGAGGACACACTGCACCTTCACAATGCCTCCTCAGAACACACACACACCTGGTACAACAAACTGAAGGAGCTAATCACAGGTAACACACACATTTAGGTACTTTTTTCAAGTTTACATCAAGCTGTCTGGATCACTTCCGCTTCGTACAATTGCAGGTGCTCCCACTGTCAAATATAAGGAAAGGTACCCAAAAAACTGCTGCTGAGCAAACCAGGCAGAGCTATATATGCTGTAGTCTCTTGATCGTAAAAATCCTCACTATCGGTCTACTGCAGCTAGAATGAAAATAACGTACCATGCCACTCAAATCACCCATGTATCAGAGTGAGCAAATCCTCTACAACTTTTGCTATGAGAATGTTCACACAGAACAATACATGAAGTGCTTCAGAGATGCACACCTTCTTTTCATTGTTGAAGAGGAGGAAGTGCAGGGGAAGCTGGATGAAGCTGACATGTTCCTCATCTTCCAGCGTACAACCCTGCGCCCAGGTGAAGGTACAGCTGGCAGTGGAAACCTGTGTGAATTTTGACAGCACTTTTTTAATTTAAATATATAGTCTTTTGCCTAAAATGTTTTAGTTTTAGTCATAATTTAGTCGTCAAATTGTTTTAATTAGTCTAGTTTTAGTTGATGAAATTTTACAACATTTTAGTTGATGAAATCTACTGTAAATTCAGTCGACTAAAACATGAAGTGTAAAGTGTAAGCCATTTTTATGTTTCCTTGAATTTCTGAAGTCATATTTTACACTTGGATAAAATGAAACCTCTAATAACCCTTTATTGAGTGCCAGTAAAGTCTGAATGTATAAAAAAACATAAACAAATTTAACTAGTGTGAAATGCAATCACCTTTATTTAGGCTACCTGGCAGAGCATCTCAGTTACAATACAAGAATTGACAACAAACAGTGAACCTGCTCTACATGAATATATCAAGTCATAAAGAGAGCAGATCTGATTGGATTGGATCACACCCAACTTATCCCAGCACCATGAAGCTAAGGCAGTTGTGATTGGATGTCCCTCTTAACTCATAGAACCTTTCCACACAACCAAAGTAGCTGTGATTGGATATATTCCTAACTTGTCCCTACTTTGTATATGACAAAATTAGGTCTGACTGGATTAAGTATCTGTCAAACATTTGAGTTTTTTTGTTGAGGAAAATTTCGGTTAATTTAGTTTTAGTTTTTGTCCATGTGCACTTGTTTTTTTAGTTATAGTGTCTAGTTTTCCCCAGGGGAAAAAAGGTTGTTGACGAAAACTATGACAAAAATAATAAGCCAACAAACTTAGCACTGGTGGAAACACAGGCAAGATTAGGGCTCACTGCTCGATGAGAGAATTTTAGAATCATCTCGACGGCACTTGGAGTTTCAGCTTGACAGCAGCATTGGTGTGTTATGTAAGCGCTGTGATCCATTAGAAACATGACTCAGAACTTCTTTGAACATCTACTGTAAGAAGATTACATAAACATACAGTCTGATGACTAATACTGTTATTATTAGCAGGCTACAATGCGTCAATCAAGCAGATGAGACAAATTTAAGTATGAAGTAATGATAACCCCGTCATTGGTCTGGTATATACCAATGCACATTTAATCGTGAGCAATTATGAACAAGGATTATAAAGTGACACAATGTCGTTCATTCACTTTAAATTTTAAATAGACTGTAAAACTTCAACATAAATGACTTATTTGTCTACTGAAGATCTTACACACACTCAATACACATCTATTTTGCTATGTTTTATATATTTTCATCACCTTCCCGTACCTAAAAAATATAGAAACACTCAGCATGGCAGCATAATATCAACATCTCCATTTTCTGAATTACATGTGCATCCATTTGGCCACTAACACTTATGTGTGTAAACTTTCCCCTTTTATCTACAGATAAAAACAAAATTGTCCTTGTCTGTAATTGTAGTTTGTTTTTTAAAATGATTAAATTCAAAATCAATGTCTGATTTTCATTAGTTAATTTTCAGTAAATTTTTATTCATTGTTGCTTTTGTCAGTTTCAAGTTTTTTCAGTGACCATTGTGGGTTTTTCTTTCTTTAAGGAAGGGTACCAACAATTTTTTCCTCGTCTGTGTTACATTTAAGTTGAAAAGGTAGCAGAGAGTAACAATAAGTAAATGTGAAAAATGGAGTTTCCTTGAGTGTATTTGCTTGCATTAAAGTGTCAGTCAATATATGCTACAGTACTTTGGGCCTCACAGAACATAAATATATGTAAACTGATCCATATTTACATTAGAATTTTTTTTTCATAAGTGCATTAATCCATTACAAAAGACTTTTCTTTGTAAAATTAGATTCCATGCCTTATTATTTTTTGGAGCTTTGACTCTAACTCACCAGATGGTTATATTGGTCAGTTAATCCAACACTTTGTTCCAAAATAAATAAATGATTAAATTAAGAAAAAGCCTTTTGGATGAATAGCAAATAAACTTTGGAGACGTTCTTGGTGTGATTAAGTATTTGTAGATTTACAAGACTTCAATGACTTTTTTTAGGATATTTGATATTGTGTAAACTGCTCCCAACATCAGAAATATGGTGAGTGCGGTAAATTTACCATCTTTACAAGAGCATTTTAGCATTTTGAGTTTGGCAACATGCTTTCCTGCTTTAGTTCAACACTTTGCCTTTATGTGGCTGAAGAGACAGTAGACATCACCTCTGGGGCTTTATTAGATGGCATTTTGTTTAGTCTGGACCTGATGGCTTATCTCATTTTGTCACTACCTTGTGAAATTTGAAATTAAGTAAAAATATGCAGTAGATTTGGTTGTCTTTCTTAGGGGAGGTTGGCGGTTTGAGTCTAGTATTTGCAAATGAATGGTTGTCTGTCTCTCTATGTGGCCCTGCAATCGGCTGCGACCAGTTCACGGTGTACCCCGCCTCTCGCCCAATGTCAGCTGGGATAGGCTACAACCCCCGTGAACCTGAAAGGCATAAGCACCAAAGGTAATGGACAGATATACGTTTTTTGGTGCGATACACTGAGCCTCAAACTTCTCTCAGTGGCATAGCACTGACTGTTTAAATGAGTTTATTACCTCTGCCAAGGAGGTTTGGTTTTGCCGGCATATGTTTTTTTTTTGTTTGTTTGTTAGAAAGATTATGCAAAAACTACTGGACGTATTTTGCTGAAATTTTCAAGAGATATTGATAATGGCCCAACTTTAAGACAATTGGATTTTGGTGGTGATTCAGATTACTGCCATCAGCTAATGATGGTTTTTGCTCAATAACTCTCTAACTAATAATGATATCAACATGATTCAGAGTGCTCGAAGCAGGGTTTTTTTCTATGATGTTAACTTTATCATGGAACTATTGATTATACATGTAACAGCAATGTGTGAGCTACCTTGGCGGAGGTTTGCACTCTCCGAGTGCTTTCTAGTTTGATAATGGTGTGCAATTTTGTCAATTATTTTAACTTAATGAAGAGAAACAAATAACATGGATCAACAAAAAAAGGCAAGATTGAACATATTTCTCTCACTTGATATCAATCACTGGATGCAGCCATACAGCCATACTCAGTCTAACTTTGGATCAACTCACTGACAGATAAAGTGGCCTTAATAAAAAAGAGACAGATTGGGTGCTGGTTTGGCAGAGAGGGTAGAAACCATGCACTTTTGCACTGGCTTCTTTTTTTAGTCCTGGAGTTTGCCGTTTGCAAGTTGGTTTCTGTCAGTCACATAATCGTGAAGAACGGGAAAGTGAAACACTTGGATTGGAAATTAGAATAGAATAGAATAGAATAAACCTTTATTCGTCCCACACGGGGAAATTTGCAATTAATTGGATTGGAGGAAAATGATGGTAAAAATTCTAACTGCTTGAAACAGGTGTCGTCAGAACATTTTAGGTACAATGAGAGTGATCCCAACTCTTAACTTTAAAGAGATTTTTCTCATGTACTGACTGATTTACTTTGTTTGAGCTGATCAGTATAACAATTTACACAGTCCTGAAGACCTCTTATTAGCAAACCAAATGAGGATCAATTCTGGGATTTTTAGCTGCATTGAATGACAATTGCCTTGGTTTTTCTCAGTTAAAAAATCTTTGAAAAATAATAACATTTTTTGGGCTTAGATGTGACAGCATTGGTACCAGAGCTCTAGTGAGTTAGAACAGACTGTTAACTGTGTTGAAGTGAACCAACGGTCTCGTGCTCGAGTGACACATACGCCTTCAGCCAGTGAGAAAAAAGTTTGGTTAAAACTCAGGAACTGGATGGTGAAGACACCAGAGCAGATTGGTGTTCATAGTGGGCCAGTAGTAAGTTGCACTCTTACACAGAGCTGTATAGGGAGTTTGTAGGTCTCAGTTCTTTGAGCCATGCCGTGTTTATTAGCTAAATCTTCATGTCTGTTCAGAGTGGATTTCATGTTGAACTAAAGTGAACTGGACACACGTGCATGTGTAGACAGTGTTTTGGCTAATCTCTCTCGCAGACAACATGATTCAACTGTGGACAGGATGTTACTGTGGACTGTTAAATGTGTGTGTGTGTGTGTGTGTAATCTGTATCACTTTGTTCCGGTGGATAAACGGATTACCTCTTTGTCTGATGTAACTGTGACTCCCCTCATGAAACACCTTCACAAACGGGTGGACAGAAAACAGAAAAAATAGCTTTTTATGCTGCGTCTTGCTTACATCTAGCCAACATCTACACGTATCCAAGTATACATTTTAATTTCTGTCCATAAAAATATTCTGAAATGTATCAAAGGAACTCTGTTTCAGAACGCTATCATTTTTTTTATATGTATATAGATTTATAAAAGGACATTTTTTTGAACTGTGGATGGTAAATCGGTTGTATATGTGTTGTACATGTGTAATATTTTTTGAGACTCAATCTACTTAGAGTTCTTTTACACTACATGTGACATTCACCCATTCATTCCCTTATGTCAGAGTATGTTCTGGTCATCACCTCCAAACCTGAATGAATCTACAGGTTTAGTCAAAGTTATCTTTGAAACAGAAAGGATGTCCTTTTTTTATAACTTACAAGATTAGTTTTTTAAAAAAAATGCAATTTAGGAACTTTTTTAAAGCAGCAGAGACTATCCTCTTGTGAAATTCTGGCTATGAACTTACTTTATTTGCTAGACTTTATTTGCAAGTTAGATAATGTTTTAAATTATTGGGCTACATTTCATAACATTTTGTTGGACTCCATAAAATGTGTTTTTGTGTGCTTCTTGATTCACAAGACGTAATTGCTTGAGTCTGTGCAACTTTTTCCACAGCAGCACATCCCTGCTCTGACAGGATTTGTTTAATAAAGTTCTGGATGTTGAGGCAGCCTGAAGTTCCCAGCCGCTGTTTTCCCAGGTGCAGCATAGTGGGCGGTGTCTGGCTGACACTTAACTCACAATAGACATGTTTGAGCGCTGTGTGTATGGATTTAACTCTCACAAACAGACTTTACATTTCAGCTTTTCTGCATTTGTGGGATGATGTCTGCTCACACAAAAATGTTACAAGATACCCTCAAATGAGGAGGTCAATGGTCACTCACATATGCTACCGTCGCCCCATCACCATGGCATCGGTGTGACACGTTATCGCTGGTCACCTGTCTGTCTGTCCGTCTGTCCGTCCATCAAAGCAGATTACACATGAGGCCCTGCAGCAAAGTCACAACTTCATACGCACACTCACATGAATGGCTCATAGGTCGTGTGTCAGCTCGCGTGGTCACACCGCACATCAAACTGCGGAGGCTTTTGTGACTTTACACACCGCGACCGAGGAGTCTGTGTGTGTGCCTGTGTGTGTGTGGGGAAGGTAAACACAGTCAGTGCCTCTGCTGCAGTGCGGACATTAAGCCTATTTTCCAGCCAGAGGTCAGCGTGAAAAGCGTATTGTTGTGTGAACCGCAGTGTTATGGAGCGGGCAGTCTCACTGCTTCAGACACCATCGCCACTTCTTAACCTCCAGGTCTGAACATTCAGCTGCACAATAATGAGTGGAGCAGACACTTTATATTTCTACAGAGTTATTCTGCGCTGTTTGCTGTGTGAAGCAGCTGCAGAACGCTGCGCAAAGATTGAATGGTCGTCAGTGACAAAAGCCGAGCGGTTATGGTGTATAGAGTCTACTTCCATACATGCAGATGGATGGCGAGATGAATTGACGTTGGTTGTTTAACAGCACAACAGGCTGACAAGCTGGTGGCCATGGAGCTCATGGGACAGCCAAACTGATCTCACACAGTCGGCTGTCGAGACTCTTCCAAGCACAATTGTCTTCTTAAACCAATGTCAGTATTTACTTGCATACAAGACTGATATTTTGAATGAACCAGAGGTGTTGGCACTGGCAAATGTAAGGTGGGAGTATTGTCATCAAATCTACTGCAGCAACAATGTGTTACTTTCCAAACTTTATTTGCCTTTGTGAGGTATGTACGTGGCAGACAGAAAAAGTAGAGTGGTGGGTTAAAAAGAAGGGCCTAGTGGTTTTATGGTGCTTTATTAGAGATATGATGAAAAGAGATGAGCATGAGACCCAAGACCTTGACCTCTGACCCTCTAAGGATTCTTTGAATGTCAAGTTCACAGCCAAGAGATACTCTTTAGGCTAAAGGATATTTGACCTTTCCCCTCAAAAATCCTATGTGGTCATCCTTGTGACAAAGGCATTATTTTAGCTAATTTAAAGAACATTCTTCAAACCATTTTAGATTATTGGGTTTTCAAGCGAAGGTGAGTTAAAAACAGATAGTTTTGCAAAGTTTGACAGGATTCCTTAGAACAAAGTGTGAACAGGTGGCTCCATGGCCTTGACTTTTGTCCTATGACTTCAAAAATCCACTCAGTTTATCGCTATGCCTTGGTAGACATATGTAAGGTTGAAGAAAATCCATAAAGCATTTATGACATTTGGTTTCACATGATTTCATTCATAAGCAAGTACATCTCTGCCGAGCCAATGGGCTTTAACTGTTCCTTAAACAATTGTAGGACTTAACACTGGTAGGCCTACTTAGGGGTGCTGGGGGATTGCGCTGCTTCAAGCAGCTACTGGTGTGGTAAAGAGGGAGAGAGGGAGAGTCAAGATGCCACAAACTTTTTGTCTTTTGTTTAGAAGCACTCTATCATGTAAAGGAGAAATCTAAAACACACTAAGGAGCATATAAAACTAGAAAAGAGCATAATATAAGCTTTTTAAAGTAGAGCTTGACAGTAAAATGATTTCAAATGTGATGGTGATAAAATCCAAGTTGATTACGGTGATAAGCTCTAGGCATTTACTCGATATGACAGGCTGGAATAACTAGCAGCAACTGCCAGTCAGTGTGTTTTTATAAGGTGTAGTTACCCTGCTGCACACTCCAATCTAGGTGGCAGTAATGCAGCCATAACACCGGTTGGCACTCAAACAGATGAGGAGTCAGACTCTGCATATTTGTTACCTCCAGGGCTCAAAATGGAGGCCCACATGCCAACACCTGTAGTACCCTTAGTGTCCCCTCGAGGCTGGCTGCAGAAACCAAAATGATTGTGTGCAAGATAAACACTTGTTTTTTTACATTCTTAATACATATCTGTCCAGCCTGGTTCATTCACCCCCTTTCAGTTTAACTGAAGGGGGGTGAATCTTTTCATATTGTGTCCATCTGTTCTTTATTGAGGATTTCCAGTTTTAGAAAAACAGTAAAGTGCAGTAAAGCACAGTACAGTACAGTAAAAGTACTGGCGACTTACACAGGAAATGTGGCATGGAAGACGATGAAGAGAACGAAGGCAAGAGGAGCACGGAGACTATATAGACTGGGGATAACGAGGCAAACCTACAACAGAAGAGCAATGACTGTAGTAATATAAACAACAGTTGAATGCTTTACTAAAGGTTTTATTAGCTGAGTAATATTTGATCATACAATAATTGGTGCATTTTAGCCTGTCTCTTTAACAGAAGATATGCTGGTTCTTAGTCACATCAGAAGGCCTCTTTAAGGTGTTTACAGTCTTTTATGTGTGTATTCTAGTCTGTGTGTGTGTCGAGTTGTGTGTCTAAGTCTGTTATATATTAACCAATGTGCCAGAGGATTCAGTGAGTGTATCCATAGTGACAAGATGAGAGGGACCTTTCTTCCTCTCTGTCCCTCCTTCATATGTACGCCAAGAGCTTTATTAGCTTGTGAGGAAACAAGTTTTATTGAACAGCAGCACACATTCATCCTCCATCTTTAATACACCTGCCCAGGGAACACAAAGGGGGTCAAACCCTCTGACATCTTTCATATTTTGCTCTCTTATTTTCATGTAACCTCATCTGTAAGTAATCTAAGATAGAGCTGTAGATTGATTCTTAAGCAGTGGTACCATCATGGCTCAAGAGATGCTTTAATGTCTCATCAACAGTTTGGGAGTTCAACATTAAAATTTGCATAGATAACTCAATCAGATCAAATTGGAAGGATTCCCTGTTCTCTCTTCTAGATTAGTGGCTCTCAGCTTTTGGGCTGGGACCCAAAATGTTTGTTCTTTTAGCAGGTCGTGGATGTGGGCCTGAAGGAAGAAGTCAAGAAATCAAGAAGCCTAAAAACTGTCTTTCAAATGCGCTTGTTTTGGCTACTGCCTGACAGACAAACCTGGATGAAGAACTGATGAAGATGAAAGTAGTTCGCTTTTCATGGGTGGATGTGTTTAATATTCAGTTTCCCACATTGACTGTCAGAATCCCAAAATGCTTACTTTGTTTACTTTTGGCTGGATTTCAATCGTGGACTGCAAATACCTGACTGCCTCTTAATGCCACATACAAGAGGTATGGCTATTAAATCATGAGACTGCTCTTATGAGGATAAAACCACATGGTTTACAGGCACACTAAGTGTTTTACATTAAAGGTTTGGTATTCATGCACAACTGCTGTAAGTCTCCAGTAAGTGACATCCTTAGTTCACTGCTAGCTACTGAATGAAGTGCAAGTCTTTGCTAAGGGGTTGGAAAATGACAGGCTTAAAAGTTGAGTCGCACATTAACCTGACTTTTTGGTGATATTGACCCAAAAAAAAGTCTAATCTCTTCGTACATCAACTCGAGGTATATGGGGAACATGTCCACGTGTGTTTAACTGGCACAAAAGATTTTGTGAAGGCAAAATAAATGAACGTCCTGGGTGCTCATGCACATCAAAAACTTCTGAAAACATTCAATAAATTACTTAAAATGATTCACACATCAGTTTAAGAATGATAGCAGAAATGGTCTCCAATGATAAAGACACAAATTTTGCTTTAAAACTTAAACATAACAAAAGTGTGTGCCCAAGTTGTCTCCAAACTTCCAACTCCTGATTTAAAAAAAGCAAGTAAATTACATAGACACAAATCTAATGGAGCCCAAAAATTGCTGGAAACCCACATTTTCCAAGAGTGATTACAAAGTATTTTGTCTTTTGTCATATTCAAATTTTTGCCGTACTGTCTCTCTATCATTGGAGACCTTTACTGCTATCATTCTTACACCGAGCCGTTGATCATTTTGAACAATTTGTTCAGTTGAATGTTTCATTATCTTGGACATCCTTAATATCATTAAATCATTTTTGACACTCAAACACTTGTTCATGTGACATGCAGTATCCCCACTTATATTAACCGTAGTTTATACACAACATAATTTGGCTGCTGTTTTGTTCTGTGTCACTAAACATTTAAAGTTAATGTGTTGCTCAACTTTTAACCCAATCATTTTCTAACACTTTAGCAAAAACATGCACACTTCAATCGGTAGCTAGCAGTGAACTGAAGACATACTTTATTGGAAACTTACTTATATAACACTCAGTGTGACTGTGAACCATGTGGTTTTATCCTCACAAGAGCCTAATAGTCTTACCTTGTGTACAGTACTGTGCAAACGTTTCAGGCAGATGTGAATAAAGGCTGTAAAGTAAAGAATGCTTTCACTTGTAGAAGTGTTTTATCAACAAATAAAGTCAAAGTGAATTGACAGCGAAGAAATCAAAATCAAATCAGTGTTTGTTGTGACTTTTTGCCTTCAAACCTCATCAGGTCTTCTGTTTACAATGGTTTTGAAATGATCTCAGCTGGTAGGTTGTTCCAAAAATATTACAGAACCGACCAAAGATCTTGTGTGGATGCCAGGCACAGTTGAGGATGTTGAGATCAGGCCTGCCTAAATCATTTGAATGGTACTGTATTAAAAATCTGCAGATTAGAGTTGGTCTGAGTAAACATACATTTGAAACCTTTAATAACCACACTGTCCCCTGTCTTAAGATGGAACCTGCACCAACTGCAGTCTGTTTTTGTCAACAATATTCAGAAGCTCAGTCCTCCATCAGAAACTCAACACTTCTTCTTGACAACACTGGGATTGTTTACCATGGTAACATTTGAGCAGCACCAGAGCTACCTGCAGCTGGAAGGCTGGGAGATGATATAATGGATACCTGATCCCTATAAATGTACCTGTACGTCTGCTGCTCTGCACAAGAAAATATCAAGTAGAATAACATAATGCCTCGTGTGACCATATTTGTATGAACGAGGGTGATCGATCATCTGTTATTTAGAGAGATGGAAAAGCTTCTTTTAGGCATCAGGGACTGAGGAACAGAGAAGCCCATGAAATATTGATTGTCCACACTTAAAATTGTTTTTTTCTTGTAAGGTTTCTTCATATTTTCTGGGGGAAAAAAGTAAAACCAAATGGTAGAGATTGATGCCAAAATCATGTCAGGAACAAAAAGGCTCTACTCAACTAAACTGACCTCTTCCATTTATGGTCACAGTCCATTTGTGTTAGAAAGGTTGGGTGTAAAGCATGAAAAACAACATTTTTTCTTTAATAAGTGGACAATGGGGGATTATGAGGCAAACAATCATGGTGCAGTTGCACATTTTGCCAGTATCACAGCCAATATGTGGGATTTTTTAGGGCCAAGTTTTATGGTCAAAATATCAGCCGTAAACATCTGAAAAATTAATATCTGCCAACCAGTGTTAATTTTGTTGACTAATTATTTTCATCATAGTTTTCGTCAACAACCTTTTTCCCCTGATGAAAACCAGACCATAACTAAAAAAAACCAAGTGCACATGGACAAAGACTAAAACTAAATTAACTGACATTTTCATCAACAGATACAAACTAGACAAAAATGTTTAACAGAGACCAAATCCAATCAGACCTTATTTCGTCCTGTAGAAAGTAGGGACAAGTTAGGAATATAAACAATCACAGCTACTTTGGTTGTGTGGAAAGGTTGGATGAATTAAGAGGGACATCCAATCACAACTGCCTTAGCTTCATGGTGGCGGGATCCAAGTGTAAAACATGACTTCAGAAATTCAAGGAAACATAAAAAATGCCTCACACTTTACACTTCATATTTTAGTCGACTAAATTTACAGTAGATTTCTTTGACTAAAATGTTGTGAAATTTCATCAACTAAAACTAGACTAAAACAATTTAGATGACTAAATTATGACTAAAACTAAAAGATATTTTAGGCATAAAACTAAAACTAAATTAAAAAGTGCGGTCAAAATTAACACTGCTGCCAACACCGATAATCAAATTTTGAGGCAAATATCTGCTGCTTCCTATATTGGTCCAGTAATATCATGAATCCCTTCAAAATCGTGAGGTATGATAACACTTGAAATGGTAATAAAATTGTTTTATTGCTGTTTGTTCTGTCATATTGAGAGGAGGTCAACTACACCCCTGCAGATTGTTTACTGTGAGGACAGGTGCTCTGTAGTATCCTTTTCCATCCCTGCCTCTCTGGTTTACATTTATTCATTCTGTTCACTCAACAAGCATCAAGGTCAGAGGAAAAACAAACTAAAACCCCCAGACTGGTGACTGTTTGCAGTCTGCAAATTGTCAGAAAGAAACGCTTAATGTCACTAGAAGTACTTAGTTAAAAAGGACTAATGTGATTTTAGAAAAGGTGCGTCCTATAACACTGTGTTGATTGGTTCTGGGACACTGATTACCAAAAGCCATGGATGTATTTAGAGATGGCATTCAATGCAAAACATAGTCTTTCACTTATGTGGGAAAAATCTTACTTCCATTTAATCTGAAAAACACATAAAGTCCTAGTGCTTTAAATTAGAAATGTTCAACTCTTTCTACGTAGAGAGCCACATTAATCATTCTTCTTCGCCAGAGGGACAAATTATTACAAATTGCTGAATGCTCAAACTTTAACACCCGTCACTTCATGAGGTACACCAGTTCAATTGCTTTTATGCAAATAGCTAATTAGCCAATCACATGGCAGCAGTTGAATGCATTTAGGCATGAAGACATGCTGGAGGTCAACCAAGCTTCAGAATGGGGGAAATATGTGAGCTAACATTCTTTCAGTGTTGCATGTTTGTTGGTGCCAGATAGGCAGCTCTGAATATTTCAG
The DNA here is from genome assembly GCA_037902135.1 of Cetoscarus ocellatus. Lineage (NCBI taxonomy): Eukaryota > Metazoa > Chordata > Actinopteri > Labriformes > Labridae > Cetoscarus > Cetoscarus ocellatus. The sequence goes on along the minus strand of JBAMNC010001432.1, from coordinate 128,682 downwards.
AAACTGCTGATCTACTGGGATTTTCACAAACAGCAATTGCTTGGGTTCACAGAGAATGGTCTGGAAGAGAGAAAATGTCCAGTTAGCAGCAGATCTCTTTGAGAAAATACCTTCTATATTCCAGAAATCAGAGGAGAATTGCCTGGGTGGCTCAAGATGCTAGAAAGGCAGCAGTACCTCAAATGATGACGAATCACAGCCAAGGTATGCAGAGGACCATATCTGAATGTACAAGTTGAATCTTAAAGCAGATGAGCTACAACGGGAGAAGACAACAGCAGGTGCCACACCTGTCGGCTAAGAACAGGACACTGGGACTATAATTTGCACAGGCTCTCAAAAATTGTATAACAGCAGAAAAAGTGTTACCTGGTCTGATGAGTCTCGATTTCTGCCACAACATTCAGATGGAGGGTTCAGAATTTGGCAGAAACAACATAAATCCATCCTGCCCTTAAACAACACTTCAGGCTGCTGGTGGTTTTATGGTGTTGGGGATATTTTCTTGGCTCATTTTGGGCCCCATTACTACCAACTGGGCTTCATTTAAACATGATGGCCTACCTGAGTATTTTTGCTGACAATTACCATCCTATTGCGAGCGCAGTGTACCCATCTTCTGATTCTTTCAGCTGATGCCATTTCAGAAAGCTCAGATCATCTAAAACTGGTTGATTGAGTATGACTTTGAGTTCACCGTACTGCAGTGGCATGCCCTGTGACCAGATCTCAATCCAGTAGAGCACCTTTTGGATGTTGTAGGATAGGAGATTGGCATCATGAATGAGCAGACAACAAACCTGAAGCAGCTGGGTGATGCTGTCATGTCAGAATGGACCAAAATCTTTGAGAAATGTTTCCAACCATGAAGGAATAAGACAGATTTGAGAGTCCAACCCAGTAGTGGCATTCTGATGCTGATTTGAACTTCAGCAGGTTGACTTTACTATGTCTACATGCCTAAATGCATAGAGTTGTTGTCTTCTGATTGGCTGGCTAACCATCTGTTTTAACAAACCAGTGCCTTTTGTGGGGCGTCGGTGGCGCAGCTGGATAGTGCGCTTGGTCAGTGATCGGGAGGTTGCAGGTTCAAGCCCAGCTCCGGGCGGCACATGGCGATGTGTCCTTGGGCAAGACACTTAACCCCAAGTTGCTCCCACTGCTGCGTCAGTGGTGTGTAAATGGGCATGAAAGGGCGTGAAAGTGTTAGCCGATACTGATGGATAACAACATAGAAACTCTGAACCATCAGTGAGTGAATGTGAGAGAGAATGGGTGTGAATGGGTAAGTGTGACCTGCGGTGTAAAGCAGCTTTGAGTAGTCAATGACTAGAAAAGCGCTATATAAGCTCAAGTCCATTTACCATTTACCATTTACCTTTAGCACAGGACAGCTCAAAGTACCATTATTGGTGGTAGTTATTTTAAGGGGCATTCATTTCTGTATGTGTTTGGTGTTACTCAGAAGTGGTGTAGTTGAGACTGTTTTTGGGTCACTGGCACTTCTGGTGATGGTGAGGGTCCTGTGGAGAGAAGAGGGGAGGGGATTTTTGGTTTGGCTTCACAGGGTCTCTCTCCTGGTTCTGTGTGGTGGAGTGAAGGCAGGAGGTGGTGCGCTGTGTGTGTATGTGTGTGCAGGGTCATTAACAGGGCGAGGTCACGGCCTTTTGGGAGCAGATTATAGTAATGAGCAGGATAATGGAGCTGGTGTGTGTGTGTATATTGATCTGCGCTGGTCTATGGGGATTTATAATGCGGTCTCTAAATCTGCCTAATGATGAGCTGAACAGGGGGTCAATGTGTGTGAGTGTGTCTGAAGTTGAAGTCAATACCATGAAACAACACACACACACTCTCACTGTACCAGGTTTGGTGTTAGCCTGCAAAATCAGTCACAGCTATATCTTTAAAGCAATACCTGTTGGATGGAGGCCTGGTTGTAGTGGCAACACTTTTATACCAACTGAATGAATGAAGTTTAGTCAGGCTCACAACAGCTATGCACCTCCCTCAGATTATTAGTGCACCCAAATAAACTAAATGTACTCCTTAACATTTCTTGATTTTTAATGTTCATAGAATTATCTCAATATTAAGACATTTTGACACCCACCATAACTTTCTGTAGACTACAGGCAATGTTTTCTGATGAAGTAACATTAGGAATAATTTTACTTTTATAGACTTGTAAAAATATTGTATCAGTAAATAAATTTTTACTATGAAAATGCAAACACATAGCATCTGTTCAGTTTTGTTTGAATTGTTGTAAAAGTTATAAATAAATTTTTTGCTTATCAAAAGTATCAGACACAATTTTTTGCAGACATAACTTCCCCCAGATGGTGAATCTTACAAAAGGAGTCGATAAGATACCATGCTGCTGTGTTGGCTTATGTTACAATACAAGACAGTTTTGCTTAAGATGATATAACACAAGACAGTACAATTAATTGATGTTATGATAAAATACAGCATGATATTAATTGAAATATTCTGATATAATACCTCACAATATCAGGCAATAAAATGCAGATGGCTGAAAAGAATTAATCATCTAGAGAGAGACAGACAACCATTAATGCTCACACTCATACCTAAGGAGTCATTGGGAGTCACCAATAAACCTTATAAGCATGTCTTTTATCTGTGGGAGGAAGCCAGAGTGCCCAGAGAGAACCCACGCATGCAAGAGGAGAACATACAACTTCATACAGAAAGGCCCTGACCAAAATAGGATTCAAACCAGCAACCCTCTTGCTGTGAGGCATGCGCACTACCTGCTGCGCCCAGTGCCGCCCTTGAACCTTAACTAGATCAGCTTATTCTTTCAAAATGTTGCAAAAAGTACAAGTGCCCTCCTCTTTGGAGCATGGTTGTTGCTATAAAATTACATAACATTTGTAAATAAAGCAGCAATTCAGATACCTGAACCTGCCCCAAAGTGGTGGACTGTCAGACCTACAACTATTGATGCTAAAGAGAAAACACGTAACTGCTGGACTTCAATCATTTTCTGTGAATTAAACTTTTGTTGTCTTTAGTAACAGTAACCTTCTTACAATGAGCCTCAAGTTTGTTCATGGTTTTGTTCTTTATTTTATTGCAGGATTCAGTCGTCCCAGGTACGTGAAGGTGTTCATCAACCCGAGCAGCCACAAAAAAGAGTCAGTCTACATCTACAGAGAACATGTGGCCCCACTTTTCAAGATGGCCGACGTTCGCACTGACATCACGGGTCAGTCCATCCACTTGTTTCTGTATCTTTGATCATGTTTACAGAAACAATTACTGATAACAAATACACAACCAAAACTTAAAAATGGGATGGGTCAGTGGAGGTTTATGATGATGCAGAGAACCTTTTTTGTTTGGGGAGTAGATGATGTGAAGTTTTAAAGTGTGTCTTTGTGAGTGTGTGTATGTGTTTGTAGAGGAGGTCCAAAGGTCAGTGTTAATGGCAGTCTCTGGTTGCTAGGTAACCTGATACAGGAGGTGGAGCCTAGCCCATCTGTTGTGATAGGAGTATAACTTGCTCCTCTCCTCTTCTCTCCTCTCTCCTCTCCTCCTGTCTTGCTCCCTCTTAATTCTTCTTCCTCCTTTCCTTGTTCACTGCTTCACCCTTGCCTGTTGTTTCATCTCTCATTACATCTCTCGTTGTGTTTTGATGTTTCATTGTCCTTAAAACAGGCACAATATTGTTTGGTTGTTCATTTATTTCTCCATCTGTCCACTCCATTATTTTGGAGTCCATGTCTCATGGGTAAAATTTGGGGATATCTTCAGGATTTGACTCAAAGATGCACCATTAGATTTGATTATTTAAGGTCAGCATTACTATTATACTTTTCAAACCCTATACTGTACTTTAACTCTCTTTTCCACAAGTGAAAAAGTGGAATATAAATAAAAAACTGCAAACATTCTCTGGTGTTCTTCAAGTAAAACATACTATCCGAATTGCAATGTGATCTTGCTGAATCTTAAATAGTCATAATAAATAAATTGATTAAGCATTTTTTCACCACTGAGCTGATGAAATTTGGGTAAAACAACAGATAGGTTGCTTAAGCTTTTTCAGGTATATGTTTAAAAGCTGTTTGAGACTAGGCCTTTATACTGTGAACCCAGTTTATAGTCATAATGTGAGCATTCTTTGTAAAGAGCATTGCTTGTTTACCTTAATTATATAGTTTTTCTTATTTAGATATACCAGTGTTTCAGTGGGTTGTGACCATAGTGGGTTGTGTGGCCACACAACAAGGGGGTACTGGCTGTCATGGGCAGATGCATGATCATTTTGGTGCCTGGACCCCCTGAAATATTGATTGTCTCCCCCCAGGTACCAACCCTAAAGTTCTGCCATCATTGGCTACTGCCGTGCCGGTGGGATTTTGGTAAAAATTTGAGCTGCATATGACAGCTGCAGTTCTTATTGGTCGAAAATCCCCTGTAATGATGTTGATGGATTTGGAAAAAGCACAGAAAACTGCGACAAAAATTAAGATTTATTTGCTTTGTATGCTGTTAAAAGTATTTTGGGGTAATTTAAGGACTCAACTCATTAACACATACCTGTATATGACATATGATTTGTTATTTTGTAAATTATTTTTAACAGTTCTTTGCAAAAAAATCATATATTGGCTAGGCCTTAATTCTTTAAGAAATTTCTGTGGTTTCAAATCATCATCACTTGTGTTTCATATTTACATTCCTTCTCTGTGCTGGTCATGTTTTCTTTCTCCCTTATCTTCCTTTTCCCATGTTCCCTTTAATTTTCCCACATTCTCCTTTTATCATCATACCTCTTGTCTGTTCTTAGTCTTCTTGTTTCTCTAATTTTACTTTTCAATATTTCTCCTCTACACTCTCCCTTCCAATCCTCAAATCTTTTATCAGCTCTTGTTTCCTTCTCTTTTCCTCTTTCCTTCTCCCTTTTTCTCCTGGTTTCCTCTCCTCTTCTCCTCTTCTCCTGGTTTCCTCTCCTCCTCATATTTTCTCCTGTCCTCCTCTCAGCAGATGGTGTGATATCCGTTGTCCCACTTTTTTTTGGCAGCTATTGAACACACACTTGTGTACATGTGACCACACACAAGCATGAACACTCTATCTCTGTCCATCTCAATGTCTCTCCATCTGTTTGCCTCTCTCCTCCTGTTTTCTCTCTTCCTGTCTGTCCCTCTCTCGCTCTTTCTGTCTGTCTCTCTTTAGTGACGGAGAGGAAGGGTCACGCTCTCTCAGTGATGAAGGAATGCAAGCTGGATGAATATGATGGGTTGGTTGCTTATCATCTCTTTTCTTTGTGTCACCAATCTTAAATGTGATGATACCCTTGATACTAAATACTCATCCCCCTTTTGAAAGAAATGTACAATTTCAATTGAGTGCTCCACTAGCTCTGCAGGATTGTGTACTCACTTTGTCTTAGCTCTTGCAGCCTTGAGCCTCCTGCAGCAGGTGCATAAGACTTCTATTAATTCAGCACTTAGAGCAGACCCAGAGAGACTGGAAGCCTTAAGCTATATCTGCATAAAGAATAAAATACTGTGCATTTCTTTTACAGTTTTATCTCATGTCTGAATGCTACAGCTGAAATAGAATATAAGGACATCAACATGTAAAGGTTAATGCTGGGGTCAGACTGCATGATTTATGCATGATTATGTCCTGACCTGACAGTCGTAGGGGTTCAGGACCCATCAGCCACAAAAATCGTACTTCCGTCTCATGTAGTGTGTCATAATTATTAACATTCTGCTTTTTCGATGAGCAGTGGTTGTTAAATATCTGACAGACAGACCGTCTAATTATTTCTTGCTTTATTCTTTCTAGAAAGGGGCTGATAATCATAAGACATTCTTCTTCCTGCCTGTTTTCGATCATGGAATGAACATGTAGCAGAATTTAAAGCTGTACAGCATGTGAACTTTTTTTCATGATACGGAATAAATAAATAAATAAATAAAAAAAATAACAACAACCACAGATCAGTCTGAGACGCCTCACAACTCCAGGACAGAAAGTCTGGCAGGTTTTTGCCCTGCCTCCTCAGTTCCTCCACATCAGAGACACAGACCAATGAGAGCACTGAGAGCTCTACATGTGCAACGATCATGAATGTAAACATAACAAGGTTTTCACATTGAGAGCTATGAGATGGAGGAAAAGTTTGCAAAGCTCTGAAAATCCTGCCTTCATGATGTGTTGTAGAGGAGCTACTACAGACTGCAAAGAGAGAAATGTTGGAGAGAAACAGCAGATACAACAAGATGAGTGACTGCTCACATTTATCAGCAAGCTAACATCTTATTCAACATAATCTTTGTAGATACAACCTGAAGTACTGTTCTCTAGATACAGTTTGATTGTTTGCGGTCTTCGGTGTTTCCCCTCCTCACACCGTTATCACATCAGTATTTTACATGCAGTCTGTCATGCTCATCGGGCAAGTCACTGCCCAACTGTATTACTCCATGGTTGCCTAGTCTGAATATGAAAAAAATCATGTAGTCTGACCTCAGCATAAGTTTATCAACATCAAACTTTATAAAACACATAGACAATAAATAATATCATTGCATTTATTTATGAATATATTTCTTTCCCGTGGTAGAAGCTCAAAAATCTGAAAAAAGAGACATATAGCATGTCCACCCTTATTTAACCCCTTAAAGGGATAGTTTGGGTTTTTTGAAGTGGAATTGTGTGAGGTACATGGCCACAGTGTAACAGCTCAGTTCTGTCTCTGTTCAGAAAACTCAGGAAAGATGCTAATGCTATACATTGCTGTACATTGTACCAGATTCTCTACTTAATTAAAAGAATTGTGGGAGAACACAAGCCACAAAGTCAGCGTTGGGTCATCACACGCTACAGTTTGTTTATATCTGCTGAATTTTCCACCACACTACTAGTTTGATTAGGCACTGTTTCAAGACACTGCACCACCTACGTGTCCTTCAATGACAAAACAGACTTAGGCCTAGTGGAGGTCCAGACTAAGCCCCCCCACAATAGGGGCACACCTGTTAGGACTATGGAATATGAAGAAAAGCATTTCAAAATGCACATATTATTAAAATGTCTTAAATGAATGCACTGTTAAAGAATACTGTCAAAAAAGCCTATGAAAATAAACCCACAGAATGAAGTGACACAGGACAACTGCACCCTGATCCCCCACCTGGCCTGAAGGCTGCAGAAAATACCAAGAGTACATGGACACAAACTCAGAGTTTAACTGTATTTTTTTAAGGAGCAGAGAAAGAAACAAGACTAAAACCAATGTCCACTTCACCTAATGCATAAAGATTCCAACTTTAGCCAGAGAGTCCTGCACCGAGAGGAAAGTCCAACATTATCTGACCAACCAGATAATATAGTAGGCGAGTGTTACTGCCGCAGTGTAAAATATGAAATGTAAGCAACTATGTAGAACAAACTCTCAAAATATGTTGGAAGTGGCGATAAAATATTATTTCTACTTATTGATGCTTTCAGTGTTATTTGCTTTTTATTTAATAAAAAAAAATGTGATCCAGATCTGATAAAACTGCTACTGAAGCTGTTAGCATCAATGCTAATCTCTGTACGAACAGTCATTTCCTGCTGTCATCTCTCTCTCACAGCTCCCATGGTCTCCTGCTTAAAATGGCACTGATCAGGCCTCTTTGAGCTTCTCACAATCATTGTAGATTTGAGCTTGGCAAGATGGATCTGACATTGAATCATGTGGATCCAGCTGCACTGCAAGGTTAAAAGAACTCAGAATTTTTAGATAAACAAACACTGTATTATTATATTTGGCAAATGATTGTTGAATTATTTCAGTTGGTAAAGGGTCAACAAGAGGAATGATTTATGAGAAAACTGTGTTCATGATAAATGTAGATATGAGGTATCCACCCAGACAATGTCAGCATTTAGTCTTCTATAAGGTAACACTTACTCTTGATTTTGTCGTTGAGCGCCTACTACAGATTGTATAATTTTGTCCTCTTTAAATTAGCCCATCCTTGGTTTACATGACGAGGTTATAGGTGAACTGTGACATCGTCCCTGCCTGACAGTCTGATCTGAACCAGATAATTAAATCACAGTTTACTGTCAGAGGATGCTGACACAAAAACACACTGACCCAGACTGATTACACACTGGCACATGCACATAACACACACGCATACGTCCTCATGAATCTACATCAAACACACACATACAGGTGAGCGCTCACAGCTGTATGAGCTAACCTCGCTTATCGAGTAAAAATGTACTTTTGTGCAACTTCTGTAAAATTTTTAGCACAATAATGATGAGAGCTAAAACTCTAAAAAGATCAACCTCTCATCGATATCTATGATTGTGTGTGTGCGTGTGTGTGTGTGTGTGTGCGTAAGCTGCTTTTGTGCTTAGCCCTCATAAAGCTTAATGTGCTTAGAGAAGATTAGCCCAGCGTTGCTAAGCTAGCTGCTGAGTGTGTGTGCGTGTGTGTGTGTGTGTGTGTGACTGTTCTGGTGTGGATTTGGTTGAAACCTACATTTGCCAATTAGGCTGGCTGTCACCGTGGTGACGGGAGCTTCAGGTAATCCAACATGTGGGAGGAGGGGAGAGGGGGCGGAGTCAGTTTACCTTACATTTGCTGCAGACACTAAACTTGGAAGAACCTTCTAGGTCATCCGTGAGCTCTTTGGAGCACAAAGGTCAAACTGCACAACACAGAAGTTGATTAGGGCTGACCTCAACTACCCAAATGTTTGACGAATCACTAGAAAAAACTCTTCAACAGTTCTCACCATCAAACACCTGCTTTTGAAACAAGAATCATTACATCCCAGCTACAAGCCTAAGGTCTGATTTTACATAAATTTGCCACTTTCCTCCAAACAAATCCTGACTCATGGCCTGTCTTTCTTCAAACTGGACTGATAAACACTTGCTAATACAATTCTGAAAATCACTCCTGCACTTTTAATGGATCCAACCTGCCTTCCTGATGAATCTGCCTGATTCAATGTCTGAAATTAGTCAGATCCATCAAGCCAAGCTCCAGTCTACAATGATCCTGAGCAGCCCAATCGTGGTCTTCTGAATTTGGAGGAGGTGGGAGCTACGAGCCTGATGACAGCAGGAAGTGACTGCTCTCACAGATTAGCATAGATGCTAACAGCTTCAGTAGCGGATTTATCAGACATGGGCTGCTTTTTTTTATTATATGAAAAACATACACACTGAAAGGATATTTTTGCTCCATTTCTACATGTTTTGGCGAGAGTTTGTTCTAAGAAGTGGCTCCCCTTTTGTACTTTACACCGTGACAGTTGTGCTCGCAACTACATTTTCTGATTGGCCAGTAATGAACATGATTGTTGGAACGATCATCCAATCAACTTCCAGATATGCTTTTGAAAGATTCTGCCCATTCCCAAACACTTTCTATGGGCTGTTGCCCAGATGGATTAGTGAAATATATTGAACGGTCCTTCTGGTATGTCAGGTTATTATTGATCTTCTTGGTGTGGTAAATTATAAGATCAAGTTTATTTAGTCCTCTTATATCGATTACTTCTTCAGTTCTCTTTATAGATGTTTGTTCTTTACCGTGAGATGTTTCAACTGAAGTCTTGTTAAATTATGAGAATCTATACTTTTTGGGTTATTAAACTTTGAATTTCTTCGAGCAGTGCTTTTTTTAAAATTTGGACTTATCAACTGGATAAGTTGTACAGGTATAAAAAGGCCAGCAAGTCTGAAAGCTGGCTGGTAACTCGAGGCTCAAGTTCTCCAGGAAAAATCCAAGAAGAGCAGCAGAGCACACGCTGGAGAGAAATCCAGACAAAGAGAAAATATTAGCTGCTGTGGAAGCAGGGTGGTAGTTATAAATCAAAGGATGAATAAAGTGGAATGACGCTACTGACTGGACAGATTTATCTGGCCGAGCAGCGGAGTCTTGACCGGTCTTTTATGGAGGAGTTGATTAAAGGGAGATTACTTGCAGGTGTGTCTCAGTGATGATCACAGGTGTGCCCCTGCTGCAGGTCTAGAGTGGAGAGAGAGAGAGAGCCAACCAGCCAGTCACGCCTTAGAAAAAGAAAAGGAGGGGGAAAGAAAACTGCACAGGAAACAACACAAAACAGAAGCAAAACACCCAGACCATAGCAGAAATAATGAGCTGTTAACCAAACCTTCATTTTTTTCTGAAGATTTTATGAAAATTTTGTGTATTATATAGTTTTTAAACTCTGCACTGTAAGCACATAAATTGAAAATTATGATTACACTGAGATCACTATAAGAGGAAAATGGTCTCAATGTAAGCAGCTCCCAGCACTTATTTTATTTTTTAAAACCTAATTAAACAATGTTTACTTACAGTAAACATATTTTTTATTGTTCACTGAAGTTTTTTCTGTCTTGAGGTGAAAATAAATAATCTTTCACATTTTTAATTTTAAGCTAAATAAGTAAAAATTATCCTTCACTCCAAAGTTACTTCAAAGCTGGAGAAACTTCCCCTCGTAAAACAATCCACTTGGCTATTTTTGTGAAGTTGAAGTTTTTAAATATTTGATATGATTTGTGTTTTTTCATGGCTGGCTTTTTTTGGCAGCAACAGCACTCATTCTGCCCTTTTCCCAGAGAGTGTTACCCTTAAAAAAAACACGATTACACAAATGAAGTCGTAGCTTTAAAAGTCTTTTCAACAAATTTAAACAGAATCTTAAATTGATTCTTGGGGGTTTATGTAATATTTATCATGACCTTAAAATACACAAAATAGCTATTTTAAAAGACTTTTCTGTGCCTTTGTTATTTTTCTTGTAAGTTTCACAAACTTTGTGCTACAGACTTTTTTTGGTTTAGTGCCAAAATGTCCCACCATGAGAAACATACAGATGCAGTTTTCAGGAAATGCTCAACTATGATGCTGTGGAGGATTTATGCCCCCTGCTGGATGACAAAGTTTTTAGGATGTCAGTGCAAAGCAGCAAACATGGTTCAGATTCATAGCTGTTTGCTGTGAATGAATTTCTTGTAAAGATTGGAATAATACGATTATTATTTTCAGGTTAATTTAATATTGATCATTATTTTTATCTTGATAACTGAGAAACAAGAGACACTGACACAAGTCCAAAGTTTAGTTTTATCCCCGTGTCACATTGCTCTCATATTCTCTCGTCTCCACCCTCTGTCAGTGTGGTGTGTGTTGGAGGAGACGGCTCAGTGGCTGAACTGTGCCATGCGATGGTCCTCAGAGCTCAGCTGGATGCTGGTTCTCCTGAGAAACCAGTGAAACAAGAGCTGCCACTAGGAATCATCCCTGCTGGTGAGTGAGAAGGCAAATCTGTATATTTGCCTTTATCCTGAGACTGAAGTTCAGGTAGTTTGATTCACCAAGTGCCCGTCCTCTCAGGTTCTACAGACGTGGTCTCCTGTTCTGTCCATGGAGTTCGAGATCCCGTCACTGCGGCTCTACACATCATCCTTGGTAAGTTTGACTTGCTGCATCAGTTAGTCCACTGTCACAAACACATGGCGTTCAGATTAGATTTTATAAAGATCAAATGTATTTTTAAAATTGATTCTCAATCTTCTTATGAATACCAATGGATTTGAATGAAAATGATTTTTTTGGACTCTACAGGAGAATCATCCTCTTTTGAGGAGTTTTATGCGGTAGCTACCAGTGTGATTTACTTTCTCCAAAAGTGAGAGGAGACTGCAATAATGGCAGCCTGTGAAGGGATTAGCATGGATGCCGCGATAATGTTTTATCAAAAATGCCCCAAAATGATTTAATCAATAAACAAAACAAAACAAAACAAAGACTGACACAGAGAGGGTTCTTGATGGAACCAATGTTTCTACTTCACTCAGGATATTTTATTTTTACAAAAAGACAAGGATCGTGTGCTTGCTTGACAAAGGCTGACTGCCAAATATAAGAACTTTACCTCTCAGCATCAGCGTTCACCCTCACAGCTCACATCCACGCCTCAAAATTCTGTCAACTTTAGAAAATATAAGGAGGACAAAATATGCTGTTTTTAGGGGGTGTCTTTATATTTCAATATCCCCACAGCTATTTGAGTTATTAAGACTGGAACTTTTTTAACTATTGTAACTTTATATGCTTATAAATCAGCTTGTCAACCATTATTAGTGGCTATTCAACTAGGAATAGGAGTTTGTAGGTGGATATGATAAAGGACTGCTTAAAATAGCACAAACTTTGTTCATGCCAGTCCTCTCAGTTGCTATTTTAGCTATCGTGTTTTTATAATTGCATTTATTTTAATTATTTGAACTATTGACTTTTTTCTTTATGCCCTTGATTCTTTATAAAGTAATTTGTTGTTCTTAAACACTGTTTATCTATATGTGGCATATGGGGTTCTGTGATCATATACTGTTCAAAGATTTGTTCAGCAGCCAGTGAAAAAGGGACATCCATCATTAAGCACAGTCGCTAAACAGATGTACTATTGAACACAGTGTTCAATAAAAAAGAACGCAGTCAAACACTGTTTCCTGTCTGAATGGATGTTGCACCGCATTGCGCAGCATCCCATGCCCGCTGTCCACAATGAATCCATTTAAATTGAAATCTGATGTCCTGTGTCTCTACTTATAAACAGATTATCATTTGCTTTTACTGTACAGGTGGAGAAATATACGTGTTGTGCTATGTACTGACTCAAAGGCTACTTTGTACACACACTGATATGATTTCCAAATTAACAAGCTTTGCTGAGTGAGAAAAGTCCAAGATAATCATGAAAATTCCTCCAGCACCCCTTCAAAATTCCTCTTCCATCACTTCTTGCCTGTGTCCACATGAGCACTAAAGGAAACCCACATATGTTTCTGTATAAATAGCATGATTTTGTTGCTGAGGCTTGTGTGTGTCACATTCAATTAGGACAGGGTGTGAAACTTACTTAAATATCTAATTAAACCTTTCAAAATGGTTAAAATAATCAGGGAAAATGGGTCAAAGGTCCCTGAATCAGTTCAAATCAGTGAAAAATACTGATCAATAAAAGCAGTACAAAATGACTCATTTCATATCATCATATCATATCATTTAGCCTGATAGTTTTCATGGCTTTATTCTCACAAAAGCCCTTCTAGGGACGGGTGTTGCAAATTAGCAGTTGCTACAAACACTATGATACATGCAATGGATGACTGTGTGTGGATGTACACTGTGTCTGTCCCTAGCAAATAAACCCAATAAGTAAAATAAATAAATAAATCTTTACTAAAAATATGGGCAGTCTAGTTTAGTCGTCTGTGAAACTGGGCTCACTTTTGGATTAAACCTCATGTGGCCATTTTATAAACCATAGTTTTTGTTCTTCAAACTACCTATGCTGCCTGTAAATGAATGTTTTATAGTTGGAACCCACCTCCTTTAGGTCCTTATTCAACTCTCTTTTGTTGTTGTCATTTAATTAACAGTCAGAAATTCACAGCCAATCAGAGCCCTGTTTTGTGGGGGAGCTGTCATTGGCTGGTAGCCTCTCAGACTGAGTCAAAACAAAGCTTCAGTCTGAGTGAAGCAGACGGTGCGAGAGGGAGGGGCACACAGATGTCTAACAGCAGGATCAGTTTCACTTTAAATCACAGGTTTTCTCTGCTCTCTGAAGCCCCGCCCCCTTCTCACCTCACCCAGCCTGCTCTCAGGTAAAGTTGCTGACCAATCATGTTACAGCAGGAAGAGGCGATGTGTGTGAATGACAGGTTGTAGTTAGACGGTGGTTCATTAACATTAATTAACAGTAGGACCTGTGCATGTGTGTGTTCATCAGTGAGTGTGTGACAGATGGTACAGATGAGACTAATTCCTGAACAATAGAGTTCTCAGGTGGACGCTGTTCCCACAGACACTACAGGTGAGTTAGGATGCATTTGCTAAGGGACTTTTTGTATTTCTCTCAGACTGTAACTAAAGTGACAGATGACAAACTCAGGGTATAGTTTTCAGAGCCCATTCTGTCCATTAGTTTCTTCTGTATTAACAGCTTAATTAAAAAATGTGGGACGATGCTGTCTCTACAGTTGAAAATGTCATATTTGTTTCATATTTTAAAAGATTTCTGCACAGCTTAGCGCTGAAGCACTTACCAAGAAAAGGTTGAAGAACAACATGTGAAGTAGACTCACTCAAGGTGTAGGATACACAGATTATGAATGCCTTATTTCAGTTGAATGTGATGTAAATTTCACCTTTCACCTTTGAGACACTCTGCAGGTTTGATCTCACTGACACACTGACTGTGCAGCTGACTGTCTCTGGATTAAAGTGGACACAAACACACACACACACACACTGACAACCAGCCATATGGTGAGGAAATCAGATTCTATCCAGAGAGAGAGAGAGAGAGACAGGTAGACAGACAGACAGACAGGTGCTGAGACTGCAGTTCACTGGGTTATAGCAGGTCCGAGGCCAGATGGCTCCCAATTTGTGTGTATATTTATATGTGTGTAGAGCAACTTATAAAATGATTAAGCTATGTATGTGAGGTAGATAGAGACTGGTCACACTTGTTATTCAAGACAGAGTTCAGTTATTTGGATTTTAGCTTAATTAAAAGACTTTGGATAAGAATTATTTCAAAAGAACTCACAGATATAAGACGTGTTCAGCCAAATAGTGCAAATGCAATGGCTGATTTTCTCACAGTTCATATATATTTAGTGCTCAGCATAAATGAGTACACCCATTCAGATTTGTCAGAAAACCTTTAGTTTCCTTTCAAAATCAACATTTTCTACGGCATACTATACCGCAAAATACTTCCCCAAATGTGGGCGATTGATTGCAAACAAGATTTTTTAAGTTGCACACAAAAAAGTATTTTTCTCAATTAAGGATCAGGATGCAAAAATAAGTACACCCCAATCAAAGGGGTGGGAGAAAAGTTAAATTTTAGTTATCATCTTATCCTTGTTTTCATCTTATGGTTAAAAAAAAAAAGTTATGTTAAACTCAGCTTTGTCAAAACGTTGGAAATTGTTCTTTTGTTCGTTATTGTTCGTTATATTGATTAATACATGACTTTTAATAGGAGGTGTACTCATTTATGCTGGGCACTATATATATATATATGTTTATATATATGTATATTTATATATATATATATATATATGTATATACATATATATATATGGAAACAGGATACATC
Source organism: Cetoscarus ocellatus (assembly GCA_037902135.1). NCBI lineage: Eukaryota > Metazoa > Chordata > Actinopteri > Labriformes > Labridae > Cetoscarus > Cetoscarus ocellatus. The sequence goes on along the minus strand of JBAMNC010001432.1, from coordinate 113,485 downwards.
CTGGACCAGTCACCAGCCGGTCACAGGGCCTTAATCCAAAGTTGGATCTTCTGAGTTCTGGTGCCTTTGAAACTGGACTGATACTCACCAAGAGACTGGATGGCGTAAACATCCAGAGACTGGTCACTTCTCTGCAGCAGCCCCCTGAAGTTTACAGATATTTACACTCTCACACACTTCTGACCTCTTTGAGTCACTCATCCTGACTGACAGGGCGGGCTGCCTCTCATAAATAATGATAAATATTTCAGCACAGACCACTTGGCCTCATTTTAGAGTTTTTAAACTGGAATTCCTGATTACTGGTCATGAATTTATTGCTCTCTGTCTGCAGGTCACAAACAGCAGGTGGACATGTGCAGCTTCACGTCTCTCGGTCAGTTGCTGCAGTATGGTTTCTCCGCCATGTTTGGCTTTGGGGGGCGGAGCTTAGCAAGGGCAGAGAAGAAGAGGTGGATGCCATCTGGGAGGCGACGAGAGTACGCGCTGGTGAAGACACTGGCTAGACTCAGGTAACACAAAAAACACAACAGTGTTAACACTAATTTGAATTTATGGGGTTGTTAGAGCTCGATATGTAACAATGACCTGAAATGTTATAAAAAAAATTAATAAAACCCGAAATGTAGTAACTTGCCGATAATGTAACAAGATGCTGAGCCCAAAAAGTAATAAGTTTTTGCCCAAAATGTAATAAAGTTATTACGTTTTGGGCTCAGGATCTTGTTACATTATCAACCAATTATTACATTTTGGGTTTTATTACATTTTTTTTTGTTACATTTTGGGCTCAACACTTTTGTTACATTATTGACCAATTATTACATTTTGGGTTTTATTACATTTTTTTTTATAACATTTCGGGTCTTTGTTACACTTCAGTACATTGTTACATATCGGGCTCTAACATGGGTCACAAAATAGATCTAAACACAGGGGCTTTGTCGAGGAAAGTTACACGCTGTGAAGAATCTTGCTGTAGCATATGTTCAAGCCAACATAGATTTTGAGTAGTTTTAACCTATAAGTAGGTAAATTACGAGGCCTTCGGCTGCACTGTCCACCCCCGGTTATCTCCCCCCAGGGACAAAGCTTGCAGTTCCTTTATCGGCGTATGTTTGTTTGTCTATTTATTTGTCTGCTAGCAAGACTACACAAAAACTACTGGACAGATTTTGCTGAAATTTTCAGGAGGTGTTGGTAATGGCCTGACTTAAAAATGATTAGATTTTGGTGGTGATCCAGGTGACCACCATTAGCAAACAATTGTTTTGCTCAATCACTGTCCAACTAATAATGATATCAACATGATTCTGAGTGCTAGGTGTGGGTTTTCATGGTCATGAATCATATTATGATGGTAACTTTATCATGGAACTATTGCTTATAGATGTAACAGCAATATGTAGCTACCTTGGCGGAGGTTTGCGCTCTCCGAGTATTTTCTAGTTACCAGTGCCATGGCCCTCAGGCAACCCCACAAAAAAAAAAAAAAAACAGAACTTACCCTTTAAACCTGAGCAGATGTTGGTCATTGTGAGCATGAAAGCACCCTGATCTGTGGATGTAGCTCAAAACAGCACGGTTAAAGTGGCAGACTTGGACTGTTTGTTCATGTACATTTTTTTGTTTCTCTTCTCCAGGCCAGAGGACTGTCAGCTGTCTTATCTGCCAGCAAAGACGTCAAACAAGAATTTATCTGTAAATCAGTAAGAAACATGCTCAAACACACATGTACTACATTATTTGTAAAAAAACAAAAAAACAACAAAGGCTATCTTTGGGCCTGTACTGTAAAAAAAATCAAAGATTGTTGTCCATAAGTTCCAGCATATACTGTTACAGTATGCACTGGCTACCATTACCCCCACCAAAATCTCCCCCAGCGACAAAACTCTCAACTCAGGACTGGGTTATAAGAGAATAAAGAGTCAAAACTCTTCCCATGACCAGGTGGGATTTCTTTCAGGGGCTGTACTTTAAATATGTGAAAGATTCAGCACCATATATCCTGAAATCCTTGTAGCTTTGAGGGTTGAAAATAAAATCATTGTTCAAATCGTCAATTGTCCATCTTTCTCTTCAGAGACCAGGAGCAGGACCCAGAGCCAGGTGAGACTAGTATCTACAGGTCTTCAGACTGATTGTTGTGGTCAGACCCCTCTTGGTCAACATGTTTGTTTTATTTTCTCTCTCTCTCTCTGATTGGTGGGTTTAGAGGAGGAGGAGTCCTGGACCACCAACCAGGGTCTGTACCTGAGTATCAGCGTCATGTCCATCCCCTGTCTGAGTCCTCACATCCCTCAAGGACTTGCTCCAAACAGCAGGTAAATACAGGAGGGTGTGAGGAGATAATCCCCCGGCAAATGTCAAAGGTCAGATCTGTTAAGACCCTCAGGTTATGACACTGCAGGTCATGACAGCACGTCTCTCCTTCACTTCCTGTTTGTGACAGGTTGGCTAACGGTACTGCATCACTAATCGCAGTGGGAAACACTTCCAGGTCAGAGTTCATCAAACACTTGAAGAGGTACAACAGCTCCAGCGGACAGGTGAGAGAACCTGTCATGAAACATGGGAAATGAACTCAGAGTACGGACATGAGGCTCCGTCTGCATCTTTGTTCTGTGTAGAGCAGAGATGGGCTTTTAGAGTCTTTTCACACGACTGAGTTACTGTTGTAGGCTCCAGTCCCCTCGGTTATATGCTGTCTCCACATCAATGCAGAATCATCACTGTCTGCAGCACAACTTTGTGATGATTGGTCCGTTTAGTGCTGCCATGTGTCATATTGTCAACAACTCTGCGTTTATTCTAACGTCTACACTCTGCAGTGGGCTCACTACTGCGTGTCAATGGGTGTAAACTGAAGACAAAACAATGGTGGGATGTCCCCCGCGTCCTAAGAGAACAAGGCATTTTAGGCAGCTGCTAGTGCCATAAATGTAGGGACAGGGAGAAGTCCTGATGCTGCTGACTTTTGTCTTGTTTGTAGGAGTGCTTTATCATGTGGAGGTGACATGTTTAACTCACTAAAGGGCATATTAAACTCAAAAAAGCATAACATGGCTTCTTTAAGGTAGTTTTGAAGGCAAAAGGGGCACAAATTGGTACTAGGTATCTTCTGACGTGGCTAGAGAGTCCACTATGATATGATTCTAGTAAAAATCAGACAATAACTTTTTTTAACAATATCCTTATTTAGTTTTAACAAACATGCAAAACGGGCGGCACGGTGGCGCAGCAGGAAGTGTATGTGCCTCACAGCAAGAAGTGTCAGTATCAAATAATCAAAGGACTAGCAATATAACTGACAGAGCAAATGACACATTTCTTTCTAGTTTTGTATGTCTCTGTGAATATTATGGCATCAAAAACAAACAAATAAAAACACAAGCATGACAAAACCCCCCACCCCAGATCATTCAGTCAAGCAGAACAGTCAGGGAAACATACAAATATATAACTAAAAAAAGAAAACTTCAACATGGGGTAGGCCAGGTAAGGCATCAGAAAAAGTTATTGAGTACTGCTGATGAATATTGTACAGACAGCATTAGATGTTTACCATCCTGTGCAGTACAGCATCGCCAACACTCTGGCGTGTATTATAGTCCATCCATCTGAATACCAATCATATATTTCAAACCATATTAATACCTTTTTGATATAACAGCAACAAAAGTAGAGGTCCTGGAGGCTCAAAATTGAACATTTCTTGTGATGAACTGTCAAAACGCTGAAGAACTGTTTAAATTGCATAAAAGCATTTGCAAAAATCCATATAGAAAGGCAATTTAGAGTGCATGTGAGAGGATGCCTGTATCTTCTACAAACAGTAAAATACCTGATATAGAGATGAAGGACTTCATGTCATGAACATAACCAGAAAAGAACCCAAGGTCCAAAAAACAAGCAGGGTCAGAATTATGTGGAATTAAAGACAACGTGACTAGAAAGTACAACAAACTGGCTACGAGTGAGAGACAAGAGGTTAAAAACACAAGGTAATGGGGAGTGATGAAACACAGGTGTGGGAAAGCACAGGAGTAGGTGTGCACGTGATGTAGGGGGGATCAAACCTGAAACAGAGACAGGGGTGAACGACTTAAAAATAAAACAGGAAGCACAAGACATAAAACATTAGGAGCTATCATAACTAGAAAAGCAGCCAGAGAGCGCAGACCTCTGCCAAGCAGCCCAGTTCCAGCAATGACTTTTCCACAACCCCTGTAAAAGATACAATTCTGGATCACCAGATCCAGAGTAGCGCCAAGATCCGGACCAAACTCAGCACATACATGCAGGTTGTTATCCTGTATGAACACAAGTTTTGGGAACTTAATATAATATCACTTAATATTTTGATTCTATATGAATTATTGAATGTTGTCAATGGGATTTCCTATGATAAAGTTCAATGTTTTTTTGTGACATCAATCTGGATCGGATCAAGATCAAATTTACCTTGATGATAGAGACATGGACCCCAAATTATCCTGTAAAATTGGAAGTTAATCCGTAAAAAAATGGCAGAGATATGATTTTTTTAAATCCTGCCCAATGTTAACCTTTAGGATTTTTTGAATATTTGGGAATATTTTGCATCCAGACCAATATCTGTATCACCACCAAATTTAAAAGATTCTTCCTTGGACCAAACCAAACCTCTTTTTAAATTTTCATGTAAATCTATCCAGTAGTTTTTTCCATAATCTTGTTAACCAACAAACAAACATACAAAAACATAACCTCCTTGGCAGAGGTAATAAACTGAAATCATCCCCAAACATTAACAACTGATAAATGAATGGATGTTGTTTGTTGCAGTTCTACAAGAAAAACTGGCGCTGTGATTCTTTTCACTCAGAAATGATCTGAAATGTATGAACGTCAGATCTTAATGATTCAGGGTATTTTACTGATCCAATATCAGTATGATCAATCTATTATCTCCGTCCCCTGCTGACGTGATTCAGTCTTGATCTCTTCGTCCTGAAGCTCCTCCTCTCTGAGCAGAAAATAAACAAACTAGCCGCTGAGTAGCTTAGCCCGGTTCAGCATGGCCTGGCCTGACATGGCGCGGCCTCAGAGACTGCACACTAACCCACTTTCTAAATATACCGTCCACGAGGCGTTCGCTGTCCTGCGGAGGAAACAGGCTGTTTACTCCCTGACCTACATCCTGTCAGCCGCCACACTGACTTCAAGACTGACAGCTCAGCGGCAAACATGGGAGGTCCTGGTGGAGCATCTGACACGTAACCATGACAACACAGCAGACTTTAGACCAGGACTCAGACGGTCCGTCAGAGGACAAAATACTCAAAGTGTGTCAGACGTTAAAGGTTTTATAAAAGGCTCAAAACATCCTGTCTGCGTTCAAGTCTTCCAGCTATCATGTTTGTTTTTGTTAATAAAGCATTTTTTTCAGCTGAAGTAGAGAAATCTGTGATAATATTTAATTTGAGAGGCTTTATGAAATTACAGCTGCTGTCCAGAATTTTTATTATGATTAACTAGGGACTGCTCAATTATGGCAGAAATCATGACCCCAATTATTTTTGATAGATATTGAGATCAAGATTATGAAACAATACAACTCAATGATTTTTAAACACATATCACATGCTGTCATTGAACTTATCTGCTCATGACTCCATTATTATTAACATTAGAAATCAGGCAATACATAGAAATACAGCTGTAAAAATAAAAATGCCTCATAATAATAATTAAGAAAGATTTAAGAAATTAAACATATGATGTGGCACAGTAATCTCGATGGCCCCATTTTCATAATTGTGAAAGGCAGAAATTGTAATTGAGATTAAAATTCAGTTAATTCAGCTCTGTGATAAACTGTGAACACAGTTGCAGACAAAATTTTCAGTATTTATTTGCTCACCTCTTTCTAGAGCAGAGAAATGTCCAAATGACAAAAATTAAAAGATATGTTTACCACCATAAGATGGAATAATAAAGGACATTTTATTTTATAGAAAAACTGCACAAGGCTGGCAAAAATGCATCCATTAAGTAAGACAAAATAAAAATAAAACAGGCAAAGAGGAATTACATAATAAATTAGAATGAACTATCAAAAGCCTTAGGTTGTGAATACTTATGCATTGATATTAATGATAGATAACAGGGGCTCGTCATTAGGGATGCTAAATGTTTTTAATTTTGACATTTTTAATTCATACTCCTTGCATTTCCTGATAAATAGAAACTATTGAATATGTTAAAGGTGCTGTTTTTGTATGATTATTATTTGTCAAGTTTTCAGATAAAAAAGTGCATCTTGTTTACTTAAGGGGCAGGAATTCAATGTAAATGGGAACACAAAGTAAAACCATCTGTACTTTTTATTTTATTATATATTTTTTTTTTTTGTGAAATGGTGAGATGAACAGTGATAGAAGAGAGACAACAGAGAGAGAAAAATAAAATAAAAGAGTAATTAATAGTTACAGACAAAGTATAGACACACAAACAGGAAAGGTTTCAATAGTTTGTGTTTAATGTAGAGCACAGCTGGGGAGGTAGTAAGTAAGAGCAGAAGAAAAAAAGTGAAAGACTTGTCTTTTCAGTAGTTGTTACATTTTTCAACATGACTAAACTGTTGTTAAATAGCTGATGGAGTCTATCAGAGAGGAGCGTCCAGCTTTATCCTCAGAGAAGAGGAACGTTTTAGGAGGACAGACAGACAGACAGACAGACGCAGTCCTGTCTGTTCTCTGGTCTCTGCTGCCCCCTGTCCACGTCTGCTGGTATTACATTGAAGGCAGTTGAGGACAGAGGACAGGAACAAACTGAGTCACTGCTCCGGATTAACAAACTCTTTACAGAGAATCAGTATTTTGTTCCTATCAGCTCACACACACACACACCCTCTTCCTCTCTGTCCCTCCTGATCACTTCATCTGTCTGACTTCCTGTCCTCAGTTCAGCTTCTCCTTCGTGGAAACCCATGATGTGTCAGCGGTGAAGATCCGCCCTCAGTCTGTGATTGGCTGGTCTGAGGAGGAGAGCGAGGAAGAGGGGGACTCCAGAACGTCGCCCATCATCCAATCAGAGGGAGCCGCCTTTCCGTGGAACATCGACGGAGAGCTGGTGGAGATCGCTAACGAAGTGCTCATCAGGTCTGATGAAAAAAAGCCACTTTAATTATGACTTTAATTGTTGACACAGTTATTATATTTAATTAAGCAGACACATAATCTAATTAATGCTTGATGAACATTTCTTCTGCCAAAATTACAGAAACGTTCAGATTTTTTTACATTAGATTTGCTACACTGGAAAAGGAAATATGTAATAACCCTCCCAAAAAATTATCATAAAACATAAAATACAGTTTAGCTAAACTCAAGAGCTCCATAACAATTACATTTTTGACTGAAGGAGGGCCACAAACCACAGAAATATCTTAAAAATGTTGGGAAGGAAGTAAACCAAGAATACAAACTATGTCTCAAAAATATGTACCGGTCATAGCTGTTGTAGAGTACTAGAGTACTTCTATGCACAAGACAAGTCCACGCCTCTGAACGTCTCGTACCTCCGGCCCCCCTGAATAGACCTACCTGTGTTACATCATACCAGGTTTTCATATGCACTGTCAGCCTTGGCGGCAGAGCAAAGGTGTAAACAGAGTCGATAACAAAATGGCACCAAGCAGTGCTGAACAGACCAATTAGCACAGAATGGTTCGGTCAACCAATCAGAGTAGACTGGGCCATGTGAGGGAGGGGGCGGTAATAGAGGTGGATCAGGACAACTGAGGATGGGAAAATAGAAGCATTTTTTTACCTCAGTGTTCGTGAACACACTCTGTCAGTCATGGAAATTCAGTATTCAAACCTGAGCTCAGCCAAATTACGAGCTCTTTGATAAACAAGATAAATTATAAAATATAATCAGCAGACATAATTATCTTAAACTGAAGTATGAGGCAGGTTTTGATTGGTATTGCTGTTTATCTAAGTTAACAAATATAACTGTAAAACCTGTGAGATAAACTCATAAGACCTAATTATCAGCAACAACGAGCCGTTTAGGAGTTTTGTTTGGCTCTTCAGAAGGAAATCTTACAGCGATATTGTCAGTATTAGCTAAAGACGGGGGTCTTCAAATGTGTCTCACCCAAAGATAAGTGAAGCTGGTTTTGATCTTACAGTCCAGCTGTCCATGGTCTATCATGCCAAGGAGACTAAGGGTGAATCCCAATTGTACCCCTTAGCCCTTCCCTTCATCTTACCCCCTTAGGGGCAACAAAGGGGTAAGAAAAAAGGGGTAAGATGAAGGGGTGAAAACACGCTCCTAAGAAACAAGGCACCACCTTTTTCCGCTCACTGGCTGTGTAGGCAGATGCAACAATAGCTGTAGCTAAGTCTGCGAAAGCTAGCTCATTATAATGAGAAATTTTTAAATACGACCAACAATTCAAAACATGATTAATATTTACTTGATTATTTAATAATTACTTATAATTCTGCGCTTCCTCTGGTCTCTGCTCTGCCTTCTTGTCAGCAGGTGCGGTGTATTATGGGAAATGATCATACCCCTTCCTTTCAAGTGAGGTCCCGGTCTGTCTTCATTTCAAGGGCTGTGTAGCCTTTCGTCTTAGCCCTATGGAGAATTGGGACGTCCCTTAACTAGATGTGAGCCAAGGGCTAAGGGGTACAATTGGGATTGACCCTTAGACTCACTATGAAAATACAAAACTGAAGCAAACATAAAAAGGGCTCTTCAGGTGAAGGGCTTGGGATTGGCTGATTAGCTTTTGGGTTAATCCTCTAACAGGACTAAGAAGTCTTCTGAAGCAACAAAAAAAATAATTAACAATAAAAATAAAAAACATAAATGTGTTTTTTTTGTCTTTGTTGTTCAGGGTTCACCCTCAGCTCATCACTCTGTACGGGGAGGAGGTGGACGAGGCAGAGACCACCGTCTCCTGCAGCTGCATCTGAGTCCCACGCTCGCTGCTGGACGAGTTTCCCCTCAGTGACCACACAACTCAACACTGCCCTCTGTAGGTCAATGCTGTGAATGCAGCAGCATAGAAACATTAAAGGGATACGCCAGCTTTTTCGTTCTCTTCTTGCCCCACTGCAGAGTCCATGACAAGCAGGTAGACACTGTTCTTTGGACTCTGCGTGCAGTAACAAGGAAGAGACAGGCAGAGCTCGCCCACCGCTACTTAGCTTAGCTCAAACATTGGGAGTCAATGGGTAGTGTTAGCCTGCCTCTGCCTACAGTTATCAGATAAACTTTTCAGCAACTCTAAACGGTCCTGTGTGCTTGTTGTAAGTCATTTTTTTCCGTGTTATGTTGCGTTATCTTCTATCATTGTCTTATCGTCTTCTAATCATAAACAGAGGCTTTGTTTTGTTGACCTACTATCTGCTTGTGGCACGAACACAAACGTGACACGAACAGAAAAAAAAGTTGGTGTATCCCTTTAAATGGTGAAGCTAACAAAATATGGCAGCAGTGTAGCTTTTTGGTGCTTCCTGTTTTTTACTTAAGTTTGAATTATTTTATTAACTGCAGCTTCATGTAGCTACAAGCTAACCCTGATGCTAACTAAAACTGCCTGTGCTTTGTCACATCACCAGCGTATCAGCTCTGATATTTAACGAGGAAATGATTTCATAATCAGATTATTGTTTACATTTTTTCCTTTTTTTATGTTAAGTTTTGTGATGTTTACATTATCCTGTATTTAGTTCAGAAGCAACATTTTGGACTTCTAAAGTGACACAGAAATAAGAGAAAGAAAGAAAATTTAAAAGTGTTTTTTTATTTACAGCTGTAAGAAAGAAACAAGCTTTGATTTTTTTTTTTTTAAATAGAAAATCCTTCATTTATGGAAACGTGTTGACAAAAGCAGTGAGACTCTCCAGTGCAGAATAGTCATACAAACAAAAACTACTTATTATTAAAATATTTAAAATCATTTCTGTGTTGTGCATTTGTACAAAATACATAAAAACAGAAGGAAGCATAGCAGCTGATTTAAGTGAGCACACCTGCAACAAACTGAAGAATAAGGGGAAGTTTTTCAGCGTGTTAAATATCTTCATCATTTCAGAGTTTCAAGTAGTTTTCCATCGATCTCCCCTGTGGCTGATCTGCAGCTCCATTTGCTCTCTGCCTGATTTTCGAGCTGAAACTTCACGCTCACACTCGCTGATGTTTCAGGACAAGTAAGAAGAATATTCCACTTTTAAATTTAGTGACACTGATGAAGCACTCTGTTGAAGTATGACTGTCCTCCCTGCTCTGTCCTAGAGAAGAGGAGACAGCTGATTCAGTTATTACCCATGATGCAACATTTATGTGCTTTTACTGTTTAGACTTGAGGTAACACCGGCATGGATGAAGGCGCTGCTGAAAATGATTTGATCTGATTGATGATTTAAAAACAGTTTTGTTAATGTCAGGGCAAAGTCATAATTTACAGTAATAGCAAACAATGATATTTCTTTATCTGCTACAGAGGCTAACAAATTGACCTTATAATTTTCGATGATCTTTTCGAGAAATCATTTTCCAGGATATTTTCACCAATAACATTTTTCAGGTTAATCTAGCCTTCTAAAAATCAAGATTAAAGGCTGATGACCAATATCTCCAGCTAGCTCCATCGTATCATATTGAACTTAAAATGTATTTATTTATAACTCTCGGGCATGAACATTGTCTGCTAGCTACCTTTGTAGTCTGACTTTCATACAGTGTCTTGCTTTTATGGTTTATACTTACTTTTGTTATCTTTATTTACTCTGCTTTTTTTAAAATATATTTTGTTGACTTACTGTTTAAGCAGCCTAAATTTTAAATTGCCATTTTTTATTATTTCTTTTTGTCACCATTGTTTTGCGTTTTTAGATTTTATTCCATAACTTGTATTATTTATCTGCTCATATTTTATGGCTAAGTGTGCATTAGTTACGGAGTACATATTTACTTCATTTCCCTTGTTTGATTTTTGTTCACTAACAAGGTAGAAGGAAGATAAATAAGTTTCCAGGACATTTGACTTTTTTTTCTCATTTTCCATGTTTTCCATGACTGGTAAATTGATCAATCATTTTCCAGGTTTTCCAGGATGCATGGAAACCCTGGAAAATGATGTCACAGTTTGTGAGCTGGAGCCAACTTTTTTTGGTTCCAGCCCTGAACCAACTTTTAAGGTGCAGAACCAAATATTTTCCAATCCGCACACGCCGGCATGGAGCCGTGCTGGTGTGAAAGCCCTCACTGAGGAGTCAGATTCACCAAATAATCCAAAGCTGCTGCTGTCAGAGCCGCTCTGGTGAACTGTTGTTACTGTGAGCTTCCACTGAGCCAACAGGGACATTCTGACCATCGGGTCACATCAGCTTTAAGACTTTTCAGCTTTTTAACACCTAAATGAAAATAATTCAGCGACAAAAGGAACCAAATAAAGCAGAGCAACAAACAGGGAAATGTGCTAAAACAAAGATGCAGTCTGAGCTGATCACTGTTAAATATTTAATCCTACGCTTTGTTAATTTAATTTAAACTTTCAACAGAACGAATTTCAAATGTGGAGAAATTTAAGTTTGGTGCTTTTTGGTGTTGAGCTTATTGGTTCCTTACCTTTATGGTAGGAAGTGTTCACTATTTAAAATCTGGTTTCAGATGTCATTAATGCACCAGTGTCTCCATTTTTTTAACAAGCTACCTCGCTCTGCTGTAGAGAAAACAGGAGAGAAAATCCAGAGAATCTTCACACAGGACACTCCGAGCACCATAAGACTCCCCTTTTCTCATTCATGTCAATAGAGCAGAAACAAGGCCTTGGAATCATTCATTTTTACACTTCATATCCCTTTTGGGGTTGCAGGGGGCTGAAGCCTATCCCAGCTGATACTGAGTGAGAGGTGGGGTACACCCTGAACCAGTCACCAGCCAATCACAAGGCCACACAGAGAGACAGACGACCATTCACTCTCACACTCAGACCAATTTGGAGCGCAATTTGGAGTCACCAGTTAACCTAATGAACATGTTTTTGGTCTGTGGGACGAAGCTGGAGTGCCCAGAGAGAACCCACGCATGCACAGGGAGAACATGCAAACACCACACAGAGCAGCCCTACCCGGCCCGGGGATCACACTGGTGACCTTCTTGCTGTGAGGCACGTGCACTACCTGCTGCACCACCACGGCGCCCACTTTGGAATCAAAAACAAGAAAAAATAAGGGAAGTTTGTCTGCAGCGCGCGCATGGATGCTGTGAGGACAGGAAACAGGAAACAGCAACATCATGACGTCCTTCATCAATAAAAGCATCGCTGTGCTGCATGGAGACTGTTGTTCCTGCTTCAGTGGTGAAACGACGCTGGTCAGTGAATCTGTTTGAGTTTGTTCGTGAAGCCAGTGCATAAAAAGTTGATCAGCAGGCAAACAAAGACGTTAAAATAAGACACACGGACGAGAACAGGTTTTCCAGAGAGTCCATCAGAGAACAGGTCGCCATCCCCTGAGATCAGAGTCTTGAAAAAGTCTCTTTGGTTTCTTCAGAAAAAGTCAACATGAGAAAGTCCAGGTCCTTCTGTCTCTAAATTCCCTTTATAAAATCCTCTATCCATCGAGCCTCCTCCATCCTTTGAGCTCGTCTGCATTTTGAAGGCACATTATGACAAAAATCTAAGGCACATGATTGAAGACAGTCCAATCTGTCCCGTTCCAGAACAGTCTGTGTCCCGGGTTAGACTGCAGTCCTCCTGTCAGTCTCTGGACCTCTCACCAACTGAGTCCAGGAGCATGACTCTCTGTCTTCTTATAAAATAAATTAAGTTGCTGTGTTCTCTCAGTCCTCGATCCACCAGCACAAATGGCGTTTAGAGACTGTTTGACAGTCACAGTGTAAACTCAGGGTCAGGGTCAGGGGTCAGAGGTGAGGTCATGTCGGGACAGTTGGGGTTAGGTGGTGCTCTCTCGTTTGTTGAGTTTAGGAACGTAGTCCCAGCTGTCCCTCTTAAACTCCTCCTCCTCTTTCTTCTTCTGTAAGTCCCTCTTGAAGAAACCAGCCTGAAGGAAACAGACAGACAGACAAGAGGACAGAGATATAATTAAAAACATTAAAATGGTTTTATTAAATCTTCGTTCAGACTCTACACATGATAAACCCCAGAGGCTCTCAGAGTGTGAGGGGGGCTCAGAGGACTTCAGGGAGGCACCCAAATGTGAACCAACAAAAGTGTTTTAAAAGTGTGGAGCAAAAGGAAAGATTTAGTAAGTCTACATCCTCTGCTGTTCAGAGTTTGAGTTTTAGTGGATTGGTCATCACTGTGTGTGATTTACCAACTTTATCAGTAATTTTTCTTTTTTCAAAAGAATTAAAAACAACTTTATGTGTTGATGTTCATTTTTAGTTTTTTTATGATGCAGACAAAACGTCAATTATCCTCAAAACATTCAAGACGAATATGATACATGGAGGTTTGAGAAAATGTAATTTTTCCTTTTTTCGAAAAATATAGACAGCAAAATAAAAAGCACAAAAGACATTTTAGAAAAACAGATCCTCGCATTGAGACAGAAAATTCAACAAGGTTGTTTAAGAGTGAAATTGTATTTTATATAATTGTTAGAAACAGTAATTTGTTTGTAATAAATGTATATTCTGTTTTAAACCAGTTTTTTGTGTGTGACTCACTTTTCCATACTTTGTATACCTCTGACATTTTATAACATGCTATTATTTTGAAATAGAGAAAAATTAAAGAGGAATAGTCTAGTTCACTGCAGAAATATTTTCCTGTATTAATATTTGGTGTGAATGAAGTTTACCTTCCACAGACACCAGATGAGAGAAGCCAGGATCATCAGACCCAGAACCAAACTGACCACGATGATGAAGATCTTGACCAGTGTCGTGGGTTTCTGAGCGAAAAGAGCTTCAACCACAACCTGCAGATAAACACATGAAATATGAGACCACATGTTTCACATGGCAGAAAACAACAGGCTACTTTTTAAACACTTAATGTCTCTGAATGACTCTTCATGTTGTTCAGCTGCTACAGTCCTCATGTTGAAGGTTCACTTTATGAAAAATATACTTTCAGTGTTTTTGGACAAACTTTTGTGTCTTTAATCCAAACATGAGGAGAATATCTCCTGTCTCCTGTTACTTTCTCCTCCTTCAAATGTTTGATCAAACAGAATTTTTGAAAATGTTCCCCTGATGATGTCAGTAGGAGATATGCCACCTCCCCCTGATGGGAAACACTCCAGTGGAAGGATCACAGTAAACATTAGAGCACAGCACTGGAAAGCTGAAGCCACATTCATAGGGACTTGGTCTAAGGATGCAGGATATTATCAGAAAACTGTTGGTATCTGCAGATATGAACATTTTTGCCAATATTTATGGCTGATCTTTAAGCTGTACATATGTATATATATCTCCTTTATATTTTCTGTAATATTGGCAGAATGTACAAATGTACCTCAATGATTTACTTTATCAATAAGCGGCATTAAAAAGCAGCCATGCCAAAGTGCCAGAAGCTGTGGTTCCTTGAGTGTCCCCTTGAGGCTGGCTGCAGAAATCCTGGACGTTACATGATTATGTGCAGGGAATGGACATTTTTATGGCCTAAATGAACATCTTTACAGCATGAACAGTTGCAGTCTAAATATATGATGCATTAATGTGCTCTCACTGTACGGAGTTGATTTTTTATATCGCACCTGTTATTGTTTAATTGAGGATTTTAGTTTTTTTAAATAAGGGGCATGATTGACATGGCTGCAAGTGTGTAAGGAGTGGCTATTGGTCAGACAGCCTGAAGTCCCACCTCAACACAGCCTCTTCATCTGTGAGAGGGTTGAGCTAAATTTTAGTTAAGATGAAATGTAGGGGACGTCCATTACGATGCATCAACAACGTCCTAAAGGCTCCTTTGATAATGAAACGGCTGATGTCACACGGCTTTCTCCAGTCGTCTCTACAGTCTCTGATCATAACTGAATGTCCATTTTCATAAGTCAAAAGTATAGTTTATTAAAGAATAAAATGTTTTTCTTGTTTCACATCTGTTTTTATCTCAAATAGACATCATGAAAAACAGGCAGTACGAGTAAGATGGAGGCTTTGTGCTACTGAGCAAATATTCTGTGGTGATGAGATCAGAAATATCTGAGTATTGAATACTGGCAAAAATCAAATATCGTATAACCCTGGCATGGTCAGACAATTCTTTCTCTAAAACAGCCTGTTCTTAGCTGAGCTGAAACAGAGGGGGTTATGAGGAGCCATGTCAAAAGCCAATGTGAAAGAGTGTTGAAAGAGATTTTTGTTTAGATGAAGTCTTTAGTGGAGAACTGAATTAGATGTACTTTTGAAAAAAAAAAAAATATATATATATATATATATAAATTATTTGAAATTAATATTAATATTAATTTGTTTCTTGATGACTCTCACATGCTAATGAAATTATGTGTGGGACCTTGGGAGGGGGGGCTGATGGTCTGGCATCTTTCTGTTTCTTCTGTTCTTGTTCATTTTTTATAATGTCATTGATTCAACCCTTTAAGATAAAAAAAATCAATAAAAATTTTGTAAAAAAACAAAAGAAATGTAGGCATGGACCATAGAAGTGTTTTACCTCTGCTACTCGCTGCTCGTGGATGAAGACCGTGTGAGGACCTTCTCTTGGGTTTGACATGATTGCTGTGCTCTCTATCTTCATGATACCATGACGACCCTGAGACAGACACAAAAAGACATCAGCAACATGAAAAGCATTTTATTGAACTGACATACAAGAAACAATCAGTTCAGTGTTTAATGATGAGTTCAACTTCTGTTTCCTCAACGACAGCTGTTAGCCAGACAGACATGTTACTGTGGTGGAGTTTAGAGATGCTGTCACAATGATCTTCACTTTCAGAGATTCGCTGATTTAAAGGCACCATCTCTTTATATCTGGTTAAAAAATGCACTCAGACCTTTTACATTGTGGACAAATGTGGCGCAAGAACTAAATCTGATTGAGCATTTTTGGTCACTGCATCAGTTAAACAGCAAAGGTGTCAAAAATGACCTTTTCATGGATTCATCATGATCCAGATGTGAAGAAGATACATCGATGCAGAGACAGTTAATAATCGTTTTAGTGATGCTTTCATTGCAAAGTTTCAGGAGCAGGACCGCACCTCAAGCTCGCCTCTTCCATTGTTCCTTTAAGTTCATACCTGACCATTTCCTCCCTTTGTTTCATTTTGACACACCCCTCCCTCCCAGCCCTTTTTCTGTTTCGTTTTTCCTCCTGTCCTTAGGGTCTTAAAGAGGGTTTGTCAAGACTGGGATCTGTGGCGGATTCCCCAAGAAGTTTCCTAAATTGTTATCAGCTACAATTTTTCTAACATTACAAATAAATAATTGTCATATTTGCTAGTGAATCTTGCAGTCTGCTGCTAGTTTGTGTTTATTTTGATTTATAATGAAAATACATTTTTGCTTCAGTTAATCTCAAAAGCCATTTCTCCTTAATAACAGGAGTTCATATTTATCTGTCTGCTTGTTTTGTTTTTAATGTCAAATGTATCCTGGCGCAGTGGTATGAAAAATCAAGGATACTACTCACTGCGTTGCATTATGATATCAAATCAAGCTGTATTGCTAAATTAATGATCAAATCGAGTTGTGAGACTAGTGAAGATGCACAGCTCTGTTTAACACTGGCATCTATCATACTGGATAACAAAATGAAAAAGTCGTTGGTGCAGCAGCGTCAGTGTCTCATGTCTGTAAAGAATGAGTTCAATCAAAGTACAAAGTGTTGAATTTCAGCTCTGGACAGATTTGATCAGTTCACATCTAACAAGCGTTGAGTAAAACTATCATCTGTGTAGTTGTGTGTTTGTTACCGGTGCTTGCAGCAGCACAGCAGGGTTCAGTTTGATCTCCAGCTGGATGTCGGCTTCTCTTCCTGCCTCCAGGTTACCGAGATGACACACCAGCCGCTCACACAGGTCATCGCCACGCCCACAAAACTACGCAAACACACAGAGAGAATGTTGTACTCTTAAAGCTCCCAGCAAAATGTCAGCATTTCCTCTGTGCATCAACAATCATGAAGAAAACATCCCCTGATATTTGTTCCATTTTGTTAAAAACTTCACCTACATCAACTACCTCTGAATGCTTGTGTCTGGTCCCTCTCTCTTCAGTCAGTTTAGCTGTTAGTGAACATTTCAGTCTGTATTTACTGTGTGAGTGTTTGTACCATTCTGCGTGTGGACGTTGGTGAAAAGAAGAAGACAAGCTTTTTGATGAAAGAAGCTTCAGGGACGTCACAGTCTTCGATGGTTAGGACAGTTCTGTCGCTGAGTGAGCACACACCGAGAGACGACTGCAAAGAGAAAATAAAAAACAAACAGTTTAATCAGTGTTTTTCTGTCATTTACTAAAACTACTGCTGCTTCTATTTAATCAGCAACTACATCTATACCTTTGCTGCTACTTCTACAGTAACTACTATCCATTACCTTAGAAATCACCACTGCTGAGTGTAACTAAACAGCCTGAAAGAAACTGCCAGAAATCTCTGTGAAGAACAAAAACGGGTGTTGAACTGTTGAGCATAAGGTCTTATTTACACCAACAGAGATCCACAGGACTGAGGATCAACATTTTATGTCAGTACTATTGATGTTTTTCACCTAGTGTAACTTTCAGTACTTTCATACTAGCAAAAGATCACATAAATGTAACACAGGCATTAAACAATAATTTTTTTTATGAAAAGATGCTTATATTTTTCCCATTAATGATACAGTCAAATACTCCACTACTAAACTTTGACACCTGTTGATAATGTTAATTCTTTTTTTATTTATAGAGGTTAGTTTTTTGCTTTATCGCTGTGCTTTTAATGGGTTTAGTGGATGGGACAGATGTCACTGTCCAACTTTTCTTGAGGTTCACACACATCATCTATAAAGCTGCACCCAGAGGAGATGCAGCAAGCTAATCTACAGCAAAAGCAACTATTTATGTTAAAGCTATTTTCATTAAAACAGACAATATCTTATGAAATGATCAGATTTCCTTTGTCTTTTATGCAGTACTAATATATTTATTTTGAATAATACAGACACTTATGGAAAAAGTCAGTGTGTTAAAGTTCAGGAGGTCTTATACCGCTT
The DNA here is from genome assembly GCA_037902135.1 of Cetoscarus ocellatus. NCBI lineage: Eukaryota > Metazoa > Chordata > Actinopteri > Labriformes > Labridae > Cetoscarus > Cetoscarus ocellatus. The sequence continues at coordinate 95,279 of JBAMNC010001432.1, read as the reverse complement.
TCACACTAAAATTAGCGGATCAACGCGGGTTAACCCGCTAACAATCGGCAAGTGACTCTCTTCCCACTGGCAGCAGACCTGTGTCTAATTGGCAGCAGACAAGCTACGTGGCTGTTTTTTTCCTCTGGCGCATCAAGCTGATGTCTACGTTGAGGACATCATCAGCGCGACGAAACACATCCATGTAAACAATGGAAAGGAGTGTGGAAGCCGTGGACACGTTGGTCAGCTGTTTTCTGTACTTTGTACTTTTGTCCCTCTTTAAAAATGTACAAACTCGGTGCAGACTGAACGACATTCGAGCGCTGATGATACGAAGGTGGATGGAATATGTTGCTGAGATGGCAAAGAGTCACGTAAGTTACAATTGGAGGGGACGTTATGCCATGGGCACTTTACACCGACGTCTTCCGTAAATTAGCGGGTTGACCTGGGTGTGATGTTCCCACTGAAGCCGATAAAAACCTGTGTCGCTTGCAGGGTCAGTTTACCCGGGTCGAAATGCCAATTAGACCCTTTCAAACTGCCGACAGGAGCCGATTGTTACCGGGTTTAAACAGGTTTTTTGGCCAGTCTGAAAGGGGTATCAAACACAGGGACAGACAGTCAGTCTGTTTTGATCGTCACATCTTCAAGATTATGGCATTATGGCACTATGTTCAAATATGTCAACTGTTATACTCATTAAATCAAAGCAAAGTTCCTTTGGAACTCCTCCTTTGGTTCCTCCATTTGGAAAAGCATGTTGTGACATGCTTATTAAAAAGCTCCTTAATTTTATCTGTAAACATAAAATGGGTGAAGGGATGGTGCTGGGAGGACAAGAGCAAAAACCAAAGTCTGAGTGCAAGGGTTTTTATACTGACTCCTTTATCTTCTTCTGAAGCCTGCTTTAGTTTGTACACACCTGCCAGTCGACCACATGCATCAGCCTGTGTCTGTACGGAGAGAGGATCTTTGGTAACGCAATTTCAACCACGGTATCCACAGACCTGCTGGGCCCAGAATTCAACACCTGCACACAGAGAGAAAAAGATAAAAGACGATTTATAAAAGACGAAAAATGTGACAAAATCTGCCCAATTAATGCATCATCTGTCCCCTGATGTATGTGATTACTGTATTACTAGAATCCACTTTGACCTTGATTAGAAGAGCTGTGGGATCAGACTTTTGTTTACCTTATAAGTGTAGTTGAATCTTTCGGGATAACAGTCAACTGGAGTCACGTCTTCATCTCCAAACACAAATGTGGTGGGAGTCACAAAACTGTAGATGCACGGGCAGAGAGTTTACAGAGAGTCCAAGTTTGGTGTTTCGTCCTTTAATTCTGAAGACTTTCTACTGATTGATTAAGTTTGCTGATTATAATTGTCACTTTATATCCAGGCTCTACATAGACTCTTTCTTGAATTTTCACCTTAATGGTAAGATATTCTACAGTTTGCAGACTCACCCGTGGATGTTGACATTGACTTCATGTTTCAGTAGGAGAGGGACACTGATGGTGTTGTCGTGAAGAAAGTCCTCCTTCTCATAATTATCACTAAAAAACAGAGAACACATTAACCTGCAAATTCTTCTATTGTTCACACAAAGACTGAATGATTAAAATGAAACAGTGCTCAATTTGAATTTTAAAAATGTCACCTCATCGTTGAAGCTGTTTTGTAACACGAGTTATTAATAAAAAGTGTCAGAAATGTGAGCACAGAGGTGTCCTTACCTGCTGGTGTTGACCTGAATGTCTATGTCACCAGGTGTGCTGTTCTGGCTGACGCCCAACAGGAAACTGATGTTTACCTACAGAAAAGGGAGGAAACTCTTCACATTTAGTTTGTTTCTTTCATACCACTGTTTCAATGAATGGTAGCTACAAAATTAACTTTTCTTCCTTTCAGTAAATTCTAATCCAGCATTTCTTTGCCAAATATATTTTTAAAACTGTATTTTTGGGGGGCTTCTTGTTCCATAATTTGAGAGTCAGGCCTGTGGAAAACTGGATAGAGAGTGAATGAGGGGTGAACTGGAGAAAAGCAGCCAGAGATCAGACTTGAACCAGACCTGCCTGTACTGAGGACAACAGCCTCTGTCCATAGGACTTGCTGACATAACCACCTGACTACTGCTGCTCCAATTTCTTAAATTTTACAAACTAAACTGGGTTTAGAGTAAACAACTAAATCTTTGTCTGTCGAATTAATAGTCCCCAAGTCTGGTGCTTGTTTCTTTTCCTGAGGGAACTTTGATTTTCAGCAGATTCTTTCACAAGAAGTATGCTAAAAAAACAACAAGGAAGGAGGAAATGCTGAAAACATTTGCTGACAAGTCAAAGTCAGAGAACATGAAGTACACGCAGTAGATCTGATCGCTAACATATATACCAAAGCCAAACCTGGCTTGAAAAGAAAACATCCAGACATTTAAAGATCTTTGAAAGACTGAATTTCTCAACACCTTTCCAAAAAAGGAGAAGATAAAATATTTCTCTAAATGAAAAAAAACTTATCTGATTATTGAGATAAAAGGTTCAAAGAACTGCATCAAAATTAGACAATTTTACAACAAACAGAGCTAAAACTACTATATCTTCCAACATTATAAATTAAAGGGATCCTATGATTTGTTTTTGTCTTCTGTTGTTGTACAATGAAAAATCTTGGGGAGGAAATTAATAACTTACTTCATGAAAATGAGTGTGACTTTTGCACTTGTTTAACAGCTATGACAGGGTATGATTACCTCTGATATTTTAGTACATTATTAAAAGGAGACATGTTGAATCCCTAGTTTCTCAGATTCTTATTTGCTTGTTAAAAAAGACACATTGTTGAAATTATTTACAATACTACTCAAATTTAACTTATTTCAGCATGCCTACAAACGCATTTACAACAATGTCCGGTGAGTTACTATCAAAAATGTGGAAAAAATGTGGATCCGGTTATGGTTTTAGGAATATCAGAGCATAACTTTGAGTTAACTGTTCACAAACAAACAACCCAACTGACAAGCAATTGCCACCAAAGGCAAGTAGAAGTGCTCTGAGAGCTCAAATCTCCACCAGGACATTTCCAACACTGTTAGCCAAGTTGTTATCAGAAATGAGGAAAACTGCTGTAGCAGTTTCAATCCTTGGAAAAATTCCTAGATCCCCATTCAGGCTCAGATCACCACCAAAACTGCGCTTCTTCCTTGTGAAATGACTGACATTCCCAGGAAATTTAATCTAAATACGCTGAGAACATTTTGAGCTATCTTGCTCACACACAGATGGACAAACAGTAACAAAAACAAGCCCCCTTTGGTGGAGGTTAACAAGATAACGATACACAATCACACACATTACCAGCTACACAATCATAACTAATCAAGGCAACAACTGGACTTTAGTCTAAACCATTACTCTCCATCAGAGCAGCCCACAGAGCAGCAGACATCAGCTTCAGACACATGATGCTTTAATTAAAAAAAAATGTTCTTTAGATTGTGAGCTGTGGGGAAGATTACCTGACTGTTAGCTGGAAGGAGGAGACTCGTAACACCGCAGTCAACCCCCACTGCTGTGCTGTTTCCTTCCTGCGTGACATCACAGCTGATGCTGTTGTCCTCCTGCCCAAACAAACAAACAAATCAACATGGGCAGTTTTTCCTGAGTAAGCTTCAATCAGTAATTATTTTGTCATCTTGAAAGCACCACAAGCATAAATAAAAAAGTCTAAAAAAAGTCTAAAAGTGAAATCATTCAGCCATTTTGCCAGAGGAGGCTGAAGTGAACTCACGTTGTTCAGGACTTTAATGTACTGAATGTTGTTTGGAAAACGAAGCGTCACTCGTGGCAGGAAAGCGTCGTCTCCAGAGTTCAGTAGAGAAGATTTCAACAGGATGGTCTGTCCAGAGCCGAGAGCAAAGTACTGCTGCCGGCTGAAAATGCAAAAAAACAGCATCAGAATGCACATACCACCATAAGCTTAAGTGTTTTTCTGTATGCTGATCTTGAAATTATTTGTCAGTTTGCATTGTGAATGTATCAAATTAACTTTCAAATCTGTTCCAGCAAATTTTGTGTATGATTTAATTTTAATAGATTGTTCTAAATAGGGATGCATGATTTTATCAGCACAACATAAGGTTAACTATCTGTATCAAAGGATACAGTAATTCCTGGGAGTATGTAAAGCTATATCGAGTCTTTTTTTAATCTCATTACTTTGATTTTAAAGTGTGCTCTAAAGACTGAAAATTCAAGTCTGAACAATAGTTTGTTTTTTTGTTCCTGGCAATCATGTCTTTATTTGTTTTGTTTTGTTTTTTTTGTCAGGATTGTAACCTTTGGTTTAAAATGTAAAATTGACCTAAAAAAGAACACCTGCATCATCAACTCTAGAACTGAATGTAGTCTGTAACCTCCACCAGGGAGGTCATGATTTTTCTCGAGTTTGTCAGTTTGTTTGTTTGTTTGTTGGTCCATCTGTGACCAAGATAACACTAAATGTTCTCCACAGATTTTGATGGAAATGTTGTTTATGGCACAAGGAAGAAATGACTTTATTTTGGTGGTTATCAGAATACGGATGCAGGTTCAGGGCTTTTTTTTTAACAGGATTTGTTAACATTGCACAAAATAACAGTCACATTTTCCATAATAACTTGGTTAAGAACATCAGAAATGTCTTGGCAAGAGGCTTGTGCTGTCAGAGAACTCTAGCTTAACGTCTGATTGTAAAACAGAACAACCATCTTAATAAGAGTAACAAGCAAATTCTAGAATAAGAGGGACTAGTTTTGCTTTAAAATGAAAACATGTGTACATGTGTATCAGTATCAGCATCCTCTTAAATAACTTAAGAATATTGGCAATTATATGTTGCTGTGAATCTCTTTTTTTTATTTTTAACACATGTGCTGCAGATCCTCATAAAACAGAGCGAAGCATAATCCTGCCAAAACCGAGATCAAAGATGTTGATCTAAATGAATCCTCCTCAATTAGCCAACAGATGATTAACACCATGTGTTAGCCTCTTGGTGGTTTAACAGCCTCATCTTTAAAAGCTGGCTTTCAAGAACTACATTTTCTTGGAATATGTTTTTTCACATTAGCAAAATTAATGAAACTTTAGAGCTACTTTGACCTATTTTGTGTTTGTGTGTCTGTGTGTGTTCTTACTGTGGAAGGATGAGCTCGGCAGAAAGCTGCATGTTGGTTGAACAGTTCACTAAAGAGCAGGAGCGAGAGAACCATGTCTGACAAAGAGAGGAGGCAGAGTTCACTGATGATGTGTGCTTTGGAAAATGAGCAGAGACGTGTCAATTGTTCACAATGATGAGGTTGCAGATGACTCTGGTGACCTCTGCCCTTTGAAACAAAGACTTGAATTATGAATCATGTCCTGATGAAGAGCTCCAGCTGTAAATTCTTTCATGTTAACTCCCCCTGATCTTTTTTTATGAGTCAGTAGAACATGGTGTGGATGCAGGGTGAGCTGACTGTCACTGGTGAATCTGCTGCAGATGATGTGTTACAGCTATGAACACATCTGGACTAGCAGGAAGTCACCAGCAGTATGTGGTGAACTTACATTATCATCAGACATGTTAGGATGTCATCACTGGCATGTACATGACTGCTAGTAGCTTCCTCTACCACTGGTTAATACCTGGTTTCAGCATTTGCTGTAACTAGCTTGTGTTAGCATGTTGTTGGTACCTGGTTGGTGATAATGTTCTTGTGTCCGGCCGTCTGCTGTAGGATGGGTTTTAATGGAGGGAAAGTTCTGGAGGGGGATCTGTGGGATCTTGCTTCTCTGTGGCTGTAGGAAACCTCAAACTTAACAGGAGTGAAAATGTCCTTTACGTCTTTCTGTAGGATGAAGAAATGGACACTGAGGAAAAATAACCACTGTCATAACAACCACAGTTAATTCAGTTTCTATTACATACATATTGAAATTATTTTCAGAATCATTTAGTATGAACTTGTGCTTGCATTACCCTCAGATGAGCCACATGTGTTGCACATGTGACTTGTCCTTGTCTCACTCTAACATGTCCCCGGGTGCTGTTTGAAGACCCATTACCATGGAAATAAAATCGATGAGGAATGGACGGTTTATGGAGGAGATCAGAGATCAAATTATACTGAAGATCTGAAAACAAGAAAAGGAAAAAAAACCTTAAATATGTTAGGTAAATGGATCAAGATGCTCATCAGGATAGCACTGGTTTTTAACATATCCGTCTAAAAGCTGAACTTTATTCATCTGTGTTTTAAAGAGGCCAAACTTTGCCTTAACTCTGGTACATATAATTGTTTTGAATGACTGCTATATAAGGAGTACCACTGATAGCTGTGTTCTCTCTCTCTCTGAGATGCTCCTGCCCCATTAAGGCCCTCTTCCCCATGTGGCCCAGTCCGCTCTGATTGGTTTACAGCTCTGCTCTGTGTAGTTGGCAAGTTCAGCACTGTTAATAACTCTGCATTCATTCTCCTGTCCCTGCTCTGCACAGGGCTTGCAATCGCGAGCCAATGGGCTTAAACTGATGTCAAAACAATGGCAGGATGTCAAACCGGTAGGTCTATTCAGGGGGGACGAGGGGAACAAGTTGTTTCAAGCAGCCGCAGGTGCAATAAACACGGGGAGAGGGAGAAGTCTTGATGCCTCAGACTTTTTGTCTTGTTCATAGAAGTGCTCTATCAAACAGATGATACAAGTTAAACACACTAAAGGATAAAAAAAAAAAAAACTAAAAAAAGTACAATATGGGCCCTTTAATAATAAAAAAGACAGCAAAATATGTAACTGATGCAGATAAAAAATAAGGACAAAAACATGTTAGTAGCTTGATATGCTATCTTTCTAAAGATGTTACAGTTATTGTTAAGATAGCTAAGTTGATGGCTAAAATATAGAAATGAAAGGCAACTGTTTGATTAATGTTCTGTCACTATCATAGTTATTATTTAATAAATATGGAGCCTCTGGTCTTTATTCAGATCAGACAGAGGACAGCAAACAGCCACAGGCTGGATTTAAACCTGAGCCACATGCTAAAAGGACTAAAGTCTGTGTTTCTGGGGCGTGAATAAACTGCTATGTCTTAATTTAGATATGTGCTTTTTTAATCTGCTGCTGTTTTCCAGCAAACTAGATACAACCACTGTGAGGGTTGGAAGCATTTAGACAAACACTTATAAAGAAATAATTTATACTGCAGTCGTCTAAATTTAAATCTTATCTTCAACATTACTGGGTAATGTTAAAGATGAATAATCAAACTGAATATGAAGTTGAGTTATTTTGTACCTATTGGTCCTTTGAAATGTCTGGACTTGACGTTGAAGCAGACGGTAATGTTGAGACAAACAGTTGGAGTCCTGTGTTCCTGGCACAACTTCAACTGCTGGTCAATCGTTTCTGGCAAAATCAGAGACGCCTTCACCTGAATCACTGGACGGGTCCTGCAGCATATGAGAAATACAGAGAAATTATCCAAGATGATTAACTACAACACAGTGATAATACTGCTTGATGAGCATTTTCATATCTGAATGTAAAGCAGTAGATTAACTTAGCTGTTTGCATCTGTGGAAGTTTTGGTTTTGTGGAGATAAAATGTTCACTTGACCTACTTTTTAATCTCCTTTCACTCTAAATACATGTCAAGGAGTTAAAGGTATGCATCACAACAGAAATATTCCAACAAAGAGTTTGATTTTTACCTGAGAACCACAGCTGAGTCTGAGAGGAAAGCACCAACAGCCACATCTGCAAAGACAGAGAGTTTTACGTGGTTCAAAGCCGGCCTAAACAGATGTCTGAATATCAACATGGTAATAGAAATCACTTGTTGTAAGACTTTAGTTTACCCTGGTAGCCATTATCATCAATGTCAATGCCAGAGCTGATCGACTGGCCAAACATCCTGAGGTCACGACCTAGTGTGGATCCAGTGATCCTCTGAAAACACAGTATGAGGGAATAGATATTAAAGACAAGACAGAGACTATGAAAGATAGAAATACTGAATGTATCTCCTCCTAAACATTCTCTATGGAGGGTATGCACTGATGTCACAATATGTGCACTAGACTAGCAGTTAAACCTGCTGAGATGCAACCACAGTCACTAAAGTTAGTGGGAAGAAATAGGTTCACCTGAAAAATGCTGTGTTACAATTTATTTAGGTGGAACCTAATTAATTTTAATGATATTTATCAGGGGAAATGTAGATTCTATGCTGACATAATTTTAAAAAATAACTAGGCAAGACTTTTGATCCTGAAAGTTACACTTGAAAAGCAGCATTTATTAGCCTGAGCTATAGGACGTAGCCCTGTACTCACTGTAACTCTATCTGTGTGATTTTGGGTGTTTTCAAAATGGCATCGACGTACCCAGGTTTGTCCGAGAAAACATTTTTAGCATCTGTTCAACTGTCACTTTAGTTTTAATATAACACTGGAGCAGGTCAGATTCTTTCATTTCATGAAAAGTATTTTCAAAAAATAACTTTAATACTGGACCAAAAACAGTCATATCAATTATATGATTTCATTAATTTGCGATAAAAATCTACAGACTGTTAAACCAGCCATTTGAATCGGATTTTGCTGAGTTTCATGTAGGCTGCAAGCATAAAAACATAATCAGTGCCTCATCATCTAAGATATTTTAGGATTAATTTGCTAAAATTTAATGTTTTGATCTTCTGTTGGTACAAACTAGATTTCAGAGAAAGCTGAGTTCATAAGTCATCAATATCTAAATGCATGTATGCTCAGTGATATAATAACTATAGCTGTAACTTCACAGCTTCATCTTCGTTATATCTCTGACATTACAAATCCACAGTTTTTATAACAAGCTAAGGATCAATACTGTAAAACAATAATACTAATAACAATAATTAATAACAAAAAACTTGAAACTCTAAAGCTGAGTGAAAGTTTTGACTGTTTACATCCCACTGACTGCGGCTGTCTGTCCGTGCTTTTGCCACTCAGTGGCTGACACTCCGCTCGCCTGCGCTGACTGTGGCTCCATGTGCAGACCTTTTATAGATACTTTAGATTCTTTGTTTTTTAAACTTGTTTCTAAATAGTTTATGCTTCCAGCACTGAGAGCACTACTACTGAACTGGATGGGATCAATCCTTTTATACATGTTTTCTCTTTTTACCTAAATACTATCATCCCTATCATTCTGCAGTAAAACACATTTTTGTGTTTTTACCTGTGAGGGAGTCTGTGAAATGCCGTCCTTTCTGCCGTTGTAAATGTACACTGCTCCTTTAAGGTCGTCTTCTTGTGGGGCACCAATTGCCACATCTACACACATACACAAACAGAAATTATATTAAGGTGTTGCTGGGGAGTCATTTAGTTTCCATTTACCAACCCACTAATCTAATTTTAGCCTTTCAACTAATTCATTGAGAGTCTCTCTTCTAGGGGGCTGTCCCTGTGTCTAACTTTCAGGGTGTGTAACTTAAGAAAATATATTTATTTTCCAGCTTTTGGGTGGTAAGGTCCAAATATTCAGATAGTAAGTGTAGGGTGTGCTGGTGGGAGAAAATACTGTATGACCTTTGTGTTTTTTAAGTTTAAAGGGGTAAAAGTCTGCAGAATCATTGCATTAACATGAGAAAACAACAGCATGGTCCTTTTAATGTTTAACCTGAGTGCTTTGAAGAAGCGAGGGTCACAAAGTCAAACTTTTTTTACCAAATGCAGCTACTACACATACACATGCACACCACCCATTTACACTGCTGCTGCAGATTAGAAGGAGCAGGGCAGCAACAGTTAGTCATTACAGCTCTAATGAACTTAATAACACACTCCACCCTGAACACACACACAGATGCAGAGGGGTCTGCTTGTTCGTGTGAGGGATGTTGTGCTTATGTCAGTGTGATGAGTCTCGTGTTATCAGGAAGTAACAGTTACTGGGGGTCAGTTAATTTTGTTGTGGGTGGGTGGGTTTGGGCCTCCAGGGTGAGAAAACACACAGTAAGTGTGATTTTTTACCGTTGAGAACAGGAGCAGTAATTGCAGCGTTGTGGAGGTATCTAAAGTATTTTGTGAGTCAGTCAGCAGATCAGAATGTGCTTAATGGCCTAATTACTGCTGTTTAAGTGCCCTTGAGCAAGAAAATGAATTCCAGCTGATCCAAACAACTGCTCAGAGAATGAATGACTAAAGAAGTAACTTTGCTTCCACTGGAGCAGCAGTGAAAACAACAATAGTGGATATCTTTTTAACACAAATTCTTCTTGATTTGGAAATTAGTGAATGAAAAAAGATATTCTTTATTTTTTTAAATTTTGTATTTATTATTTCAACTAGTGGTGTACTTCTACACCAGCATGATTTGACATCATGGCTTTGAGAAGTGGTTTTCAAACACACCTAAAGTCAAGCCTAAATTCTGAGGCACACTTTCAAACATATGACGCATATTTAAAATAACACAAAATAGCCCTCTTAACATGTATTGCTTAGTCTCAATGGTCATTCGCATCTAATCCTTGATAAAATCAGACAGAAAACTGAGTTATTATTGAGATATTCACTCAAGAAATAGACAAAAAATCATTAGAAACTTGGTTACATTTCAAAAATCTAGCAACACTCCTAAAACTTGACAGGCTACATTTTATAAAACATTAGGAGGTCTTATAAATCGTAGAGAGAAAAACCCCTAAAATTTCCCCATCTTGCAGATCTGTTAACTGCAAGAGACAGAGTTCCCTTGACAGTTGTAAGATCATTAGAAGTTACATAATTTGCAGCTGTTTACGAATATATGTATACAAATATTAATGCACCTAAGAAATTGAATGGAAGTTGTACCTAAACTTGCCTCGAGGCACACCAGTGTGCCCTTAAACACCACTTGAAAAACACTAACTCAGAATATTTGGAGCAATATTAACTTTGCCATAGCTAATACAGTGTGGTATTTGCAGATGTATAAGGAATAGCAGCATTTCTGATTTCATTTTTATCTGAAAACATTTCACCCAAACAAAAGCAGTCACTTTAGCTGTGCTTGTAAGGATATTACCTGGGTAACCATCATCATCCAGGTCTCCCAAGTTTGCGATGGTCTCTCCAAATCGCGCAGCATAGGCGTCTCTGCCACTTAGCTGAAACTCGGCTTCCACCAGTTTTGCCTGAGAGAGGCATGAACAGTTAGGAAACAGACAAAAACAAACTTTCTGAACACAGTGAAACATTTTGAAAAGTCACAACACAAGAAGGTGGATTGATAAGACATGCTACCCTACTGTTGGCTAACATGTAGGTTTTACTTTTAAGTTAGCTCTACGTATTTTAAATACTCTTGTCTTTGCAATGATGAGTCAAAATGTCTGTTATAAAAAAGTCAAAACAAAACAAAAAATAGAGCTTTTTAAAGTCAGTATTAAGACTATAGCCATAAAATTTTTTATTAGGCTTCTGCTAATTAACAAGTGTTTAACCTGATGATGGCCAAACTGTTTTTATGATATTCTTTGCTGTTTTGCCTTTCAGGACAGTGACAGAAAACCTCAGAATACAGAGGGGGGAGTAGGACAGACATGCATCAGAGAGTTCAGACTGGAACTGATGCACTGAAGATTGTAGCCTCTGTGTGTGGGGCTCCAGCTCTACAGAGAAAGATAAGCTGGTGCCCTGGTCCACAGCAAACCTTAAACTGAAATACTCACTAAATTTGCAAAGAAATTGAAATCACAGCATCCTCTACAGCTGTGAATACAGAAGTATTTGGACATGCTGAAATAAAAGGCTGAAGGCATAGAGTCTAAAGAACAGTCCCTTTAACAGCTGTGGAAGTAACAGGAAATGAGAACCATTAAAAATCCAAGGAGCAGTTACAGTTTCACTTGATTTTGCTCCCATGAAAATTTATTCATTTACAAACATGTGACTTGTGCTCAGCAACTTCAAACATGTTTGTGTGAAAGATGTTTCTGTATCTCAGACATGTGATTTTTGCAGTTCAACAGTCACATGATGTTACATTCATAAATAATTATAGGAGTTTGATGCTGAATGCAGAGTCTATTATTTCTGTCTATTTTCATTTATATCTCATATCCATCCCCAAATATAATTCATTTTGATTGTGTATGTATTTATGTACCTCTTTGGTAGAACTTTTATTTAATTTAATCAAAGTTAATTATATATGCTTCATGTTTTTCAGTTTTGCCCTCTGAGCTTTTCGTTCTCTATTTCTACACCAACTTTTTAAGCATTTTTCCCATATTTGTAACTTTGTCAAACAGACGTTTGCCTCACAGAATTATAAAATATCGTAAAGGCCTGGCCTGTCTTGCTCACCTGTCCCTCGTTAATGAACACGTGGACTCTTCCCTCCTCCCTGATGACACCTGTAGCCATGGGAGCACCAACCAACAGGTCTGATAAACCGTCAGCATTCAGATCCACCACACACACACTGGAGCCAAAGTAAGATCCCAGCTACAAAAAAGACACAGTAAGCGCTAAAAATCGCACAATTCTTTAAGGAGGTGTTAATGTTTTGTGGCGTCTTACCTCTTTTCCAGCAACTTCCGAGACGACACGCAGCAGGTTGCCCTCTATTGTGAACACAAAGACCTGCACAATGATAAATGCACATTTTTCTTAGCCATTTCATTTCTGTGATCCACCACGAAGTATAAACACTACAAAAACTGAGGATTAAATGGCTAAAATGCTAAATGTTAATATCTTTTTGCTTCTTCGATACCCACATGTATGACAATAATGCAGCCTGTGTAATTGTAATGACTAATAGGGGTATATACACCAATGTTTTATGGGGCAATACTGTATCAATATTTTCAGTGCAATATCCTGATATTTTAGTCTCATTAACTTGTTTTTATATTTTAGTGAAGCCTCTGGCCACCAGATAGCACTGAAATTAAGCCACTTTAATCTCTACCCGCAGGGACTAAGCTTGATATAATAAAACTGATTAGAAACTGTATTTTTATGAATAAGTAACTGTGTGTTCTTAATGCAATAAAAAAACTCCTAAGTGGAAAGAATCATAAAGTATCATCCCATGTATGGTATCCCTATATATCATGACATATTGTTTTGTCTCCTATGTCTCACACTTCATATTGTATCACCAGATTCATGCCAATACACACCCCTACTAATAGAACAAAAAAGTCACAAAAACTTTAAAAGAATGTATCTTTTTCAAAACAGGGTTCAGATATCTTTAGAAAATTCTTACTCAATATTTTTTAAGACCTGATGTAAGAACTAAACCAAGAAATTCATATCATTTTTAGCACTGTAGAACAAACGGTAATCAACACAGGTGGGTACGATAATTTTTAAAAAATATTAACATCAATATGTGAAAGTCAGATTGTTATTTTACTAACACACAACAAGCAGAAGTCTAAGAGTAAACTTGCTCTACTGTAGAGGAAAAGTTAAGGTGAGTGCACACATGCATACAGAATGAACAAAAACTATTTAAATGACAGGGTTGGAAATTAGCACCCACCATTAGCTAAATGGTAGGTCAATGAAAATAATAAGTTAAATGTAACAGAACAACTTAGAATTCAGCATCTAGAGGACATGCGCTGGAAAGGCTAAAGGTGTCTGAATGAATGACTAGCATTGTCTTGAACTCATGAACTCACGTTAAAAAAAATTGGGCTGTAGCTATAGCTCATAGTCAAAGTGACTACTGTAAATACAGTCTCCTCATCCAGAGTTATCAAGTGTAACTGCTAGTTGTTGCTCCTCTAAAGCCCAGAGGATAACAAAAAAAATAATTTCAGGATTCAATCCAAGAAATTCTTTAAAAGTTAATATGTCGTTGAGCTGCTTTTATCCTTTAAGACATTTTGAGAAAGGGAGTGTTTTTTGCAGTAGCATCATAACACAACATAAACATTGTAAATACAAAGACAGGAGAGAAACAGGTACTTCCTGTTTATTGTTGCTGTTGGGTACAAACATCCTATCTCCATATTTTAGGATTTTTCATAAAACAGTGCTGTTGGTCACCTTCAGTGTTGGTGAGTGTGTTTTATAAGCTTTAAAACAATTTACAGTTTGTAATAGGAAAATATTATTATGCTCCCAGCACTACTGGTTATAATGATGTGACTGGTTGAAACAGTGTGGCTGGCAGATTTTGAGTAATGACTTTCTATATTTAATACAACCCCATTTAAAAAAGTCCAAATTATCCCTTTATAGTATCACCAGATAGCAGACACAGATCTAAATTCACCTTACAGCAAAAATCATGAGAAGCTGACATTGTGCTGTGAAATAATACTGAGTACAGTATTTGTAGTAATATATGAAATTGAGTACGAATGGCAGGACACAGCTGAAATATGAACATCAGTCCTGATAAATAACTCCTGTAACTCCCTTTACCCTGTAAAAATTTGACGTCTCTAATAAGATACACCATTAAATAGCAAGCAGAGAAAGTCCTACCTTTCCCTTTTGGTTGTATTGTGGAGCTCCGCCCACCACCTCCACTGTGACAGGACTGAGGAACTGACCAGCTCCAACAGAGTAGCCTGGACAGAAGGAGGACGCACTCAGATTTTTGCAAGTTGGTAAGCTAGCACTGAAATAAAGTACACTTTTGAAATACTACAGTTTTTACTATCTTTATGATCCATTGACAAAACATGAAAGCAGTCATTCTCAAACTGTAAAAACCTTGTATTTTAAAGTCTCCCGGTTGTTCACCATTCCATCAAAATTTACATTTGTGCTCTCACATGTCACTGAATCTCTGTTCAAATAATTACATCAAGACCAAAATTATCCAATAATTCACAGTAAAACCTCACAAAAATGTGAGAAAGTCCAAAGAATGCAGCAAGTTTAGAATCACTTTGTTTGGGAGATGATGGGAGACATCTCTATTATTTTTGACAATTTAAGTAAATTTACATTAAAAAAAAAGGTCTTTTGCTGAGGCAGTACAATACTTGCAGGTCTTTACTGCAATGAAGCTTTTTTGGTGAGTTATTGAAAACTATTAGCCACCATTGAATTCACAATGATAGCATAATGTCTGTTATACAGCTCTTGTTTCTTTATGTTACTGTCTTTTTGTCAAAGCACTTTGTAAACCTTTTTTAAAAGTACCATACAAAAAATATTTTTATTATCATTATAGAGAGAGATAAACCAGGATGAAACTAGTCAACCTAGCTCAGCACGTAATATGATGATAAGTATCATGCAGAAGCCCCTCATTTTTACAAGTCATTATGTATGGTCAAATCAGCATCCTTTACGGCTTTAAAGATTTAGGAGAGAGCTACGAGAGAGACGACAGCAGGAAGTGACTGCTTGTGCAGAGATTAGCTTAAATGCTAACAGCCTCAGTAGCAGTTTTGTCAGATCTGATCTGCATTTCTTTATTAAAG
Organism: Cetoscarus ocellatus; assembly: GCA_037902135.1. NCBI lineage: Eukaryota > Metazoa > Chordata > Actinopteri > Labriformes > Labridae > Cetoscarus > Cetoscarus ocellatus. Next base: position 79,827 of record JBAMNC010001432.1, on the reverse strand, counting down.
GAAAAACAACAACACTACAAACTTTGCTATAGAATTTTTGCCACTTCCGACATGATTTGCTGAGGGTTTAGTTTTTGAAGTGGCTCATGATCTGTCCTTTACATCCACCTACTACACTATCTGATAGGCCCGTAATGAATGTGATTGACGGAGCGATTGTCCAATTACCTGTCGGATATGCATTTGAGAGGTCTGCACATCCAAAACACTTTCTGTGGGATCTTCTCCTGAAGGACTAGTGAACATATTGAGCAGTCCATCTGGTGTATCAGATTAGTTCAATCGATTTTATCTCACTTTTGTACTCAAGTTATTTTTGAACAGACCTAGCATAACTTTTCTTATTATGACATCTTATTTACTCCCAAAATGAGAGAAGCTTCTGTCTTCTGAATTTACGGCAAGTCATAAAATAAGCATGACTCCTGAATTTAGGAACGATTTCTAAGAACTGTTTAATTGGTAAGAAGAACACAGCAAAAAGCAAGGGGATGACTTCATAAACAAAACAGGACTAATTTCTTCCTCTGCCTGCACATTGTACATTAAGTAAAAAATGACACCCTGAAAGTCAAGTCTGACCAAAAAGGTTAGTCTATGGCTTTTGGTGACATGCAGTGGTTGTGGTTGACACTTACGTCGGTTGGTTGTGTGTGTGGACTCAACAGAAAGTTGCAAAAACAAAACCACAGCTCTCACATGTGCTCAAACCATACCTCAGGCAGTGCTTACTTCCTTTTGTGTGAGACAAACTGCTACACACACACAAGCACACTCACTCTGTAAAATACAGAAAATATCACACAGCTGCTGTAACCAAAGTTAAAATTCACTGAAACCTCCACTTCCATCAAGATCAAATCAGCATTTTAAAGCTCATGTTTCAACTGCCCTCACTTACAGATCTTAATTTATCATACTTAGTCTCTGTGTGTCCTTTCTGACACTTTGAGAAACACTGTTTGTCTTTATATTGGACCAAAAGAAACACCTTCATGTAAAGAACATCACACTTCTTTGCTCAGCTTCCTGTTTTTTCTGTACTGAGAAAGTTTAGTGTCTCTGTACCTCAGGGAAAACACACAGTCTAAATATTCTCATGCTAATGTACTAATGTAGTTAAAACCCTCTTAACCTCTTAGACAAGGATTCAAAATGACAGCAAACTGGACAAAATGGTGAAATTTGGTACCAAAGTAAGTGACCGCTTCACACTGAACTTAGCAAATATGACTCGAGCAGACCCACATTATCCTCTTTGGCCTGAGTATGAACTCTGGACCGTAGGACCTGTTTACAAAAAGGCCAGTATGAGGGCGAAAGAAGCATCACATCATTTGTACCACTTAGCTTTCAACAGCATTAACAAGCTCTGATCAGAGTATAAACTTGGCACCCTGCACTTTAAAGTCCTTTTAACTTGACAGTCCTAAACAGTGATGTATTTTAATGATGTATCTATCTTATTGTTTTTTCATGTTAATATTCTTTTGCGGTTGTTGATGTATTTAGTAACTTGTGTTTTGCTGCTCTAAGTGCAAGACAATCCTTTAGGGGCCACAGAGGTCTCAATCGTTTATTTAAAATAAAAAAAAAAAAACTCTGTCATGTTTACCTTTGATTAGTTTTATAAGACTTTATCTATTTCAATGTTCGAGAGACTGAACCTTATCTAATTTTGAATAACATTCAGATTTTCCCAATTTTTGTGAAATTCAAGATGTTTTTTAGCTCTTTCCAGGTGAATTTTCCAGCTTTTCCAGTTTCAGACGGGTGTGGTAAATTACATATTCATATGAATATACTTAAGAACAATCATTTCACTTCTTTATTATGTAATAGCAGATAGGACAATAGAAACAACCACATACATTTTTTTTGTAACTGTGGTCCATAAAAGAAAATTTAAAGAGGCATTCATTCATCAATGCAAACTAGCTGATGCTGACCAATGCTGAGTAATCATCCAAATTTGAAAGTGAAAGTTTGCTCAACCTTGGAAATTTGTAGCATGTGAAAAATTTGTTGACATGCATGATGAACATCATCTTTGCCTAACTCATGTTAATTTAGTTCTGTATGGCCTGACTAAGCTCGACGGAGCTTGATGTTATCCTATACATCAACTTAAGCTGACCAGTGTGTGAATGCAGCTTAAAGAAAGTGCAAGAAAAGCATACAGTTATCACCCAAACAAATTAATCACATCTAATAGATTAGAGATGAAAATTCAAAGGTCATAACTGCAAAAATAATATCAGATTCCTCAAGTAAACTTGGTGATTAATTGATATCCTCCAAAAGAGAAACTACATTTTCTTTTGAAGAGTTATTTGATCTAGTTATTTTTATTTATTTATACAATAATAAATGTAAAATATTCACTGGAATATATAATTTTCTATCTAATAATCAAACTGTTTGGTCAGATTTCTTAAGGAATCATGAGACAAAGAATAATTTCAGGCACTTTATCAAGTTTCAAAACTTAAAATTTTTAAATTCAAGCATTTTTAAGGCTTTAAGGTATGACTGCAACCAACGATAATTTCAGCTATCAATTCCAGATTACTGAATTAGATTAAAAGAAAATTATTTATTATTTTTGTCAACCAAAAAGCAGACATCTTGTACATCATTGCCATAGAAGTATTATAAAATTGTGTTTCAAAAATCAAATAAAAACCCTGAATTATTTCAGCCATCATTGTGATGAATAGCTCAGTCCAAGTAGACTCTCAACCCTTTCCTAACATTTTTTAGGAAAAGTAGCTCAATTTGTGATTTTACTTTAAAGAACTGGTGCCACACATCTCCAGTATCCCACTTAGAAGTTTGATTTAGTTTTAACAGTAAACTGATTTTAAATGTAAAAAATGACAGAGCAGAGGCCATGAAATAGTCTTGTATCCATTCAAATTCAATTCCATTCAATTTTACTTTCTAATCAGACACTGTTGGCAGAAAATATTTGAACACAAAAATATCTTTGCAAATGAGCTGAAACCTGGACATAACCTAATGTCCGTAAACATGAAGAAACCGTTCTTCAGGGATACTGTCTGTCTCACTGCCTCAGAGGGCTCACAACAATGCTTATCAAATCTGACAGCTTGTTTGAAATAATATCAAACGAAGGGGGTAATTTGATTACTCACAGTACAACAACTCTTTGCTACAGTCTGATTTTTAGCAGCTGTCAGTACACAGGAAGCATTTCGACACAGTGCTGCTGAAACCTTAGGGTTGTTTTGACAGCTCTCTGTGCTCCACACACAATCATTGTAGTTTCATGCTTGAGTCTGAAAAAAATATACACACTTCACAACAAGTAAGCAAAACAGCATCCTGTGTGGTCGGGTATCAGAGTTTATCCTCTTATCAACTGTTGCAACAAGCAGAAAAGCAATTTCATGCACCATCCAATGAAAACATGAACATTTCATGACTCTTCAGTTAAAAGACAAATAAGAAATGTTAATAACTACATTTACTGGGAAAAAAAATCTGAATTAGAGAACATGTTCGATCAAATAAAAATAGGCCAGGTACACACATCATTCAGAAGATTCTGACCAAAACAGCTCATTCAGAAAAAAACTTCATTCCAAATGAGAGGGCTGGTTTAAGACCATCATTATTCTAAGCAGTGATCACATAAACATTTATTCCCAATGTGTTTTCCTGGTTCTTTGTACCTCCTGAGTTTTTTTTTTTAAGAAAATTAAAAAATACAGACATCTAAAGTTACTGATGGGAGTATAGAGGAAGAGGAACTAAGCCCCTGCCACCAGCAAGGAAAAAAGTGATGGATGGAGAAGTTTGTTTACAACATAGTGACTCTTGTGAGCTTATTTAAAGTTATATTAAAAAAATACAGCTCACAGCTAAGTCTCTGTACTTATTTAACTGGATTTCACTTCAGAGAAAAACTTTACTGACACACTCCTGTTGACAAAAACATGTACATGACTCGACATGTTAAAGGTTTCTATTGTCTGCCGCTGCCACTGTCCACATTCTTAATGAATTAATCTTGAAAAGAAACCTATTTTTAGTAGCTAGAGCAGATTTCATTTATTTTGATTGGGAGGAACAGCTTGCTTCCTTTGCTTTCTTTGTGATTAGACTGTAGAGAAAGCTCTGTGCATGTCCAAAAGCTTCATTCTGAATAAATATTTGATGTATGGAGACGTGTGCCATGATTGGTGTCCATGTAATTAAGCAATTTGGATTTCCAGGTCAGAATGAGTTTAATAAGAGTGAAGAAAAAAAAAGCAACATCTGAATGTAACTAGTTGGACCTACTGTAATGTCACACTTTAGAGAATATAGTGAGACATGTGCAGTTTAAATCTACATTAATTTTAGGGTGGGCATGGCTCAAAGGGAAATAGGAAAAGGGAAAATATTCTATATCATAAAAATTATTAGCTGTAATATGTTAGTAGTAGAACTAAAGTGGCAGATGCAACAATTACCCAGGTAGCTTCCATAGTTGACGCTTCCTTTGTCATCGTCCAGGTACACGGACATCACTCTGCTGGACGTGTTGAAGACAAGAACTGAACCCATCCAATAGGACGTCCCTGGTGCACCCATGATGATCAGATCCTGAGAGAAGTAAAGACAAATTTTAACCATTAATAAAGTGTGACTTAAATCTCTATTTAAATTTTGTTATGCCTCTATTATGCATGCTTCTAACTCTCAAAGACCAAAAATCATAATTTTGGTATCCTTTTATGCTTTACTATGTAGTTTGTGAGTTTTCTTTTGAGAACAGGAAGCTCGGGGTAGATCTGTTAACTTTAAAAATAGTGTCATGCATTCCTTGGTATAATGATCTAAAGAGGAACAAAAAAGCAGATGTTTTTCATGTGTTTGAGACTTTCTCACGTTAAGAAAGACTGCAGTGAAGGATTAGATTTAATCCGTTGGTGGAAACAGGAATCTAAAGAAGCTTGTTGTGTTATCGTGTGTTGCTAACCTCTGTCATGAAGTTAGAGATGCCGGCCTGACATGACCCATAATCCTCACCAAACTTCTTCTTGTGGTCTGTCAGAGACACAGATAAATAAACACGTTGAGGGGGTGAAGGTGAACAAACAAATAAAAAGATAAAACAGAATTTTTTCCTGCCCCTTGCAGCCGAGCAGCTGTTTCGTTCACACACTAATACAAACAGGGAAGATGAAAAGCCTTCCCAGAATAAAAAACTGGGAAATGTTTGCATAGTCTACAAAAAGCTTTCTATTCTTTGTTGGAGCTTTTTTATTGTGTTGAAATGTTTAGTTCTAAAATTCAACAGACTTACTCTTTGGGGAAACCATGACTAAGCTATCATAATGATGCACTTTTGTGGCTTTGAGAGAAGAAGAGATCACCTTGAGGTATGTTCTTGTATTTTTATAATTTAATTCATCTTTGAGGGGCTTTTTTTTATTTATGTTGAAGCGTGAATTTGGACAAAACATACTGCTTAATAGGCATTAAAAAAGAAGTAGACAACATTAAAATGTGATGAAAAACTGATATTTTTTGCTTTTAAAATTAAGAAGGATAAGGGATAGGAACCGAAAAACCAGGTCCAGTTGAAAATCGTTAACATCTACCCTAAGAATTCGACATCAGTGGTTTTTATGCTAACAATTTCCTTGTCAATTCCTTCCACTAAGTTCTGCATGCCTATCAAATCAAGACCATCTTGCTCTTAACAGAGGCAGTCTGCATGAACAACAACAAAGAGATTAAAGATGTATTTCATGGCAGACAGAGAACGAGGTATTTTAAATTGTTGCTTAATGTAACACTAAATTTATTCTTACAACACAAAATCCAGTGTGTTGGTATGGAGTAAATGCCAACGTTTCTCAATACAGCACAGCATTAATATATCAAAAGTGCCAAGTGTTCAATGTTGTTGACACCAAAAACCTATGTAGGCCAATTTTTTCCACAAAGGAAATCATCAGAAATTGATAAAAAACTGAATCAGTAACAATAAAATCTTATCAATTCCCATTCCTTAAACAAGATGTAGAACAACATAAAGTTGATTATTCTCAGCCAACACATTACTTTATTTATTCTGTCAACATTTACAGCATTTAAATAGGTCGCTCTATGAACAAAATGTGAAATAGTTCTAAGATCTTGAATCTAAACTGAATAATTTCTGATTAATTTCTTGTGAAAAGCACAATTGATGTAATTATTTTTGCATTAGTCAATATTGTTCCTATACCTTGTCTTACTGTTAAAGGTGGGGTAACTTTTAAAGCCTCTTGGGACATCTAGCCTCTCCTGCACAACGTTGTGATTTATTTTTGCATTGCTCTTAATTTTTTCTTTAATGTGCATCAAACTAATAAAAAAAAATCCTAAATCGTGCTTGAGTTTGCCTTTAAAACTGTAATAACATATGACACAAAGCTAGAACTGGCCAAACAAGGCTGTGAAAGAGTGCCAAGACAACTAACTAGAAAAATTGATCCATCATTTGTTTATAGATGTACCTGTGTAGCAGGGAATCATAGGCTGGTTACTTCTCAAGTTTTCACCAAAGCGATAACAGACTCCATTAGGCAGCTTGTTGCTCTGACTATCTTTCCTTGAGTGGTAGACGTTTTTCCAGCGATGACCACAAGCCTGAACGCACAGAAACACACACACACAGCAGCGTGCGTCAGATAAACAACATGTGACACAGGCACATTACTGACAATAACACAATCACAAGTTAGCTGCAGAGTGGTGTTGTTCCCATGACTTCTGTTGCTGTGACAGAGTTTTCTATACGAGTGTGTGTGTGTGTGTGTGTGTGTGTGTGTGTGTGTGTGTGCGGGTGTGTGTGTTTGTGTTTATTTTAAACCAGCAGTCATATTGATCAGCTCTTTCAGGCTATATACACAATGTCTAGGTTTGTGATAGCCCTTTTTCACTGTGGAATAATTTAGATTTTAAGGTGGGGAAAAAGAAGGGGAAAATAAGGTAGTGTCACAACTCATAATCCATCATTAATCTAATAAACAAAACAGTTGATTATACTTTTAATAAAAGCATATTTTGAGATTTTGAACACAACCATTGCCAACACAATATTATAAAAGGTTTTATGGTGAAAAATGTTTACAGAGTCTTAAGTAAAAAAACAGAAACATTTCCCTAAGAAAGCTTCAGTTCCTCAAGAGCAGATTAATGCTTACTTGTGATTCTTTAACCTGCAGTTGGCTGAAAAGGTGGTCCAATATATAGTGCATTGTATCCCAATGCAAGTCAGGAGTGGGCTGTTAGTAGTTCATAGTAGTGATCACAAAGTATCACAAACTATTAAAAGGTTGCAAAAGCACACAGGAATCAAATCCTGCAACGGGTGTAATTAAAACAAAAACTATAAACCAAACTAACTGAACACGAGCATCAAATGTTGCGTTGCATTGTGCAGCATCACAAGCCTGCTGTCCCTTTATCCATTTAATATTTACATCTATACCCTTTATTTTCACTTGTAAACTGTATGAAAGTGCTTTGATAGTACAGCTGAAGTATCAGATGCATCTGTGCATCCCTACTGATTAATTACCTTTTAATACTAATTCAAAACTACAGCCACCCGGTTTATTCATTATGCAATAGGTTTGATAAAATTAAGACTAGCATTAAGATGGAGCATCTTGTAGACGTTCATAATTTTGACAATGCTGGCTTCATCCATAGCTGTGGATGGAGAGTGCCGTCTTTTAAACATTGCTCTCTCTTCTGTAGATGTACCACAATGCCTTTATTCATTCATACAGAGATGAATAAAAAAACACAAAAATACTGTGTCACGACTGGAACACCACAATAGGCCAAATAATAAATAAGAAGATCACTGCCCTACATTCTCTCTCATATGCTGTCTCTAAATGATAAACACATTTTTGGATGGCCTCATCCATAGGCATCATTTAGGGTGAATTTTTACAAACAATCAAACTTTAGTTTCTTGTACAGAAATATATCTCTATCTTGACATGGCATATTTTGTAAAAAGAATGAAAAAAAAGCGGAACTACAGCAGAAGTTTGAGATTACAAATGTGTGCGTGCAGAATATTGCAGGGCCGATGCAATAGGGGGCTGAAAGACTACTGACCGGATAACATTAATGTGGATTATTAAACAAATTAGAGACAAGACTGTTTTGTATAGTTAGTGATTAAGATGCCTGTCCCACAACAGAATTAATCCAGCAGACCCATCTGAATCCCAACTATTTTCCTCTATTTAAAGAGTTATGATTAATAGCATAGCTTGCTATCATAAGCACCTTTTATCAGCTGGTTTATTTGTTTTAAAGAAAAATTAAAGCTTTTTAAAAGCACTTCCAGCTACAAGACTGCAAGATTTTCACACCAGATGTGGAGCAGAACAGAATGTAATAACGCTGTCATTTCAGAGCCAGTATCAGTCAGCATTCATCAAGTCTCCTCTGCTCCACATCTTGTGTGAGATGCAAGACTACAAATATGAAGACAGCATGTTTTTAATTTAGATTAATGGGAATAAAGGGAAAATTTATATACATGATATAGTGGGTAAGTTAAATTAAGAACACTCTCAGGTCAAATTTCAGCTACAAACACATTCCTAAACCTAAAAACATCAGTGTGGTGCCTGCAGGGTGGTTAAAAACTCCCTGTCACTGTGCAGTGATTTGGTTCTTTATCTTGAGTATACCACATTAGCATTAGCAGGGTTGTCTTTTTTCACTGCTGACAAAAAGTCGTCATCATAAAAGTCGTCATCATAAACATGGAGGTACTAACAAATGCTTCCCCAGCTTGACCAATCAGAGCTTGTCTGTGGCACTTCTGTCACCTCTATGTGTCACGTTTCACCAAGTCAGTGTGTGTGAGACAGAGAGAGTGTGTTACCAAGATGTGTCCCCCGTTGTCTCCAGGTTGTCTGGACAGACTGACTCCGAGCCACTGATGATCACTTTCTGCTTCACAGGTCTTCCCACAGTCCTGCACGTCTACAAGCACACACAGAGACACATACAACTTCAATCAGCTGCTCACAGTGTTTTGGAGCTTTCAGTGAATAATTACTGAAGTTAAAATTTACAGTACTGACTTGGTTGACAGCTTATTTTTCATAAATTTATTGAGTGAATAAATGCATTTTTACACGAATACAAGACGCACTGGAAGAATAAAAAGACACCAGTGACAGCAGCACTACGTTTCCAGATAGGTCATACGTGCGTACACGTACGGTCATCCATTCATATGTAAAAATCAAATACTGTGAATGCAACATATCAGAAAGTCTTTAAGGGATTTTTGCTTAAACTTATAACAAATATTCACTTAGATTTGAGGATGAACTGGTTAGATTATGAAGAGTGGAAGAACAAAAACACTCCTTTAAATTATGCTCAAGCGTCAACTTTGACTCAAGGACAAATTGGTAAGATTTTGGAGAGACAAGGTCAAATGTCCCTGCCTCATGATCATGCCTTGCTTGTAACCTTGATATGTCAACTATCCTTGTTTGTTTGATGGGTTTGTTTTGTTTTTGTCCTTATGTCGTCCTGGATGTGTGCTACTCCTGTGCATTTTAAATTGCCCCCTTGGTGATAAAGTAAGTAGCTGAATTGAATTGATCCTTTGAGGGATGTCAATCAGTCGTTGTACAAACATCCTTTGACTTGGTGAACTGATCACATTTGGGAGGTATAAGGTCCAAGATGAAGGTAATTGGGTCTCATGTTCAGCCCTTTCTTTTAAGATTTCTATAATCATTTTACATTCTACCACCCTGGCCCCTCCTCTTGACCCACCACTGTTTCACTGTCTGGAAATGTGTACCATAAACCTTATGGAGGCATAAACCTGACATGTGGTACTTCTAGTTTCCTGTTATATTTGAATATTTGAGAGGCTGTTAAAGCATTATGCCAGATGATGTTGCCCTGTACTGTGGCAGAAGTTGATACCACTTGTTTTAGAGGAGTGTCTGCATCAGTAATTCAGTGAAAATAAATGACGCTGTGTTCTACTACAAGACATGTTACTGTTCTTTATAAAGCATTAATGGACATTCACAGCATCTGTGAAAGCTTTCAGTGGAGAGTGCAGCTGCACAACTCATTTCGCTGCTCAGTGCTCTCAGTTTTGTACAGGTTTCAGATAGAAAAACTGAAATACGCTAAAAAGTTAGTCTTGTACATACAGTATATGAAATCTATAATGCTTGTACAGATGTACATACATTTTGATTTAGTTCGTTATGTCACAGTTGACTTTTAATATCGTAACTGATGTTTTTATCAGTGTTTCTCAACCTTTGGGTTGGGGAGCTGCAGTAAGTGGGTTGACAATGTGAGTATGAGTTAAAAAGATATGACAAAAAATTATGTCTAAAAATGTTTGATAAATTCATTTTTAAGCACATTCATAAACTTTTATTTTACATTCAATAAAAATTAGTCCCATTGGTAAATTTAAAACGATTTGATTTTTTTTCTCTGTATAAGAAAGCTTGTTTTCTGTGATATCAAGATGATTCCCTCAGATCTCTGGAAAATTACCAAATTTACATGATAATGGTAAAATTGAAAAAAATAAAAGAAGTTATGATGTTCTGTCAGGGTTTCTACAATTAGGCATTTTCAATCCACATTCTGTTCTGTCCCATCTCCTTTCCATGTTTTTTTGGTCCATCTAAGAGCTAAAATGTTAGGTTTTTTCAATACATTTTGATGATTGCAACTCTTCAGACCTTTGGTCGGCAATTTTTCAATAATAATACAATTAAAGGATCCAGAGACAAAACCGGCAGAGAAGTCATTCTGTCTGTCTCACACAAGGTAATCATGCTTGTATCTGATCTGATTAGCAGGACGACATGTATTTCAAATCCTTAAGAAACAGCTGAACAAAAAAAAACCTTAGAGAGAAACACACCAGCATGCAGGACATGACAGCGACGGTGCTCTGCATTGATGTCACAGCGGTAAAGAGCTCCTGGGGATCGAACCAATGGCCTGGTGGTTGAGTTTGCTTCTGGGGCTCCAACAACCAACCTGAGACAGAGACAGAGATAGAGACAGAGACAGAGAAACAGTCAGACAGGATCTATCTTTGTGTCTGCTCAGCGTCTGAATGGCATCTGTGTGTGAAGCATCAAAGAGCCTCTATCACTGACAAAAACAGGCTCATTAGCATGCACAAAAACACACAAAGTCCTCAAGAGCATCACTGCAGTTTTATTAAGTGTTCTCTGCAGCGTTACATGTACACACATCAGCAGTTATTTATTTTACAGTCCAAAGATCATAGGTTATCTTCTGCAGTGTCATTAACATCCAGTTTCTTAAATTATAGATGAGCCCTGAATCTATGAGATCAGCTCTTTAGTATCTGAGAATTTAATGTAATTCAAAATCAAACAATGAATTCCTTTCATGGAGTTGAATCTAAAAAGTGCTGAATAAAAATTCATGAACCAGGAAATGGCTAAATGGAAAAAAGGAATACCCACTGCAGATGGATGGGTTTATGGGGTGTAAAACATCTTTGTGATGGAAAGAATCACTTCATTTAGGAAGACAAACAGATGCATTTAATAAAAAGTGAAACAAATGGATCGAGGGCAGACTGTCCTCAAACTTTGTTTAATCATGACTCTAATTCTACTCTGGTATTTTCCCTTCTTTTCTTTTTGCCACCCTTTTCAAGACAAGCTTGATCTCCATTTTTAATGACTTTCATTTAATTCATAAAAACGTGCTTTGGGTCACCTGTCATGTTGGTGAGTGGGTTTTTTAATTTTTTTAAGTAGTAAATTTTTTTAAAAAAAAAAGTGATTTGTTATCAGTAATACAATATTCAATCATTCAATAGCAGAGATATTTTTTATTCCTGGAAAGTTGCAGTTTGGAGATAAGAGTTTTTGCCCACTAGTTATATGTTAAGCTGTACCACATCTTCATTTATCCATCTTTCTATCGCTTTGATACAGTGAAAAGGAAATTAAGAAAATAAAATGAGAAAACTAGAAAGCACTCAAAGGGGCACAACCACAGGTAGCTCACATATTGCTGTTACATCTATAAGCAACAGTCCCATGATAAATTTACCATCATAATATGATTCCTTGGCCCTGAAAATCCACGTCTAGTACTCGGAATCCTGTTGATATCATAATTAGTTCGACAGTAATGAAGCAAAAACGACAGTTTGCTGATGGCGGTTATCTGGATCACCACCAAAATTTAATAATTTTAAGCTGGGCCATTACCAACATCTCCTGAAAATTTCAGCAAAATCCATCCAGTAGTTTTTGCATAATCTTGCAAACAAACAGACAAACAATCATATGCCAGCAAAAACATAACCTCCTTGGCGGAGGTAAATATGACTGAGATTTTCCAGATATTATCCCGAACATTTGAAAAAAATGAGGTGAAAAACTGGCAGAGACACTGAGGAATAATCAGTCCCAGTAAGGAGTCACCAGTCAACAAACTGAAGATAGCGGAGGGTTAACTTGACAGTCAAAACTGCAGGGCATAAAATACAACTCTGAACTCAGATAAAGTAAATAACTGCATGACCCACTGATCTCACAACAAATGATAACAGTTAATGAAGTGTATTGGAGGTGGATCAATACTTGTTTGGTCAGCCAGGGTAAATCGAGGTGTGACTATGTTTAAACTTTATCTCAACAACTGGAGATTTCTGAGATTGATGGCTCATCATTAGACTTAATAAGGGAGTCAACTCCCTTTTGACAAACTATTGCAGAGGGACTGAGAAACCCTAGGTGATCAGTTGAGGATTATAAGGATCAATTGTGAATAAAAACAGGCTGATTTACTTGCAGATCATGTGAATCATAAAAGCTGATCGATGACAAATTCATTGAAAAATGGACAGATGTTAATCTTTATCTTAAGGGAAAAGCATTGATCAACAGAACCACAGTATATGGTTTATCTAAGAAAGTGGGGAAATATCTAACCTTTACACAGGGTTCATATAAAGGCCCTCATTTTGTGTTGATATGTACCTGTGGAGTTTATCTTTTTTAATTTAGAGTACTGCTATATTGATGGAAAAAGATATGCATTATAAGTTGTGGACTCAGGAGTATGATTTGGATGCTTCTTTATTACAAAACATTATCCTTAACAAATGTCCATTGCCTTAGATTGAGCTTTATTGACAACTGCAATCATCCGTGATGTTGTAAACTCTTTTCACAAAAAAACTAAAAATGTTATAAACTTATTTTGGCGAGCTGCATGTTTCAATCTGAGTTCTTCTTTCAACCCAGACTTTTACCTCAAAATGTACCTGCTGCCTCCCTATCATTTTCCCACCCCTGCCCCTCACTTGACCGACATGTATGTAGAAAAAGACAATTTTCTTGGTAGACAGCCCTGAACTTTTCTAGAGAATATCAAGGTCTGATGAAAAGGGCTTTTAAGCTTTTTTTTTGTTGCGAGCTGTTAAAGATGCAAAAACTTTTTATCACTCCTAATGTCTCCTTATCTAATTGTTTAATACATTTCAATTTATCATCTGTACTGTCTTTTAGCGCCTCTTATGTATTAACTTTTTTTTTTACTATGTTAGCACCATATATTGTTTTGTGTTTCAATTGTTACTATTATTACTTGAGTGCCACAATAGACTATCACCAATGAATCTGTAGTTAAAGAAGACATATTTAATTAAAGATGGAAAATAAGCATGAAACCATTAAAAACTCAATAAAGGCCCAATGAGACCAATGAATGAGAAAGAAAGGGTAGAGGGATCATTGCAAAGAAATATCAACATAAAATCCAAACCATTTTTGACTGCCAAGTCGATGCAGCAGTACTGAGTATCCAAACATGGAGGAGGAGGGACCACCAAACTCCAGACTGTTTTCCTCATCCAGATTGTACCCTGATATGCGATGGAGAAGAACAAGAACCTGAACCAGGCCCAGGACAAAGCTGCAGTGGAAACCCACGCTGTCCATTGAGGAGCGCATCATAGAAGACAGACTGTGGGACAGAAGAGACACAAAACAACAGTCAGTAATTATCCCTGCACAAGCTCAAGGCAAAGTTTGGATCTAGAGAAGCCAAGGCGTCCATTTATAAAATTATCTACCCATCCATCCGTTATCCATAATGCTTATCTCTTTCATGGAGCAGAGGGCTGGATCCTATCACAGCTGCCATTGGGCAAAAGGTGGGGTAGCCTATAGCCTGGATTAGTTGCCAGACAATCACTTGGCTACCATATGGAGACAAATAACCAGGCACTCACACTAAAGGCCGATTCAGAGTCATCATTTAACTCAACAAGCATGATTTTGCTCTGTGGGAAGAAACCAGAGTACCACACACAGGAAGGACATGAAACACACACAGGAAGGCCCCTATTTAAATTCATGCAGACAGATCTGTTGCTGTGAGGCAAAAGCACTGCTCACTGTGCAGCCCTTACACAAACTAATGTTAAGACACCTTTGAGAGTAAATATCCCACAAAAATGTTCTCTTGGAATCAAAACTGGAGGTTGGGGGATTATGCTACAATAAGTCTGTAGAAACCAACAAAGCCCTTAATAGTCACTATTAAATGAATGACTGGTTTCTTATTTAGTCAGAATAGAGGAACACACTGTTAGGACAGCAGTATATTGATCTGGGTGTTACTTCATAGATCAACAGGGACGGGAATGAAGCAGATTCTACTGATACCAACCCCATGGCTGATTCTGCCCATCAATGGGTAGATGTGACCTGTGGTGTAAAGCTGCTTTGAGTAGTCACTGACTAGAAAAGCTCTGTATAAGCTCAAGTCCATTTACTATTTACACAGGTGACCAGGGTCAGCAACACCAAACACATGGCACCTGATTTTAATGTTGTGCTGCATACAGGAATGAATCTCAAGTTGCTGGTGTTTCTGTCCTACACTAGACTAGATGGTATGCAGCTTGTGTCATATCTGTAAAACTGAGTCACACTTTTGACTGCTGCTGTCTCCTGTCTGCCTCTGATAAGAAAATGAATTCTTGATTTGTGTGGCATGTAGAACTTAGGCGAGGGAATTGATATGTGAATTGTTCAGCTCACAGACAAATGATATTGTTCTTGAAGGTAGTAATTAATTCTGAACATAATCCTTGAAAGCTTACACAACATGCAAAGTTTTCCTCATCTTTAGTTCTAATAAAGACATTATATACACCTTATATCTTTATTTAATATCTATTCATATATATATATGTCTCTCTCTATATATATATATGTGTATATATATATGTGTATATATATATGTATGTGTATATATATATGTATGTATATATATGTATATATGTATGTGTATATATATATATATATATATATATATATATATACATTAAGATGGGTAAACTAGGGTGGAACATGAAGATGCGGGGTTGTGTTGGATTGATTTCGCTCAGAAACAGCAAACATATGATCTTTCTCCTTTTATACTAAGCCAGCTGTTGTCTTTGCTGGATATTACAGACGTAACAGTAATCATGTCATTGTGACAGAAAGACCAGCTAAGCATTTTTCCTTAACATGTGGTTTCCTTTTGTAATGGACTAGGATACCAATATACTTTACTTTTGAGATTTCCTTCCTGAATTAAATAACTAATTTATTCCCTTTTAAATAATTTGGGCTGCACCCCTCTATAAAATTTACAACAACTCACTGATAAAAAAGAGTTACTGTTTGACCTAAAAAAATGCTTCATTTGATATCATGTATGAAGTTGACCTGAGCTGCAACCAAAATAAACTTAATTCACTTATTAGCAAATAAAGCATTTTTATATTAGGCCCAACAACTTTTTCCAGTGCCCCTAAAAACTGCTTCAATGGGTAACAAGCAATAAAATTAAGTTAGTTCACTTCATGTTAACAAGCATTTAAGGTGGTTAATTTGATTTGTAACTTGTGAATTAGAGTTGAAAAAAAACTCAATTACAAAGTGATGCGATTCTAGGTGTGGGAAATGATCTATTTTTACAATAAAGGAAGAAAAACAGTTTAACCAATAAGCATAAAATGTACTTAAGAATTGGGTTTTACCAGTTATTGGAACAACTGATTAAACCAGAGTATTGTTTTAAACATTATAATTAGGTATGCACAATATTGGATTTTTGTTGATATTCAAGATACCAATATTTCTGAACCCACTGTTGATACACACATTTATATATATATATATATATATATACATATATATATGTATATATATATATATATATATATATATATATATATATATATATATATATATATATATATATATATATATATATATATACATATATATGTATATATATATATATATTTATATATATATGTATATATATATATGTATATATACATATATATGTATATATATATATATATATATATACATATATATGTGTGTATATATATATATATATATATATATATATATATATATATATATATATATATATATATATATATATATATATATATATATATACATATATATATATGTATATATACATATATCATCTCTATCTTACTACATTTGACCTGTTACTCTATTGTGACAGCCTGTGTGGGACACAGGTATGAAACAGGTAAAACATCTTTTATTCTCTAATGAATAAAACTATTGATTTTTAAAACTAGACATTCAGTGATAAAGAGGTGAAGCATTATAGTACATTCATACAAGATGTGACAGCAGATATTCACAGTATACGTGGCCTTTATAAATGGTTGATTTACTGTCTGTAAATATCAACAGAAACAAATAATCCACTTTTTATGCTTAAGAGATGATAAGTGGTACAACCCTGATCAAAACTCCTATTTTAGAATAAACTAGTTATTTTAAATTTAAAAAAAATCAAATCAAATCTCTTCTGAATTTTAACAGTCATACTATAATTTCAGTAGGCTATATTAAAAACTAATGTAAATTTGATATATCACATTAACTGGGAAAGTTTTGGTTTAGCACCTTGAGTCAAAGAAAAAAAGAAAGCTTTTACAATTTTTTCAAAGTTTCAATTGGTACAATATAACTTAATTATTTTTTTTTCTAAAGGTGTATTCACAAATGTAACTCAAAATGGGACTAACTTCAAGAAACTTATTAACTTGACTTGAAAAAAATACATTTAATTGCTTGCTTACCAATTAACCCTTTTGTTATCACCCAAGTTGTCTTTTTCTCAGTGTTCACTTAGTTTCAGGATTGGATAAAATCCAGCCTCTACACTGGAGTGATAACTGGTCTGATTATCAGTTGGCTGAAGTTACTTTCTGATTTTTTTGTTGAATACTAGTCATTAAGCTGCCTACAAGAATTAAAGGCAATTTCAAACTTTTTGTCCCACTAACTGCCCACAAACCAAAAAACATTTGATGGAAAACACCAAATTACAGCTTATTTGAAGCTGAAATGACGAAAATCTGTTTCAAATCATCTACGTCAACCATTAATTTCCTTTTCGACAGATAGCAATGTCACTAACGGTCAGTTAACGGTTAGACCAACGGCAAAGAACTTACTGTAACGCCCAGACAGCGGATATCCCGGGTCAGAAACCAGATATCCCGGGTCAGTTTGATAGCCTAGTCGATACTGGACAATTGTTGAACCAGAACAGAGCCAAAAGGGCTAAAATAATCGTGCCACAGTGGGCTCCAATCGTCCCTGTTAAATCCCCAAAGGTCCTTGTGAGGCTCGCGCGTGAACCTCCTGTTGCTCCTCAGTCCGTTAACTCCGTCTCGTGCGTGAACCGGGTCTGTCGGTGCGCTCGAGGCAGCCCATGAGGCTGTGAGATTGAATAAAAAGAGCCGAAGTGACAGAAAGAGCGAAGAAAGTCAGTCAGAGGCAAACTTCATCAGAGTTTGAGATGAAGTCAATGAAACTGAGAGCTGAGCTGAGACTCTCCCTCTGTGAACATGTGTGCATCCATGAGCGTGTGTATAACGGTGTTTCCTCTGAACCCCCCGCCTAAAAACTGAGCGCGCGAGAGAGTGCACGCGGCTCTGTCTGTGTGAGTGGTGGGGTGTTTCCTCCTCAGCTATCACTACAGTGTGAATGGAGTCAGAGGGGCTGTAATCTGATTTTAGTGTCTGAGCGCTGAAACTCAAGCACTCATTCACTCAATTACCTCTCAACATGCAAATACAAAGACTAAAAAACAGAGTAATGAGTGCACAAAAATCAACATTTGCCCATCTAATGTGGTAAAAATTTGCACCTGTGGATCTGGCTTTCACTTTTTTGTTTTAATTTCACAAAATGACATGGCATTGTCTCATCTCATCAGCTTGAGTGGAGTCTGGAGCTCCATGATGGAGGACAACAGGGTTTGAAGCCCCTCGTTCCTTTTTCTTCTTTGGTTATTTATGGAGATATAGCACAGGGTAAAGACTGCAAAGGGAGAAAAGTTAGGAAGATTCTCAGGGCCAATGACTGACCCTAAAAATATCATCAGTTTATTTACTTTTGCCATTGGTTTTTAAAGATCTCTATTCAATTCACATCAAAACATACCAGCCTTTCCTTGTTTTAATTGTAAAAAAAATTATGTTTAAGCTTAATTTGCATCAGTTATCTGCATAAAATAACATTTATTTAAAAAGAGGTCTTTTTTGAACATTTATAAAGGGATTTTACATTCATTTATGCTTGAGTTGTACAAAGTACCATGTTAAAATGTTTGGGTCTTTGAAAAAAACAGGTTCTAGAGCAAGAAAAATGTGTAATCTGCAAAAGTTTTGAATGTTTTAAAGGATGCAAAGATCAGAGATTCACGAGGACTGATTATAGGATACTTAATATTTCGATTGATTAAAATTCAATTGGTTCAAATGCTAGAAACTTCTTTAAAGTTTAGTGTTTCTTAAATAGTGAGGCCTGGGTCGCCCTAAAACTTTGATTGGCCAGTATATGTGCCAGTCTAAAATTCTGCACCATGGTTGGCTACTGGCCATGCGTAAAATACAACAGGTTTCTGTTGACTTTTTTTTTATTTTTTTTCAATTAATGTTGTTTAGTGGAGGGAAATTTAATTTTTAGAACTTCAAATTGTGAGTCTGGGCTTATTTTTTATTCACTTGAAAGAAATAAATGAGTTGCAACTAATTTGTATTCTGTATTGTAATTTGTATAACATTTTCTTTTTGAGTTAAAACCAGGTCAGAAAATTAATAATTTATGTGTGGATTTATAAAGGGCAAATAAATACTTTGATTTCTATGTTTGCAAGTCATTCTTAGCAAAGAGATTAGTAATCAAATACTAGGATGTTTTTAAAAAAGATCTTAAATTTGCTTTTTCAGTAACTTTGTAGGTGTATTTCCTTTCGCAGGGGGTTGGAGCCTGTCCCAGCTGACATTGAGCAAGAGGCAGGGTATACCCTGGATGGGTTGTCAGCTAATCACAGGGCCACACAGATGGACAGTTTAGTCACCTGTTAACCTAACAAGCATGTTTGTTGGTCTGTGCTGGAGTGCCAGGGAGAACCCATGCACGTGATAATACTGAAACCGAGGAGGACCCAAAAGCATGACTTAACAAGTCCAAAAACTCAAAAAGCCTTTAATGAAGTCAGGGGTTTGGTACACCAAATGGCAATCAGAACAGGCAGAGGTGTTAGAATCAGCAGGCAAAAAGGCAAGGCCAAAAATAAACTTAAGTGAGATCTGAATATTAAGAGACACATGAGGAGAATGCTGGAGAGTGAAGACAACAA
This sequence comes from Cetoscarus ocellatus, assembly GCA_037902135.1. NCBI lineage: Eukaryota > Metazoa > Chordata > Actinopteri > Labriformes > Labridae > Cetoscarus > Cetoscarus ocellatus. The sequence continues at coordinate 60,033 of JBAMNC010001432.1, read as the reverse complement.
CAATCTGGCAGCCAACCAGAGGGCAAGTGGGGTATAAATACACACACCAGGTAATCAGACACAGGTGATGCAGGAGGGAACACAGGTGAAGGGAATCAGCAACCAGGGAGACAGAGAGGGGAGTGCAGGAAACAAGACCTGAAACAAGAGACAAAACAGGAATGACAAGACATGACACATGAGGAAGAAACAAAAAATGGGAACTTAACCCAGGATGTAATAATGCATGAATAGAGAGAACGTGCAAACTCCACACAGAAAGGCCCTGACCGGCACAGGGTTCGATGAGGCACGTGCACTACCTGCTGCACCACCACCCTGCCCTTGTTTAATTCACCCCTCTATAATTTTCAGCTGAAGAGTGTTTTCTTTACTGTTAGCTTACTCGAACCTTTAAACACAAAATTGGTTGTAATAATTATGATTGGTGATTACAGGTGAATTCTTGTGTGAATTATACTTAAAACAGGGCCAGGGCATGCACACTATTCTGTGAATCTGTCTTAGATTCTGAGCCATGTCATTATTTCTTATATGGTGTGCTTTACATGTTTTTGAACTTTTTATTTCTATTTTAAGTTGTCTTGTTCTATAAATAAATAAAGTTGAAGTTGAAGGCAGGAGTTGGGAACTGGCAGCCCGGGGGCCACATGCAGCCCTAATGCTACTTTAGTGCGGCCTGCCAGTTGGTTTCTAACATAAAAAAATGTATGTTTATGAATAAAACCTGACAAAATCTGCCATGACAGCAATAAAACAACAGTATTTGCAAGAAAATTAAGATATGTTGGCTGCGATTGTTTCTTTTTTCATAGTTCAAAACAGAAGTAAAGATGTGCGTACAATTGATAACCTGATATTTTCTCTGTTATTTGCATCAAAACAGCAGCTGAAACTGGCTTTAGCTCATTGGATTAAGTATTGCTAATTGCATTTCTGTTTAAATGTTGATAAATTAACCTCATACGACATCTATATATATTTTTCCATCTAGTTCACTTTACATTGCAGCAATGTGGCCCTCTGGCAATGAGGATTTTTCACTATTGCCCCCTGAGTGACCAAAGCTGCCCATCCCCGAGATATAAGACATCTCTTTTACTTCTTTTTGTACAACAAGCATTCTGTTGATGTGCCAACAAAGGATCGCTAATGTTGGCAAACACCATTAGTTACAGACAAAAGCGACACACTAAAGGTCCAAGGTCCTGGTGCTTTAACTGCTTACATCATGTCTTGGGTGACTATGAAGCGAAAGTTTGATTTAAGTTCAATAAAACAATAAAAAAACAGTCTTTGCAGAGGATCAGATTTAGCTCTTTTCCCCTCCCCTCTGGAAACACTTGGATCTGAGGGGATGGGGGGGCCACGGGAGGCTGTGACAATGGACTCTGTGCTGATTGGCTGCCTGAACAACTCCTGATGGGAAAGGGGAGAACAGGTTACAGGTAGAAGAGCACAACAGTCAAGGTGTCAGCCTGTGATGAGCAGACAATACACATGTAGGCAGAGGCTGTATAACTATGACATCATAAAGACCAGGAAGTAAAAGACAGAGCATTTTAAGGGACATTTCCTTTAAATAGGGTTGGTGCATTTCTCTTTGAACTTAAAGGTGTCATGTTTTTCTTCAACCCAAGCCTCTTTGAACAACATTAAAAGCAAAGAAAATTGATCTTGCAGGACATGGGACCTTAAAATGATTTGGGGTTATCCTCACATCTTCCTTTATCTTTATCTATATCCCTCGTCAAGGGCCAAAAATATTGTATTGATTTGTTTAACTGTTTCAAATAAAAAGTAGCCAGGCAATGACTTTTGTTTTTCAAAACTGTAACCAAGGAGGGCTGGGCTTGAAAAAGTGTCAACTATGCTAAACATAAAAAGGAAGTGAGATGAATGAAAAATAAATCAGAGTGAAAATAGATGTAGTATATTCTAAAATGAACTGAATTAATATATCATGATGTCGGACCTTCTTCTAGGAGCTTGTTCTGCGATCCATCTAGCTTGTCTGCATAAATATTCACCTCAAATAAACTCCCAGAGAGGACTTCTTTGCATGATTTAAACTGTTTAGTCCAGTGTTGCTACACCGGGTAAACAATGACTTTATAAGCACTTTGAAGGGATAAATATCTGGTGTTAACTGTGTTCAATCGAGGTCCAGGGTAGGAGTACTTATCGTGAAAAAGTCACTAAAGAACTCAAACTTCTTTGTGAATCATTCCAGACCTTCAACAAGGCGTCTGTAAATAAACCAGATAGACACAAACATGAGGGGGAGAGCATTTCTGAGGACTCTCTGTAAATCTTTGTGTTTATTTACATATGAATGATAAAGAAATATACAACCGTTTCTACATCTTAGAAAAAACAACAAGTTTGGATTCATAACTAACATTCATTATTGCAAATGTACAAGATAGACCATCATTCTGATATAAATAGTTCCAGACAGAAGGACACTTGTGGAGCCACCAGACTATTTAGGGTGAATGTCGGACAGGAACTCAGCGCTACACACAAACGCACACATACACGTTCACCGTGTGTTTGTTGGTATTTCCTGTTAATGACCCTGCAGTTATTATGTTGGAATCTAACCGGCTACTGTTCCCACCCTCCCACTCATCCACAGACTCCTTATACTGCAAGAAAAAACGTGACATGAAGCAGAGAAGAGTTTCCTCCTTAGGTTCATTATTGTTTCACATCAGAACACCCGAGGGTACGATACATCTATTACACGATACCTACAGAAAACTAAAAGGACATAAGCAGTGAGTAAATCTCAGTATGTGTGGTTAAACTCAATTACTACTTAAACCTAAACAGTATGTACAGTGTGTACTTTAGTCGAGGGGTTCCCAAGCTCTATAAGACCATCCACCCCCACAGAGCATGAGGCTCTGGCTGGGAACCCCCTGTTACAAAATTTCTGAAATTCCTCATTCATTACATCATCAGATATCAAAACTATTATACAGCCTCTTAATATGCTTCATTATTTTAATTAACGAAGAACAATGACGCTATCGAGGGATTTCATTCAGCACATTTTCTTGTCAATTGTCTTACAATATTAATGTCACTGATTAAAATGTACTTTTCTCTATTTTCTGAGTTTTCGCCCACTTTGAAAAAACTGCTTTAAAGGTTTGTATAAGCACAGAATAAGTGAGGAACACATGAGTATCTTTAAGGTTCTTTTTATTGCCATTTAGATCTCTTCATGGTCCTTCTTACTTCTGTAATTTGCTTTCAACATATGAGCCCTGTACAGTGTCAGGTCTTCAGGTAGTGGTCTTTTAATAGTTCCTGAAGTAAAAACTAAAACATACAGTAAAGCATGTTTTTATTTTCAGGCCCCCGTCTGTGAAACAGTCTACCTGAGGACCTGAGAGCAGCACCTTCTGTTCATACTTTTAAAAGCAAACTCAAACAGATTTTTTCTATTCCTGGTCTGTTTTTGTGTGTTTTTTTACTATATTTTAGTTTCAGCATTATTGTTCAGTGTTTTATTACCTCTTATTTTAAAAAAGAATTAGTTTAGTTTTTAGCCTGCTTCATCTCAATTAAATTTAAGCATTTTATTATCTTTATTATATCAGACCATGGTTTTATCAGCTTAGTCTCAGCGCCTGTGTTTCTTTATTTTGAATTTAAGATAGCATTTTCTTGTTCGTCTGTGCCTGTTTGAAGAAGTTCCCTTTTTGGTGTGTGTGTGGGTGTGGGTGTGGGTTGGGAGGGTATGTAGGTTTTTATGGTGTATCCCCTGAGACTTATCTGCCAGTGATTTTGAATGTGTAGCACTTTGTGCTACATTGTTTTGTATGATCAGTGCTTTACAAATAAAGTTTGACTGATTGATTGATTAATTGAAATAAGCAAAAAACAATGAAATACACAGACTACCATGTTTGATGATATAATTACATTGTAAGACAACTTTATATTAAAATGGAAGTGCTCCAAGCACACAAACCTCTGGCATTTCCAACATTGTTTGGTGATCAGTTGTCACAAATATGGAAACTGCTCAATCTCACAATGTTAAGAAATCCTTGAAAAATTCTGAGCTGATGGCTCTGCTGTACATCTTCACATTTTGAAGTGAAGTCAGCATGATTTGTCTTTCATCTGCTGCACTGAGTGTCCCTGACTAACTACTGTTTCTACAGTCCTCTTGGTGCTGCCTGTCACCCAACATCAGCTGGGATAGACCCCCAAAAGGAAAAAGCAGTATAGATACAGGATGGATGGATGTTAAGCACTTATAACTGCTGTATGTATAAAGAGTAGGTGTTGAGATATTAAATAGCTTTTTGTTGTGTAATTTGGAAGTTTCAAAATCTTAGTTCAGATATGTTTTTCTGCATATCAAAGTTATGTGATAAGTAAAATCTGATCTTTCCTTCTGTGCAGTGCAAAATAAACAAGAGAATACAAATCCACAACACTGTTTGATTAAAGGCATTCTTTTATAATAATTTGCAATAGAACAGCATATTTTGTAAATTATGTGAAAGCTATGATTTCAGTTACAACAATAACGTATTTAATGACTTTCCACCCATTTACTCAGCAGTATGTGCTTCTGTGAAGGTGACATTGCAAAGCCAGGACTTTAACTAGTGACAGACTTTTTAAATATTGAATAATAGTATCTAAATGTTTACTCCACCACTCAGCAGAGGTAGTGAGCTTGTTTTTGTAAAAGTGTATTTGACACTTAAGGGATACTGTTTGGATGTCACCCCACATGTAAGCTTTCTGCTGTCCCGCTCATTAAACCCAAAGTGCTCCCGCTGACACAGATAGCGTTTGGCTGTGTGACGGTCAAACTGAGGTCACTGTGAGCCTCTGCTCCGCCTGCAATTAGGAGGACAGAGGTCAGGGCTGATAGTAGATGAACAGGAGGACAGAAGATGTGAAGCAGATAAACTCCTGCAGAGGATCACAGGCGTGTACTTTTTGCTTTTAAGTGCTAAAATTACACTGCAGTCAGGACAGAAGCCCTGAAGACTTGCTGAAATGAAACAACCAGGACAAAATAATCTGCTTCTTTCACTAAAACACTTGGAAAAAGCAATCATACCTAAATCATGAGTTTCAAAAAGAGCTCACAGCTCCAACACTTCCACTCTTTTATTTAACTCACTTTTATCGTCTCATTAAGACAGTCGAAACTATATTGAAAATTGTTTTCTTGTCCCCAGTATCAGAATTTTTCAGCAAGTCCCCAGAGTGGATGTATAGTAAAACCCTGGTCTTTGGAGTAAAGTGAACATTTTTGTGACAAAAGTGACCAAAAGCATCAAAAGAAGGTCTTTATGGTTTTCTTCTAATATGTGTCTTGTTCTCTTTGTCATTACAGTGTTTCCCCTGATATTTATTTTGGGTGATCACCCACCACCTACAACCACTCAATGGTACTAAACACTTAACATTACAGAATGTTTATGTTTAGTTCTTTGTGTCTTATGTTAAGCAGAAGTTATGAGATAAAAGATATGATTCATCAGTTTCCCACAGATAAGGGAGGGAGAACTAAAAATCATCTGTGCTTCAGGGGGGTTCTTCTTTTTCACAATGAGTCAGTCGTTTTAACTGCTGATGTGTCACAGTTTGTACAGACATGGAGGAGGGATCCTGAGCAACATGGACCTCTTGAAAAACAACTTTCCAGACACCCCAGGAGTTATCCTCTGCCAACATCAGAGCCTTTATTAAATCATTTTATAACAGTGTTGTCATGAAGACTGAAACATTAGCACACAGAGTTGGTAACAATAACAACATGATGTGACACTGAGACAAACTCAGAGACAGAGCAGAACTGAAAGAGACTTTTCAGAGTTTAACTAAGATCCACTGTGAGAAGGTTATTTAGGGCAGTTCTAACAAGTTTAACATCTATTTCCGTCATAGGCCTGAGAGGTTTAAATACCTGATTTTTAAAAGTTTTATTTAGTTCAGTGATTAAAAAGCCTTTATTTCGCCTTAACTCGATTCATATAACCGACTTTGATGACTGCTGGAGTATGTTCACAACGGTGAAAGAACCTAGTTTTCAGATGCTGAGTATTTAAGGCTCCCTTCCCTAGTCAGCTCCGATTAACTGAGCTGGTTAACTGAGCTTCTCTGTAGTAATTGGTAAGTTCAGTGCTGCTCTGCACATTTTGTCAACAACTCTGCTTTCATTCTGCCTTCACTGTTCTGCATTGATCTCGCTACCCCAAGCCAATGAAGTTAAACTACAGACAAAACAAAGGTCTGCCTATTTCAGGGGTTGCTGGAAAGAGTCATTTCAGGCAGCTACCTACAGTATAAACGGGGGGAGAGGGAAATACAAATAGAAGTTTGTACCGGAGGAGCCATGTAAAACTCACTGAAAGGCACATAAAACTCCAAAAAGCAGAATATGGGCTCTTCAGAACTGTTCTTTGAAATTTACTGAAATTTCAATAACAGAAATGAGTTTTTAAAGTAATCAAGTTACTTATTACTTTGTTTCAAAGAAACTAATTGTCTTTTATCTAAATTACTTATTTTTTCTCTTCAAAATAAAATCTACAACAGGTATAAAACTAAGCATTTTACAAGTGACAACAATGCTCTTTAGATCTCTCATGAATCGAACTCAAAACAAAGACAATAGTTTGAGTTGTTGAGGGTGCAGGGCCTCATCCTCCACACTGTGTTGAACTTTTAACTCATTCCTGCACCGTCATGCCATCATGACAGCAGCCTCCTTCAGGTAAAAAGAAACTAAGTAATAAAGCTGCACTTTATGAAGAAAGTAATTCTAATATTTTGAAAACTGTGATCCATATTTTACTAGAAGTTTCAAAGAAACAACTGGTCACACCAGTCACTTTAAAAATTGTAATCAGGTGCACCTAAAAAAACACTTTCATCATTTTATAATTACTTTTTAATTATATATTTATACATAATTATCAATAATTCAAATTTTGAAATATATTTAATGTACCATTGATTCAGTCAATCAATCAGTCTTTATTACCTCCACTAAGGAGGTTATGTTTTTGCCAGCGTTGGTTAGTTTGTTTGTCTGTTTGTGTTCAAGATAACCTGAAAAGTAATGGACAGATTTGGATGAGATTTTCAGGAAATGTGTGGAATGGGTAAGGAAGAAATGATTAGAATTTGGGACTGATCTGGATCACCATCTGGATCCAGGAATTTTTTTAAAGGATTCTTTAACATTACGAGATAGGACCATTTTCGCCGAAGTGGACTGAAACTGCTTGGCGGAGGTCTGCGCTCTCCGAGTGCTTCTCTAGTTTGTATAGTGCCAAATCATGACAAATGTTATCTCAAACACGTTATATTAAAGCAGGCCAAAGTCATACTCATCATACTGTTTTATTTCACAATCCCACCAAAGCCGTGTTGGGGATGAGGGAGGGTGAAGGTGGGAAGAGAAAAAGGGAGTAAGGCCCTGTTCATACGGAGACAAAAACGTTTTTTTTTTTTTTTAAACGTTTTCTGTAAAGACGGCATCGTTTCAAGAAATGTGTCCATCCTCATTTAAAAAAAATACTGAAAATGCTGTAGTACACATGCCAGGCCTGTAAGTGGCACTGTAACGCTGCTGCAGACATACACCAAAGCAGCAGAGGAAGACGGAGATGTAAACAAACACTTGCATATGTTGTTCTCCATGTCCTGTTTTCGCTCATTGTGGTTCTAGAGCAGCAGAAGATTTAGCTGTAAAAGGCTTAACAAACTCATTAGGTTCTGCAGCACGAACATGACACTGAATTGTACCGTTGTTTCTATTGTTGTTGGGGTTAGCGCATGTGGTTTAAAAAAGAGGTGAGGCTATGAGATCATTGATTCTAAAAATGTGTGTATTCACTGAAAAAGGGAAATACCAGGGAAGCGTTTTAGGATTTTTTTCACACATTGTCAAATTCATGGATGCCTCTACCATAAATTTGTCCTCATCGCAATTGTCTCTATTGGATTGAAATTTACTAAAGGTTAGCCCCTTGAGATGTGACATCTTGTTTTTAAGGGGGTCCTCCTCTCTATGCAGATGTAAAGGTATTTGTAATTATCAATACCAATCATGGATAGAGAGACCATTCTATTATTGACATTTACTGCTGTAATGATTATAAGGTTGTGAGAACTGATGTCAAATAATACAGCAGCATCTAGTCTAAATGAAATTTAATGAGGTTAAATCAAATTAACAATGATAATTTATGTTAAATGATGTAATTTATGTTATTTGTACTTAGGGCAGAGACAAAGTGACTAAAATAAGAAGTCATGATAGGGACAGATTTCTGGATGCCTGGACCATAAATTTGTCCTCATCATATTTGCCTCTATTGTTTGACCACTGGCTTTAATTTGTTCTAACCTCTTGTAAATTTTATCCTCGTGGAGAAATGAGGCACCACTGCAAGAATAAATGAAGTAAATGACAACAACAACAAACCTTAAGTGGTGTCTAAGCTGTATCTGGTGATAAAACAAACAACAACTCACCATGTTTTTATTGAAGCATTACAAAATGATTATTTAACCCATTAGCTAATGAACAGCAGATTAGGGTTTGTAACAGTTTGATTGCCTTGTGTGCTAAGGACAAACACAGATGAAAGAGGAGACTTCACTCTGTGTGTGTGTGTGTGTGTCCATGTTGCATGTCTTTGTATGTGTGTGTTTGTTATCTGTGGTATTCTAATAGGTGGCTTCATCCCGCCGTGCCCTCATCTTCTGATCACAGATGAGCTTGATAAGATAAAAGACTTTCATCTGTGATAGAGAGCAGTCTCTCTCTCTCTTTAAGGGAGTGTGTGTCTGTGTGTGTGTGCAGGAGGCAGGGAGGGAGAGGATAGAGGAGTTTGGCGGGGCTGCTGACATTACTGAAAATGGAAGGAAATGACTGTTTATTCCTCCTTAAAGACTCACGCACACACAGCCACACTTAAAATTTCCTTTGTCACGATTCTACAATTTGGGGGGTGGGGTAATGTAGGGTAGTGGGTGAGTTTTGGGATTGGGTAATGGGTGGGTAAGACTGTGTGCTTGGTAAACTATCTGTTGTCATTTGAACATAATCATATGTATTGTTGTAGTGTGGTAAGACCCCGAGCAGACTGATGGTGCCCCCATTAGTGGCACTGCTCAACTCAGCTCAGCCCTGCAGGGTCAGGATACTCTCCGCTTCATTTTCAGCTACAGTTTAGACTAGTCTGTGTGTCTTAAAGGTAGGTAGGGTCGTGCAAAACTACCATTGTATCCTCACAACAGCAAAGGGGATGGAGCTGCAGGCCAATAATGGAGCTTTTGTCACAGCAAGGAAATGGATTTTGTTCCAAAGACAGTTGCAAGAGCCTAAGAAACAAACTATAAAACAGAGGAAATTTTAGGAAGTCATACAGCATTGTGAAGCTGACAATGGGAGGCATTTCATTTCTGTGTCAATCTGACCCATTCACAGTTCAGCAGTGTGTCCACGTACATTCAGTCTTGGCTCAGCTGGCTTGGTATTTCCAGCAAATTTCCGGAAACCTTCCAGAGACTTTCCATGGAAAATTAAGAAGGGGATTTTTGGAAATGTTCCAAATTGGAAACTTTCCATGGAAATTATGGGGATATATTGGAAATAACTGAAAATTGGGGCTAATTTAAATTAAATTTATCTTCTCCAATCATCCATGCAAAATAATATTATTAAAACATTACATTTCAACACATTTATTTGTAAGGAGAACTTTATCAAGTTTTAATTTTTTTATTAAACAATCAATTTCAACTTCACTGTACGTCCACAGGCCCAAATTTGTGGCTTCAATAGTCGTGTGCTCTGGGCTCAAAAAATGCGGTCCAGGGTTGTAGAAATCATCTGTGGACATGATGGAGGAAAACACAGTGCAAGTGGGGGGTGTGGCCTCAATACCAATGCAGTAAGCAGTGTGCTATGTGGAATAGCGGTGATATTCTCAAATTTACATGAAATCTGACTGTTTTAGTCAAGAGTATGCTAAAAAATTACTCCAATAATATTGATAATTCCCTATTTAGGAACAACCTTCAATTTTGAAAATTCCAGGTTTATCAATATGTATTAATTCCCTTGGAAAGTTTCCAGCAAAAATTCCTGAAATTTTGCAACCATAATATCATGTAGTGGTAAAACCTCAGAATTGTTTCCTTAGCATTAGTGGAAAAGTCAACTCTGCTTTTTCACTTGGGGTTGTAACTAGTGCCTGTTATATTCTGCATTGCCCCTGGTGAGGTTTCAAGCAAGCAGAGCTGTGTGATTTTTGACCTGTGAATGCTCAGATTGCACCTTCACTGGGAATGGGATGAGTGGGACGTCAAGTTTGGGTCATTGTTTGCTCTGTACAGCTGTATGACTTCATAAACTCGACTGTACTTTTCAAGAAGCATTTTGTATAGCTGCTTGCAAGACCAGATGTGCCTGCTATTGAAGAATGATGATGTAGCTATTGCTGGCTGTACATGTCCGGAACTCATGTTTTTGGTAACAGTGAATTAGACCTTTCAAACTTGTGAGGCATGAACGAAACATGAGAGTATTTCACTTTAAACACAAAATTCCAGCATTCATGCTTGGAGAGATACTGAGACTTTTTAAGCTCTAGAAGTCCTACGATGACACTTTGAAGTTTTGCATGACAGCCCTGCCAATATTGAGGAGGTACTATCAAAGTGCATATACTGTCATGGAAAAAGAAATCAAAATGACTTGAGCCAAACTGAGCCGGTGCTACATTTGGAAATTCATCTAATTCATGTCACAATAGATGGCATGCCCCCTTTCAGCTAGTCACAAACTGGGCCGAGTTCTGGTTGAACTGTTGAGCAGCAAAAACAAAGAATTGTATGGTCTGTACAATTCACACATGCTGTTTGTTGTCCTGTTGGTACAGAGATGATGACTGACATTCCTCTTATAGTGATGTATGAAGGAAACTTCAACAAGACCTCTGCAATGTTTAACATTTATGTTTGACTCCCGGGTCAAAATCCAACTCAGATGTGAATCATATACAGAATTCCAAGTCCAATAAGGGTTTAAGTGTATATTTTCAATAGCAACTATATCTTCAACTAATCTAGGTGCAGTCGTGCGACCAAGAAATTCAATTTAATAAAATCTCTGTCAGGCCTCTATAATTATGGTCTATTTTAAAAGTATAGTTTTAGTTTAACAAACTCAATAATAAAAGTTTTTCTGACAACATTAAGACATAATGAGTGTGCCACAGTAACAGGAAGTGCTTGTTTCTAATTTGCTGATAGTTGTCTATTCATTAAAAATCTGCTACAGAAGCTTAATGATATTTTCGCCAATTTAAACTAATAACTAACATGCAAGCCAGCCCAAAACAAACAATCCCTGGTAAATCATAGTATCACTACTGACTTTTAAAAGCAGCGGACTTACCTTCAGGGTTTAAAGGAGTGAAGCCACTGCACAAGTGCCTTTGACTTTTTTGATATAAATCACATGTGAAGGGATCAAACAGGAAGTGGACCTGCTCGGCCAAAAGGAAGACTCTGACCTGCATGCTGTATGATCCCAGAAACAAAGGAGAAAATAATTCTTAGCAGCCAGATGAAAATATTCAGGAATGAAGCCTCCTCTTGGAATATGGTGTCCAGCTGACAAACACATAAAGCCACCGAATGTTGCTAAATAAAAAAGTTTAGTGTTGATTCTGTTCAGTGAACCAGTCCTTTGAATGAAACGTAAAGCAGATGAGTTTGTTCTTGCTCTTTAGAGATGTGTAAAGAAGTAAGTCAAAATAGCCTCTTGTTCAAGAGGCATCCTAAAAGTGTTCCTTAAGTGTTTCCTTGAGGCTGCTTGTAAAAAACCAAGGAGTCCATGGGACTTAAATTCCAAGAGAGGGCAGTGGACAGAGTCAGACAATGGGAAGGGAGAGAGGGGTGAATGACGAACAGGAAAGAAGCCACTGGATGGACTACAACCCAGGGTAGATGATTCAAGGACTACAGTCTGTCTGCACAAGTAGCATGAAAAAAAGAAGAAGAAAACATCACTGGTGTCCCCCCTATATTACTTATTTGACACCTGAAATAAAGCTGTCCAATAACAAGGAGATTTTGGTCTCATTGGCCAGTTTCTTTACCTGTAAAATATTTATCAAGGTTTTTTTGTTTACAACAATTCTTCAGTCATCTATTCTGGGGATAATTAGATTAAGAGGTACAAATAGGCAAAACTAGAAATGGTCCGAGAGCACAAACCTCCACATTTCTGACATTGTTAGCCAAGTAATTATCGAAATTTGGAAAACTGGCCTAATGCGCACTGTTAAGAAATCCTTTGAAAAACTTCCTGCATCTGCATCCAGATTCTGACCACCACCAAAATCTTATCATGTCTCCCCTGTGCCATGATCAACATTCCCTGAAAATTTCTTAAAAAGCTACTGCGAACTTTAATTGTCTCAAAGAAACAAACAGCGGTAAAAACGTGACCTCATTGATGGAGGTACTAAGGGGTGTGACATATCTGACTGACGTGGGCATATTGTATCCAGTACTAAAGATTAATCCAAATTGTCCCAACTGTTCTCCTTTGTCCACTTTGTAGATTAGAGTGAGCTTGATAGGGGAAAACAACAACGTTATTGTTGGACCTTTTCAGAGACCAATTGGTGACTTCAAGATTATGTGTGTGTACTCTGGCTAAAAGGAGCTAAAACCAAATCAGTGCAGCAGCGTCTCAAACCTGCACGCTGTTATTTGGCCACCAGATGAAGACTCATATAATTGCAAAAGTTAACCATCACTTAGTTGATTTATTTAGTGAAAATATTCTTGACTAATGGTCTCAATCCCTTGACTTTTTTTACAACAGCATGATGTTGACTGGGAACATTACCCAATTTTATGCAATATAGGCAATAAACTATAGTATGCTATAAAGTGTGGCCTCCTGATTGAGAAGTTGCTTCAGAGCTCGTTGAACCTGGACACAAATAAAAGATGCATATTGTCCCTCTTGTCTAAATATGGTCATTTCAACTAAGTAAAAAAACTAGTCAAACCTTGAGCTTGACACTTGTCAATTAAAAAAAAAAAGACATCATGGAGGCAGAAGGAGAAACATCTATATGAACTTAAGTGGAAAGTTTGATAACAATAATCTATGATAAGAGACATTTATACACTAAATTATGGGCCGAAATGAATCTATTGCCCATTGAAAAATGACAACTTCACTTCTGTGCTCCTATTTATGCAGAGGGACAGATCAGATGATGTTAAATTCAATAAAATTCAGGGCAGAGATGCGCAGTTACGCATGAGGCACAGAATAGAGATATTCATGATTCATGTCCATAACAACAGCACAGAAATTGGGAAATTATTTTCCTGATGATGTACTTTGGTGATTTCTGAGCAATTTAAGCAGCAGAGCTGAATAGCATACAGAGCTATCAATCAATCAGTCAATCAATCAATCAATCAATCTTTATTTGTATAGTGCCAATTCATAACAAGTGTTACCTTAAGACACTTTACAATAGAGCAGGCTGAAGCCATACTCTTCATTTTATAGATACACATATATGCATAAATACATATATACATATATATACACATATGTATATGTATATCCAAAGTCAACATAAATCCATCATGAGCAGCACTGGGCCAACCAAACTAGAGGAAGGTGTGTCTGTAGGGGGCTCACGGTAACGGGGGCAAGAAAAAACCTGTTTAGCAGTAGGAAATCTTAAAAGATCCTGTCTCATGATGAACAGCCATCATACCAAAGCTGTGTTGGGTCTGTGGGCAAAGGAAGTTAGGTGGGCAGTGGACTAAAGGAAGAATTGAAGGTAGAGACAGATCCATGGAGAAATCATACATACAGTTATGTTTATAATAATAGCAGTGTGTTTAAAAAGGTGAGTAAACCTCAAAATTCTTCAAATAAATTTTATTTTAATGCACACAAATGAATTGGGGACACTGCACATTCTCTTTCAAAGCAAGAAAATTGGAAAAAGTAATTGAATTTGATAATATTTTACAGAAAGTCAAGAAATATAATGTTCAAAAAAATAGCAGTGTTGACATCTTTATTTACAAACTCAAAAATGTAGTGTATAAACTAAGAATTGCTTGATGATTCAACTTTCCTGAGAATCATAAACTAATATTTAGTTGCATAACCACGGTTTCTGATAACTGCTTCACATCTGTGGTGCATGAAGCCTACCAACTTCTGGCACCGGTCAACAGGTATTGAAGCCCAGGACAATTGTACTACGTTCCACAATTGCTCTGCATTTCTTGGTTTTGCCTCATGAACAGCATTTTTTATGTCAGCCCACAAGTTTTCTTTGGTATTAAGGTCCGGGGATTGTGCTGGCCACTCCATTACTTGAATTTTGTTTGTCTGGAACCATGATTTTGCTCGCTTGCGGGTGTGTTTGGGGTCATTGTCTTGTTGAAAAACCCATTTCAAGGGCATTTCCTCTTCAGCATACGGCAACATGACTTCTTCCAGTATTCTGATGTACTCAAACTGATCCATGATCCCTGGTATGCCATAAATAGGACCAACACCATAGTATGAGAAACATCCCCATATCATGATGCTTGCACCACCATGCTTCACTGTCTTCACTGTGTACTGTGGCTTGAATTCAGTGTTTTCAGGTCGCCTGACAAACTGTCTGTGGCCCTTAGGCCCAAAAAGAACAATCTTACTCTCATCAGTCCACAAAATATTGCGCCATTTCTTTTTAGGCCAGTCAGTGTGTTCTTTGGCAAATTGTAACCTCTTCAGCACATGTATTTTTTTTAACAATGGGACTTTGCGGGGGCTTCTTGCTGGTAGCTTGGCTTCACATAGACATCATCTGGTTGTTACAGTACTCACAGGCAACCTTAGATCTCCTCTGATCCTCCTGGAGCTGATCATTGGCTGAGCCTTTGCCATTTTGGTTATTCTCCGATCCATTCGAATAGTCGTTTTTCTTTGTCTTCCTCGCCTTCTGGTTTTGGCTGCCGCTTTAAAGCATTTGATATCATTGTAGCTGAACAGCCTATCATTTTCTGAACTTCTTTATAGGTTTTCCCCTCTTTTATTAACTTCTTAATCAAAGAACGCTCTTCTTCTAAACAATGTCTTGAACGACCCATTTTACTCTGTTTTTCAAGGACAAATGCACAGCCAGCATATGCAGCGTCAGTTACCTTGATCCTTAAATAAGGGCCACCTGTTTAACACCTATTTTTTTCACACAATCAATTACCTCACTGATTTAACTCAGCATTGCTATTTTTTTGAACACGCCCCTTTCAGTCAATGATTCAGTTTCACAGAATCAGCAGCATGCACGTCATGTCTGTTGGGTCTGTTGGTTTTCTATACCTTTACTAAACCTTCTAGAAACTTACTTGCAGTGTAGAAGTTGAAATTCTAACAAAAACAGTGATTTATCTTGCTAGTGATGTGGGACTGCTATTATTTTGAACACAACTTTAAGTCCTCACTGTACTTGTCTCTGCTGAATATACATTTAGAGGTTAGCCCCTTGAGATGCAGCTATAAGCGTGGCCTTTGTTGGGCTTCTTTTGTTGTTGTTTTTATTGTGAAGATCATCTCTTCAGTGCAAACAGAAGTGCCGCAAAAAGGGACGTTTTCATTTTTGCTCTGAGCAGCTTCGTCACCTTGTGCACTTAACACACTTTAGGAAGACTACAGTACACAAGCGCAGGTATTGGGACAGAGCATGTCTTCTCCCTCTGTGGTGTCAAACTAAAGGTCATGGAAAGTAAAGATCACACTGCTAATTAAAATGATTTATGTTTTTCCCGTCTCAAACCTTTCTGTTCCTCTTTTTGAGGACATTTTGTCAGAGAGAGTAAAGTTATATAACGCTTCAGCTTCTTCCATTTTTGACTGGCTTTCTCAGTTCCTGAAACATCAGCTCTTATTTGACCAAAGTTGAACCTTTACTTACATTAATCTACTTAAACACTGGGAGTGAACAAACTGATCACAGTAGTTTCCCTGAAATTGGCTAGTTTGGATGCTGACTGTGACAAGACCTTAAAATAAAAAGAACTGGGTTGTATTTATCTTTAAAGCCTCCACTGCAGCTTAAAATCTGCAGAAAATTCACAACATATCAAATCAAAACCATCTTCCAAAACACTTAAGACGTATTAATCAGTACAATCACCTGAAAGGAGAAAACACCTTCCTAATTTATTGGTCTATTAAGAACATTTGCTCCAACATTACCACTACTGCCCTGTCCTGCTGTCTTATTCTTTCAGCCTGACCACAGCCCCAGCTTCTACTGTCAGGCTGCAGCTAAGGGGTTAATGTATTATCTCATCTCTCCTCAAATATCTGCACGTGAAACAAATCTGTAGGGAACGATGAGTTTGGAGCTTGGACACCAAAGACTATCTATGCGCAGCTACTGCAATAAGCATTTAAAACTAAGCTGGGAGGCAAACTTAATATGAAACTTACTTACTTACTGCAAAGGACAACAAGCATTTTGTGTCTCTGATTTATGGAAGACTGCAAATGTCCAAAAATTGCTCTACTTTTCATGTTAAACAGAATTTGGAGAAGGAATAGGGTCTGGAGATATCTGAAAATGACTGGTGTGATGTTTGAGAATGTGAGTCTAAGACTACTAATCCAAGACCTATTCTGTGAACGGTTGGTAAAATATAATAAGATATTTTCTGACTCCAGAATTAAAATCCAAACATCAGGGTTCACAGATTAAGAGTTACTGTTAGAGAAAATGTGGCAAACAATGGCTGATCATTTTCACATTTTTTGGGCCTGCCCTAAAATTCATTCATATTGGCAAGAGATCGAAATACAAGTTGAGCCTCCCTTTATTACAATACACTTGGGTAAATACCCAGAAAAGTTAACGGCTAATGATAGATATCTTTACAAAGTTTTACAAGTTGCAAACAAAAAAGCCATTACACGGCGGTGACTGCAGGAATCACCATCAACTAAGGAAGCCTGGACAACCATAATCAACGAACTACACTGCATGGAGAGGCAGTCATTCTCCCTTAGACAGCAAACTGAGTCCTTCTCAAAACTCTGGAAGAAAATGGCTATGAATCTATGAGATGTAACCCTGATCTTGTGAGACCTAAGTTCAATCTTTTCTTTGATTCTTTTTTTTTTATTATTATGTAAAGCTTGCTGCAACCTAAGTTCAAGTTTCCCTTTGTCCTTGTTTTTTGTGTATGTATACTCCTACAATCCAATAAAAAGTAAAGTAAATAAAAAAATGAGCTGTGAGGCTGAAATGCATAAAGACTGGAAGGAGGACATTAGCTCAGTGTTTTTAGTCACCCTGAAGCCTGAGCCTATAACAGCTGTGACTGATGAGATTGGAGCCTGGAAGCCAAACTTGAACTTTATTCTGTTACAACAATACTTTGCCAGTTTTATCACTGAAATGCATACAGATCAAAAGACAGAGCTGTTTGGAGGAGACAGGACCTCTGTATATTAAGTCCTCCAGCAGCCTGAGCCTGTAGCAGCATGACAGCTGTATGGAGCGATAAGGTCAGAGTCAGGAAACCAAACTCTAACTTTGCTCTGACACTTCAACAAAAAAACGATCAATGCTGGTCCACGCTTGAACCTGCCTGATCAGCCTTGCCACCATGAGAAGACTTCAGCCCTCTCCTAATAGTGGAGAAGGTTTTTTAGTCCCTGGCCCTGGATAACCGAAGTGTAGGAAATATAATTGAAGGCTCCAAAAGAGCTGAGCAATTAATCGTAATTAAATTTCGATTCCAATTTCTGTTTCCTACAAGAAGAGCCTACTGAGCAATATTTTATGTGTTTTTAGTGTTTTTTTAACAAATATTTTAATTTCTTGCTTATTCTTCAATGTTTAAAAAGATAGTGTAACATGTTTTATAATTGTGATATCTCTAAATAATCATGATCACAGTTTAAGCACCACCTTTCGTCTTACATTTTGACCCAATTTGAGAGTTTACTGAAGTTTAAAAGATTGAGCTTATTGAAATGTGATGTTCTGTGACAAGGGACACTGTTGTTAAAAGCAGTGTTTCACAGTTTAGAGTGTTTTATGTGTCAGGGAGTTTTTTTCTAATCTGATTAAAGATAATGGAAAACCTGTCTCAAAAAGTTGAAAATGGGAGGGCAATATTTTGTGATTCTTGCTTGTATTTGCACAGCAGAGTTTTGTAACAACTTTAAAATCATTTAAGACTTTGTTTCCATTATCACTGTTTTTGTCTTTGATAGCTTGAAACACAAAAGCAACTTAAAGCCAAACATTTTGGGTCCTGGAAATAAAATGTTCATTTTTCATCTATCAAATATTGCTTGTAGATCAAACCATTAATTCTGAAATAACTACCTCCATTGTACTATAAAAGAAATCCAAGAACTGATTAATATTGTACATTTTTGTTTACAGAGTCCATATTATGTCTGAACTTGGGTTTATATATCCCATTTTGAAGACTGCTATGTGATGTTCAGAATCGCGGAAGTAAAAAGAAAAAAGCTTTCACATACCGAGTATGCCTGATCCATCTGTATTCTCAGTCAGTCTGAGATGCTCTATCAGAGCTTCTGTCACTTTAAGGCCCCCTTCCCCACCTGGGCCCAGTCTGCTCTGATTGGTTGATGGTCAACTCTATGGTAATTGGTCGGTCCAGCATTGCTCATGTCTATTATTTTTCTCTATTTGATCTCTGAAGTTGGACTGTTCGAGTTGTAAATTCCACACGTCATTTGGTCAGAATTTCTAATCAAGAAGTTGGATGGTCCTCTGGTACCCCGACACATTTCAGTGAGACTTGATGCATTTCCCAGTTCCCACATCCAAGGTGAATGAAACGCCCAATTGCTCTGACTTTTTGTCTTGTGGATAGAAGTACTCTATCATGCAGAGGAGATTTATAAAACACACTAAAGGGCATATAAAACTTAAAAAAAAAACCACACACAATACGGTCTCTTCAATTTGTAGTTTTACAGGTCACTACTTAAAGAAATGAAGAATGACTAAACACACTTAAAAGCCCTGAAATTAGATATTTAAAATCCTTTCTGCCAGTTTCATTAGACCTGGTTGGTGGTAAAATTAGAGCAAAATTATCAGATATATCTGAAACCATCACCCAGAGCTCAGTGTTTGGAAGAATCTTGTGTAAATATCTACAGTGACTGCAGCAGGTCAGAGACAGGCGGAGGAAAAGCTCTGTATTGAAATGACATTTCAGTAAATGATCTTATTGTTCATGTTTAATTTCTGATGTTGGTTTACAATTCACTTAATTATCTGACTTCTCATGTTTGCTTATGTAGGATTACATTTTACCTTATCATCCAACTCCTGGTGTTCCTCGACCTTTTTGACCTCTTTCTAGTGATGTTGCTGTGCCCACAGATCTCTGCTGATACCTCAGTGAGTCTGGTGTTATTATTATTGACATTACAGATATGATCCTATGTGTAATAAACCGGAATTATCCTTTAAATCCAACCTGATGTGTCATGTTTTTGAACAAAGGGCTATCTTGAATTTCTATCTCTTTGGTAATAATCACCTCAGCCACGGTCCACCAGCACGCAAGATTTTCCCACTTTTACCTGCAAATGTCAACATTGACATTGATGTGGCTTCCTAGCAACGATGGTCAACAGACACGTTACACGGACAGATCAGAACTCAGAGATTCATAGTGCGGTGTGTGTGCTCCTGTTTTAAATCAGATCGTTTTCTCTGTGTGATTACGGCCTTTTATGGACGTGTTCCTGTGGCTGAGGTCACTGACGGTTAGCCATGACATCATACACACATACACTCACACAGATAAATGTGGGTCAGTAATATAAACCGTAAAACACAGAGGACTGTAAATATTTTAGCAGTGATGTATGTGCAGTGACACACACACACACACACACACCCATCACACATGCTCGGACCCCCTAGGGGGGAGCGAGGGGAGAGGAGGGGGCGTCTGAACAGCTTGTGACGTCTCCAGGCCATGATAACGTCCGCTAATTGGATCCATCAGGCCTCAAAGAGTGTGTATGACTGTGTGTGTCTGTGTGTCCATGTTGTGTTGCCACTTCAAGAACATTCTGAACATCTCACAGTCATGACTACACAAAGTTTATGAGTATAAATCACATTTTAGGAACATTTCCACCATGTTCTTAGTAAGCATGACTTTGGTGTTCGAGCGTAACAGCCATTGGGACTTCACATTTAGTTAGTCCCTTCTGAACTGACTATTCAAGGGGGACTTTCCGGCTTCTTTCACAATTTTCCATCAATGTAAATCTCTCAAAGGCATGATGGTAGGATAAAAGCGACGTGCAGTGTCAACATAATTTTGTAGCCAAGTTGCAAGTTAGCGACGTACTGGTTTCATCCACATAAGAGATTTTCCCTTTCTTCTTTTTTTTTGCTCAAACTGAAGTGTTTATCTTGTATTATTTTGTTGAAATTTTCCCTCAATTTTAACATTTTCTTTTGTGTTTTGCCATGAAAACAAATCAGTTTGACTGACAAGTTACTTATTCTGTCTAATATAATATTAATATTAGACTTTTTTTTCAAAAGGGGTCATTACCTCCGCCAAGGAGGTTATGTTTTTGGGAGGGTTTGTTTGTCTGTCTGTCTGTTAGTTAGTTAGCAACATTACTCAAAAAGTTATGGACAGATATTGATGAAATTTTCAGGGAATGTCCCGATTGGGATAAGGAACAAATGATTAGATTTTGGAAGCGATCCGGATCTCCGTCTGGATCCAGGAAATTTTTAAGGGACTCTTTAACATTGGGAGATAGGGCCATTTTCCACATTTGTGCATATAACTCCACAAATAATGGTCAGGGCACTTGGGAAAAAAATACAGGACAAGTTTCTAACATGCTCTACAGTATATCAAAGACTGATCCGGATGAAGGAATAATTCCAGATACTATGATCCACAATCTGAAAAAATAGGGGACCTTTGGAATTTTCATCATAGGAAGAGAACAAATGAAGCTATAAACACGCAACAAACACCATTAAATAGCCAAGGCATTGTGGAATTTGGAAGGTGCCAACAGATTTGCTGTATCTTCAAAAGCTAGGGAGCTAGATCCAGAGGAAAACCGCCATCACGGAAAATGCGATTTTTGTGAATAACTGCTGAACTAATGTTGATATCATTATGGATTCAGTTGCCAATGGTATGTTTTCATGGTCAAGGAATCTAAAAATGTAGTCAAAATAAATGTGGGACTAGTATTTATGGTGCAAATGACAAATAGGGGGAACTGTGGCGCTTGGCAGAGGTCTGCACTCTTCGAGTGCTTTTCAGTTTACTAATGTGGAATCAACAAATGTATGCATTTCTATTTTAGATAAAGAAGAAAATCTCCAAAAATGAACACCGCTTTTATAATTTTTAAGTGTAAGCACAATCAGCAAAAGTAAAAACCAACTAGAAGTGCTCCAAAAGCACACATTTCTGCTGAGGCATTTCTGACATTTTTTAACTAGTTGTTATCGAAAATGTAGAAAACTGCCCTATAATGCAATGTTAATCAGTCTTTGAAAAACATCCTCAAACTGCATTCAGATCACCTCCAAAATGTAATGAATTCTGCCTTGTGCCATGACCAACATTAACTGAAAAATTCATCGAAATCTGTTAAAATAATTTGAGTTATTATTAAAAATAGGAAAAACTGCCCCAACTTGCAGGGTTAACAAATACTTTAAAAAATTCCTGGATCTACATCCATGTTCATATCACCACCAAAAGTGCATTCATGTCTGTGCTCTGCACTGGGCTTAAACTGACAATGACAAAATGGTGGGATGTCACACTGGTAGGTCTATTTAGGTGCCACAAGGGGATAAGAGGTTTTAGCCAGGTACTAGCGCCACAAAGAGGGGGAGAGGAAGAAGTTCCAAAAAAAAAAGAGAGTCAAAAAAAAGCACAACACTGTATTTAAAGATGAAGTGTATAAAAACAACTGCATCAAGTGGAACATAGGAAAGACATCAGGATGGCATGGTGGCACAGCATGTTAGTGCGTGTGCCTCAAAGAAAGAAGATGGCTGGTTTGGGGCTTTGCATCCTTCTGAGTGTAGTTTGCATGGTCTCCCTGTTCCTGTGCGAGTATTCCACAGGCAGACCTAACATGCTTATTAGGTTGATTGGTGACTCTAAATTGCCCTTAGGTGTGAGTGTGATTGTGAATGGTTTTCTGTCTCTTTATGTGGCCCTGCGATCAGCTGGTGTATCCAGGGTGTACCCTGCCTCCCACCTAATGTCAGCTGGAATAGGCTCAAGCCCCAACAACCCTGAAACAAATAAGTGGGGTAGATGATGGATGGATGCACGCCAAGATACAATGGTGGTCCGAGTATATATGAGTCTTGTAACAGCTCTTCTTAATGACCATCATGGGTGACTGATGCTGTTTGCAGTTTGGAGTACTGCATTTGATCCAGCATCAATCTCCCCATCAAAGTCTTGGCAAAACGGCATAAAAGCATATTATCTATGACATAAAACTTCTCCTGTCTGCCAAAAGTATACATTTCTCACCTGCAAAGCTTTGAGGGTTCACATAATGTAAATTGTCATTTGCCCATGTCCTAGAGGGACTGAGTTCAAGCTGAAATTTATAACCGTGAAAGTTATACACACTAAAAGCACATGTGAACAGGACTGCCTATTCAGCAGTATAAACAAGAGCCATGTGCATGTTCATAAGTATAAAAGGGCCTATAGAGAGACAAGGACTCTCAGTGTAAGGAGGATTGAGCCGAGACATGGAAAAAGTGCCAAAAATAGATACAATTAAAAAAAGAAATCCCTGGGACTTCTCAACAACGAGGAGGACTGGGCTTTGCAGAGGAAATGACAGCAGCACTGCATCTGCTAAGAGGTTCTCTATCCTGTAAAAGTGTGAATCCTGGTGTTGAAAGGAACCCCGTCTGCTGCTTCCTGATGACAGAAAAAGGGATCACAGAGCGACGCAGGAGCCCCAACTGTGAAACTCAACATAAACAAACTCGGTCCAATGAACTGGGTCAGAGTTCACTTCGTCAGTCTGACTTATTTTAACAGAAATTAACGACATTTCTGAAGAACTAGACTGTTAACTGTTATAATGTGAAGCCATATGTTGAATCAGTAATGAGCTATGAGCCTGCAGCAGTTTGACTTGAGTGTGTGTGTTTGTCCCAAAGGCAACACAAGCTGTTATGAAAAAAGATGCCGTTGGACACACACACGAGCACACACAGGCTGCTAATTGAGGAAATAACAGCACAGAGAGGCTCTTTAGCTCTTGTAAGTCTATATATTTTCAAAATCTTCCTCTATGGTGGCCCAGACAGCTCAATTTTAAGTTCAGAACACAACATGCAAATGAAGACTCTACATGTGCTGCAAAAACATATTCAAATACAGAACGTATGGATATTCTACTTTTTAATAAATACTAGGTCATCAGAAGGAAGTCTTTGGAAACGTCTACATTACAGTCATACATTTGAAAGAAAACTGTCAAAATTTAATGGTAAAAACAGGCCCTTCATGCTTATATGTCTTCAATAGGCTAAATGGCTATCTCCATGTTTGTGTTCAGTGAGGGTTATTTTTAGTCTGTATTGTTGGAGCAGAAGATATTGAGGCCCAAGCCTTCACACTCTAATCTAAACACATCTGGATTTACACCCCTGTGTCACGCTCTCCTGTGTAGAGACTCAGCAGCTCGGACCTGAAACAGCACTTTAAAGCTGCAGAGATACCACACAGAGAGCAAAAGAGCTGAGATTGGTCAAAAGGGCGGTCTATATTTCCTACTACAAATTCCTTCAGTACATGATTGTCTATAATATCACAGTTTTGTTAAATGGTGTTCTTCATTAAGTAGTATAACGGTGTTCTAGCACAGCCACATTCACATTTCCTGCGTGCTGCCATTAAGAACACTTAAATCACACCAAAGACCAGCTCAACAAGTGGACCTGAACATAGCACTCAAACCAAAATGAGTTGAACTTTGAAGCAAAGAGTACTCTGGTCTAAACTACTAAAAATGTGCTGGGTCATCCTCTGCAGCCACTCTATCACTCATGGTTGCCTTTAGACCAGGGGTTACCAAGTAGATCTACTGGATATTTTTAGAAGATCTTCAAACTAGATGGTTTGGATGTTACCTGAAACAAAAGATGGACACTTTTATTATACATCGATCTGGTGAATTTGCAAGATTGAACTAGTTTAACTGACCCACCTCCTTCCCATTAGTTTTCAGTGTTAGCAAGATATTACGACATATTAAATATGTTTAATGCTGACACTGTTCAAGTCTTCATCTCTTAGAGCCATGAGTTTTGTTTCGTATTAGGCTGCATAAGTTGTAAAAAGAAAATATAACTTAAAAGCCACTGATTCTGTGTTTTCATTCCTTTCCTTTATCACACTGATGTATTGAACAGTTTATTTACTGGTTTTAATGTGGGTAAAATTGAATAATCATGATTAAAAATTAACATTTTGTTTGTGGTTCTCTGCATTTTGGTGGGTTGATCTCGCTTTCTCTTTAGCATCATAGGGGATCTTCAGTTAAAAAAGGTTGGTGTTCCCTGCTGTAGACATTACCCTGAGACTGGGAGACACCTAATGTAATCAAGTGGACCAATCACAGGGCCTGTAGTTGGCATAAAGTTTTATTGTTTGTAATTTATTGCCTTAATCTTTTCTTGAATTTATTATGACATGTGCTGCTGACCTCTTGGCCAGGTTGCCCTTGTGAATGAGATCCTGATCTCAATGGGACTTATCCGGTTAAATAAAAAAAAAATATATATAAATAAAAATAAAGTTATAGTTTTTTTGGAGGTAGCTTGGTGTGAAGGCCTCTGCATGGGTTACGGTTATAGGCTATGTGGCCATACAATAGTTTACAGCATACATTCAATGCATACAGTAAGTCTAAACCAGGGTTTAGTAATGGAGGTGATACTGGGGAGATACAGGATCAGTGGAGCCAGCAGAGGAGAACAGCTCTGTGTGCATGGAGCTCCTGCTGAACCCTTTTCACTTTCTCAAAACTGTAATGCACTGTGACGCCGAGGGAGGAGCAAGAAAGCATCACTATTGTTTAGGACATCTGGGTCAACCTGCCTAACCTGCTGCTGCTTAAGCAAAAATACATGAATGGATGGATTTTAAGAGGCGATGGTTTAGAATAAGCACATCTAATAGAAAAGGGCTCTGTTGTTTTTATATAGTTCTTCAATATTATAACATTTTAATTTTGAAGATTTCCATAACTTTATCAAGCTGTCTTTTGATTAAATAACGGCCATTTTAAATCCATACTACATGTTGCACTTTTTCCACAGAGCTTCCGCCTCATTGTTCCTCTGCTCCACACAGAGTATGAAGGAATGTAAACAGGATCACTATGAATACACAACAGGACCTAATAGTGAGCGATATGTGTATCTCTGTTTGCAGTGAAGATACAACGATTGTCTGACCTTGATTCTTACAGACCGGTGGATCAGAAGATGGATGGACAGATTCAATGTTCCACTTTACAAGACAAGGAGAAGCAGAGTTTTACCCCATCAGCTCCTTCCTGTCCCAAAGTCCTTGATGATGATGTCACATCCTGTCTGGAACAACAGCCATTGTGCTGCCCAGGAAGTGGACTTCCCACCGACACACTGTTCTTCCCGCTGAGGTGGTCTGTGCAGTCGGTTCTGGTGTTAAACAGGAAGAGGCTTTATGAAAATTCTTAGTTTGGACTCGTGGTGGGTCAGTGTGACAGAGTGACCCCTTTAAGTTCACACATTTTCACACCAGGGCAGGTCATATATAACCGTCGGGTCGCCCTCCAAGAATTCATAGATCTCAAGAGTGCACCTCTAAACCTTGAGGGGCAGCCACATCCTGATTCTGAGAGGCCTTTTCTCCTGCCATCGATGCCCCAGTCTTGTAGCTGATAGCTTTACACACAGGTCTCCAAGTCACAGGCAAGCAAAGAATCCTGCACATAGATATGAGCTCATTTACACCACCAAAGCCAAAGAAAAGCCAATATTGCAGAGTGATGCAGATAACAATTCTTTCAGCAAGACTATAAGGTCTCTTATTATTTAAAATTGACTTGTTCCTTTCACTGTGACAGTTTACTGTGTTGGAAAAAGATGAGAAACATGAAAAAGTTAATTTCATTCTCCAAAAAGACAGTGATGGTTTCAGAAATATGAAGATGAAAATAAGGGGAGGAGCTGTGGTATATTACAACATTCTGCTGATAGTACAGCTGATATATGGGATATACGTGGCCAGTAAATACATCTGACAAATCATCTGTAAATCTATAAATCCATCCATCCAAGAGACAGACAACGATTTACAATCACACTCATACCTAAGGCCAATTTAGAGTCACGGATCAACTTGTTGTCAGCATGTTTTTGGTCTGTGGGAGGAAGCTGGAGTGCTCGGAGAGAACCCATGCATGCACAGGGAGAACATGCAAACTCCACACAGATTGGTCCTGCCTGGCCTGGGGAACCGGCAACCTTCTTGCCGTGAGGCACGTGCACTACTTGCTGCCTCACCGTTCTGCCCAACAGCAGCTTAAACTTTTGAAAAAATGCCGGAAGTTAAAAATGGGCCTTCGCAATATGAGAAAAACATGCACTGACTACGAGATGCCATTGTTCAGCACTGTAATAACGAAATGGATTGTGATAATTTCACAAAAGAAACAGAGTGCATGTTAGGTCTGTGGGAGGAAGCCGGAGTGCTTGCAGAGAATCCACGCATACACCGGGAGGACATGCAAACTCCACCCAGAAGGGCCGTGAACGACTTGGGGATCAAACCAGCGACCTTCTTGCTGAGGCACGCACACTACCTGCTGCATCACTGTACTGCCCAGTCATTTGTAAATATCAGCTGACATTTTAAATATCTGCCGTTATTGATAATCAACTTTTTAAGCCATAATTTGCTGATACCAGTATCATGCTGAGAATATGGTACACCCTTACTGCAAATACCTCATGTGAGTATGGCTTTAATTACAAATACAGGCCATAAAAAAGTAGATTGAGATTGAAATCTTTTTTCTTCCTCCCACCTTCACATAATAACATTACTACTGCCGAGGTGCTGGTTTGGTGGAGTGGGAAGCAACCAGGCACGACCCATTTACTATATGCTTCTGCGGGTCTGGGTTCGAATCCAGCCTGGGGCCAGTTTGCAGAGTGTCCTCCCTTACTCTCTCTCAACTCCTTTCACAAGCCTATCCACTGTCTCTCCCCTGTCAATAAGGCCTAAAATGTTATGATATGGCTTGTTCTGTTTTATTTTGTATTATGTTCCTTGTTTAGACCTCTTGTGTTTCCTTTTTGCTGTCTTGATTCTGTTCTTGATCTTGGTTAAATTATCCATTTTGTGTACAGGTTTTGTGTCTCGTCACATGTTTCCTGTTTTATTTTGAAATCCCAGTGTTCCTTGTGGTGTGTTCCTGCCCTCCCTTCTGTGTGCCTCTGATTGTGATTCCCTCCACCTGTGTGTTTGTCTCACCTGTGCTTGGTGTCTCCCCAGTGTATTTAATCTCTGTTTCCCTTTGTCTGTGTTGGCTCATTTGTCTTCCTCTTTGAGTAAGTCTTTTGTCTCCAGTGTTCCTCCAGTTTTGTTAGATAGTTTCTGTTTTTGGTTGAACTTTGTCGTGATTTTAATTTATACTTTAAGTTTAGTTTCTAGTGTTTGTCTTTCTTTGTTTCGCCAGTTTTATTTTGTTACCTTGTTGGAGATTTTGTTTTGTAATTTTATTATTATTGTTAAAGATTCATTTTTTATTTGTTTGGATCCATTTTTGTTAGTTTTAAACAAAGTCTCTTTGTGTTTATCTGCAATTGGGTCCTTCACTTTGTTTTATGGGTTTCAAACCCTGACACTAAAATACCCAAAAATAATTATAAAAAAAAAAAAACATTACTACTGACACTCAGAGAATGATGTTAATGAGTTGTTAATTTTCCAATAGCTGTTGACACTTAAGTTTGTTTGTCTGAAGTGCAGAAGAGTTACAAATTTAATCTTGTGCTGTGTCATAGTCTCTAAATGAACACCGAGGACTTTTCTGTCTGCTAACCTGCAGCTTCATTAAGCTAACGACCACCAATTAATTATGTTAATGAACTGCAGTTTCAATCTCTCCCTGGAGGCAAACTGATCGTCTGTTAATGAGCTGAAGACTGAGAGATGATCTGATTGGATGAAAAAGGTATTCAAAGCCAGTGTGTGTGTGCGTGAGTGTGAGTGTGGGGGGTTTCATCCTGAATTTTATCTCTGCGGCCCTGACTTTCTTATCTCTGACAACTACAAGAAAACACACACACAGACCTTGTCCCATTCTGGTCCCCTGCCAGACAGGAAAAGTTCTGTGTGTGTGTGTGATCCAGCTGTTGACTTCATATCTGTGACCTCCTGTGGTGGGTGTGGGTGTGAGTATTTGGGGCAGGAAGCTTTAACGACCTCACACTAATGTCATCCCTAATGAAGCTCCAATGTATGTGTGTGTATGTGTGTGTTTTTGTGTGTTTGCAGGAGATCAAACTAAAAGAGCAAGGAAGTACAATGTGGAGGAATTCGTCCTTTTAGATGCTCCCGAGTTTGTCTGGATCTAAAAAAATTCAAATCATCGTCAACAGAAACTGGACTGGTTTAGACTCTTGAAGACCCTTCCCCTCTTCTCCAAAAGGCTTCTTCAGTTCATCTTTGGAGAAGAGGCAAAACATCTGTAAGAATCTGAACCAGTTTAGTTGCCACTTGGATCATTATTGGATAACCATGACCTGGATTACTGACAACAGTAGATATTGACAACTGCAGAAATCAAAAGATGTGAGGTTTGTAGACTCTCTCATTTGGGAATGTTCTTTTAACACAAATAAGGGCCTCAAGTTCAGCCACAAAACAGATTGAAAACAAATGTCGAAACTAATTTTCTGCTGAAAATATTAGGGATGCTCAGTATTATCAGTTTGATATGGGTATTGGCAGAAAATTGTTTCAAAATCTTAATATCAGCTTTGGCAAATAGGGATTATTTTTGGGGTTATGGTTGGGCTGGAGCCTATCCCAGCTGACATTGGGCAAGAGGTGGGGTACACCCTGAACCAATCATCAGCCAATCACAAGACCACATAGAAAGATGGACAACCATTCATGCTGACACTCATACTAGAATCACCAATCAATGAGCATGTTTTTGGTCTGTGGGAGGAAGCCAGAGTGCTTGGAGAGAACCCACGCATGCACGGGGGAACATGCAAACTCCACACAGAAAGGCACTGGTATCAAACCATCAGCGGTCTTGCTTTGAAGTGCTGCCCACCTAATGAGCCTTTTTTTTTTTTTAAACACTCTTAGGTGAATATAATATTTCACTCGTCAGTGTTGACTCATTGATCAACCAAAACCAATAAATCTTGGGACTTTTGATGTCCACTTTGTCAGCAAGAATGGCTTAAGTTTTCAAGTCTACAGCCGCTAATTACAGGACAAGGCCTCATGGCATTGTTTTCATGCTCTCAGGGTGATATTCCAATGAATCAAGGCAATTATTAGGCAATTATTAAGCTGTTGTTGTTGTTGTTCCTGTGATGCGCGCAACGTTGATGTGAAAGAGTACTGCGCATGTGCCATATGCATCGTTTTCCCTGGAAACACTGACTCCCGTTTACACGAAAATGGATACAAAAACATTCTCAAAACTTTTTCACTCCAGACCCTTGTTTCAAAAGTTTGCGGATTCAGGCACTCCAGGCACCGTTCTCGTGTAAACGGAAGGTGAAAACGCAATGAAAACACAGTATTTGGATGTTTTCGTTGTTGTTTAAACAGGGCCTAAAGGGCAGATAAATCTTGAAAAGCATTACATAGGCTCTTTAAACACTGGAAAGAGGTGCTTTGAAAGTGGGATTGTGAATGTTGCCAGCACAAATAACAGTGGTTGCAGATTCAGATATCAAGAAACAAAAGAATTTCAAATTAAATTACTTTAAAAAAAATCCATGTTATTTAATCAAAAGACAGCTTGAAGCCCTTCTTCTCAACCTACCACTGTACTTTTACTTTCTGGAAACAGTGTACCTCACAGAAGCCAAAGATCTACTTCTCCTTTTTTGAAATAGGTGCTGCATCCGCGCAAAACCAAAAAGAACCAAAGCAGTAAATCCTCCTCTACATCATATCAGTGCAGGTTAGTCACAGTTTGATCGACATCTTGTATAGTCCTCTTAACTGAGCACTTTATGGGTCATGAATTACCTGACAGAATAATGCTCTGTCAGCATCATTACACGGTGTGTAGTGTGGAGCTCATAGAGATTACATGAAATGACACACTGTGAAGAACTATGAAGCAACAATTAAAAATAATTCAACCTTCATTTGACTACTCAGGAGTCTGCTTATTGACTGTGACTGTGTTTATTCAGTCGGTCTAAAACTGTTCACAGGATGGAAAACATGGAGTCAGCGTTAAAACAAAGGCTGCAGTGTGATGCTTTAACTGAAAAACACACACATACATTAACAGCTGTGTCGTCTCCCACCGTTCTCTGACGGGTTTGAAACTGTTGGTGATTCATTAACACGCTCAGCTGGAAGTGAAGCTCATTCTCCTGACGTGACGCTTTGTGAGGAGCGCCTCTAATGTTCGACCTCTACACACAGAGTCTGATCTGACGCACAGTTGTAGTTCATCATGTAAACCTATCTACTGTGCAGGATGTGACTGATAATCAGTGTGTTCCTGCCGCTTGTCTCAACGGTCAAAGTCAGGCCATTGGACACACCAGACGGACAAAGCAGACCTAAACTGAACTGTTTGTTGTTGTCTTGAAGTTCAAACTGCACTCAACAAGGGAGGTAAACTTTATGCTAAGCGCTCTTACATTCAACACAAATAAGGTTTTTTATGTGCCAAAATCCTGTACAAATCACATCAGCAATTATTTAATCATTGTCTTGTTTGACTCTGTTACTGTCAGGTACAATGATTGCTTGGTAATAGGTGAAAAAAATGTTTTACTTATGTGCAACTTCACAGCCAAGATCTGAGAAACAGGTTATTTTCAGTTAGGGCTGGGTGATAAGACCTAAAAATATATATATTTCTTTTAAAAAAACTCAATTATTATTTTAATCGATTTTTTCCCTCTTAAAATAAAAACCCTCTAAGTGACACAAAGTTACATGAAACAAGTTTTGTCTTTACGTTATTAAAATACATTACAAAACTAAATAGACTTTATGTCCTATAGTTAAAAGGCATGCCGTAATTTTGTCATAAAATGTTGATTATGTAGTTCAAACGTAGGGAGGCCTATCTACATGAACACTGAAGGATGAGGTGTTTTCACGGTATAGTAACATGGAACCATCTGATTAATATTTAATTTCATTTAAGAAACAAATAAAAGGCCTAAACATGTGCAAAACCTGACAGGGCCTACATCATGAAAACTGTACATTTTCAGTATTTATATTTTAAAACATCGCAATAACTTATGTTTGGAGTAAACTGAGAAAAAAAAATCGAGATTTTTCATTTTAAAATCTTCTGCTGAAAATAATTCAAATTATTTTCAGTGTAAAGAGGCATTATCAAAAACTGTGTGGTTAAAAAACGGTACTTTATCCCCCAATAAACAAACCTCTTCTTCTTATTTACCAATCATTGGCCAACTTAAGGTTATTTCCTCAGCCTTTGCAAACATTATTAGCATCTTTGTTCCAATGGCAGCATCAGGCTACATTATTGTTTTCATCCTTTATGCTGGCACAGTGTCAAACTACGCTATAAATATCATGTCCTGTCTTGGCCAACAGACAGGCAAAACTACAAATGTGATACTAGCAACTGTTTGTGTGCTGTTGGCATGACGTTAACTGTCGTCTTCCTGGCTAAGCAGATGTTGATGGGTTGTCAGGGAGGGGGGGTATTAAACATGGATGCAGGGAAATGCTCTGTATAACGTCAGCGCTCTAGTGCTTCGAAAAGAAGAAAGCAACACTGAAGAAATGGTTGTGTGCTTATCCCTATTGAGGTTGCAAAAACAAATCAATAAAACAATTGTAGAGCCCATAATGTGCTTTTGCCAGGTTTGTATGCCTTTTCGTATGTTTTAGATGCCTTCTGTAAGTGGTAGAGTACTTCTATGTACAAGACGTCAATGTCCATGGCATCTGGAATTCTCCGCCTGTCTACGGTGACAGTAGCTGCCTGGAACAACCCCTGCCCCTGGCCTTTATAATGGATGCACCATTGTGACATTGTTTAATTAGCAGTTAATGCCCATTGTTTTGGAGTGGTAAGCCCAGTGCAGAGCACAAATAAATGAAAACATGATGCTGCATCTCAAGGGCCTATCCTAAATAAAATTCAGTTCTATGTGAAATATACTGTATAATCATATAATCATCTGTGAGTATCAATCATCATGTGCGATAAGTAGTCAGGAAATATTCAACTGTACTATTTTATACTTATAACTATTTCATACTTTACTTCTGTTTTTTACCTTAACTATCTGCTGTCACTGAAAAAGGAGAAGCTCTCCAGTCTCTTTGTACATTCTGTATAATGACAATAAGGGGCATTGTATTCTATTCTATTCTAGATAGTGGAAAGGATGCAGAGTCATTGAAAACATGGTTCTAAACGAACCAGTTACTAGGAAAGACCATTCAACCAAGAAGAACAGACTGTTGGGAAGGGGGTCCTGAAGTGGTAGGAGCTCCAATAGAACGTCTCAGACAGAGTGAGAATAGAGGTGGATCAGGGGTACTCAGTATGTGAAAACTGGCTGGTATTTTGAAGATTATGGTGCTTTTCCATTTGTGGACTGCTGTCTGCTTCAGTCACTTCTCTCCACAGACCAATTAAAATCAAGAAGGGGCAGGAATTACTCTTATGGCTTGTGCTAGGATACAGTTCCTTTACATTGTTTTCACATTTTCTTGTTTAAATGTATCTGAATAAAAGCAAACATTAAGCATACTGACCAATCTAAAACAGAGCTAACAATTATTAGTTATTCTAGCATCATTTTCGTGAACTACCTTCTGTTAAACAGCAACATTTTTAATGGGAAGTGCTCTGAAATTGAGGTTGAAAGTATTAATGCTGTAAAAGTGGTCACTGGTAAAGCCCCTTAACTCCTGACATTTTTAAAGAACGTCAATACAGTCAGAAGCTGCTACTTTTAGTTCAGATCAGATCCTCCAACGTGATAATCTTGGTGTCTTAGCTAGGTCAATGATATCATTTAATGGTTATCATCAAATTTTAATACTACACTTTGTTTAAGAGACATTTAGATCCAACATGTGCTTGAAGCGTTTACTGTGGTCCTCAACTATCTCACACAATCTTTGTAGTCTTGACATCTTACAGGAGACAGAATAGAGTTTCTAAAGTGTCATTTGTTGGGTGCCTTTCTGTCATGTGCCCTTTTTACCTCGAGGCCTTTAAGCTCATGACTGGAGACTGACTTCAGATCTCAAAGTGTTACTGCTGTTTAACTGTATGTTGACCTGTTTGTCCTTCATAAATCACAGTATCACATGGTGACCCCAATGCAACATGTCCTTCACATGACACAGACAAACAGAGACATACATGTCAGCCTCAGGGTGGTGATGTCAGTCTGCATCAACATTTTGATCCACAGTGACACAAACAAAATGGTCTCATATTGCAAAGAAATGCTGAAAATCCCATCAGCCCCAGATGTACTGTGTGGTTAGTGCTACCTTGCAAATGTTAGCATGCTAACAGACCAAACAATATGACAAGGAAGAAAAAGTGCTGGCATTAAAGCAGAAAAATGCATATTCTATCACTATCAAAGTTCAGACTTTCTAATATGAGGTTTGCTTTAAATCTCAGATGAAGTCAAATAAATATAAGCATTCACAAACACACGATATGAGGCACATACATTCACATCACTTCATGTGTTTTAGTCGCGTAAACCCCCTTTCCCCTTTCATCTCATGCTTAAACACATTATTTTTAACTTTCTGAGGCCTCAAGAAATGTTCTTTCATGTTATGCTTACTTATCATCCTCAGAAGATTTTCTTCTATGATCAAATAACATCTCAACATCTTTTAAAACCAGTACATGGTGGGTCTCTAAAGTCTGTGAAGTTTTAAATACGTTTCTAATAAAAAGTGAGCATCTGATCTTTTTTTCAAAAGATCCACTATTGGATTTTAATTCTTGCTTTGCTTTGCATGTAAGCATCTGATCAGCGGTTTCACACTGGATGCATGTGCCTGACGTGCGTGCCAGCTCCGGATTGAAATGATGTAGATCTCATACCAGGAGCTGTTTCTCCATAGATTTCATCCCAATAATAAGCTTCTATAGGAGTTTAGTAAAGAAACACAATAAATCTTCTTAAAAGAGACTTGATAAATTATACTGAATAATTGATCTGGGAAACCTGCAAAATAAGGTTGCATAGTTAGTGGGTTTTTTTGTTTGTTTGTTTTAATGTTTTTGTGTATAAGGACAGTGTGAAGCAAGAGAACGTTGCCGCACACTACAGCATTTATGGCCTGAGCTAATTTGCACCACCCAAAGACATAAAAAAGAATAAATACTGTATAATAAACTACAACTGGCAAACTCAACAATTGCTGACAGAACGGGTCAGGGCCAACAAACGTAAATGTTAGAACTTGTTCAATATATATGACCAAAAATCTTAGGACATTGAACGGAATATAGCCAATCAAGAAGCGAGCTGACTGAGGAACACGGAAGCAGGCGTAAATAAAAACAAGCATGACCGACCTGAAACAAACAGTTTGGTGGACCTCAGAAGTGGAGGACCAGCTCACATGTTCTCACTGTCTCTAGGATTTTTTCCACAGTCTTTTCTGTCTTTTAGTTTGGGATTTTTTTCGCCAAAAATAGTCTCAAGACCACCATCATTCCCTCTTCTCGTATGTCCTCTTCCATTTTGCATGTTGTGTTTTCAGGTTGTTTCTATGTTTCTCCTTCTTCCTTTTTGTTATATCACGATTGATCATGCAAGATTTCTGGCTTGGAGGACACACTACTATCAAAACTGTTCAATGCTTGATTTTTCATCTTCATGTGTGGGGTCTCTAACAGACAAAAAATCTTCTCAGATTTAGTAAATCCTCATGTGTGTACCCCGCTTTAGCTGCTCTGTGTTAGAGACCCCCATTCTGTCAGTGGAACCATAAGTTCACTGAGCACCTGAGGAGCCTGATGATTTAGGGATGAGTTTAAGTTTGGAAATTCAATGAAATGATCTAACTTTAGACACAGCCTCTACATCTGTGTGAGGGTTAAGCTAAAGTTTGGTTGAGATGGCACGTACAGTATGGCTGCCTCCACAGATATACATCAACAGCGTCCTTAAATAATCATCTGACATCACATGGCTTTATCCAACTCTTTCTTCAGTCAGTGGTTCTGACATTGCCTCACAGAGCTGCCGGCATGACAGTATATGAAGGGTTAATGTACCCCAAAGGAGCCAATAGTTAGCTGGTCAGTTCTTCTTGGGAAACCCCTCACAGGCACACCCTGGTGATGTCATCTACGTGGGAGGCAGCAGTTTTGTAACTTTCCAAGAAAGTATTTGGGTTTTCAACTTCTGCATTTTTCCTCTTAGAAAATTCTCCTCACACAATAAGAGAGCGTGTGGTTAGAAAAATTAATCAACCGGTCGAAGGTCATAGGTCAGCACACCGACTCCAGCTTCCTCTCAGCTGGTTTTGGTGGTAAATACCTCAGTAACCATGGTGGTTCTGCAGAGCTTCCTCTTTTCGGCATCAAAACCTCAGACGAAGCGGCCGACGTCATAGAACTTGTTGCCCCCGGCAACAGATGTCGGCTCATCTGTCCCTCTTCCTGTCGTCAGAGGAAGTTCACCTCTGTCAAGGCTGCTCCTGTCTGAGGATGTCAAAATAAAAGCAGTTAATAGTGACCTCCTGTCAAAATAAAAGCTCAGACCTTCACCCCTGTCAGAGAGAAAACATCCTGAACCGACCACACACACACACGAGCGCGCACACACACACCCACACCCACATACACTCTCTCTGTGTCTCTCCCTTACTCTCTCTTAATACAACTAACAGCTGTTTCCTTTCGTTATTTTTCAAAGTAAAGGTGAAGCAGGACATCCCTGCCTCTACTTTCTCCTGATTGGATGTCTTAGAGAGGACAGCAGTGATGTCATTAAATAAGAACATTTAAAAAAATAATAGAGTAAAAAAGCACAAAATGGGTACAAGAAGTGATCTTTATTCAAACAGCTAGAACTCTTTTTAAGTGTGACTTGGTGTTTTCAACAGGAGTGTGTACTTGTGGGCCTCATCGTATTTTGCCATGACTGTTTGCACTGAGCAGGGTTCTTACACAACTCCTAGAATCAAATTCAAGACTTTTTAAGCCTTTGTCAAGACCCTTATGGAGAAAACTCAATACTGTTTTATGCACTGTACATCACACAGCAATCAACACAGGTGTAGCACGTTAAAAACATTTTTAAGTATTTAAACATAACAGGCTGAAATGCTGAGTTTTGTTAAGTGAGATTGTTATTTACCAAAACTCAACATCGATCAAACTACATCAATTGCCCAGGAGGGTGCCAAAGCACATTTTTTCATAAAAGCAGATAAGAGAAGCAGACCTGAGAGAGTGTGTTTACCAAGGCAATTGGCCGCCCTCCCTCTACTTAATGCGGCCTGTCTGTCATTTTCAAATTCCCAAAAGTTGAAGGCATTAAGATTAAAAAAATCTTCCTTTAAGGTCCCATGTCCTGTTGTGTTTGGCCATGTACATCATGTCCTGGGTTTCTATTAAGCAAGATTTGATTGAAGTCGAATAAAAAAACGAAATGCTGTAGAGGATCAGATGCAGCTCTTTTTCCCTCCCCTTTGGGAATGCTCAGATCTGAGGGGGTCAGGAGGCTCGGGAGGCTGTGATAATGAGCTCTACGCTGATTGGCTGCCCAAGAATGCCTGGTGGGAGGGGGAGGAGGGGTTACGGGCCACAGAGCAGACTTTTAAAACAGTCATCTACACATGTAGGTGGAGGCTGTATGGCTATTACATCATAAACCCCAGGAAGTAAAAAAAAACAGAGCTTTTTAGGGGGCATTTTCTTTAAAGAGGCATGAAGTATTTATCTGTGGTATGAGAGTTTAGTAAAAGGTGTCATGCCCCCCAAACTCCTTCTAAGATCACAAAAACCACAGAAAATTTAGTTTGCATTGGAAAAAATGCATTGCAACATGAAAAACTATACAAGTCTTTGTAAAGTGGTATTATCTTATTTTCTAAAGAAAATTAGTGGCTTTAATTTGCTGCTATGATTTCAACATGGAACTGTTATGAAGCCATGATAATGGAAAAGACAAAAAGCACAAAAAGCAAGTCAAATGGCCTTGGATGTGATGGTAAAATGAAAGCAAAATAAATAAACTACAAAAAAAAACATTATATTGTAGTTTACTGTATGGAAAACATACCTTTGATTTGCCGGAATTCTGTGTTGAGTTAATTAATTGTAGCTTAACAGTTTGTGAGCTTGAGCAATAAATACATATTGTGATAAAAGACTGAATTTTTTTTTTATCCCATTACAGGTTTAATTGATCGTCTTACAGGGAGATAGGTCTTTTTTTTTTTTTTTTTTTTTTTTTTTCAAACAACATGGCTTTCTAAAATGGAGAAAACATTAGTGTGGCCCTCTTGGTGACCAAAGCTGCCAACCCCTAGTGAATATAGATTTCTTTACAATGCTCACCATACAAGTTAAACATTGTTACCATCAGTATTTTTTTCAGTGTTTTCTATATCAGCATTTCAAATAGTGAATGCTGATTTGAGTAATATGGCCTTATTCAAATTGACATCCAATTTTAAGACTTCTCAACAAGTAAAACACTCTTTAACACTCTTTAACTCCCTAAATATCAAAAATCAAACCTATGATGCTTTTTAAGGCTTTTAAGCATCTGTAGATCTTGAATAAAACACTGCATATTTTAATATGGTTAAAGAAATGCTGTGATTAAGCAGCTAGAGGCTTTCTCTGTCTTGCAGAGAGATATAGATTTACACAACTATTTTTTCTCTAGAGTGGTATAAAGCCTTGGCCAGGGCAAGATCAGTTATTTCATTGGAAGAAATAATGCATAATAAATTGACAACATGAAGTAAAAGGATGGATGCCATAAGTGGATATTAATAAGGTCAAAGCAAATTACTGATTTTCAAATGCAAACTGATGACTCTTTTGACATGTATCTTTAAATTTCACTCATTTGCTAAATCCTTGATATTGTGACACAGAGAAAGATGTGGAAAACAGGGTCTTAAAAATCTTTGAAGGAAATACACTGATTAAATAATTTGCAGAATAAGTGTCATCTGTAAGCATGAATTGTTCCAATAAAAGAGGCTGGAAGGACCTTTTCACTCGAGTGGATTTTGGCACCCTCTGTGGATGAAGTAAAAAGCATGCAGCCACACTTGGACAGAATAACTTGGAGTTACTTATAATTTTCAACATGCATGGTTTATTTTTAAGGAATTAAGAAGGGCTGTCTCTGCACTGTGGTGTAGTCGGACTGAGTTTTGAAAATAAAGTTTTAGCCAAAGAAAGGGTAATCTTTATGTCTTTACTTAGTTGTTTTGTTATCTTGGAATACAAAGCAGATTTACCCCATGATATTTTTTCATTTAAAGAGCCAATAAGTTCATTTTATCACTGGAAACAGCAAAACAAAATGCATTTTAATAAGAACATACCCTTAAAACTCCTGAACAACTTTACGAGGTAGTAAAACCTCAATCTTGGTGATCTAGGAGGAGCTGATTTAGGTTTCTGTTATGATAAGCTCTGATTGGACAAGCATGGGTTTAGCAAAAGGTCCCTTAAGGAGGAAATTATGACCATTCTTAAATAAATTGCTCTTTTTTTCACTCTACAACTAAGACTCATATTTATGAGGGTCAGCAAAAAAAACATCATTGAGCCCCCTGCAGCCAAATACTTATTCATGTTTATTTGATGATTGTCATATTTACATTCTCAGCTGAGTGTGTTGTTTATTTAAAGACTATCTTCAACCGTCATCATGATGTTTGCTGAACGTCTTGGCAACATTTATCATTCTCCATAAACGCAGGTGCCACACATTTCGGTGTGTATATGTGTGTGTATGTGTGTATGATGTATCCAAATCAGCTCCTTAAATTCCTGCTCAGCTGCTCTTGTTTATAGTTACAATAAACAAATGGGAAGTGGGACAGAATGGCAGGAATGGGATATCCTGTAAGAGTGAGCATAGCACTAGACGATAAGCAAAATGACACATATCATAATGTTTTTTCCTAAAAAAGCACAATGATTTGTATCACATTAAAAAAATCTGGATGGCTGTTCAGTATCTCCAAAACAAAAAAAGACACTCCATACACCCAATATTGGTCCTTTAATTCATCCATGCATCCATCCATCCTCTTCCACATATCTGTGTTATCCCTCCCCCCAATCATGCTTTCAGGCTCCTTCTAAGGGGTCACAAGGTCTTCCCAGTCTAAATAGGACATATAATCCCTCCACTCCAGATCCCCTTCCAGTTGATTGTGTTCAGAAGACCTCAGTGGGAGGCAGTAGGGTGGTATACCGATCAGTTGGCCAAACCATCTTAAAAGGCTCCTTTTATTATAGAAGGAGCATTGGCCCTACCCCGAGCCTCTTCCAGAAGTCCAAGCTCCTCACCTTATCTCTGAGACTGAGCCGATCAGCCTGCAGAAGAAACTCATTTCACCTGCTTGTGACAACCACCTCATTCTTTCTGTCATTACTTAAAGTTTTTTCTATTCTCATTATCAGATGATACTGAACTTCACAAGCAAACTGTCAACACTGTTAAAAAAAAATCACATTTCTGTATATGATACCGTCAAAACATGTACTCCTTAAATGTTTAAAGATAGAATTTTCATCATTTTAATAACTTGTGTAATCAGACAGAAAAAAAACTTGATGTTCTTCAGTGACATTGTTACTAAAAATGGAGAAAATGCACTGTGTGAATTGCACAAATACATTGACAACATTTGGTAAAGTGCATCAGGACTGGCAAGGCTCACCTCACTGTTCCAAACATTGCCAACATGCTGGAGTTTTTTAGAGATTTTTGATCATTAAGACAAAGAAATGACCCAACATTTAATATATTGGACTTCTATTTTTGTTGCTGTGGTATCAATCAGGTATCAGTATCAAATGATTTTACTAAATACTCAAGAGCTCATTATATAAATTAAAATAAATTAGCATGGCTGCATTCTGCTTTAGTAGCATTCTTTATCTACTAGAAAACATTTCTTCTAAAAATAAAGAGCAAAGAAAAACACTGAACGCATTTCTCAATGATTAAGATATTTTTACAAACCTGCAGATGGGCTTGCTGTACAATAAGCTTGCAAAATGTATTGTACTTAGGAGCAGAAGTACCCACCTACTCCATCATCTGATTGGCCCATACAGACTGCATTTGATGGAACAATTGTCCAGTCACATTCTGGATATATTTTTAAAGCGATAGTCCAACTTTTTTTTTGTTTTCGTGTCTTGCCTCACTCCCAAGTCCATCGACATCATTCTTTCAACTCGTGCAGTAACAAGTAAGAGATGGACAAAGGTCACCCACTGCTAACTAGCTTAGCCCCAATGGCTGGAAGTCAATGGGAAGTATTAGCCTGCCTCTGCCTATAGTCATCAGATAAACTCTTCAGCAACTCCAAACAGTCCTGTGTGCCTGTTGTGACTCATTTTTTACCGTGTTATGTTACATTATCTTCTACCATCACCGTATTAACTTCTTCTTCTCCTAAACAGAGGTTTTGCTTTGTTGACGTACTTCCACGGTGGTTTGAGCTAATGATGTGACATTCGTGAATGAGTCGAGTCTTTTGAACGGCTGTTTTAAGTGAACGATGAGAACCGATTCGCAGCCGTGAGTGAGCAGTTCATTTGCGAGCCATTCTTTAATGCAAAATGACTGCAAATTCAATAATGGCTCACAAACAAACAGCTCACTCACACTTGCAAATCAGTTCTCATCGTTCACTTAAAAGAGCCGTTCAAAAGACTCGACTTGTTTGCGAACTTTACTAAACTACCACGGAAGTAGATCAACAAAGCAAAGCCTCTGTTTAGGAGTAGAGGAAGTTAATACAGTGATAGCAGAAGATAACGTAACATAACATGGTAAAAAAATTAGCTGTTTGTTGTGGACTTGGGAGTGAGGAAAGACACGAAAACAAACAAAATGTTGGACGATCGCTTTAAGGGTCTACCCCCAAATGCTTTATGTGGACTGTTGCCCAGATGGACGAGTGAAATATATCCTGAGGAGGTATCTATTGAACTGTCTATCTGATGTGTGAGGTTAGAATAAACCTACCAGAGTGGTAATCTACCATTGTTTCATCAGCAGTTCAATCCCATTGGTCGGGGTTGCAAGCCCAGTGCAGAGTATAAACTGTGGAAAGAATGCAGAGCTGTTGAAAAACATGGCACTGAACCAGGGTAGTATTGAGGGAACTCAGTACGTGAAAAATAGGTCTTTTAAACATTAGTGATTCTGAACATACACATCAAAATTGACTATATGAACCTGCTCTTTACTTAACATTTGCTCAAATAGATTATATTATGGTCAATACAAATATCACTGTTGGTTGTTCTTTATATAAATGTGTTTTTACAGAGCTCTAGGCCTGCCATCTATTGTTTAAGATAAATTCATTCAACATACCACTCGCTATGGCTCGATCAAGTCAGAAAAAAAGTATGACTTATTCTAAATGCTAAAGAAACTATTGATTCAAAGGATATTGTCTTTCCCTATATCTTACTTGAAAATATGTTAATATATCTTAAAAATCTTAACATACTAGCTGGCCTTTGGTGAGCACTACAGTAATCATCCTATCAGAGACAGAGAAGTGGCAGAGGCACTTCCTGTCAGCCAAACAGAAGGAAACTCAAAAACTAATGGTAATACCTTTAC
The DNA here is from genome assembly GCA_037902135.1 of Cetoscarus ocellatus. Classification (NCBI taxonomy): domain Eukaryota; kingdom Metazoa; phylum Chordata; class Actinopteri; order Labriformes; family Labridae; genus Cetoscarus; species Cetoscarus ocellatus. The sequence continues at coordinate 17,782 of JBAMNC010001432.1, read as the reverse complement.
AAGTAAGAATATCTTTTATGTATTGTGTAAAAGGTTGAAACGATAGATGTATTGACTCTAGTGACAGAGACAACACACACACACACACACACACCCCCACACACACAAATACACACCATGTCTTGTATTTATGTAAATGAAGCTTTGACTCCTCACCATAGAGACTCTGTTGATTAAACTGATGTTTTTTTCCATCCATGTTGCCAGTGGTGATGTTGACATCAGGAAACAGTACAACAGCTGGCGTAACTGGAGGCATCACCGCAGCAACGCAGACCCACAATGCCTCTGGAGCAAAACAGCTGTCCTGTCCAGGGGCGAGAGACCTAAAAGTGTGAGGGAGAACCAGACAGGCAGACAGGCCATTAGTTAAATGATGGCTGAAATTTGGGCAAAATTAGGTCCACAATGACCCCCTCCAAGTACCGAATAATGGCACACAGCTGTATACGACATTTATTAGTTTTATTATTAATTTTTTTTCAGCCAGTAGCCATACATTTTTATTTTAGTTTTATTGTATTTTTATTTATTTTTATTTTTGTTTATATTTATATATTTTTAGTTATATTTTTGTTTGGATCTATCTTTTCTTATTTTATATATCTTTATTATCTATAATAATTGTCTGCTACTAAATCTCAATTTCCCTGAGGGAGATTTTCCCAAGGGGATTAATAAAGTACTATCTAATCTAATCTAATCTAATCCAATCTAATCTAATCTAATTAATCATTTTTACCTTCCAGTTCTTTTACATTGGGATGCTGTTTGGTTCTGTGTGAGCAGTATTTTATTTAAATTAACTTGATTTAATGTACAGTCTGTAAAGTCCAGCATTAAGGTGTTCAAAATCGAAAAACAATAAAAAAGGATGATGTTTAACGTAGTGTGGGATCATGGGAGTGATGCCCTGGTGCTCCACTGCCAGCACCCTGTGATTAAAAAAAAAAAAATTACTGGTATAAGATCCTTGTCATGATGAATAAAACAATGTTATATCAGAGTATAAATCACTCCGCTTTGATTATGTTATATTATTACTGCGTCTATATCAGCAGTTCTGAATGGTGTGGCAAAGAACAGTGGCGTGCCTTCGGAGCTTTTATAACCATAACTTTACAACCAAATGAAAAAATAACATGTATAAATTTCCTCTTTCATTTATTTGTGTTGTTGAAAAAATAAAAATGTATGCAATTGTTGAGTTTGCTTATTTTTCCTGATGCTATTTCTTTGGCTATTCATACTATGCTCATGTATTATATTTTGTTTCAGTGATGTTTGAACTCATGTGACCTTTTGAGAGACCTTAAACTTAAGGTGAAAATGTTGTGGTTTTATCACTTGTGAAGTGGAAAATGTGCAGACATCTTGTACTGCTGACCTTGCAAAAAACAGGTGCCATGGTTTTTCTAAGTGTTGAAGATGTGTACAAAGGCGTGTACAGACTTTAACAGGTCTTGCAGAGGTTTCCAGTGGGGGCAGAGCAAATACAGCCTGAGTAGCTTCCTGTTACCTTTAAGAATACCTCACATCACTTTGAAATCTAGCAAAGGCCATTTATGTCTAAGCTTCTCTCTCCTGGAAGCATTGACAGATCTGTGAAACCTAGCCTCACAGAGATATGATTAGTTTTTATTTTTTATACCTTTTTATTCTTATTCGTTCCTTGATTTTTTTATTACAACTTTGATTTGGTTGTAAATTCAATGTAAATAACCAAAGTTTGTTACATTTTTGACTTTATCAATAAATACTTTGAACTTTTGGAGAGTTTTGAGTCCTTTTTGTTTAAAAAAAAAAAAAAAAAAAAAGATTTTAAAGCAGTTAGTTCATTGTTCGTCATGTTTCATCGGGCATTTATAGATAAAAGTTTGTAAGATGAACACACAAGACAAGATACTGTAGCTTTATTAAAGGGAATATTCTGGTGGAGGGATACCTTGAAAATAAAACGGAGAGAAGTGCAGGCTAGCTTGTGATACATTCTGTGTAAAAAGTTTGTATACTTCCATTTTGTACATCATCCCTGAGGGTTTTGATGAGTTTGGACAGCACTGATACATGCTGAAACACTATACATGTTGTATGTTTAAGTTTGATGATAACAATAGTTCTCCTATATTCAGTTCTCTCACCTGTCAATGACCACATTTAAATCTCAAGTTTCCTTGACTTTATAAAGATTAAAACTGCTTCCCTTTGTCAGCAATGAACTGAAAACTGCAGTCTCCCAGCCTTAAACTTGCAGCATGCAGCTGTTTCCAGCAGAGCAGCTCTGAAAAACCCAACGAATTCTCTTCGTCAAACAAGAGAAAAGGAGCTCAAAAGACAAAAACTAGACACTTAAACTAAAACAGTCTGTTATTTAGACAATAATAAAACTGTGAGGAGAAAACTGGAGAAAATCAAAATGCCCTTCAAAATAAACATATTTTCTTTTCTTCTTTACAACCGATACTTAAACCTGAAAAATTTTATTGATGAAATATTTCTCTGACAGGCTGCCTCCCTGGCCTGTTAAAGAGAGCATTCATACACAGGACTGTAAGATAAGTTTACTGAATCGGCTGAGGGATGAGTTCATGGAGGCTCCAAAATGAAATACAGACGGACAAACAAACACTGAGGTCAAAGTGTAGCTTACAGTATGAGGATGTACAGTGTGTGTGTTTCTGCCTGTGTGTATGTCTGTGTGTATATAAATACCAATTCTGATTAAAGTTTAAATCTGTCCTTCCTGTCCGTAGTTCCCATGGTGATCGTGGGAGACTTTCAGGGTGTTTGATTGTCTAGCAACATGCAAATACACACCACAGACACAAATATACAATGAACAGATACAAACAGTCTTTAGACAGATACAAAGCCTGCAGAGACAGATGGCCTTTACTGTCAAACTATATTTATATGTTCAGTTAACTTAAATAAGATCAGCAATAAAATAATGACATCACTCTTGATAAAGTTTCTTCATGCTGCCTCCAGCTATCAAATCACAAGATTTTGTTCCCTTCCTGAAGCTGATATTGGCCTGACGTGTGATCTCTCGGGCATATCTATGCGTCTTTGAGTAGGGTTGGGTGTCTTTTTTTTTTTTAATACTGATTGTTTTCAATGTGTGACAGTTGCATAGGGCTGGAGTTCATCAACATCAATTTGAGGGTGAGGAATCCCTCAAGCAGTGTTTCTGTATTTAACAAAAAGGAAAAAGGATGAATACAATTGGTTAATTGACTGTCTTTAGACAACAAAATAATGCCATAAACCGGTACAAGAGCTCAAGGCTTTCTAGCAGAGACATTTCACTCTGACTGTTTAATAATGATGGTAAAGGATGCACTTTGATCCAAGCGACTAACTCTGCCCTGTTCATGCCAAGTGTTAATCAGTTAATCGATAGTGGACTCCTATTACCTTATTTATTTTATTTATGGTATTTATATATTGTATAATATATTTTGTTAAGATCCTTAGTCTCTTTTTAGTGTGTATACGTTATTACTTCCTCTGAAATCAGCTGCTGTAATACCACAATTTCCCAGCTTGGGACAAATAAAATACATCTATCTATCTATCTATCTATCTATCTATCTATCTATCTATCTATCTATCTATCTATCTATCTATAATGATCAATAATGTTTAACCAAGTAATCAGCATCTTTAAAGATTTAAAGCTTGCGGTTAACATAAAATTCACCTACTTAAACACTCAAAATTGGCTATAATACATTCCATTAATTAAAAAGCATCAAATAACACTCACTTCTGACACACTTGACAGCCAGGGTGAAACACATCATGTCAGCAGCAGAGCTAAATGAACAATGGGCTAAGGAGTGATTTACAGTCTCCTGATCAGGTCACAGTGGACACACCTGTGGCTGATGACTGAACACGTGTGCCTGATCCTCAGTCGAGTCATAGCAGACATGAAGGATCTTAATACTGATGCTACACTGATACTTTAAAAACAGTGCCCATGCCTGAACATTTCTGCAATGACACTTTTAAGAGAAACAAAAAGAATGTTTACACTATTTACACTTGTTTTGGCCAATGCCAACATTTCTTGTTTTGTAATATATTTTTTTTTGCTTGTTTATTTAAAATTATTTTTGTTATTGTTTTCAGCAAAAAAAAAAGAAGAAAAAAAATATTTTCAATAAACTACATGCAACACAGATTTTATTTTTTTAATTATTGCATCGTGGAATATATCAATGAATAGCAGCAATACTGATTTTTATGAATTGTTATTTTTTGTCCACTGTCAACACTCACTCTCACACGTTCTGCACAGAAAATGCAATTGGAATAAGGAAACTGTAAAAAACATTTTACACAATCATCCCTAAGGGTTTAAAAAATAAAAGATGGGGTTTGTAACTTGGATGAGACTGCAGAGGAAGCACCCCCCTTCAATGTTTGTGCTTCTAGCCATGTAATTAGCGTAAATTCTTTGGAGACGGGGTGGGATTAAATACGTGAAAAGTTCTTCCCAATGCTTTTTTTTTGTTTTTTTTTTAAACATTGTCAGTTTTACAACAAGAAAAAAAAACAATGCAACACAAACAAGGACAAGAAAAAAAATTAATAGATAAGACAGAAGTGGTGTCACGTTTTATCAAAGGTTACAAAATTCAGAGATAAGGCTCATTATCAACAAAACCACAAGTCACCTGCCTACCAGTGTTTTATGGGCCTGATGATATTCAGGGTGACGACAAGAGGAAGTACTGTCAGAGGTGCCATGAGCCTGGGCAAATATGTGTCAAGACCCATGTCTAGTGTAGAAAGTGCCAGATCCCTGTGTGCTTTGTCAAAGACAAAAACTGTTTTGTGGAGTGGCATGATGCCCCACAATATTTTGTTTGGTAAACCAAACTCCCTTTCCGCCTCTAGGGGGCTGCACTATTAATAGCTATTGAAAATATTTGTTGTTGTGTACACAACAGTTTAATTTGTAATAAATCTGATCCAGTTGGAGTCTAACGTCATTTGCATTTTATGGTCTTCTTTGAGTGGGAAAATGTACAGAGGTCTGGGTGAAATTTTAAATGAGTCAATACAGTTGAACACTCCCAATCAATTGCAAGAATTTGCATTTTGCACTGATGTATATTAAGAAGGAATTAAATCCTTTACACTGTTTTTGAAACATGCTAACTAGACACAGGCAGAAATACACATGCACATGAACTAACAGGTCCTACGATCATGCACTGATGGAGAGCTGTGTGAGTGATGGCTTGATGTCTCTGAAGAAGCACCACCAAACACTTTTTCGGGGTCAAGTGCTTTGCTTAAGGGCACTTTGGCTATGCCCAGGAAGTCTAAAGACTTGAGTTACTGTTGCCCAGAATGGTACATTGGTAGTTACACCTGGACATACCTTTCATTAAAGCATGTAAAACTGATCAGGATCACTTTTTCAGCATCTACTTTTACACAGTTACTCAGCGGATAATCCTTTACTAAGTCCTATGTGAATTGGGCTTTTATTCTATGAATCATATGATGTTTGAGTAATGTGTTCTGACACATGATTATGTGGTAAGCTCATGTCTTAGTTATTGAGACCCGGATTATACAGACGGCCCCTGTAGCTGTGAAGAAATGCATTTATTTTGAGTAAGTAATTTTGTAACTTTAATAATAAAGAGTTGCAGAATCACTGCATTTCCTGGTCAAATCTGAGACAGGAAACCAAAACAGCCACACTAAAATATAGAAAACCATCTCTTTGTGTGCATGTTGTTGGTTTTTCGGCTCTATTGTTCTGTTTTGCCCCAGATCTGACACAACTAACTGTATTAATGAAGAGGAAGCTAATACACACACGGTGCAGTGTTAAGATGCTGGACAGCAGAATGGAGCTCTGCTGGCACATCTGCAGCTCTCTGCAGTTTCCTCCTCCATCAGATCAAAGGTTTTACCACTGGGAGGTTAGAGGTCAAAGGTCACCTCCTCCTCATCCCTGTGCTTTCTTTAAAAGCTTGAACTTAGTCTGGGTGTGACTGCGGTTTATGTTCCTCATTGAGAGGAAACAAAGAACTTTTTAATCATCTCAGGGAGGAGCAGACACTACTTAGAGGATGCAGCAGATGATGTATTACACTCAGAAGAGGATGTACAGCAGAACACTGGAACCCTGACAGACCCAGTTTACAGAACACAAAGAAAACCACTGCAGACTCTGAGCATCAGCAGACCTGTTGAAGTTTTCCTGTTAATCCAAAACAGACTTCTGTACAGATTTTATGGACTGACAAGTTTCCATCACCGATCAAATAGTTCTTCTGGTGTTTGGCACAAGCTTGGAGAGTTGCAGCGATGTAAACAGGTTCTTACCATGTGCTGTATTTTTTTAAAGCAGATTTGGCAGTGTGAGTGTCAGAAAAGTGCCTTGTAGATAGGGCTTGATTACATATTTTTCTGAAACTTCAATTGCAATGTGTCCAATTACCCATGCGACCCAGCCACTGTTTATCAGACTGCACTGTGTGCTCAAGGAGCAAAGACTTGCCCCCACGGACACTCTCTGTGGATCGAGAGCCAACTGGAGGCTTTCTCAGCTGTTTCGGTGGTGCTCTCGATGGCTCTGTTCCTGACTCCTTCTGTGATGCCCAGCCCACTGAAGGCTTTGTGGAGTGAACACCCCACAAAACCTCTGCAGCCTACTTCTATAGGCACGCACCTTGCCTTCCAGCCCTACTCTTGACAGCTGGTCACCAGGTGATCGTAATTGGTCAACTTCCATTCGTGCGAATCCTCCAAGCAATCCTCCCCCGGCGCTGTCTGCTCCATGATGTTGATGTTTTCTGTGCTCTCTGAGACCAGGAGAATATCTGGCCTTATGGTGGTGCTGACAATGTGCTGTGGGAATCTCAACTGTTTTTTTGAGGTCCACAGAGAGGTGCCAATCTGCTGGGCTCGGCAGGATGTCATACACTGCCTGAACCAGGAAGGTAACGCAATGTGGCTCGGCTTGCCAAAGGTCCGTGCTTGGACAGTGCTTGTGCTTGTTTGGGACATCACTTTGTCTTATTTAAACACACAGTAAGTCCCACCTCTAACAAAAAAAAAGCCAATTATGATTCAGGATTTTGGGGCAGCCCCAAGGGTGGTAAGAATTAATACAAATGCCTTTATTGATTCTGCTAATCAGTCCTATGCTTTAGTACTTATGTCTTGTCTGCCATTGTTACTACATTGACATCTTTGTTGTTGTTCATGCTGACTGCCTCTTACAATAATGTGACATTGTTTTGCAAGGCCCTAGGAACAGGCATTTACAAGAGAAGTGTAAATGTTTATGTGTTTGTTTCTGTAATGGATCTGATTTGTAAGGAAGGGGCAGGACTAGATAAGCTCTTAGCTTCATTCTGTCCCTTCTCAAACAGGGCATTGTGTTGACATATATGTGTATGTATTCACATGTATAAGTTTAGTTGTTGGACATGTACAGTTGTCCAATGTGCATATGTATTACGTTGCCTTGACTGAATTGTTTGTTTGTTTTTTTCATTTTTAAGTTTGAGATGAATAAAAAATAAAACAAAACAAGTACAATACAATGCATAAAGGCAAATGATGTTAAGTCAACAAATTCAGCCCTGGTTTCTACCTGGCTCTGCCTCTGCAAGATGATTATTAGAATCAATGTTAACTTTGCAATGTGTTAATTTCTTAATCATGAGTATCCTCTTCTATGGTATCTATGGCTAAAGGCTCTGAAGAACAGAGGTATAGGAACTACTGCTGCTGAAGCTGAGGCTGCAGAAAGAAGTCGGAGGGAAATGCAACAAGGGCTGGTATTTGGTGTGTGTACAGTATGTATTAGTGGTCTGTGTGTATAGGCTTTAAAGGTGTGGGGCAAACAGAGGGCAGGCTCAGTGTGAAGCTGATTTATAAAAACTCCAGATTTTGTTCATGTTTTTCCTTATGTAATATGCCGTGAGTTTGAAGATGCTGGAGGTTGATTATGGAATTGTGTTTTAGGAATTTTTAAGGGAAAGTCGGAAACGAATGGCAAATGGAGGTAAAGTTTAGGTCACTGTATCAGCATTATGAGGGAGATTTATGAGCTTCTTATCACTAAAAGAAATTAAAATAGCGTCTTTTCATGTTTTTATTTGAGACAGTTTGGTAGACAGAGTTAGGATTTGAAATGAGAGTGATGTGACATGCAGGGAAGGAGCTTAAGGTCAGACTGAAACACAGGTCATCTACTATTTGGTGTTACAGCCTCTGATTGTTGGGCAAAAACCAACCACAGGCTCACCAACCCAGGACAGAACCCCATGTGTTCACTTTGGGCTCCAAAATTAATATTTAATTTGGTAATTAATGTTTTTCAGCTGAGAATGCTCAAGAGCCAGGGTTTTCAAAGTGTGGAAGAGAGAGCCTCCCTTGCCAGAATATAATATCAGTTGCACCCCCCAAATTCCCTACAAACAAAAAAAGTTTAAAAATGATTATATTAACAAATACCTAACAAGTGTTTGTTTAACCATTCATAATAACAAAATACCAGACTTTAAGCAATCTTGTTGTTTTTCTTCTTTAAACATTTCTTATTTTTTTCTTGTGGAAAACATTTGCTTTGCATCTTTTTTAATATCTCAGTCTTTTCTTCAAAACAAAACAATATTATTTTTAGGAGTCTAAGGAAATCATATGTCCTTGTCTTGTCCTGAAAATAAAGATTTTGGATATATTTGTCAACATTTTTGTTTGCGTCGTTTAAAGTGAAACATGGAAACATAAAAAAATACAGTGTAAAAAGGAAAATCTTTAATCAAGCATGGATTATTTTTCTTTTCTTCTATGAGAATAAGATTGTACAGCAACTCTTGGCATATTACAGATTGTAGACGTGGAGTTTTTATCAAAACCAATTCACAAAAAAATAATTTTACATAGCAGTGGTTGTTGGCCTACTCCCATCTTTCTACGTTACTCTAGGAATTGATTCCTTAAATATATTTTGAATTTGATTTGTAGGACAAAAAGTTAATATTTACTACATGCAGAATTTGTCCAAGCGAAACATTTTTTGCTGGTTTTCCTTCTCAGCTTCACCTTCTCCACCCCACACTTTGAGAACTAAGAGTATTTATCTACTGGCTGACACTCTTTCCTCTTTTCTCATTTTAATGTCCCCTTCAGTTTTGTGATAGTTTGAAGTGATTCTGTGTGGATCAGTGGTGACATGGTGCTTTTGTAGCAGCTAAAGACCTTTGTATCAGTTCTACGGGGCTGAATACAATACAAGGAAAAAACACTGGGAACCACTGATGTATGAAATGAAAAACCAACACAAAAACCTTGGGTTCTGGACTCAAAGCGCTCTGAGAACAGAAACCTCCACCAAGGCATTTCCAACATTGTCGGGCAAGTTATTGTCTAAATGTGGAAAACTGCCTCCTAATTCACACTGTTAACAAGTCCTTAAAATTATTCCTAGATCCACATCTGGATTCAGATCACCACCAAATTCCCCTCTCTTGTGCCATGACCAACATTCCCTAAAAATGTCATCCAAATATGCTGATTCTGAGTGAAATTCACTGGTATCCTTTAATGTCTGATCAGTACATTTTTTGATAGACTTTTTGTGAAATAAATTGTGGCATTAAATTTCCGAGTTGGACCATAAAATATAATAAGATAAATCAGTGCTTTGCTAATGCAGCATTACCATAAGGTGAACTATTGGAACCCAGAACAACATTAAAAACTACTACCTACTTATTTTGATCAACTGGAGCATCTGCAGAGTTGTTTTTTATAGGAAAGAATAGAGAACAGGTAGTGTGTGTGTGTGTGTGCAGTATTTATGCTTTATCCCGGTGGGATTGTATCAAACAATGCAGCATCATAATAGCAGAGCCACATATTTATCACCTGCACTGTCAGCCATGTTTGTGTGTGTGCTCTCATTAATCACAGCAGCGTTGTTCCTTCAGCAGGACACTGTGGTCTCAGGTGGGGAACCATCTGTTGCTCAACACCTTTTTTATTGGTGTGTTTAAATTATGATTATAATTTTTTTCCTCAATGAGAACTAATATGAGTCTGGTAACTTTAAAAAAGCCTAAAAATTAATCATTTGAAATCACTTGATTAACACCACAGAATTCGTGATTAATAGTTATTTGCCAGGAATTTCTTTATATAAGCACTAAAATGTCCAATTAGACATCCCCCATCCTCTCTTTTTTTACAGTATGTCTCCCTCTAGTGCCTGCATTTCAGAGAAGTCAATAATTTTCTTCTTCTGCACGCTCAGCATGTTCCACATAGATGTTTCTCTTTCAGAAACGTGTACATTTCCTTTAGAAGCGTTTTCTTTGTATTTAACAAACAACCCAACATATTTCAAGAAATATTACAAGTTTGCAGAGCCATCATTGTTTGTTTTAATACTTTGTACATTTTAAAAGAAAAGTTAAAGAAAAAACTGAATAAGATTCAGTCACATGTGCAGTTGAAGTAGAAACCCAATGTGGGCTTATCTATGAACCTCACCTTAAGAGATAAACACAGACAAAATTCACAACGGGCAAGGGACATAGCTTAAGATGTATCACCTGACAGTTGGAAATAATGTTTGGAAAACATTAATACAAAATATGAAGAAGGTGATCATAAATCTGTTCAGCTACAAATAATACACTGATGGCATTGAACGCCTCAGCAGCTGCATAAGGGGAATATAAGAGCAACAGAGTTGCTGTTGAGCTGTGAAGACACTGGTGGCCCTATTTGTCATATGCTATGGTCATGTTCTGCATTGATGGATCGATGGAACAATATTTAACAGATTATTTACAAAGTTCTGAGTGAGACCTTTTCATTTTATGCAAAACTGGATGTCCTGGGCTCAACTGTGGGACTGAATGACTGTGACTTGTCCTTCTTTGAAAAACAGTGGATTTTTCTGGATTTCACAACAGCCAAATAGATATTAATCAGAATCAGATTTATTGCCAAGTAGGTTTTTACACTTACAAGGAATGTGCTCTGGTGATCTTGGTGCAAAGTACAAACAGACAATAAGTAAAAAGGTCATAATAAAAAATAAAAATAAGGTGCAAGCATTGTAATAAGAATAATCAGATATAGAAATATAGAATAAAATAAAATAAAATAAAGTAATAAAATAAATAGACTAAAATATATACAGATTTATTTACAGTTGTTACCACATCTGGGGGGGGGGTTAATGTAACCCAACTAGAGCTGATTCAATGCAACACTGGAGGAGAAAATACCCTCCACTGTATGAAGAATAGACTACAGCTATGGTCCAAAAGCAGTGCAGGCGAGTGACGTACTCCCTGTTTGACAGGCTTGATAAATATATGCTGACATGAGGCTCTTGTGTTTCTTGGCTGTCTGTAACTGTAACTTAAAGGTCTAATAATGATTTTGGAATTTATGCTGTAAAATGGACAGATGTACTGAAAATGGGACTTAAGTGTGTGTTGCTTCTTCACTTTTTTGTTGGAAAACATTCTTCCTTTTGTTTGACTTTCTACCCTATACCTTAAATGCTCATTTTATGCAGAGATTGTGCTGCAATATATTATAATATGAATAATTTGCTTTGTTCTTTCTGTTCAAAAATCAATGAAATATTTTGTTGAATACAAAATACAGACAAGAAAAAAACATAAAATGATTGTAATATAAAAACCATTAAATAATAAAAAATACATATCATCATCAAATCATCAATTTGATGTGTAGCTGAAATCCTGTCCTTGTCTTTGGTTGTTTGGGCTTTTATTTTAACTCATATCCAGACGAAACTGGTTCTGAGGATTTAAGGTCAGTTTCAAGACCAGCACCTACCCTTAGATAATACAGATCTTTCCTTATGCCTTGTTGGATATTTATTGTGACATAAACAAACAAAATCAGCTCCACTGACCTCAGTCTCACTGGCTGGAGGTAAAATCCTTAAAGTGTTGCTCTGCTGCCATCTCCAGGGGTGATTTCATCCATACAACACTTTCTGCCAGACTTAATCCTTGAAGTCCACTCCCAGCCTGTAACAAAATAAAGACTGTAAAAAAACAAACAATATAAATGTTGAAATTTTCATTTGCACGAAAAAGCCCTCCCCAATTATCCCAGTGTTTTATATTGTTTGGGTTTCTGTCAGTCAGGAATTGTACATTTTTAACACCAACTTTTCATAACTTAAAAAAATCATGAGCTAAGAGCAAAGAGGTGGGAGCACTGTAACCTTTTTTCTTCTTTTTTTTTTTTTCTCAGCCAAAAGCATAAGAATATTATTTAGAGCATCAAACAGTTTTATGATATATTTTATGTAACATACTCACCATGAAAATCTACTTAAATACTTAATAAGTGTATGAGAAGTATTAAGATTTAAAGGTTACATGACTGATAGAGGCCCTGAAAAATAAAAAAGTATTAGCATCATTTTGCTAAAATTGTTTCAAGATCTCTTTACTCTTCATTTACGTGAAAAATGTCGTGTTCCCTTGTTATACAAAATACAAAAGAAGCACTATTCAGGCATCTTTTGCTTACCAAACTGCCATGAAATAACAAATATATACAAGAAAAATGATCATTAAGAACGCTTGCTAGAGGTTATTATTTTTATTAATGCATTTTGCTGTATATTCAGATGACAGGATGCCATTTTAAAATATGTGGGTATTTAAAATAGGTTATCAAGCAAGACAAATGAATAATGTGTAAAGGTTTTACATCTTTGAAGCATAAAGGGTTAAGTTCACAAGGACTGCTTATCTCTTAAAACTAAAACTAAAATGAAAACGTGCTGACAGCTTATGATGGTCCAAATGTATGAAAGTTGCAAACACTACATAGTTTAATTGACCATTAACTGTTTAATTTTCAGCTGAGTGTTTTCTCCACTTTTTAAAGCTTATTTGTCTGTTGACAGAAGAACTTGGCTGAAATAATTATGAGCAGTCAATAAAAAAAACAACTTTTTTAAAAATGTTTTGATAAATGATTCGAGAAACTGCAGAGCTGCTGGACAGGGTCCAGTGCGATAGCTTTTCATGGGGCCAAAGAGTTCGGCAGTGCACTGGTGAGTAGTGATATGACTGTTTACAGCGCGTAGTAAATCAAGGTATAAATCTCTAAAACAGTCATATGACAATAATTAAATCTAAGTAATGCTGTTACAAAGATTAAAAGTTGGCACAGGAGCTAACTAAAAAGTTCATCACAGCATGTGGGATGAGAGGAAAAAAGTGAGCTGTAGTGTCAACTACTCAAATTATGCAGCCATGGCATCTGCCTGTGAAGAGCAGAAAACACACATCTAGGTGGGGGCTGTACAATTATGACATCACAAACCCCAGGAAGTGAAAAACACAGCGTCTACAGAGGCATTTTCTTTAAAGAGGCATAGCACATTTCTCTGAGGGCTTAGTAAAAGGTGCCACTTTCTTCTGCTCCCCAAACCCCTTCTAGCAACATTATGCAAAGAAATTGATTTTGCTGGACATGGGACAAAGTGAGTGGGAAACAATACCTTAGGGACTGACAAACAGGTCATGTTCTTGTTGCCTTCATTCACCTCTAACTCCTTGAATGCTCCTCTGGGATGTTTCTGTCTACTCAACTTCACATTACGCCATTTAAGTAAGGGATAATGCCCAAGGAGGTGTCCATTATCAGAAATTAATGGACGACGAGGAGGCGTGATTGCTTCAGCGAAGTCTATTAATTTCTGATAATGGACACCTCCTTGGGTATTATTCTGCTTATACCATGGTCACTGACAAAAGACATAAATATTAAATCAATTATTAATACGTTAATGTTGTTTTTTTACAGTTAAAACCGTACGAACCTGCAGCTCGGTCGGCCGCAGGTGTTATATTAGGCCTAATCAGTGGAGGGCAGTGAGATGATTGCTTAACGTTATGTTACGTGACACAAAGTATCATTTCACAGGGCAAGTACACCTCTTACCGCTTGTGTGTGTCCAGACGATGATGAAATTTCCGAAATTTTGTTTCACAGAATCAAAGTCCACAGATAGTTTCCTTGTCATCCTCTAAATTGTTCAATTCCTCCGCTGTCACCTCATTGTGTCGCATCTCCTTCTTCTAATATTCTCTTATCTCTTTCTCTTCTGCTGCATCCCAGTCTTCAAAATTATCAAATTCACCAAATACATTGAAGGAAACTATGAAATCACTCATGTTTTGTCCACTGTCTTGCCGTTGTGATAAATAAACTGTGAAATAACGTATGTCAACGTATGTTCTGAGTTTCTGTTGCAACGGTTACCAACCGGCGTTTGAGCCAGCGCAATAATTTAGAACAATCAGGCTTTTTGACCAGAACTTTTTTTTTTTACAGGTGTCCTACGGTCTATTTTCTGCGCGGCCGCTTCAAACCCTCGTAAATTCAATGTCGTTGAGAAAGCACCAGACAGGAAGACAACGTGTGGAGTGTCCGGAACTTTCAAAATGAAACACAATGTACGAACTCTCGAACACGTCTGTGTAGATTCTCATTCATCCAGGTCACGGTCATTCTGAAGTTTCAGACTCTCGAACGTAAATTTCCTCAATAGGTTGTCATTATGTCACACCCGGAGGCACGAACATTAGGTCAACACTCGGTCAGAGGGTCCAGAGGCAACACGACGCCATGGACGAAGAAAAGTGAATCATAGAGGTACAGAAATATGTAACATTGCACATGACACCAAACATCCTTTCTACAGCGATATAGGCAGATAGAAGTGAAATAAATCACGAAGCTGTATGATTTGGACCAGAAAAGGGACCTTAGAGAAGCGATGTGAGGTGTTGTTTACTTCTTTTCTCAGTCTATAACATGTTTTACTAATGTGTCAGGCCCGTAGCCAGCCTTGTGGAGGGGGGGATCTTTTTTTTTCTAAAAAGTGGTCTTTACCACCCGCCCCCCTAAATACACAAGCACATTTCATACGTTTTAATTTATACTTTTTATTGATTACGCCTTCACTTTTACATGACTTTTCTCTCCCCAGTTGTCTCTCTGTTTTCCTCTATACGCCTCTGTTGCTCTCCTCTGCTGACATGAATGAATATGAATTAATTAAATTTAAGTGTACTACCATCCAAACTTTCTTTTAACATGAATTAATTAATTGAATTAAATTTAAGTGTACTGTCTCTATATCATTCAAATTTTACTTCAAATGTTGTGATTGACCATTTTTGGCCACTATAGGCATACTTTCTCTTCTAATGTGGCAGTGGATGAGCTGGTACTCATCACATTTGGTACAGGTGATTATTTTTAGATTAATGTTCAAATTCCAAACACAGCCTATTACAGCAACTTTCACCATGTAATAAAAAAAATTCTGATAATGGCCACTTTTCAAATGTATAATTCCCCATTTTCAACCCTCTCAATGCCAGTGTTTCTGTGGCTTTCTCCTTGTCTGTCTCTCTGTTGCTCACCTCTGCTGTCTGTTGTCTGTCTCTGCTTCTCTCTTCTGCTGCACGTCTCTGTCAACATGCATTAATTCATTGAATGAATAAACATGAATGAATTTAATGGAAATGCACCATCTCTATTATCATCCAAACATTCCTTTTACTGTGAATCAATGAACTGAATTAAATTTAGGTGTACTATTTCTCTACTATCGGACAGTTATCTTTCTCTTAGTTGTAGCTCTCCTTGTGTCTCTGTTGCTCTCTTTTGTTGTCTGTCCATCTCTGTTGCTCACCTTGCTCATTTCAAAATTAATTTGAAATTACATTAATTAATTTTAATTTCAAAATTAAAATTAATTTCACACACATTCATATGGTAAACACACAGAATTATAATGAAGTTGTTTTAAAATGTTATATCTTAATGTGTGTGTGTATATATAATAGACATCTTCAGCTATTACATAACATCTATCCTACTGATGTATATATATCCAGATTTTCTAAAATCGATGACAGCTGTACCTTCTGTAAAAAAGATCAAGAGAGCATCATCCATTTTTTTTTTATAAATGTCCATTTTGCATCACCTTTTGAAAGATTTGGGACACTTTCTTTTTGTTAAAACTACAGTCAAGTATCACTTTTTTGAGAAAAAAATAATTTTTGGCTCCTTCTCTCAAAGTAATAAATTTAACATAATTAATCTCTTCATATTACTTGATAAATTACATATACATAAAGTCAGAATATCCAAGGCAACCCCCTCGTTCCCATTATTTTTAATTGAATTAAAAATTTAATTTGAGTGTGTCACATATCAAATCCAACAAAAAATAATCAGCTATTCAATTTTATTCCAATTACATTAAGTGAAGTTGTCTGTCGAGTTAATTTGCCCGTGTTTAATTTGCATTTCTTTCTCTAAATTTATTTACATTTACTTTTTTATGTACAAATATATATTTTACCATTTCTATATTATCTATATTAGTTATCAATAATTGTACATTATTAATTTATTCATCTGCCCCCTGGTTGTGCGCGGATCTTTGTGATGACGTTGGACAGAAACCCGTCTACTGATAATAAAGTTAAAAAAAAATAATGCTAACAGAGCTAACAGAGCTAATGACCGCTAATCGATACACGTCAGTCGGTGCCTGGACTTAGCACCTTACCCATTTTTGCCCTTTTTCGGAAATTCTCGCCGATATTTTGGGACATAATAGCTGCAGTTTTTTTTGGTTTTCTTTCTTTATCTTCCTTTTTAACCATTTTCTCGTTTTCCTCTTCTTATTCTTCTTCGTCTTCTGCGGTTATAGGGGCATTACCGCCACCCACTGGACTGGAGTGTGAACAGGAGCACAGGAGAAATGGACGTTTGTTTTTGCAACGTTACAGTTGTCTGTCAACTCATGCCCCAAGGTCCCCAGACTCGGTGCTAGGGCTTCGATCTGCTTAATGACCTTTCCTTTTTTGATCAGGTTAGAATGATTTGGGAATAGTTATTTAAAAGGTGACAGCCATTTATATTTATTTATATGACATGACAGAAAACCTTCACCGAGGCGGTGGGGGGGATCGAAGGGTTCAAACAAACCCTTTGATCCCCTTGCCTACGGGCCAGGGTGCTAAGTCCAGGCACCGATCCGGTTGCCTTGCATTGTGGGATTGGAGCTGTGAAAAGTCCCCTCAAGTTACGAGCGGAGCGGGTACATGGACCGAACTTGTGTCGATGCGGACTTAGTATTGGAACAGGACTTCGGCTGTGGTTGATGACGTATCACGAGTGCGCAAGTCCGGAAGTTTGCTGAAGTACACATATTGAGAAACACCCCTTATAAAGTATGAGGCTCCTGATGGGGCTGCAGCTACACACATAGGGATGTAACGGTATGACAATGTCATATCACGGTTATTGTGACCAAAATTATCAGGGTTATTATTATGATCGTGCTATTGTTGCAGTGTGCTGAAAATGTTTTTTGCTCTTTTTTTATGAGAAATAAAAGTAAACAATTCTGGCAAGTATTTGTCATTATTATGTTATAAATGCTTAAATAGTGTGAAATTACAAGAAAAGAAAAGAAAAAAAAACAGATTTAAACTTCAAACAGGATTCTCTTCATAAACAATTGTAAATGAACATGTTCAAAGTTTTGAGATGTCCAACAATAAGCTTAACCTGTTTTACATACACTCACACATTTCTGTTTGCTGGCAGCATTAGTGTTCATGTTACAGCTTCTTATATCAGACCATGTCCAGGCGTTTTTGTTTTTTTTTGTTGTTTTTGTTGTTTTTTT